>OZ012735.1:877234230-877834230 GCA_963859935.3 Lathyrus sativus
AAGGACTTGGGTTTTCCGGTGACATTTCCGAAGGTGTTTGATTCGTTTTGATTTTGCCAGTGAGGATTCCGGCGTTTGCATGGCCGGTGGTGAGGTGGCGTGTCTTGGGATGCGTGCCAAGCATTAATGAGGCTATTTATAGCCTACTGACACATGGCACAGAGGGTAATGGGTCTGCAACAAAATAACAAGTAGCCTGCAAAATTTGACTAAAAAACTGATTAATTAATTAAAGCTGAATGATTAAAACACAGTTAATGCTGCAAGTTAATTAATAAAGCTGAACAGTTAATACAAACTGGCCATAATTACAGACTTAATTAAACTAACAATCAATTAAAATGCTAATTTAAAACTAAATCAAATAAACTAATTAACTCCTATTAAAGCTAATATTCTAATTAAATCCCAAATTAAAGAATTAATAAAAATCTAAGAGAAATAATAAAACTCAATTAAAATTGAGAAAAATAAAATCTATATTAAAACTATTAACATTCTAATAAATTCTAAAAAAAACTCTAGAAAATAGAAATAAATTCTAGAAAATATTAATTAAAACCTATTAAACTAAAAATCTAACAACTATTTAAAATAGAGAAATTAATCTAGAAAAATTAAATCGACGAACAAAAAAAATTCGAGAATGCCATAAAATAAACGGTAACATAACCGGATACCGAAATACCGCCGAAACCAACAGCGTAGACTGAATCACTGGGCAGAGCGCCAATTCCAAAATAAATCTCCGTATCTGAAACAGTTTAAATCATCTGAAACACGAGGAACAGGGTTATAACCCCGATTAAATCAATCCGGCTGCAAAAAATGCACAGTATGTGATATGTAAATGCAAATGCAAATGAATCGAAACATAAACCGAATATAAGAAACGGTTGGTCAAATTTTGGGGTGCAACACATAGTACTTGACAAGAATATCCCATGCCTCCTTCGCCAATTCAACATAAGCGATTATGTCAAAATTAGCTGCATCAACCGCCGATTGAATGTAAAAGGTTGTCTTGCAATCCTTATTCTTGGTATCCTTGTGAATAATTCTCTGTGTGTCGGTTGCATCTTCACCAAGTACAGGAACACCGTTAGTAACCACTTATAGGGTTTCAAATAGATATTGTATTTGTTTTCTGACCTCGCCGTCAGGCATCTGTTAAATAAAAACAGGAATTGATACTGAGTCGAACAAACATCTCAAAGTCAATAAGAAACATCTAACATCGCTGCCAAAAAGCCACACAGTTGATAAACATCTGACATCGCCGTCAGGCCTCGACATCAAGCCGGTAAAAAGCATCTGACCTCGCCGTCAAAACTCAACATCAACTGACTTCGCCGTCAGTTCTCAAAATAATCTGACTTCGCAGTCAGTTCTGATAATTCACCAAAATACTCCGTTGGGGAAGAGAGAAACTTAACCAAGCAACTCTGGCAGGGAGAAAGGAGAAACTTAACCAAGTAACTCTGTTGGGGAAACACAACATAAGATGAACACATTCATCAAAAGTTGTGCCATGGTCTGGATACCATATTGGCTGAAAGGTAACATTCACGTTGTCGGAGTCTGGATACTCAACAAACAACAAAACCATAAACTGGAGATTTGTCAGAATCTGGATATACAACGAGCCAAATCTGGAGCCTGAACGCTCAAAAATGACCGGAGTCTGGATACTCAACGGACAACTGGATTCACAAATTGGAAATTTGTCAGAATCTGGATACTCAATGACAAAAACTGGAGCCTGAATGCTCAACGCGACACTCAGAACCTGGATGCTCAATGAAATGATGACTTCAATGGGGATTTACCGGAGTCTGGATACTCGATGGAGAAACCGGAGCCTGGATGCTCAAATCCAAAGACCAAAATCTGGATACTCAACGGACGAGGAAGACATTATAGATATACTCAACAAGATCTGGATATCATATGAGTTCAAAACAACACAAACAGCCAACATCCGACGATGCTGCTGGGAAATAACATGAGCTGTGGTCTGGATACCACACGGGCTGAAAAAAATAATACCATCTGCTGTGATCTGGATATCACAAAGCATAAAATAAGATAACATGGTCTAAATACTGAAATTGTCCTTACCGGAGTCTGGATACTCATCGGATAAAGAGATAACACCGATTATCGTGGTCTGGATACCACCAACACCTTTACCGGAGTCTGGATACTCCACAAATAAAGAAAAACATCCATAAGCTTAACAAAGTCTGAACCTCCAACGGACTTTACCAGAGTCTGGATACTCGACAGAGGAAACCGGAAACATACTCATCAGGATATGAATACCCAACTACTTTTATTAGAGTCTGGATACTCGCTGTAGACAGCACAATAACACAAAAAATCTGCCATGGTCTGGATACCAATCAGCCAAAGATAACACATAACCTGTCATGGTTTAGATACCATAAGGGCAACAAAGATCAAACTTCCAGAGATACATCTGAGAACAAAGGGGCAACCACCTGGCTTATGTTTCAAATGCATATGTTTGAAAATGGCATAATGCTCCATACGAAATGGAAATGCTACACGTTTAGGTAGATGCTATGTACGATGAAAAATGCAAGGGAACCGATCCAGCAAAATAAATGCTGGAGAGAAGTGTTGCACCCTAAAATTTGACCAACCGATTCTCCTATCTGGTTCATGGTTCAGTTCGTATTTGCAAATCAGATGCATGACATTTGAGCACAGACAGAGGATGTCAGGGTTACAGCTTGGGTTTTCATTTACCGGATATTTCAGATCCAGTCTAAATAATCAGGGTTTTATTTTCGGGAAATTGTGCGCTCCTCGGTGTTTGCAACTCACATGGTGGTTTTGGGATATTCTGATGCCAGGGGTTCACTGTTTGCTTTGATCTGGTTGCGCGTTCTTTTATTGGTTATTTGCAGTTGTCTGCATTTTTTTAGGGTTTAATAGACTTTTGTGGATTTTAAATAGGCTTTTTAGATTTTTCTGGAATTTAAATAGGGTTTTTATATTTTTTAATAGCTTTAAATCATTTTAATAGAATTTTATAGAATTTTAATAGAAATTTAATAGTTTTTAAATAGAAATAAATAGAATATCTTTTAATAGATTTTCCTTTTAAATAATATTAGAGATTAAATAGGGATTATTAGAATTTTATTAGTTTTAGTTTAATATAGAGTTTAGCTAGATTTTAATCATTTTAGATTTAATTAGGGTTTAATTAGGTTAATTAGGATTTAATCTTTTGTTTAGAATTTAATTGAATTTGTTAGAATTAATTAGGATAGTTAATTGTCATTTAGATTTAATTAGTCAGGTTTTAATTAGCTAATTAGGTTCAAATTTGTGTTTAGTTAATTAGGTTTAGTGTTAATTAGTTTAATATGGTTTTAATAGAGTTTAATTAGGTCTAATCTTTTTTTCAGAATTTCTTAATCATTTTTCATTTCAGTTTTTTGATTCTTTTTCGTGGGCCCAATTATGTTTTTTGGAGGCCCAAGTATTCAGTCCAGTTTTTGTTCCATTTTTGTCTAGAAGAGTGACACTTGTCACTATAAAAATGATGCCACGCGTCCACCAAAGGAGGACCCCACCTCATTCTGACCTCAATTCCCAGAAGCTGCCACGCGCCCCACTACCTCTCCACACCTCCACGTGTGCCACATGCACAACTCCCTCTGCCAGCACCCTCACCACGTGGCCTCACCTCAGCCCTCACCGGGGACTACACCGCCGGCCATGCAAATCCGGTGACCGCCCCAACGGTCACCGCCCAACCAACTCCGGCCACCACCTGAACCACCAGAAAACCCAGAATCTTCCTACCTTCTTCTTTCTCCCCCTTTCTCCTCCGTCCACCTTCATCAACGGTCACCGGAAACTTCATATGTTACCGGAAAATTCAAAGAACCTCCAGGTCCTTCATCAGAAACCTCAGAAAAATTGCCAGAAATTCATCCTTCATCGCTAATCTTCTTCGATCTTCATCACTAATCGCCATCAACAACCACCAATCTTCTCAGAACATGGAAATCATCACGATCTTCAGTTGTTCGCTTCCGTTTCCCCTCAAATGATGAACACTTGAGTTTGCGCCCAGAAATATCACGATCTTCATACTGTTGTTTCCAGAACGCCCACTCCTTCACCAATTTCCCAGAAAGATTGTTGATCTTCAAGCCAACCTTCAAGATCCAGGACTTCATCTTCGTAAATCGCCTACGAACACGTTCCTCCAGCAATTTCCACCCAGATTCTTTGAAGATCGTCTTCAGAAAACTTGTGGATCTTCAACGTTACAACGCCTTCAAGGATTGTCACGTGTTCCTTCATCAACGACATCCAGGTTCCTGTTTCCTTCTTCTCTAAACTTTGTTCTTTGCATGCGTTAGGGTTCAACCTTGAGATGATTCAGGTTCAACTTTGAGGCTGTGAGATGATTCGTTAGGGTTAGTCTTTTGAGATGTATTTGAAGTCTCAATTGGAGATAACAATGGTTTCTCAGAGTGATCGTTGATGCTTATTTTGAGATTGGTTTGTTTGGTTGAGATTAGGGTCATTTCAGAGAGGGTGTGAGGAAGATGAGAGAAACGGCTAGGGTTTAGTTTGGATGAACAGTGATCAGAGTGTTTGGGGAAGAAGGGAGGTTTTGTTAATGGGTAACGTTGGGTTAGGTTTGGGCTGGGTTAAGCCCAAATTGGTTTTGCTGCTATCACCCCTCAATTACTCATTGTTCCCCCCCCTGCGTGAGAGGCAGAGAGGTTTTGGTCTGGGCTTAAGCCCACCTGCTACGCGCACCCCCCCTCAGTTTGGGGCCCAATCTAAGTAACTGGATTTGTTACTCGCTGCCCCCCCCCCCCTTTCTTATTTCTTTTTAATATTCTTTTGTTTTCATGCATGTTAGAAGAAAATTCATAAAAAATAGTAGATTTGATCAAATAATTCCATTTTTTTTCTGTAGGTTTGTAATTCAATGTAGAATTTTATAATGCAAAAACATTAGATTAATCATGCATTTTCATTTTAATTGCATTTTTTACATGTTTATTGATTTTGAAGTGTATTTTGTGGATATGTCTGCCTTGTTGATTTTCGTTCTCTCATCTGGTATTGAATTTTGTTTTAGTTTTTTAGTATGTTATACTAGACTGATGCATGCTCCCCATAGATTTTTCATAGATTTTTTAGAGGTTGATTGATATTGTTTTAGGGTTAGAGAATAGAGACCCCATAACTTGTTGGTTAACCCTTGACCATTCATTGTTAGGGATTGTTTAGTAGTCTTAGAAGTTGACTTAGGCTTTGAGATTTGATCTTGGGATCATAGAGCCATGTAGGTTTCCCCTAGATTTTTGGTAGATTTTTGTAGGGTGTTCTGTTATTTTTGTTTGAGCCTGAGAATAGGAGAAGTCTTGATAGGCTTCTGACTTTGAAGTTCAACTGTGGTTGAACTTCAGAGATAGTTTCTTGTGGTTTGAGGGCTTGTGGTTTCTTCTTGAAGGTGGAGGCTGGATGAAGTCTAGTTGGAGCTTGCAAGGATGCATAGATTGAAGACCTAGTCTAGGAGCTTGCTCTCTGTTTGTGAGGTTTGAGATCCTAAAGTTTGAGGGAAATTTATGGTACTTTCCTGAGGAAGGCACTATGGATGTCTTTCATTCTTTCTTCTCACCTCTTTCTCAAGTATCCAATGATGTTGGAGCCTTCATGTGAGTTTAGTTTCTCCTGAGGATAAATGTAAACCGATCACAGTTGTTGAGCCACATGGGATACGATTCCTAAGTGGAAGCCTCCTAGTACTTTCCCGAGGAAGGCACTATGGGCCTGGTTACTTAGTTCCCCTAGTTCAGGTAGGATTTCTCAAGTATCCAATGATGTTGGAGCCTTCATGTGAGTTTAGTTTCTCCTGAGGAGAAATGTAAACCGATCACAGTTGTTGAGCCACATGGGATACGATTCCTAAGTGGAAGCCTCCTAGTACTTTCCCGAGGAAGGCACTATGGGTCTGTTCACTTAGTTCCCTTAGTTCATATAAGATTTCTTAAGTATCCAATGATGTTGGAGCCTTCATGTGAGTTTAGTTTCTCCTGAGGAGGAATGTAAACCAATCACAGTTGTTGAGCCGCATAGGATATGATTCCTGAGTGGTAACCTCCTGGTACTTTCCTGAGGAAGGCACTATGGGTCTGCCTACTTAGCTCCCTCTCTTTGGTAAGCTTGTTTTGAAGCTTGGAGACTGGATTGTGTTCTCTTGTGTTAGGGCTTTGCTTAGATATTTGCTTAGGGCTTTGCTTAGATATTTGCTTAGGGTTTTGCTTAGAGATTTGATTAGGGTTTTTCATAGGGCTTTGCTCAGGGTTTTGGTTTATGTTTTGGATAGGAGTTTGCCAGGCTGGCTAGCCTTCTCTTTGTGTTGTTTGACTTGTGTGGTGTTGTGCTGCATTAGACTTAGGGGTTCATCTAGATATTTCTGAGGTAGGTGCATCTTAGAAGTAGGCTTTGTGTGCATGAGAAGTTGAGGTGGTCCTCCTTCTGCTTGTTTTGTTATTGAGTGGCTTTGCTTGCTGGTATTTGGTAGAGCTGAGCTCCCTTACCTCTGTGGTTTGCGGCCTTTGCGCCTTGTTTGTTTGGTTGTTGCATTCATGCATATTTCCAGTATTCCTTTGCTTTGCAGTTGATCCCTGTTTGCTGTTTAGTCCTGTTGCCATGATCCCTTAGGAACTCTAACTTCTCCGCTGCGGAGGGGTTATGATAGACATTAGGATGGTCAACCAGGCATGATAACAATAGGTAGATTCCCCTTTTCAGCCATAGTTTTAGGGTGTCTCTTTCTCAACAATAGGAGCGCTTGAGTAGCTTGTGTCGTAGTTAGCCGAACTACAGCTGCTCTGATTTCTCGTACCAGACGAGAATATGTAGGCATAGGATGCGATATCCTAGCGAGCACACTAACAACTAACCTTTTGTTCTCTCGCGGCTGTGCGATCGAGACTTTCCCGCTGACGACTGATTGTTATCCCTTTCTCTTGCCCGAGTGCATTTGAGACCAGACCGTAGTTGTAGGTTCCCGAACCTTTAAAACCAGTTTGATTCCTCACTGCTGTGTGAGAACCCCCTGTTTAGCCGTAGTTAGTCGAACTACGTTTGCTCTGATCTTCCATGCCGTGTGGAAGTACGTAGGCACAGGACGCGATTTCTTGGCGAGCAACCTTTCCCCCGTTTAGACGTAGGTAGTCGAACTACGTTGACTCTGACTTTCCCATTGCACGAGGGAGTACGTAGGCCCAGAACACCGTATGTTCTGTCGAGTCCTGTCCTTTTCTTTTCTTTTCAGACTGACCATTAGCGTAGATAGATAAACACACCCTTTTCCTTATAAACACCAAGCGTGGATCCCGTCGAGTACGACGGACGTGAGGGGTGCTAATACCTTCCCCTTGCGTAACCGACTCCCGAACCCAGGTTTTAGTTGCAATGACCATACCTTTCCCGTTTTTTGCGAGGTTTACTTCGAGCATTTCCTTTCCCTCCGTTGGGATAAATAACGCACGGTGGCGACTCTCTTGTCATGCCGGCGCCGATTTTCGCAGTAGCGACAACTGGCGACTCTGCTGGGGACTTATAGCATCTAGGGACTTTTCCCATCCCTTATGCTGGGACCGTTTCCCATCCCCTACGCGAGTCAATCCTAGCGCTTGGGTGTTTATTTGTTGGGTGTTGTGCATATGTGTTTTATCTTTTCGCACTTTACTTTTCCGTACCTTTACCTTTCCGCATTTACTTTCAGTATTATATTATTATGATTATTGCTGTGGGAGAGGGAGGTTACTGTGAGTGAGAAGCCGGACCTGGGCTTGAGTATGCACCTAGACATAGTTGCGGAGAGTAGTAGACGGTCCTGTCTGCTGAGCAGGCACAGTTCCCTACGAAATCTGCGCTCAGACGAGGTTCTCGCAGAGGTGCTCCTTTCCGGTCCTGAGGATCTGAGGGGAGTCCAGACGTGGGGATTGTCGACTCTGGGGACCGATCATTTGGAAGTCAGCTAAGTGAGGCCTCTTCATGACTTGATGATGCCACTCCTTCTGGGAATCCTATCGTCACTCATGAAAGTCTGTGACGCTGATGACCGCATAGGATGTCGTACCTTTGTCCGTGGATTAGGTCCATACCTGTGAGGGGGATTGGGTTATTGCAGGAAAACTGGCCTTCAGAAACCATGATTCAGTATGTATCAGACGATGTTCTTGATTCATCTCCAGGTGTGTTGTCTGGATCAGATGGGTTTCTTATCTGAGGTTGATACTATTATCAGATGGTTTTCTCGTCAGATACAGAGGTTCAGATGGATTTCTTACCAGGGGATTGGTATTTTGAGTATCAGATGGTAGTTAGTGTCAGGAAGTTCTGGTGACTGTGGTGGTTTTCTGTTCTCGATATCACAGAGATGTGTAACACGGTGGGAGAACTGACTTTAAACAATGTTGCGGATAGCAAGAGTCGCCACCGACTTTTATTTTATCCATAAGGAAAGGTTATAAAAGAACAGGAAAGACCTTAGAGAATATTTTGGGTCCGGGGGGTAGGTTATGAAAAGGGAAGGTGTTAGCACCCTTTTCATCCATGGTTATCCATGGGCTCTTAGGTACTTAAGCTCACTTTTGAATTGTTTTGAAAGTGTAGTGTGTGAATAGCAAAAAATTTCAGAATAGTTTAATAATAATCCGTGTATGGATGTGAAAAAAACTTGCTTGAAAATTTTGTTGGAAATTTGTTTAAGTGTGAAAAAGTTTTGAAGTGAGCAAGTATCTAGGAGTAGCCTACCCTAATGTTTTAAGGTCTTTCTTATTCTTTATCCTTTCCTTAGTAAGACTATCCCTACTATAATGGAGTAGGTAGTCCTTACTTTGGATGTTAAGGGACATGTGAGGGACAATTGGATTTTTGAAGGCCATTGTGGGGTGTAATAAGTAAACTGGAGGGACTATCATCATTTTTCGAAAGGGACTCGATTCGTAAAGGCAACCATAAGGGACTTTGATGATTTTCTTTTTGAGGGACTTGCTTTATACACCCCACTTAACCAATATTCATAGGCAACTTGAGGGATATCCTTAGGAAGTGAGACGGCGATTAAAATCGACTTACGTGTGTGACGTGTTTATTTTAATTATCTTTATTTAAAAGTGATCTAAATTTATTTTAATATTACATACATGTTATTACACTCCCTAATTACTAACCATAATAATAATTAAATAATTAAACAACTTTACATCCAAGAAACAATTACAAAATAATAAGCAAAATAATTAAATAGCAAAGATAAATAAAATATAAATAAGCAATAATAAATAATAAAGGGGGTTAATTCTAAGTTTACTCGGCAAGACATCGCATCTTGTGCCTACGTATCCTTACGGGAGTGGAATCAGAGTAATCGTAGTTCCCCTCAATAGGGAGGTTAGAAACTTCTTGACTGTGGTCAAGGTCTCAAGGGGAATAAACGCATCTTAAGGACACGCTTACGTGGAGTGTAGAAACTCCAAATCTCTACGTTGAAATGTTAAGTTGTAATTAGGGTTAAATTAGGGATTCCACAGCGGGAAACCCTAAAATGAGCGCGGCGGCTCTTTGACCTAATGCTAAGGGTAAAATTGTAATTTTGCCTGCGGCGAGGCATTTGTGAAAATTAGGGTTTGTAGTTTGTAGTTTTGAGGTTTTGAAATTGAATGTGTGAAGTTTTACGGACTATTGGCGCGGCGGCCAAACAGTTAGACCTAACCTTCGGATGTGTGCAATGTGACAGAAATAATAGTAAACGCGTGAGATAATTGAATCATGCAAACAGAGAGATAATGTCATAATTTAAACCATGCAAGCAGAAATTTAAAGGCAGAATTTAAAGAGCGATTGTTAAGTTCGCGAGGTTACATGAGAGGAGCAGATACAATATGATAATGAAATTTGAATTGAACAATAATAAAATAAAATAAATAACGGTTCTAGTTATTATTTTAAAAAAAAGATTTTAGTTATTATTTTAAATTTATCTAAAAAAAAGTTTTTCTTAAAAATAATAGGTTTTCATATTAATTTGGAAAAGATGTTAATGTTATTTATTTTAAAAAACAGATTTTTATATTATAACAAATTTTAATAAATTAATGATAACAATAATAATAATAATGGTAATAATAATGATAATAATGATAATAATAATAAATAATGATAATAATAATAATAATAATAATAATAATAATAAAGCAATAATGAATTTTAAATGTGCCAAATAACCCAACAATGTTGCTAACGCAGAAATGCGCTCATCGCAACCAGATCTAAATCGGACGAAACAAAATTTATCGCAAAGAAAAAGAAATTAAGCAAAAAATAGTATTATTGCTCACACAAAAATGCGATCATCGCAACCAGATCGAACTAACACAAATGTCACGCGTCATGCACACAAATGTGCAAACATCGTATCGACATAATTCGATCAAAAATCTTATATATATAAACTCTAACAATTTAAAAATTATATATATATAAACGTAACAGTAATAGATAAAGAAAAAGAAATAACGGTAATAGATGAAGAAAAAGAAATAACGGTAAAAGATGAAGAAAAAGAAACAACAGTAATAGATGAAGGAAAAGAAATAACGGTAAACGATGAAGAAAAAGAAACAATAGTAATGGATGAAGAAGAAAACTAAATAACGGCAAACGACACTCACTCCTCTTAGGTTTTTTTCATTCTCTCCTCTTTTTTCCAACAAGGCAACACATGTATATATAGGGAACAAATTAGGGTTAACACCAAATTGTCAATAATGTCCCTAAAGCCCATTTTAAAGCCCAAACTAAATAATTAGTTAAGAAAAAATAAAATTTAAATAATTTAAAATAATTAAAATAAACTTAAAATAAAAACTAATAATCCTATTGATTCCTAAAATCAAAAATATTATAAAAAGAACAAAATTTTTTTCAATATTTTTTATTTTATGACTTTTTGGATATTTTTATGAATAATTTAGAAAAAAGTGAAAAAAATAATATTTTAAAAAATGATTTAATTAAAATACGAAAATAATAATTAAATAATAATAAAAAACTATTTTTGTTATTTTTTTAATGAAAGATAGAAAAATTTAGAGTAAAAATAATAAAAAAAAAAAAAATGACAAAGGTGAGATTCGAACTCTCAACCTCTCACACTCATAACTCCTTACACATGTCCTCCTGCCAATTGTGCCATTTTTACTTTTTTAGAAAAAAAATGCATGCCATATGATATTTACCTGCAAAAAGTCAAATGACTACACAAATTTGTTAGTAATTGATTAAATGCAATGAAATGCGACGACAAATCTTAGGGCAAAATTTGGGGTATTACAGTTATTATGATAATATTTCTCACCCAACCTCTCTTTGATGTTGGCAAAAAAAAAAAATCATGAAGTTTGACTTTGGTTTGACCACAGTTGACCTCAGTTTGACCTTTTAACTGCATTGACTGCTTTTGACTTATCTGATCATCTGACTGAGCAAACTTTTGAGAAAAGTCTTGAAACTTGACATGGGGGTTCTTATACACATATAAGATGTTATGAAGCTCACTTGAAGTCTTGGAAGTCCATTTAGCCTGATTAAAGTCAAAACCCTAGTTTTGGATGCACTGCTTAGGAGGTGCATTGTCTGAGGGAATTGTCAACTCTTCTGACCAATTGTGAATTTTGTGAACCTTCTTGGAACACAAAGTCTTGTATTGTGAGGGCAAATTTTGGGGTGCAACAAGATGTTCCTCTTCAGGCTACAACATAGCCCCTGTGTCCACTGATTGCATCATTTATCATATTGCATTATTGCATCACCATTTGCATCCAACTAACGTGTGTGTATTGCAGGTACATATTTTCCCTCCCAGTTCTGGTGTTTGTTTCCTAGCAAGACATGGAAGCCATGAAGAGAGTGTTACCCTACAAATTCCCGTCTCCAGATATCAGCCTGTTGTCAGAGTTAATTACTATTGCTAAGAAGAGGGTGATGGGAGATTTCAGGAAGACATATGGGAGAATCCTGACTTATGTTTACCAGCCCTCGACTTATGAGATCAGCGGCATTTATACCCTGTTGCAGTTTTATGATGCGGAGCTCAGGTGTTTCGTATTTCCTGATTTTGTCTTGGCTCCTACCCTAGAGGAGTATTCTGCACTCTTGGATATACCGATTCGCGAGCAGATGCCTTTCTATCACACGGACGCTAAGCCTAATCTGGCTGAGCTTTCTGATATTCTGCACTTAAGAGAGTTTGAGCTAACAGGGAAGATGATCAGAAGAGGAGATGTGTGGGGATTTCCGTTGGTTCCGTTGGTTCTGTTGGTGGAGAAGGCTCGGGAGTATGTCAAGAAAGGTGGCTGGGTTGTTTTTGACGCCATCCTTGCTGTGTGTGTTTATGGCATTGTATTGTTCCCAAACATTCCTGATTTTGTTGATGCAGATGCTTTCTATATTCTGGCTGCAAAGAACCCAGTTCCTACCTTGCTGGGAGATATCCACCATTCCGCTCACTACCAAAATGAAAAGCGACGAGGAAGGAATGTATCTTGCTGTGTACCTCTACTGTGAAGGTGGTTTACCAGTCATATGCCGAAGTCAGGGACTTTTGTCACTTCTATTGATTCTTTAGGATGGCCTGAGCATTTGATGGGGTTGACTTCGGAGAATGTGGTATGGGTTAATGAGGAGGTGTTCGGAGTTGAGGTCATATACAAATGCGAAGGATTCCCTAATGTTCCTTTGATAGGAAGGAAAGGGTGTGTTAATTACAACCCTTCCTTATTAATCAGGCAGTTTGGGTATGCACCTCAGGAAGTGCCAAAACCCGAGGAGATACAGGAATCTCTGTATCTCACTGGGGCAATAGAGAAAGAGATGTTGATCAAGCTTGAGAAAGCATGGAAGAACCTGCATAAGAGAAGGAAGCCTTCAGGTAACAGAGGGGATATTCGAGTTCTTGGTCCGTATGTGGAATGGATTCGTGAACGAGCTACGAAATTCCTTATGCCTTATCCTGTAGTTCAACCGTTGTATCCTTCTCCGGTGGAGGAGCCCACCACTGTAGACATACAGGTATACAAGCAGCTGATGGCGGAGAAAGAAGAGCTAGTAAAGGCTAAGGAGGCTTTAGAGAAAGAGAATGCCCAGCTTCGTCATGAAAAGATTGAAACAGGATATTTTTCCAAGCAACAGGCTGAAACTTTGAAACACCTGAAGACTACTTTATTGGAGTTGACTGAAACCAAGAAGCGTCTGGAGTTAGATGTAGACTCAGTTAGCAGTGTATTGGCTACTAAGAAACAAGAGCTGGAAAGGGCTTACACGAAGTTAGCTAAGTTCAGAGAGCATTGGGACCTTACTATGGCCAAACGCAAAGAACGGGAAGAAGAGCTAAAGACACAGGTTGCTCAGTTGGGAGAAAAGGTTAGAGTGAAGACTGAAGAGCTTGAAGAAGAAGCATTCCGTCGATACAAGGCCGAAAGCCAACTGATTGATGCCTTGAAGAATCTGGAAGATTGTCAGCGCAGAGCAGACATCAAGAGACCCAAACCTGGGGATGGTGCCCAGGACAAGGCTTGGGAAGATTTTGTCAGAGATATCCATGGAACGGTCAGGAAAAGGGATCAGTTGATAGAAGGCTTGATTTATCGACCGGATCACGCAGAGACGAAGAAGCTGGTTGAGGATTTCTGCGACCGTACCCGCACTTGATTTCTCTCTTGTATTCGGTGTGTTGAGATCACCACCAGGCATGTTGGTTGGGATCCTCCCTTATCATATCAGTTGTATGGAACATAGTTGTGTAACGTCTTGACAAGACTGCCATTCCAATAAATATATGAGGGTTTTTCTAAATATTGTCTTTATGGTTTATCTCGTCTTGCTACCACTGACACTGGAATCGGAGAGGAAACATCCCCAATGCACACATGCACGTTAGCATTTTTTTTTTGTATTTCTGTCTGCATAAATCATATTGCATAACATTTCTCTAGCTGGCCAGAGCACTTATCCAGCCTTTGTTTTCACCAGAGGGTGATTCTCGGGGATTGTTCGAGGCAAGAGTGGAGTGTTGAAGACGGCCAAGGGGCTGAAGCAGATTTGAGCAGAATCAAGCAGTGTAGTCAGTTACAGGTAATTGGCAGCTATGTCTGAAGGCAATTTCCAGTCTCCCAACACCTTGACAGGGTTTACTATGACATCCCACCCTCGATATGATTCTATGGAAGACTTCCCGCAAGCTAACAACGTTACTGCAGACCAAGTTGCACAACCTACTGTTGAGAATCGAGATCGACATGAGCAGTTCGTTGCCAGAAGTGAACGTCCTCCTCCTACTAGCAATCAAGGTGCTATTTTCCCGGAGAGGAATCCATGCCGACGTATTTCAGTAGCCAGGGCTGTAAACTCAAGAGCTTTTGAAGGTGCTAGAAAGTTCCGAGTATTGGAAGAAAGAGTTAAAGCTTTGGAGGTCAAAGATGTTGTTAACCTGAATGCTGCAGACATGTGTTTGGTCCCTGACCTGGTGTTGCCTTATCAGTTCAAAGTGCCAAAGTTTGAAAAGTACACGGGAGATAGCTGTCCGAAGCTGCATTTGATGATGTTCTGTCGAAGAATGACTTCGTTTGTGCGAAATGACCAATTGATGATCCATTGCTTTCAGTATAGTCTGATTGGGGCATCTTTAAGGTGGTATGTGCAGTTAGAGAGTAATCAGATTCGATCATGGGTGGATTTAGCCAGAGCTTTCATGAAGCAGTACAACTATAACCTGGATATGGCTCCTAGTCTCGTACGTCTGCAAGAATTATCTCGGGCGGAGAACGAATCATTTAGAGGGTATGTGCAAAGATGGAAAGAATTGGCTGCTAGTGTTCAACCCCCGCTTCAGGAAAGAGAAATGGTTGACATCTTCTTGGGTACTCTGAAAGGCCGTTATTATGACAAATTATTCGGTTGTACAAGCTTCGTAGGCCTGATGAGAATGGGAGAGCTTGTTGAGAGAGGATTCAAGAGTGGAAAGCTTCGAGATGTTCCTTATATCCTAGTTGATAAGAATGAGTCAGTTGTCAGTTCTCAAGAAGAGTGGGAAGAAGGAAATGATGTCGTCTCAGAATCTCTAGCATCTCAGGATCGGTTTTCAGACACTTCAAGTCAACGGTCATCCTGCCGTCGATCGCGTCAGCACGCCCAACGAAGACCAAGGAAACCTGAAAGGCAGTTTACTCAGCTACCAGTGTCATACAGTCAGTTGTTGCCAGATCTGGTCAGAAGTGGATTGATAGTGCCGAAAGAGACTAATCCAGTGATTCCACCATATCCTCCAGGTTTTGATGCCAGCGCCCGCTGTGAGTACCATGCTGGGGCACAGAGGCATTCAACGAATGATTGTAAGGTGCTTAGAAGCCAGGTTCAGGATCTGTTAGACTCTAACCGGATTTTCATCGCGCCTCAGGGTTTTGTTCAGATTAACGATTCTCCCTCATCCAGTTGTGTGGGTTCGTCAGTTAATGTCATGGAAGACTCTACGGGAAGTGTGTGTTCCGAAGAATGTCAATCAGAGAGTTCAGATGAATATGGGAGAAGTTTCTAGAGGTTTTTGTGCCGGGTGTCACATCTGTTTTCTCTGCCTAATCCGTTTAGCTTTTGTGCATTAGTATTTGCTGACCACCACCAGGATTGTTGGCTGGGGTCATTGTATTCGTACTCGTTTGTGCCTACGTGCTGCTTTTGTTGGTTGTACATGTGTGGGAGATGTTTGTCTGGGTGCTTATAGCTTGAGTTTCTCTTTGTCTTATTATGAATATGTGTTTGCTTTCTGCATTGCATTATCGTTTAACAGGTACATCAGAACCGTGGGTCTTATTTCCTCATCGTCCAGTTTGTTGCAGGAATTCCTTCAGAGATATGGAACAGAATCAGGTTGAATTGATTGAAGTCCGAAGCCAACTGGGGCAGATGATGAAAGATATGCAAGAGATGCGTCTGGAGCAGAAGATCCTCAAGGAGGAGAATAGTCAGCTGAAGACCCAAATGAGCTTGATCATGGAAGTAGTCAAGAACGTGCTTAGGAAAGGGGATGATCAGCTATTCGAAGCCGCGATGAAGAAGCTCGTGCCGCCTGTGCCTATGGAACCTGAGCAGCAACAAAAGATGCATCCGGCTCAACGGAGGATTCAGGAGGGGAAGCCAAAGAGGGCATTTGAGGCGCCACCTATAACGTATGCTGAGCTCTTGCAGACTTTATTGAGGTTCAAACTGGTTGAGAAGAGGACAATGGAACCACCCACAGGAGCGCTTCCTTATGGGTACGATGCCAGTAAGCAATGTGAATTTCATTCTGGGGCACTCGGACACGACATCGAGGGTTGTCATGCTTTTAAGCACAATGTTCAAGACCTGATTGACTCACGAGATATTGAATTCACGCCAAGTGGTGTAGCTGTACGTATTGATCCCATCCCAGTTGATGCTAAGATGGTGGATGTTTCTAAAGCTGCAGTAGGTCAGAAACGTATCCTAGATTCCATGGTGTCAGAATCTCCATGCCCACAACTGTTGCCTATTCCTGGGGCAGATCTGAGAAAGAAAATGGCTAAGCATAAGGAGTGCTTTAATCAGTGCAGTGAAGGTCAAGAAACCGATGTTGTATTGGCTACGAAGGTTGTTCAGCAGTCGACCCGGTACCAGCGACAACAGCAACGATCTCAACAGTGGCAAAGGCAGCAGCATCCCAATCAGCGAAAAGCTCAAAATCAGAGGCCGGTGAGGGTATTTAAGGTGCCTCCGATGCCGTATGCCGAACTTCTTCAGGTGTTGCTACGATTGCAGTTGTTTGAGAAGAGGAAGTTAGCCCCGCTGACAGGTACGCCTCCAGCAGGGTATAATATCATTGAGCGCTGTGATTTCCATTCAGGAGCACCGGGGCACAACATTGAAGATTGTCTGGCCTTCAAGCACAAAGTGCAGGACCTACTTGATAGTGCAGCAATCAACTTAGGGCAAGAAGGGCCCAAAATCATCTGAATGAGGAGACGGGGCTCTATAATTTGTTTGGGTCGCTAAGAGAAGATCAGGACAATATCAGGTTGCCTCTAATAACTGATTGAGAAGATAGCTAGTTCAGCAGCAGGACAGATGTGAAAGCTCGGCTCTAGGAAGCTGGCATTTTTCTTTGTTTTATCTTGTCATTTCTTTACATTTGTAGTTTCCTGTTTAAAATGCAATCTTGTTTGTAAAACTTGTTGTTTTCATTCAATTGATGATAATGAAATAAATGTGCATGTTTTGATTAAATCCATTCGTGTTCACTAATTGTTTTTGCAAATGTCCAACGCCTAGTTAAGAGGAATCTAGGGAGGATGACGAAAATGAACGACATGCAACTTCCGATATTGTATGCTTTTGAAATCAAACCTGCTGATGATGTACAGGCATTGTTTCAAATCCCTAAACACCGGAGATATAAGGAAGATAATCCCTTGTTAACCCTTTGAGCCTAGTAGTAGGAGTTCTTTCTGAAAGCGGAAAAACCCTCCATCTTTAACCTGGGGCAGGGTAGGTGTTAGCTAATTTGGCCGAGCGTTCAAGTTGCAAAAGGAGTGTCCGTTCGAGGATCAATCACACCTTTAGAGGTCGTGCTTAAAAAAAAACCACAATGGTTCAATCAAGAGTGAGGCAGTCACATCATTCTCCAATGAGTCAGGCAACCAGTGTCACACGACTTGTTCGGAAAAAGAAAGCAAAAAAGAAATCAAAAGCCCGCTAAGTCAAGAAAAGAAAACAGTTGACTTAGGCAAAAATGAGGGCATCCCGCTGGACTTAAAAAATCAAAAGAAACTCAAAAAGAGTCAGTCCAGGCAAAAGTTAGGGATATGGATAAGAAAAAGATGAAAGGATGACAAAAGAAAAATCCTCAAATGAGATACGAGTCGTGTGACCCTAAGTGTCAAAGACGAAGAGCGAGTGGTTGTCACTCCAACAATCATAATTTCTCGAACTATCACTCCTATCTTTCAGTCTCTGAGAGGTGAGCGCTAAGGTCGAATTAGCTGAGTATAGGATCGGAGAACATCAAGGAGAATGGGTGGGTTAAAATAAACTTTGAGCCTTTATCCTTTCCTTCAAAACCGTGAACCTGACCACGTTACAACCTTCAAAAGTCCTAATTGAAGCAGGTTGTTTCGAAAGCATACTTCGGTGAAGGTCGCGTCGATTCTGACTTCTGAAAGGGTTCCTTTTACCATGTTGGTACTGATGTTGATATTCTTGATAAATGTTTTGTGCATTATATGCCATAAACTGTTTTTCCTTTTCCCAGTGAACAGATCAGATGTCAAAACTATCATATGTGTTGCATTAATACGTCTTTTACGCAGAACAACTTGTTTTACTTGCGAGTAAGCGCTTGACAGCAGGAAAGTTTTCTGCAATGGAAAGTATGGTCAGGATAGAATACTGAGCGCCCGAATGTTCCGAGAGCAGGGGCAAGCTATTATCGTGATCCCCAGTCAGGTCAGCCTTTCGAAGTCAGTTATCCTGGGGCTATCAGGTTGAGATTCGGCAAAGTCATTGCAGTCAGGGGCAGGCCATCTTAAGAGCGCAGAAGTTCTTTATTCGAGAAGCATTTGATGTGAAGTATCTCTCCGAAGTTTAGAATGCTGGGGCATTTCTTATCAAGACCGTCAGGGTACAGATTTTCAGACTTCCTTTCGAGGACTATCCCCACAGAGGTCCCGCAGGCTGGGGCATATCAGAAGCGAAAGATTTGTTCTTCTCCGTATCAGCAGGGTTATTCAGAGTTGTTCGAGCAGATTCAGCCAATTTTCGAGTGCGGGACGAGTGTCGGGAAGTCGTGTCACTATCCTTTGACTCTTCCACCAGGAGACTGTGTATTCAGACAGAATGTTTTCCAGCATCAGTTGTACCTGACCCATCACAGATAGCCTAAGGGTCCAAATCCAGGTTGGCGATCACTGTGAGGCCCACCCGTGTCGGCGCATCAGTTTTCAAATCCAATCTGCGTCGGTACGCAGGAAGACTCCGTCTATTTTCTCCAGCAAAGTCCAATTTTTCATTGGCACGGGTGAGCTATCCCCAGAGGAGTCCAATCATACTTGGCACACCTGCTATTTCACAGCAGAGTTATATTCCCCAGCAGGGTGTTACTTCAACGAGGTGTTTGGTTAAGTTCCCAAATTCCCCAGCGGAGTTGATGCTACTCTTCCAGCATTTATTTTGCTGGAATAATTCTGTGATATCCGGTTTATCCCCAGCGGAGTTGGCTTCCTCTTCAACATTTATTTTGCTGAAGTGGTTTTCTGTACCCGACTTTCTCCGGCAGCCCGAGCCTGCATTAGCATATTGCATATCATCATGTTTGCATCATACTTGCATTTCATTTTCAAAATGCGTAGCATTTCCATCCTGAATGGAGCATTACGCCATAGAAAGATTCGAGCATACGCATATGCATGCGAAGCATAAGCCAGGTTTTCTATCAGCCTCATATGGCGCGTGAATTACTCAGTGAGCAGTTCAGGGGCATTTATCCAGCAACTTTTATTCAGACAGCTCTTTGGTATTTGATTCTCAGATTATACGACAGTTATGCTTTGATCAATCAGCCATCTGGTATCGATAGACTTTTATTCCCGTCAATTCATATTGACGATGTGTTCCTCCAATAAGTGGATTTCTCCGTCTATCATTAGACGTCTTGAGTTTCAAGGGGTTTTCTTCCCGTCTATCAGTAGACGATGTGAAGTTTTGGGTTTTTCCAGTGGGGTTTCAAGATGGGTTTTCTCTAAGTGGTGTTCTTCCCGTCTAGCAGTAGACAATGTGAAGTTGCAGGTGATTTTTTCAGCGGGTTTATTATTATCAGATCACACGGATGGTGTGTTTCCCCAGCGAGTCTTCTCCGGTTATCTTTAGAGGTTGAGGGGTTTCAAAGTGATCTTTTGGATAGTGGTTTTCTTTCTGTTTATCGGATAAGAGGACATTCCAAGAGGGTTTTTCTGACTGTCGATTCTTATTGACGACATGGCTCTTTGAAGGTGGTTTTCTTCCCGTCGGTTCTTACTGATGATGTGGCCCCTTTAAGGATATTGTTCTTTCCATCAAGTCCCGTAGACGAAAGGATTCTGAAATTTGATGGATGGTGTTGAAATGGATTTGGGTGTCTTTCCGTCTATCCTTAGACGATGTGAGTATGGATTAAAGGTGTCTTGCCGTCTATCCTTAGACGATGTGAGTATCGATTTGGGTGTCTTGCCGTCTATCCTTAGACGATGTGAGTATCGATATGGGTGTCTTTCTGTCTATCCTTAGACGATGTTAGTATCGATATGGGTGTCTTTCCGTCTATCCTTAGACGATGTGAGTATTGATGGATTATGGGTGTCTTTTCGTCTATCCTTAGACGATGTAAGTATTGATGGATTACGGGTGTCTTTCCGTCTATCCTTAGACGATGTGAGTATTGATGGATTATGGGTGTCTTTCCGTCTATCCTTAGACGATGTGAGTATTGATGAATTTTTCCTTCGGGATTATGGGTGTCTTTCCGTCTATCCTTAGACGATGTGAGTATTGATGAATTTTTTCCTTCGGGATTATGGGTGTCTTTCCGTCTATCTTTAGACGATGTGAGTATGGATTTTGGGTGTCTTTCCGTCTATCCTTAGACGATGTGAGTATTCGATTTTGGGTGTCTTCCCGTCTATCATTAGACGATGTGAGTATTGATTCTTCCTTCGATATGGGTGTCTTTCCGTCTATCCTTAGACGATGTGAGTATTGATTTGTTCCTTCGATTTGGGTGTCTTTCCGTCTATCATTAGACGATGTGAGTATTGATTCTTCCTTTGATATGGGTCTCTTTCCGTCTATCCTTAGACGATGTGAGTAGTGAAGTTCCCTTCGGGATTTTGGGTGTCTTTCCGTCTATCCTTAGACGATGTGAGTATTGAAGTTTTCTTCAGATTTTGGGTGTCTTCCCGTCTATCCTTAGACGATGTGAGTAGCGATTATGGGTGTCTTTTCGTATATCCTTAGACGATGTGAGTATTGAAGTTTTCTTCAGATTATGGGCGTCTTCCCGTCTATCATTAGATGATGTGAGTATTGAATATTTTTCCTTCGGGATTATGGGTGTCTTTCCGTCAATCTTCAGACGATGTGAGCATACTTCTCTTCCTATCTATCAGAAGACGATGTAAGAGGATCAGGTGTTTTGTTGCAACCCTCGGGTTTGTCATATGGGGTCACAGGTAATTGGCGTTCAAATCAGGAGTTCTTTATCAGATGATTGATCAGTTTGTTGCCGTAACGGCTGGGCTCGGTTCTGGATTTTATTCCCCAAGCAGTGTTACAGTATAATCTCGCGGTTGGCAAATTTTCGGGTTTTATTGGTATCCAACCGTCTCGTACCTCTGAACGTTTGAAGGCTGAGCGCTCTTCAACCCTTTAGGTCCAAGTCGCTTGAATAGGGGCAGCTGTTGCACCCTAAAATTTGACCAACCGATTCTCCTATCTGGTTCATGGTTCAGTTCGTATTCGCAAATCAGATGCATGACATTTGAGCACAGATAGAGGATGTCAGGGTTACAACTTGGGTTTTCATTTACCGGATATTTCAGATCCAGTCTAAATAATCAGGGTTTTATTTTCGGGAAATTGTGCGCTCCTCGGTGTTTGCAACTCACATGGTGGTTTTGGGATATTCTGATGCCAGGGGTTCACTGTTTGCTTCGATCTGGTTGCGCGTTCTTTTATTGGTTATTTGCAGTTGTCTGCATTTTTTTTAGGGTTTAATAGACTTTTGTGGATTTTAAATAGGCTTTTTAGATTTTTCTGGAATTTAAATAGGGTTTTTATATTTTTTTAATAGCTTTAAATCATTTTAATAGAATTTTTTAGAATTTTAATAGAAATTTAATAGTTTTTAAATAGAAATAAATAGAATATCTTTTAATAGATTTTTCTTTTAAATAATATTAGATATTAAATAGAGATTATTAGAATTTTATTAGTTTTAGTTTAATATAGAGTTTAGCTAGATTTTAATTATTTTAGATTTAATTAGGGTTTAATTAGGTTAATTAGGATTTAATCTTTTGTTTAGAATTTAATTGAATTTGTTAGAATTAATTAGGATAGTTAATTGTCATTTAGATTTAATTAGTCAGGTTTTAATTAGCTAATTAGGTTTAAATCTGTGTTTAGTTAATTAGGTTTAGTGTTAATTAGTTTAATATGGTTTTAATAGAGTTTAATTAGGTCTAATCTTTTTTTCAGAATTTCTTAATCATTTTTCATTTCAGTTTTTTGATTCTTTTTCGTGGGCCCAGTTATGTTTTTTGGAGGCCCAAGTATTCAGTCCAGTTTTTGTTCCATTTTTGTCCAGAAGAGTGTCACTTGTCACTATAAAAATGATGCCACGCGTCCACCAAAGGAGGACCCCACCTCATTCTGACCTCAACTCCCAGAAGCTGCCACGCGCCCCACTACCTCTCCACACCTCCACGTGTGCCACATGCACAGCTCCCTCTGCCAGCACCCTCACCACGTGGCCTCACCTCAGCCCTCACCGGGGACTACACCGCCGACCATGCAAATCCGGTGACCGCCCCAACGGTCACCGCCCAACCAACTCCGGCCACCACCTGAACCACCAGAAAACCCAGAATCTTCCTACCTTATTCTTTCTCCCCCTTTCTCCTCCGTCCACCTTCATCAACGGTCACCGGAAACTTCATATGTTACCGGAAAATTCAAAGAACCTCCAGGTCCTTCATCAGAAACCTCAGAAAAATTGCCAGAAATTCATCCTTCATCGCTAATCTTCTTCGATCTTCATCACTAATCGCCATCAACAACCACCAATCTTCTCAGAACATGGCAATCATCACGATTTTCAGTTGTTCGCTTCCGTTTCCCCTCAAATGATGAACACTTGAGTTTGCGCCCAGAAATATCACGATCTTCATACTGTTGTTTCCAGAACGCCCACTCCTTCACCAATTTCCCAGAAAGATTGTTGATCTTCAAGCCAACCTTCAAGATCCAGGACTTCATCTTCGTAAATCGCCTACGAACGCGTTCCTCAAGAAATTTCCACCCAGATTCTTTGAAGATCGTCTTCAGAAAACTTGTGGATCTTCAACGTTACAACGCCTTCAAGGATTGTCACGTGTTCCTTCATCAACGACATCCAGGTTCCTGTTTCCTTCTTCTCTAAACTCTGTTCTTTGCATGCGTTAGGGTTCAACCTTGAGATGATTCAGGTTCAACTTTGAGGCTGTGAGATGATTCGTTAGGGTTAGTCTTTTGAGATGTATTTGAAGTCTCAATTGGTGATAACAATGGTTTCTCAGAGTGATCGTTGATGCTTATTTTGAGATTGGTTTGTTTGGTTGAGATTAGGGTCGTTTCTGAGAGGGTGTGAGGAAGATGAAATAAACGGCTAGGGTTTAGTTTGGATGAACAGTGATCAGAGTGTTTGGGGAAGAAGGGAGGTTTTGTTAATGGGTAACGTTGGGTTAGGTTTGGGCTAGGTTAAGCCCAAATTGGTTTTGCTGCTATCACCCCTCAATTACTCATTGTTCCCCCCCTGCGTGAGAGGCAGAGAGGTTTTGGTATGGGCTTAAGCCCACCTGCTACGCGCACCCCCCCTCAGTTTGGGGCCCAATCTGAGTAACTGGATTTGTTACTCGCTGCCCCCCCCCCCTTCTTATTTCTTTTTAATATTCTTTTGTTTTCATGCATGTTAGAAGAAAATTCATAAAAAATAGTAGATTTGATCAAATAATTCCATTCTTTTTTCTGTAGGTTTGTAATTCAATGTAGAATTTTATAATGCAAAAACATTAGTTTAATCATGCATTTTCATTTTAATTGCATTTTTTACATGTTTATTGATTTTGAAGTGTATTTTGTGGATATGTCTGCCTTGTTGATTTTCGTTCTCTCATCTGGTATTGAATTTTGTTTTAGTTTTTCAGTATGTTATACTAGACTGATGCATGCTCCCCATAGATTTTTCATAGATTTTTTAGAGGTTGATTGATATTGTTTTAGGGTTAGAGAATAGAGATCCCATAACTTGTTGGTTAACCCTTGACCATTCATTGTTAGGGATTGTTTAGTAGTCTTAGAAGTTGACTTAGGCTTTGAGATTTGATCTTGGGATCATAGAGCCATGTAGGTTTCCTCTAGATTTTTGGTAGATTTTTGTAGGGTGTTCTGTTATTTTTGTTTGAGCCTGAGAATAGGAGAAGTCTTGATAGGCTTCTGACTTTGAAGTTCAACTGTGGTTGAACTTCAGAGATAGTTTCTTGTGGTTTGAGGGCCTTTGGTTTCTTCTTGAAGGTGGAGGCTGGATGAAGTCTAGTTGGAGCTTGCAAGGATGCATAGATTGAAGACCTAGTCTAGGAGCTTTCTCTCTGTTTGTGAGGTTTGAGATCCTGAAGTTTGAGGGAAATTTATGGTACTTTCCTGAGGAAGGCACTATGGATGTCTTTCATTCTTTCTTCTCACCTCTTTCTCAAGTATCCAATGATGTTGGAGCCTTCATGTGAGTATAGTTTCTTCTGAGGAGAAATGTAAACCGATCACAGTTGTTGAGCCACATGGGATACGATTCCTAAGTGGAAGCCTCCTAGTACTTTCCCGAGGAAGGCACTATGGGCCTGGTCACTTAGTTCCCCTAGTTCAGGTAAGATTTCTCAAGTATCCAATGATGTTGGAGCCTTCATGTGAGTTTAGTTTCTCCTGAGGAGAAATGTAAACCGATCACAGTTGTTGAGCCACATGGGATACGATTCCTAAGTGGAAGCCTCCTAGTACTTTCCCGAGGAAGGCACTATGGGTCTGTTCACTTAGTTCCCTTAGTTCATATAAGATTTCTTAAGTATCCAATGATGTTGGAGCCTTCATGTGAGTTTAGTTTCTCCTGAGGAGGAATGTAAACCAATCACAGTTGTTGAGCCGCATAGGATATGATTCCTGAGTGGTAACCTCCTGGTACTTTCCTGAGGAAGGCACTATGGGTCTGCCTACTTAGCTCCCTCTCTTTGGTAAGCTTGTTTTGAAGCTTGGAGACTGGATTGTGTTCTCTTGTGTTAGGGCTTTGCTTAGATATTTGCTTAGGGCTTTGCTTAGATATTTGCTTAGGGTTTTGCTTAGAGATTTGATTAGGGTTTTGCATAGGGCTTTGCTCAGGGTTTTGGTTTAAGTTTTGGATAGGAGTTTGCCAGGCTGGCTAGCCTTCTCTTTGTGTTGTTTGACTTGTGTGGTGTTGTGCTGCATTAGACTTAGGGGTTCATCTAGATATTTCTGAGGTAGGTGCATCTTAGAAGTAGGCTTTGTGTGCATGAGAAGTTGAGGTGGTCCTCCTTCTGCTTGTTTTGTTATTGAGTGGCTTTGCTTGCTGGTATTTGGTAGAGCTGAGCTCCCTTACCTCTGTGGTTTGCGGCCTTTGCGCCTTGTTTGTTTGGTTGTTGCATTCATGCATATTTCCAGTATTCCTTTGCTTTGCAGTTGATCCCTGTTTGCTGTTTAGTCCTGTTGCCATGATCCCTTAGGAACTCTAACTTCTCCGCTGCGGAGGGGTTATGATAGACATTAGGATGGTCAACCAGGCATGATAACAATAGGTAGATTCCCCTTTTCAGCCATAGTTTTAGGGTGTCTCTTTCTCAGCAATAGGAGCGCTTGAGTAGCTTGTGTCGTAGTTAGCCGAACTACAGCTGCTCTGATTTCTCGTACCAGACGAGAATATGTAGGCATAAGATGCGATATCCTAGCGAGCACACTAACAACTAACCTTTTGTTCTCTCGCGGCTGTGCGATCGAGACTTTCCCGCTGACGACTGATTGTTATCCCTTTCTCTTGCCCGAGTGCATTTGAGACCAGACCATAGTTGTAGGTTCCCGAACCTTTAAAACCAGTTTGATTCCTCACTGCTGTGTGAGAACCCCCTGTTTAGCCGTAGTTAGTCGAACTACGTTTGCTCTGATCTTCCATGCCGTGTGGAAGTACGTAGGCACAGGACGCGATGTCCTGGCGAGCAACCTTTCCCCCGTTTAGACGTAGGTAGTCGAACTACGTTGATTATGACTTTCCCATTGCACGAGGGAGTACGTAGGCCCAGAACACCGTATGTTCTGTCGAGTCCTGTCCTTTTCTTTTCTTTTCATACTGACCATTAGCGTAGATAGATAAACACACCCTTTTCCTTATAAACACCAAGCGTGGATCCCGTCGAGTACGACGGACGTGAGGGGTGCTAATACCTTCCCCTTGCGTAACCGACTCCCGAACCCAGGTTTTGGTTGCGATGACCATACCTTTCCCGTTTTTTGCAAGGTTTACTTCGAGCGTTTCCTTTCCCTCCGTTGGGATAAATAACGCACGGTGGCGACTCTCATGTCATGCCGGCGTCGATTTTCGCAGTAGCGACAAGAAGAAAACCAAATCCACCGGGGATCCAATCAAAACCCTGGTGAGGAAAACGCCCTGGATGGCACACCAGAATACGGTTCTTCTGGGAAACAAACGTCTCAGCTGGAGGAAACACGCCCATTCTAGTGGAGAATTAGCAACTCTGCAGAAGAAACATAATCGACCACTAAAATTGAATCTCGCTTCACCGAGGAAAACAACCCTGAACGGCCTCCTAGGACACCAAAATCCTTCTAGGGTACAAAATACTCATTTGAAAGTAACAGCTTCACTAGGGAAGAATCAAAATCCAACCTGTTGGGGATACTCAGTTGGGGATAATCTACCTCTGCTATAGATTACTCAGTGAGGGAATCGACACAGACCTGTGCTTGGGGATTAAATTCATCAATATCGACCTCTGAATAGGGAATGAGTCAATGACCTAGACTCGGAGGGTAAATGAGCCAAAGATTTAGATTTTGTGGGGATGCAACATTGCACTCGCCCCACCGCTGGGGAAATAAACCCAAATCTGCTTTGTCAGGGAAAACTTCAATCTCGACCCACCAATTTTCCGGGTATGGCTACACTCTGCCGGGGATATCAAATCTGGACCTGCTGAGGATAATCTTGATCCTGCTCTGATAAAGGACAAGTGCCATCTCAACTTGCTGCAATCTCAAACAGCTGAGGAGAACCAATCTTAACTGCACATCTCTGCTGAAGAAATCATTCTTGATTTAACAACATCACCACCAAAGGGAATACAGAACACCAATCATGGAGAATGAGATCATTCGAGCCTCGTGTTAGGGAACATGACAACACATCACAGGGAATTACCGTGCCAGGTATCTTTAGGCTTTTTCTGGTTTTAGGGATGGGAATAGGTTTATGGTGATAAAGATTTATTTCTGGCTACCAACAAAATGGATTTGAGGGGGAAACACTAGACAAGAACTAGCATTCGAGGGTGGACTACCAGACGAGAACTGGTGGTTACAAGGGTTTAAGTTGTCAGACGAGAACTGACTTCTGGTTTGAGTATCAGACGGGAACTGATTTCTGGTTTACTAGACGAGAACTAGATTTTGAAACTGTGTTAGCCAGACGAGAACTATTTAAACAATAGGTTAAAGAACGGGTGACCAGACGGGAACTGGTTTAAAAACTGACATGCACCAGACGAGAACTGGTGGTTAAGGAAAGGTGGACCAGACGTGAACTGGTTACCGGTTTGCCAGACGAGAACTGGGCTTTGGAGGTTTGCCAGATGAAAAATGGGCTTTGGAAATTGGTTACATGGTAGGTAACAGGTTTAGGCTGTAGGATAACGATCCAATGACAACAAGGCTTTTTCGGAAGGTTAAGCTTATTTGATGGGAGTAATGACACGATTCCCCGACACTCAACTCTTGCTGGGGAGAGCAAACTATATTGAACAACTTGCCCCAGTCCGACTCTTTGGGAAAGTTCACTTTGATCAGAAAGTAGCTTGCCATGAGACGACCTCGAGATGGCTTGCCCCAGAATCTGTACAACAAAAGGATTCATCCTCGGTTAACCAACTTTCAGCATGGTTGGTTTCAATATACTCTTGAAATGGATTGCCCCTGAATGAGGGTTGTGTGGAGGCAAATCGCCACATATCACACAAGTCTGCAAGACATTGGTTAATGCAGGTTTCGATGATGACAAATTCCCCGGATAGACTAGAAAGTATGAATTCCAGATCCACTAAACCAGATGCAACGTATCACCCACCATATCCTTTCTTCGCTTATCTTAAAACTTCTGAAATGAATATACTTTGTGTTGACAAAATGCAATCATGACTAAAGGCATGAAAAACTTCAAACTAATGAATTTTTGCAGGCTTGCAGGACATGGGTCGACCATAGGGTCGGCGTATTCATAAAAAAGGTCCAAATCAGTCAGCGCACAAAGCATGCGTCGACCATAGGGTCAGTGCACGAAGGAATAACATTCCAGCGGGTCAGCGCGTAAGGGCATGGTGTTGCGGTGGAAATAGGATCACAATCTGTTGCAGTGGAAATAGGATCACAAACTATTAATGAGTTTGAATCGCAATTCAATTCACAACCGCTCTTTGATTTATCCGAAGGAAAAGGTCAAAAAGGGAAAACCTATTTTGCATCGTAAACACAATGCGGGGAAAGATCTAGGGTTCGGGGGTTGATTAAATTTAGGGAAGGTATTAGCACCCTAAACTTCTGTAGTACTCTACAGGAACCTTTTGTTCAGATGTTTACTATTTTGCTTTATTTATTTGCTTAAGGTATATGTACAAAGGGATTAAAGCGAGAAAATAAACCTAAGGGGTTAATTCTAAGTTTACTCGGCAAGACATCGCATCTTGTGCCTACGTATCCTTACGGGAGTGGAATCAGAGTAATCGTAGTTCCCCTCAAAAGGGAGGTTAGAGACTTCTTGACTGTGGTCAAGGTCTCAAGGGGAATAAACGCATCTTAAGGACACGCTTACGTGGAGTGTAGAAACTCCAAATCTCTACGTTGAATTGTTAAGTTGTAATTAGGGTTAAATTAGGGATTCCATGGCGGGAAACCCTAAAATGAGCGCGGCGGCTCTTTGACCTAATGCTAGGGGTAAAATGGTAATTTTGCCTGCGGCGAGGCATTTGTGAAAATTAGGGTTTGTAAGAGTTGTAAGGGTTGAAGGTGAGGACTATTGACACGGCGGTCAAACGGCTAGACCTAATTCCTTCGGAGGAGTGAGATTATTGGTAAAGACGCGATAAACATACAATGGCAGAACATAAAGTGCGGAAAGATAAATGCGACAATTGTCTCGCAAAATTACATCCCGTAAGAAGTTACAAATATGATAATTGAATATTTAAACTGAAAATAAAATCAATTGAACTTAGTCAGCTGCAAAAAACCAAAACAAACCGAGACTGTTATTATACGGGGTTAGACAAAAAATTAGACGGGAATGTTAGGAATTTAAGTAGAAAATTATAATTTTAACGAAACAAGAAAAAAAGTTAGAAATTTGGATCTTAAAAATGCGGATGTTAGCGAAAAATTAATAAACAATGAAAATTAATATGCAAAGAAGATGACGATAATATACAAGTGATAATGGAATATGAAATAGCAACGATGATGTCAGATTATGTACAAATATAAAAATAAATACAAAAATAAATAAATAAATATTAGTGAACAGGTTCATGGATAATCAAGAATATTGTTAGGAATGAAGGATGAAAATTGGAATTGACAATAATTAGAAGTTAAGTGATGAACGTTTTGAGACGATGAGAATTTAGGTAATAAGAAAAGAGTTAGAATGGAATTAGGTTTTTTTGTGAGATTTGGAAAAGTTAGAGTTTTTAATGTGATTAAGAAAAAGAAAATAGATTAAAAGTTAGAATTAAAAGTTAGCAAAAAAATTAGAACTTCGAAATTTGGTTTTTAAAAAAAAGGTTAGAAAATAAAAATAAAAGTTTGAAAATAAAAGAGAAAAGGTTAGAATTTTAATAAAAAAAGAGTTAGAATGTTAGAATTTTAATTAAGAAAAAATGGTAGAAATTTTGAAAAAAAGATACAAGAAAGATTAGAAATTAAAAAAAAGAAGAGTTAGTTACTTTTGATGAAGACTGTAAGAGTTTTTGATGCTTGTCGATCCCTCCGTTTTGTTGCTTATGAGGGTCCTTTTATACTTGATTTTTAAATCTTTTTCAATCTCAGATTTGATTTGAATATCTCAATCTTTTTCAATCTCTGATTTGATTTGAATGAATTTTTATGATGATTTCAGATTTGATTCAATGATGGTGATGTTGATATTTAGATCTGATTTTCTTATGATGATGATATGATCTGATTGATTTGATTTTGCTCCATCTGGAATTCATTGGGATTGGATTTGATTAAAAAAGTGTTGGATTTAAATTTAAAAAGTTAGCAAAGAAAATAAGAGTTTCAAGTTAAATAAAAATTAGAATTTTAAGTTTAAAAAAAATGAGTTAGAATAAAAAAATATATTTGAATGTTGATTTTAAAAAAGTGTTAGAATTATTTTAAAAACTGTTAGAATTTAATTTTAAAAGGAATTTAGACCTTAATTTTAAAAAAGAAAATAAAATGGCATTAGAATTTAATTTTAAAAGGAATTTAGAATTTTAATTTGAAAAAAGGATGGTGTAAAAAAGATTTAGATTTAATTTTTTAAAAAAAAGGATAGATTTAATTTATAAAAAAAAGGTTAGATTTAATTTTTAAAATAGTTAGAAAAAAAGATTTAATTTTAAAAAGAATTTAGAGAAAAAAAAGATTTAATTTTAAAAAGAAGTTAGAGAAAAAAAAGATTTAATTTTTAAAAAGAGTTAGACAAAAAGATTTAACTTTAAAAAAGTTAGAAAAAAATTTTTAACTTTAAAAAGGTAGTTAGAAAAAAGATTTAACTTTAAAAAAGTAGTTAGAAAAAGGATTTAACTTCTAAAAAAGTTAGAAAAAAGATTTGGTATTCTCGATATTTATGATCGGGTTTAACAATTACTACGTTCAAATTTAATATATTTACAACTATGTTTTTGTACCACTAACAATTGTTTTGAGTTTGTTGCAAGTGCAAATCTGTGATTAACAAGAGTGGTCGGTATAGAGGTGATATTGCTCCTTTCTCCTTCTTTTTCTTCTCTCTCTCTCTCTCTCTCTCTCTCTCTTAGCATTCATGACTTGAAAATAACTATATCGTTCTACAATCATGGTACTCATATATGTATATGACTGTTGCTGGTTGATACTATGTGTGTTGAATGCATGTCATATTGTGAAAAGATGAATAGGCATGATAAATAGGCAAGTGTGACATTCTGCATAACATAAAACTGAAAATTTTGAGTTTTTTGAAGGTTTGAGTCGACCTAAACAGGACAATGGTCGACGCATGCTGTAAACTTTCAAAATTATCAAAAACTGTACAGTATGCGTCGACGCATGCAGGGCTATGGTCGACGACTCGCTTAAAAACCCAGAATTTTTCTCTTTTGAAAAACGTTCCAAATTCCCTCTCCCCTACATTTAATGTGCAGACGGTCGTGGTTATTAGATTCATAGTTGCATATTTCATATTTGCTTATATGTTTTCGTCTGTGTACTTTTCATTTTTTTTCTGTATTATGTGTGCCTGAACTTTCATTACATGTTTTCGCCATTATCTATTAATTCAAGATATTTTTGTTCATTATCATGCTTGTGTGTGAAGTTTGGTAATTAACTATCACCTATTGTCTGTTCTCTTTTAATTGATGCGTTCTTCTTCTCTTTTTGATGGTGTCAAAGGGGGAGAAGACAATGTAGCAAGCAAACACCAAAGCCAAGTCAGGATATTAACAGTTCAGGATATTAACAACATTTGATGGCTGTTTGTTCTACAACCTTATAGTGCAAAAGAAAGGGGGAGCTTGGGTATACTTGTGTGTATACATTGCATATTTGGTGTTTTAGTTGTATACAGGTTGTCATCATAAAAAAGGGGGAGATTGTGGAGGCAAATCGCCACATATCACACAAGTCTGCAAGACATTGGTTAATGCAGGTTTCGATGATGACAAATTCCCCAGATAGACTGGAAAGTATGAATTCCAGATCCACTAAACCAGATGCAACGTATCACCCACCATATCCTTTCTTCGCTTATCTTAAAACTTCTGAAATGGATATACTTTGTGTTGACAAAATGCAATCATGACTAAAGGCATGAAAAACTTCAAACTAATGAATTTTTGCAGGCTTGCAGGACATGGGTCGACCATAGGGTCGGCGTATTCATCAAAAAGGTCCAAATCAGTCAGCGTATAAAGCATGCGTCGACCATAGGGTCAACGCATGAAGGAATAACATTCCAGCGGGTCAGCGCGTAAGGGCATGGGTCGACCATAGGGTCGGCGCACAAAGGAAATGAATTTCAACGGGTCAGCGCACGCCGACTGTATGGTCGACACACACTGATGAAATTTCCAGAACTCCAAAATAGCACAGGCCATGCGTCGATGCACAGACCTGTTATGGTCGACCGTTCGCGCGAAAAGTCTGTTTTAAAATACTTCCCTCTCATATTTGAAATACTGTTATGTCCTGAATTATGTTGGCACTATATATACTTGCTTAAACACTTGTGTCTACTAACATTTGATATTCTTTTGATTCATGTGTTCAAAAACAAGAAAGAGTGAAATAGGTGTCCAAGATTCATCATCTTCATCTTCAACATCTCACAACATTTCAATTACACACAATCATTTTTGAAATGCATTTGTGAGAGATTCAAGGTGATAAGGTTCGAGGCTTAGATTGGAGAATCAAGCTCGGGTTGAAGATTGTGACAGGTTCTTTCTTGAATAAAACCATTGGGGTTTTACCCTCCAAGATTGGTTCGAATTTTGGGGGTTTTTGGACAAGATTCTTCATCAACGATCAATCGAGCGAAGGTGATTGTGAAGAGGTGGTCTTCACAAGTCTAGTAGCGGATTCGGTGATTTTGAAGGGAAGATCTCGGGTTCGATTTAGTGCTGTTGAGATCAGCCGGAGCCAAAGGTTTGAACAACAACGTGTTCTTCAATAAGGTGGATGGAGTCGGAGGTCCATCAACACAAATCGAAGAACTTGATTCAGCTTGAATCAAGGGGAAAGGAGTGAAGGCAACATTCAACACATTGAGATTTTTGTTGTATATTTGCTGCTCAATCCTTGTATAAACTGTTCATTCAAACAGGTGATATCTATACAATATATCTCAATTCTAGTTTTAGAATTGAGGGCAGACGTACCCCGAAGCAAGGACGACAGGGGAACTGCCTCACCAAATTACTTGTCTTCTCTATTTTCAGCATTTACGTTACAGCTCAAATAAGTAATTTTTGTGTAAGCTCTATTGTCAAAATTGTGATATCAATTGAGTAAGAGGTTAAAACTTTGTTTTTAACTCTAAAGTACAACAATACATTGTACTAGGCTGGTTGAAATCACTTACTCAACATAAACATCACTTGGAGTGTTTTTGCACACCAAGTGTTTGACATATTGCTTGAACCAAAATTATCTTACTTGTGTATCTAGTTTTGGTTTGATTTTGAATCATTGGAACTAGGAATCCTTACAACTGAAGTAAATAATTGATAAGCGTAGTTTGTGTTGTGATTCTATTTTTCCGAGTTGTCATTAATCCATAGACTTACGTATATCCGGTTTTCCAATAACCGTTCGTTTTAGACTATATTTTTCCTCGGCCGCTTCCGCACTTAAAACATTTTTAAAACCAATTTTAAATTGGTAGCGCCGACTCAAATTTTAATTGGGGATCTATTCAACCCCCCTTCTAGATCCGTGCCATAGTCTAACAAGTGGTATCTAGAGCTCCGGTTCTTCGGTGCTTCATATACAACGAGATAGAAAATGGCAAACGAACCTAAAGGGGCGTACAATAGGGCTCCTATTTTCAACGGTGAAAATTATAGTTATTGGAAAGACTGTATGCGTGTGCATATAAACTCCATAGACAGAAAAATATGGAACGTTATCCTTAATGGTCCAATAGAAATTACTATGACCAATGCGGATAACGTAGTTGTGCCAAAGCCTGAAGCACAATGGACCGATGACGATGAGAAAAAAATACAATTATGATTGGAAAGCTAAAAACATCTTAATCTCCTCATTAGGTGTAGATGAATACTATCGTGTATCCCATTTCCCTACCGTTAAGGCCATGTGGGATTTACTACAAATAGCCCATGAGGGGACAAACGATGTTAAGTTGGCTAGAATCAATACATTAACTCAAGAGTTCGATCTCTTTTTCATGGAGCAAGAGGAAACCATTGCTGACATGCAAAAGAGATTTACTCATCTCATCAATCGTTTACATTCATTAGGTAGGCCTGTTTCCAATGATATTGCTACTAATAAGATCTTAAGATGTCTAAACAGGGAATGGCAGCCTAAAGTGACCGCCATCAAAGAAGCACATGATCTTACCTTATTAGATTTAACAACATTGTTTGGCAAATTACAAGAGCATGAACAGGTACTCTTGAGCTTAGACCAACGCGAAAAGATGGAAAAGAAAGACAAAACGAAGGTGAGTGAAAAGAAATCGATAGCTCTCAAGACTTCTTCCTCGAAGTCTCAAGCAAAAGAGCAAAATGATTATTCCTCGAGCGATGAAGAAGAAGAGGACACAAGCGAAGATATGGGGTTGTTTGTTAAACGGTATAACCGTTACGTGAGAAAGAACGACATCCAACATTCCGAGAAGAACCTGGTAAACTTCTAGAAACAATCGAGGCACTCCAAGGATGATGAATCGAAAGGTAAAAAGACTAGAGGGACGTGCTACAAGTGTGGAAAGCCCGATCACTACAAACCGGACTGTCCGATGAATAAAAAGGGAAAGGACAAGGAATCATCAAAGTCACACAAGAAATCATCAAAGCCTAGGAGAGCGTACATAGCATGGGAAAGTGACAACGACTCTTCCTCCTCTGATGAAAGTTCTAGTGATGAAGAAGAGTCCGTGAATCTATGCCTCTCCGCCAATCAGAAAAATAAGAAAAAACAGGTACGTCACTCTAAATATGATAAGTCCTCAAATATGTCGCATTCAGAATTACAAACCGCATTTCATGCCTTACATAATGAAGCAGTTGAAGCCTTCAAGAAACTTGCTTCTAATAAGAAAATCTTTACGTATTTAGAGCATAAAGTTAAAGAGTCCGAAAAGAAATTAGAGGACCTTAAGGCTTCCATTGTGAAAGGCAATGAATCGGATTGTAAAGACAATAGAAATCCTTTCAACTTCGGGTGTGGCACTTGTCATATTTGGCAAGGTGAGGTTAGAAACCTCAAGGCCAAATTAAACAAGGCACTTGAGCCTAAAGTTACATTTGCTATTGATAAAAAGGATTTTAGAAAAAGTATTGTTGCGGTGGAAATAGGATCACAAACTATTAATGAGTTTGAATCGCAATTCAATTCACAACCGCTCTTTGATTTATCCGAAGGAAAAGGTCAAAAGAGGGAAAACCTATTTTGCATCGTAAACACAATGCGGGGAGAGATCTAGGGTTCGGGGGTTGGTTAAATTTAGGGAAGGTATTAGCACCCTAAACTTCTGTAGTACTCTACAGGAACCTTTTGTTCAGATGTTTACTATTTGCTTTATTTATTTGCTTAAGGTATATGTACAAAGGATTAAAAGTGAGAAAGGAGACCTAAGGGTTAATTCTAAGTTTACTCGGCAAGACATCGCATCTTGTGCCTACGTATCCTTACGGGAGTGGAATCAGAGTAATCGTAGTTCCCCTCAAAAGGGAGGTTAGAAACGTCTTGACTGTGGCCAAGGTTTCAATGGGGAATAAACATGTCTTAAGGACACGCTTACGTGGAGTGTAGGAACTCCAAATCTCTATGTTGAAATGTTAAGTTGTGTTAGGGTTAGGTTAGGTTAGGGATTCCACGGCGGGAAACCCTAAAATGAGCGCGGCGGCTCTTTGACCTAATGCTAGGGGTAAAATTGTAATTTTGCCTGCGGCGAGGCATTTGTGAAAATTAGGGTTTGTGAGGTTGTAAGGGTTGAAGATGAGGACTATTGACACGGCGGTCAAACGACTAGACCTAATTCCTTCGGAGGAGTGAGATTATTGGTAAAGACGCGATAAACAAACAATGGCAGAATATAAAGTGCGGAAAGATAAATGCGACAATTGTCTCGCAAAATTACATCCCATAAGCAGTTACAAATATGATAATTGAATATTTAAACTGAAAATAAAATCAATTGAACTTAGTCAGCTGCAAAAAACCAAAACAAACCGAGACTGTTATTATACGGGGTTAGACAAAAAATTAGACGGGAATGTTAGGAATTTAAGTAGAAAATTATAATTAACGAAACAAGAAAAAAAGTTAGAAATTTGGATCTTAAAAATGAGGATGTTAGCGAAAAATTAATAAACAATGAAAATTAATATGCAAAGAAGATGGCGATAATATACAAGTGATAATGGAATATGAAATAGCAACGATGATGTCAGATTATGTACAAATATAAAAATAAATACAAAAATAAATAAATAAATATTAGTGAACAGGTTCATGGATAATCATTAATACTGTTAGGAATGAAGGATGAAAATTGGAATTGACGATAATTAGAAGTTAAGTGATGAATGTTTTGAGACGATGAGAATTTAGGTAATAAGAAAAGAGTTACAATGGAATTAGGTTTTTTTTTGTGAGATTTGGAAAAGTTAGAGTTTTTAATGTGATTAAGGAAAAGAAAATAGATTAAAAGTTAGAATTAAAAGTTAGCAAAAAAAAATTAGAACTTCGAAATTTGGTTTTTAAAAAAAAAAGGTTAGAAAATAAAAATAAAAGTTTGAAAATAAAAGAGAAAAAGGTTAGAATTTTAATAAAAAAAGAGTTAGCATGTTAGAATTTTAATTAAGAAAAAATGGTAGAAATTTTGAAAAAAGATATAAAAAGATTAGAAATTAAAAAAAAAGAAAGAAGAGTTAGTTACTTTTGATGAAGACTGTAAGAGTTTTTGATGCTTGTCGATCCCCCCGTTTTGTTGCTTCTGAGGGTCCTTTTATACTTGATTTTTTTTAAATCTTTTTCAATCTCAGATTTGATTTGAATATCTCAATCTTTTTCAATCTCTGATTTGATTTGAATATCTCAATCTTTTTCAATCTCTGATTTGATTTGAATGAATTTTTATGATGATTTCAGATTTGATTCAATGATGGTGATGTTGATATTTAGATCTGATTTTCTTATGATGATGATATGATCTGATTGATTTGATTTTGCTCCATCTGTGACTTATTGTGATTGGATTTGATAAAAAAATGTTGGGATTTAAATTTAAAAAGTTAGCAAAGAAAATAAGAGTTTCAAGTTAAATAAAAATTAGAGTTTTAAGTTTAAAAAAAAATGAGTTAGAATTTTAAAATAAAAAAATATATTTGAATGTTGATTTTAAAAAATGTTAGAATTATTTTAAAAACTGTTAGAATTTAATTTAAAAGGAATTTAGAATTTTAATTTGAAAAAGGATGGTGTCAAAAAAATATTTAGATTTAATTTTAAAAAAAAGGATAGATTTAATTTATAAAAAAAGGTTAGATTTAATTTTTAAAATAGTTAGAAAAAAAGATTTAACTTTAAAAAGAAGTTAGAGAAAAAAAAGATTTAATTTTAAAAAGAAGTTAGAAAAAAAGATTTAACTTTAAAAAAGTTAGAGAAAAAAAAGATTTAGCTTTTAAAAAGAGTTAGAAAAAAGATTTAACTTTGGAGTCCAGCGGGATGCCCCAGTTTTGCCTAAGTCTCCTTCATAGGTTTTGACTTAGCAGGCTCTTATTTTTTTAAATATTCTTTTATGCACAAGTCGTGTAAATCTTTTGAAAGGCTCGTGACTGCCCCACTCCTTAGGTAACCGAGGGATAGTCATTTTTTGTATTGGACTTCTTAAGATGCTAAGGATAAATTCTCGAAGGTTTGCTCTTCCTTTTTAAGAGTCTAAGCGCTCGATCGGTTTAACTGAAACCTACCCTGCCCCAGGTTAGGATGAAGGTTCTTAAAAAGAAAGAAAAACTCCTACTTCAAGGCTCAAAGGGTTGACTAGGGATTAACATCCTTATATCTCCAGTGTTTGGGATTTGAAACAATGCCTTACATCATCAGCAGGTTTTAATTGAAAGCATACGACAAGAAATCTGCCGTTTTGGGTTCGTCATCCTCCCACCAATTCTCCATCAGAACAAGAGATCGGGTAAAGTTGGCATTATGATTTATGAAAACGTTTTTTGAATGAGTGAAACGAATGGATTTATTCAAGACAAACATATGCGTTGCATTAATTAATCAAAGATAAACAAGTTCGTACATGCTAAATATGCTTAATCAAAGAGAAATGCATATAAATAAACAAATGAACTGTCGGAAAAATCCTTCTAAATGTTTATGAAATCTAAGAGCAACAGTTTCCTTTGGCGGAGCCTCAATGGAAAGGACGTCTGGTTTATGATCACTGTGAGTCGTCATGGCTTGCCCCAATTATGCTGGTCACATCTTCAACAGTTTTCAGTCGTTGCTTCAAAATAACTTTCCCAGATCCTTCGTTGATCCCGGTCATACCATCTTGAGGGTTATTGAAATGAAGCGAGCTAGGCCTTTGAATAATTATTGGATTCGGCTGATTTGCCACAGGAGTAGCATGCTTTGCAGAATTCGAACTCGACAAGTGAGGGACCCTGAGAGGAGTTTCGGTCTTCAGCTGAGCATCGCCAAAAGACAACTTCTTCGTTTCTAGCAAATTTCTGACAACTTTCTTAAGAGCATAACAATTCTCTAGATCATGGCCGGGCGCACCCTCATGAAATAAACAATGAGCGGTAGCGTTGTAACTTGCAGGTAATGGATTAGGTGGAGGACCCAAAGCATGGGTGGTAATCAGACCTTGTTGTACTAAATGGGGGTATAACTCAGTGAAAGTCATCGGAATTGGAGGACAAGGCTTATACTGACTCTTACGGGGATAAGGAACCTGATCCTGTGATTGCTGGTGAACAGGAGCGTTGGGCACTCGTTGACTGTCGACAGGAACTTGCATAGGCGAATAACCGGAAGGTTGTTGATAAACTGGTGCCTGATATACCGGAGCTGACTGTACAGGCCGGCATGTAGGAAACTGCTGATCGAAAGGAGGTGCAACAGTAGCTACATAGGGTTGTTGAACATATAGAAACGGATAACCTTGAACATAACTCTGCTGGTATTGTAAAGGTTGAGGAGTAGCCTTTTTGCGGTTCCTTGAACGTGTAGGTCCTTTACCATGGTCGGAGTTAGGAGTTTTGCACTTTGGAGGGGTAGCTCGTCGAACTGGTTGAGCACTGGGAGGCACCAAACCGGATTGAAGACCGTGAGGAGGTACATTCTCGACAGTAACAGCTGGTTGAGGTTCCATAACGGTATTAGTCTTAGAAACAACAGTAGACTGAGCATCCACCTTCACACTAAGAGCTCGTAACATCTCCAAAATCTTCCCTACACTTCCTCGAAGATCTTCGAATTCATGGCTGACACGGTTGATCTCTTGGTTTTGATCTTCCATTCTTTTGAAGGGTCGTATTGATGCAGAGAACTCAGGGTGACAAAACTGGAGCGTGAGAGAACCGAGTATGAGAAATCGGGAGACACATGCAATGCAAAAGTATGATGCTAAAATGTGAATGCAACTGAAGATTTCATGGAATTCAAACATTTACGAATGTCGTGGGGTACCAAGGAAATCTTTTTCTTGTTTTTTCATTTTTTATTTATTTATGGTATCCCGCGATATCCATAAATGATATTTGAACTCCATGAAATACAATGCAATGAGATGCTTTATGGATGCAATGCATGAAAACACACAAAGTCCTAGGTTAAAGGAACGTGAGCGGAGTCAAGGTCTACCCATCCCAAAAGGAGTGTACTATAGGTTAGTTGTACCTGCCGAACAAGGTTCTACAAAGTGCCCAAAGTCATCAGCCCATCTTTCGGATATTATCAACCTTCCGACTGACTCGGGGGTGAATAATATTCTCAAGAGAACCTCTTTTGAGTGTAGTATCGCGTAGCAGCCGTTGTAGGATTACTCCCACATAGATCCCGCACTACGTCCTAAATAAGGCCAAGGTGGTGTTAAGGTACTACGGTCCCCAATATCACAGACTCCAATCGACCATGGAAAAAGTTTTTACGATTACTCGTTCAACCGAACCATTTTCGAAAAGGTCTCAACTGAGCGGTGATTCTCGAATCAGCTTGGTCGGGATTCACTCCCTATAAACCTCATCGAATATATCCCCATCCTATAATAATGTCACTAGTCCGGGCGTAGGACTTATCTCACAGCACAAGGAACAGACCCCAAATCAGAGCACAAATATATACATGCAAATGAATAATAACACAGATAGTAATAAAGGTGAACAAGTTAGGGATAACCCTCAAAAGTTAAGACGGTCCCCAGTGAAGTCGCCATTTTCTGTTGCGGTGGAAATAGGATCACAAACTATTAATGAGTTTGAATCGCAATTCAATTCACAACCGCTCTTTGATTTATCCGAAGGAAAAGGTCAAAAGAGGGAAAACCTATTTTGCATCGTAAACACAATGCGGGGAGAGATCTAGGGTTCGGGGGTTGGTTAAATTTAGGGAAGGTATTAGCACCCTAAACTTCTGTAGTACTCTACAGGAACCTTTTGTTCAGATGTTTACTATTTGCTTTATTTATTTGCTTAAGGTATATGTACAAAGGATTAAAAGTGAGAAAGGAGACGTAAGGGGTTAATTCTAAGTTTACTCGGCAAGATATCGCATCTTGTGCCTACGTATCCTTACGGGAGTGGAATCAGAGTAATCGTAGTTCCCCTCAAAAGGGAGGTTAGAAACGTCTTGACTGTGGCCAAGGTTTCAATGGGGAATAAACATGTCTTAAGGACACGCTTACGTGGAGTGCAGGAACTCCAAATCTCTACGTTGAAATGTTAAGTTGTGTTAGGGTTAGGTTAGGTTAGGGATTCCACGGCGGGAAACCCTAAAATGAGCACGGCGGCTCTTTGACCTAATGCTAGGGGTAAAATTGTAATTTTGCCTGCGGCGAGACATTTGTGAAAATTAGGGTTTGTGAGGTTGTAAGGGTTGAAGGTGAGGACTATTGACACGGCGGTCAAACGACTAGACCTAATTCCTTCGGAGGAGTGAGATTATTGGTAAAGACGCGATAAACATACAATGGCAGAACATAAAGTGCGGAAAGATAAATGCGACAATTGTCTCGCAAAATTACATCCCATAAGCAGTTACAAATATGATAATTGAATATTTAAACTGAAAATAAAATCAATTGAACTTAGTCAGCTGCAAAAAACCAAAACAAACCGAGACTGTTATTATACGGGGTTAGACAAAAAATTAGACGGGAATGTTAGGAATTTAAGTAGAAAATTATAATTAACGAAACAAGAAAAAAAGTTAGAAATTTGGATCTTAAAAATGAGGATGTTAGCGAAAAATTAATAAACAATGAAAATTAATATGCAAAGAAGATGGCGATAATATACAAGTGATAATGGAATATGAAATAGCAACGATGATGTCAGATTATGTACAAATATAAAAATAAATACAAAAATAAATAAATAAATATTAGTGAACAGGTTCATGGATAATCAATAATACTGTTAGGAATGAAGGATGAAAATTGGAATTGACGATAATTAGAAGTTAAGTGATGAATGTTTTGAGACGATGAGAATTTAGGTAATAAGAAAAGAGTTAGAATGGAATTAGATTTTTTTTTGTGAGATTTGAAAAAGTTAGAGTTTTTAATGTGATTAAGGAAAAGAAAATAGATTAAAAGTTAGAATTAAAAGTTAGCAAAAAAAATTAGAACTTCGAAATTTGGTTTTTAAAAAAAAAGGTTAGAAAATAAAAATAAAAGTTTGAAAATAAAAGAGAAAAAGGTTAGAATTTTAATAAAAAAAGAGTTAGCATGTTAGAATTTTAATTAAGAAAAAATGGTAGAAATTTTGAAAAAAGATATAAAAAGATTAGAAATTAAAAAAAAAAAAAAAAAAGAAGAGTTAGTTACTTTTGATGAAGACTGTAAGAGTTTTTGATGCTTGTCGATCCCCCCGTTTTGTTGCTTCTGAGGGTCCTTTTATACTTGATTTTTTTTAAATCTTTTTCAATCTCAGATTTGATTTGAATATCTCAATCTTTTTCAATCTCTGATTTGATTTGAATATCTCAATCTTTTTCAATCTCTGATTTGATTTGAATGAATTTTTATGATGATTTCAGATTTGATTCAATGATGGTGATGTTGATATTTAGATCTGATTTTCTTATGATGATCATATGATCTGATTGATTTGATTTTGCTCCATCTGTGATTTATTGTGATTGGATTTGATAAAAAAAATGTTGGGATTTAAATTTAAAAAGTTAGCAAAGAAAATAAGAGTTTCAAGTTAAATAAAAATTAGAGTTTTAAGTTTAAAAAAAAATGAGTTAGAATTTTAAAATAAAAAAATATATTTGAATGTTGATTTTAAAAAATGTTAGAATTATTTTAAAAACTGTTAGAATTTAATTTTAAAAGGAATTTAGAATTTTAATTTGAAAAAGGATGGTGTCAAAAAAAGATTTAGATTTAATTTTTAAAAAAAGGATAGATTTAATTTATAAAAAAAGGTTAGATTTAATTTTTAAAATAGTTAGAAAAAAAGATTTAATTTTAAAAAGAAGTTAGAGAAAAAAAAGATTTAATTTTAAAAAGAAGTTAGAAAAAAAGATTTAACTTTAAAAAAGTTAGAGAAAAAAAAGATTTAGCTTTTAAAAAGAGTTAGAAAAAAGATTTAACTTTAAAAAGTTAGAGAAAAAAAGATTTAACTTTAAAAAGTTAGAAAAAAGATTTAATTTTAAAAAGAAGTTAGAAAAAAATATTTAACTTTAAAAAAGTTAGAAAAAAAAGATTTAGCTTTAAAAAAAGTTAGAAAAAAGGATTTAGCTTTTAAAAAAGTTAGATTTTTATTTTAAAAAAAGTATTAGAATCTGATTAAAAATATGTGTTAGAAATTAATTTAAAAAAGGTTATAAAAAAAATTTACTCTTAAAGAAAAGAAAAGAAAAAGTTAAATTTTAATCTAAATCCTAAAAGTTAGTAAGAAGAGCTTAAAATGATTTAAATAAATAAACTGAATAGAAAAAAAAAAGTTAATAAAAAACATTAGTAAAGTTATAAAAAAGGTTAATTAAATTATTATTAGTTAAAAAAATAAGATCTAAAAAAAGGTTAATTTATTAAGTTAATAAGAATTTAAAATAAAAATAAAAAAGAAAGGGTAAAATTTGGGGTATTACAGTTGCCCCTATTTAAATATCTACACCGGATGATTTGAGTGACGGAGACTCGAGGAATCATGGTGGAGGGATTTAAATATAGATAACCGAAAATTTTGCCCTTATATGTGGCGATATGCAATGTTATAGACAAAACAAGAATAGACTAATGCAGACAATGCCATGAATATGATATGATGCGTATGTTGAAATGATGAATGCGAAAATGCTGACGAATACGACGACACAGGGACAGACGCTACGAGAAGAACACACTGGGGAAAACGACGCGCTGGGACACAGCACAACACCGGGGAATTCTAAAATGATGGTCAACTGGTGCGAACACGACCAATTGTCATTTTTAGAACGGGAACGAGATTCTCAAATGGAGATGGCACCTGTGAGACGGCCTCCACTGGGAATCTAAAAGTAAATCTGGATCAAGTACGACTGCAAGATTGATCACAGAATACATGGAGCATTGAGCAAAGAATAACATCCAAGCTTCTGTAACCTATCCCTCGTGACAGGATCAAACGGACTTTTTCGGGAATCCGTAGCAAATATACAGGGTAAAAACCGACTGTATGCCAAAATAAATGGACTTTAAGAACGAGATCCTTAAATGGAGATGGCACCTATGAGATGACCTCCAATAGGGAATGTCTAATAATAAAACTGGACCTACACGATTGCAAGATCGATTACAGAATGCTGGAGCATTGAGCAAAGAATAACATCCAAGCTTCTATAAACTATCCTTTGTGATGGGATCGGACAGACTTTTCGGAAATCCGTATCAAATATACAGGGTAAAAACCGGCTGTATGCCAAAATAAATGGACTTTAATGGGAAATGCCCTGATAAGCTTCTCGAGGGAGAACTGCCACTTATCGTTGGAAGGGACTTATGTGCCAAAATGAATAAGCACTCAAATAAAGAGGCTGCTGCTTATCTGATAAATAAATCTTCTCGCATTTAAGGTCGGCGCCTGGAATACGATTCTGATTCTTCTCTTACTGAAGGATAAATAAACTTCTTCATGCTTCAAGATCGTGCTCTCCTGAACATGAAAAGGACTAACTGAACTTCCTCATACGTCAGAATCGTGCTCTCCTGAATATGATTTGGCTCTTTCTTGTAAATGAAATTCTTCATACTTCAGAATCGTGCTCTCCTGAATATGAAAAGGGCTAATCGAACTTCCTCATAATTCAGAATCGTGCTCTCCTGAATATGATTCGGCTCTCTCTTGTAAATGAAATTCTTCATACTTCAGAATCGTGCTCTCCTGAATATGAAAAGGGCTAATCGAACTTCCTCATAATTCAGAATCGTGCTCTCCTGAATATGATTCGGCTCTCTCTTGTAAATGAAATTCTTCATACTTCAGAATCGTGCTCTCCTGAATATGAAAAGGGCTAATTGAACTTCCTCATAATTCAGAATCGTGCTCTCCTGAATATGATTCGGCTCTCTCTTGTAAATGAAATTCTTCATACTTCAGAATCGTGCTCTCCTGAATATGATTCGGCTCCTTCTTTTACTAAAGGGTAAATGAACTTCTTCATAATTCAGAATCGTGCTCTCCTGAATATGATTCCGCTCAAACCTCCCCGTACTTCAAGATCGTGCTCTCCTGAATACGATTTGGTTCAAACCTCCCATACTTCAAGACGACAGGTAAATGGAAGCCCAACTGCTCCATGGAGATGGCCATTTGCTGCGAGTCATAACGAAGATAGGATCGGTTTCTTAGGTGAGAAATGTTGTATACCGATGTTGTAAGATGTAAAAAGTTGTACCGATGTTGTAACATGTAGGATTGTAAAGTGTTGTACTGGTAGATTTTCCAGGCGTGAACTGGCGTGTATCTGTAAATGATTGTAGTTGAAGATAGTGCAAAATAAATGCACGTCCGGGTACAGTGATAACCTTCTCGGGCGAGAACAGTCGCGTATCTGCCGTGGTATGGTGAAAATCTTTAGATGGTGCAAAATAAATGCACGTCCGGTTGGGCTTGACTACCGACAAGACTGAGATTCAATCTAGGATCGAGCTAGAAAGAAGACTGGTAATCAAGACTCCATCGAGGGAATGAACTCGAGGGGTAAATATCTTATCCTGGCGAGGAAAGATAGCGGAAGTAACCGTCATCCACGAGGATCGAGCTCTGTGGGGAAACTGGAAACACATGTGTATTTTATGCTTAGGGCTGACAATCTATTTGGAGAGAATGGACGAACCCAGTTACTCGGCGGTAACAACCAATGATGGTGAAACACAATGAACCTGTGAATGCTAATGCATATGTTAATGTGAATGTATGTTAATGTCTATGTAGTTAATGTTTATGTATGCAAGATGTTATGAAATGAGTATGTAATGAATATGTAATGAATATGTAATGAAATAGGCATGTGATGCTTATGCCCTTGCGTATGCTGACGAAACAGACTAGAGACGGGACAAGAGATGAAATAAACATCTCGACGGAAATACCCTGCGTTCTCTGCAACCAATACGTCAATCATGGGTAAGAAAGATCAATGGTAGAACCAAATCTGGTTTTAAAGTTCTGAATTCTCTGGGGAGAAGGTAATCTGCTTGGGTGTACAGTATCACGTCTTCACATGGGGAGAAGAAAACCTGAGGGACACTTTTGAGTTACCCAAGAAAAAGTTGTCAGCTTATAGTCTCTCTGGGGACTATGATGAGGCAATAGCTTAGGAGCCTGTTGCAACACTGAGATTTACTGGGGAACGAAGGCCGCCGTGAGTAAAATCCATCGGGTGCATAAAAAAATTGTGAAGCCACATAGTTTTGATCTTGAAGGACCTTATAGTAGTCGCCATTTGTTTCTTCCAAAACATGGTGCCCCAGAATACTTGTGTTGTGAGGTATGGTCATCTCAAGAGGATTTTATAGAGAAACATGGAGTCTGGTTGCCCCACTGTTTTCAAACTCTTTGAGAGATTTGTCAGGTCTCGACGTAACTGGCACAAATTAATCGTGTTACGACGAAATCTTTGAGAAACAGCTCTTGAGAATGTCAGCCTCGCGTTGGTGAGCGAACTGGGAAACTGCCTGCCCCTGTTTAGCAGGATTTTCAAGTTCCATGGGTTATGTTCATATGTAAGTCTCTAAGATATCAAGCAAAGTTGTCATGCCTGAAATGCCTATCCTGAGCTTGTCAATGTACACATATATTTGTCCTGAATTTTTGTTTTGAAAAAAGATATCGCGATAACTTGTGACCGAAATCACTAGTCAGGATATAAGTTTTAATTATAATGTCAACATGAATTTTTTTCTGAGCATAGCTCGTAGGAGTCAGGAAACGTGATCTTGTCAAGTATGCTTTCAACCGAAGTCCTACTTCAATTAGGTCTTTTAAAGGTTGTATCGTGGCTCGGTTCACGGTTTAAGAAACAAAGGATAAAGGCTCAAAGTTATATTTGTACCCACCCATTCTTCGTGATGTTCTCCAATCCTAATTCAGTTAATCGGATACGAACTCTCATATCTCAAGCGGATTTGCTATGGTCGAGAACTTATCAAGGCTTTGGACATGGCAGTCACTCACCTATTTCTTTTGGCGTTTCTATCACACGACCTTGTTCTTTAATAGGGATTATAAAAAACTACTGGTTTGGTGTTCTTATTCCCTAACTTTTGCCTGGACAACGTCTTTTGATCTGACTTTGGAGTCCAGCGGGATGCCCCAGTTTTGCCTAAGTCTCCTTCATAGGTTTTGACTTAGCAGGCTCTTATTTTTTTAAATATTCTTTTATGCACAAGTCGTGTAAATCTTTTGAAAGGCTCGTGACTGCCCCACTCCTTAGGTAACCGAGGGATAGTCATTGTATTGGACTTCTTAAGATGCTAAGGATAAATTCTCGAAGGTTTGCTCTTCCTTTTTAAGAGTCTAAGCGCTCGATCGGTTTAACTGAAACCTACCCTGCCCCAGGTTAGGATGAAGGTTCTTAAAAAGAAAGAAAAACTCCTACTTCAAGGCTCAAAGGGTTGACTAGGGATTAACATCCTTATATCTCCAGTGTTTGGGATTTGAAACAATGCCTTACATCATCAGCAGGTTTTAATTGAAAGCATACGACAAGAAATCTGCCGTTTTGGGTTCGTCATCCTCCCCCCAATTCTCCATCAGAACAAGAGATCGGGTAAAGTTGGCATTATGATTTATGAAAACGTTTTTTGAATGAGTGAAACGAATGGATTTATTCAAGACAAACATATGCGTTGCATTAATTAATCAAAGATAAACAAGTTCGTACATGCTAAATATGCTTAATCAAAGAGAAATGCATATAAATAAACAAATGAACTGTCGGAAAAATCCTTCTAAATGTTTATGAAATCTAAGAGCAACAGTTTCCTTTGGCGGAGCCTCAATGGAAAGGACGTCTGGTTTATGATCACTGTGAGTCGTCATGGCTTGCCCCAATTATGCTGGTCACATCTTCAACAGTTTTCAGTCGTTGCTTCAAAATAACTTTCCCAGATCCTTCGTTGATCCCGGTCATACCACCTTGAGGGTTATTGAAATGAAGCGAGCTAGGCCTTTGAATAATTACTGGATTCGGCTGATTTGCCACAGGAGTAGCATGCTTTGCAGAATTCGAACTCGACAAGTGAGGGACCCTGAGAGGAGTTTCGGTCTTCAGCTGAGCATCGCCAAAAGACAACTTCTTCGTTTCTAGCAAATTTCTGACAACTTTCTTAAGAGCATAGCAATTCTCTAGATCATGGTCGGGCGCACCCTCATGAAATAAACAATGAGCGGTAGCGTTGTAACTTGCAGGTAATGGATTAGGTGGAGGACCCAAAGCATGGGTGGTAATCAGACCTTGTTGTACTAAATGGGGGTATAACTCAGTGAAAGTCATCGGAATTGGAGGACAAGGCTTATACTGACTCTTACGGGGATAAGGAACCTGATCCTGTGATTGCTGGTGAACAGGAGCGTTGGGCACTCGTTGACTGTCGACAGGAACTTGCATAGGCGAATAACCGGAAGGTTGTTGATAAACTGGTGCCTGATATACCGGAGCTGACTGTACAGGCCGGCATGTAGGAAACTGTTGATCGAAAGGAGGTGCAACAGTAGCTACATAGGGTTGTTGAACATATAGAAACGGATAACCTTGAACATAACTCTGCTGGTATTGTAAAGGTTGAGGAGTAGCCTTTTTGCGGTTCCTTGAACGTGTAGGTCCTTTACCATGGTCGGAGTTAGGAGTTTTGCACTTTGGAGGGGTAGCTCGTCGAACTGGTTGAGCACTGGGAGGCACCAAACCGGATTGAAGACCGTGAGGAGGTACATTCTCGACAGTAACAGCTGGTTGAGGTTCCATAACGGTATTAGTCTTAGAAACAACAGTAGACTGAGCATCCACCTTCACACTAAGAGCTCGTAACATCTCCAAAATCTGCCCTACACTTCCTCGAAGATCATCGAATTCATGGATGACACGGTTGATCTCTTGGTTTTGATCTTCCATTCTTTTGAAGGGTCGTATTGATGTAGAGAACTCAGGGTGACAAAACTGGAGGGTGAGAGAACCGAGTATGAGAAATCGGGAGACACATGCAATGCAAAAGTATGATGCTAAAATGTGAATGCAACTGAAGATTTCATGGAATTCAAACATTTACGAATGTCGTGGGGTACCAAGGAAATCTTTTTCTTGTTTTTTCATTTTTTTTTTATTTATGGTATCCCGCGATATCCATAAATGATATTTGAACTCCATGAAATACAATGCAATGAGATGCTTTATGGATGCAATGCATGAAAACACACAAAGTCCTAGGTTAAAGGAACGTGAGCGGAGTCAAGGTCTACCCATCCCAAAAGGAGTGTACTATAGGTTAGTTGTACCTGCCGAACAAGGTTCTACAAAGTGCCCAAAGTCATCAGCCCATCTTTCGGATATTATCAACCTTCCGACTGACTCGGGGGTGAATAATATTCTCAAGAGAACCTCTTTTGAGTGTAGTATCGCGTAGCAGCCGTTGTAGGATTACTCCCACATAGCTCCCGCACTACGTCCTAAATAAGGCCAAGGTGGTGTTAAGGTACTACGGTCCCCAATATCACAGACTCCAATCGACCATGGAAAAAGTTTTTACGATTACTCGTTCAACCGAACCATTTTCGAAAAGGTCTCAACTGAGCGGTGATTCTCGAATCAGCTTGGTCGGGATTCACTCCCTATAAACCTCATCGAATATATCCCCATCCTATAATAATGTCACTAGTCCGGGCGTAGGACTTATCTCACAGCACAAGGAACAGTCCCCAAATCAGAGCACAAATATATACATGCAAATGAATAATAACACAGATAGTAATAAAGGTGAACAAGTTAGGGATAACCCTCAAAAGTTAAGACGGTCCCCAGTGAAGTCCCCATTTTCTGTTGCGGTGGAAATAGGATCACAAACTATTAATGAGTTTGAATCGCAATTCAATTCACAACCGCTCTTTGATTTATCCGAAGGAAAAGGTCAAAAGAGGGAAAACCTATTTTGCATCGTAAACACAATGCGGGGAGAGATCTAGGGTTCGGGGGTTGGTTAAATTTAGGGAAGGTATTAGCACCCTAAACTTCTGTAGTACTCTACAGGAACCTTTTGTTCAGATGTTTACTATTTGCTTTATTTATTTGCTTAAGGTATATGTACAAAGGATTAAAAGTGAGAAAGGAGACCTAAGGGGTTAATTCTAAGTTTACTCGGCAAGATATCGCATCTTGTGCCTACGTATCCTTACGGGAGTGGAATCAGAGTAATCGTAGTTCCCCTCAAAAGGGAGGTTAGAAACGTCTTGACTGTGGCCAAGGTTTCAATGGGGAATAAACATGTCTTAAGGACACGCTTACGTGGAGTGTAGGAACTCCAAATCTCTACGTTGAAATGTTAAGTTGTGTTAGGGTTAGGTTAGGTTAGGGATTCCACGGCGGGAAACCCTAAAATGAGCGCGGCGGCTCTTTGACCTAATGCTAGGGGTAAAATTGTAATTTTGCCTGCGGCGAGGCATTTGTGAAAATTAGGGTTTGTGAGGTTGTAAGGGTTGAAGGTGAGGACTATTGACACGGCGGTCAAACGACTAGACCTAATTCCTTCGGAGGAGTGAGATTATTGGTAAAGACGCGATAAACATACAATGGCAGAACATAAAGTGCGGAAAGATAAATGCGACAATTGTCTCGCAAAATTACATCCCATAAGCAGTTACAAATATGATAATTGAATATTTAAACTGAAAATAAAATCAATTGAACTTAGTCAGCTGCAAAAAACCAAAACAAACCGAGACTGTTATTATACGGGGTTAGACAAAAAATTAGACGGGAATGTTAGGAATTTAAGTAGAAAATTATAATTAACAAAACAAGAAAAAAAAGTTAGAAATTTGGATCTTAAAAATGAGGATGTTAGCGAAAAATTAATAAACAATGAAAATTAATATGCAAAGAAGATGGCGATAATATACAAGTGATAATGGAATATGAAATAGCAACGATGATGTCAGATTATGTACAAATATAAAAATAAATACAAAAATAAATAAATAAATATTAGTGAACAGGTTCATGGATAATCAATAATACTGTTAGGAATGAAGGATGAAAATTGGAATTGACGATAATTAGAAGTTAAGTGATGAATGTTTTGAGACGATGAGAATTTAGGTAATAAGAAAAGAGTTAGAATGGAATTAGGTTTTTTTTTGTGAGATTTGGAAAAGTTAGAGTTTTTAATGTGATTAAGGAAAAGAAAATAGATTAAAAGTTAGAATTAAAAGTTAGCAAAAAAAATTAGAACTTCGAAATTTGGTTTTTAAAAAAAAAGGTTAGAAAATAAAAATAAAAGTTTGAAAATAAAAGAGAAAAAGGTTAGAATTTTAATAAAAAAAGAGTTAGCATGTTAGAATTTTAATTAAGAAAAAATGGTAGAAATTTTGAAAAAAGATATAAAAAGATTAGAAATTAAAAAAAAAAAAAAGAAGAGTTAGTTACTTTTGATGAAGACTGTAAGAGTTTTTGATGCTTGTCGATCCCCCCGTTTTGTTGCTTCTGAGGGTCCTTTTATACTTGATTTTTTTTAAATCTTTTTCAATCTCAGATTTGATTTGAATATCTCAATCTTTTTCAATCTCTGATTTGATTTGAATATCTCAATCTTTTTCAATCTCTGATTTGATTTGAATGAATTTTTATGATGATTTCAGATTTGATTCAATGATGGTGATGTTGATATTTAGATCTGATTTTCTTATGATGATGATATGATCTGATTGATTTGATTTTTCTCCATCTGTGATTTATTGTGATTGGATTTGATAAAAAAAATGTTGGGATTTAAATTTAAAAAGTTAGCAAAGAAAATAAGAGTTTCAAGTTAAATAAAAATTAGAGTTTTAAGTTTAAAAAAAAATGAGTTAGAATTTTAAAATAAAAAAATATATTTGAATGTTGATTTTAAAAAATGTTAGAATTATTTTAAAAACTGTTAGAATTTAATTTTAAAAGGAATTTAGAATTTTAATTTGAAAAAGGATGGTGTCAAAAAAAGATTTAGATTTAATTTTAAAAAAAAGGATAGATTTAATTTATAAAAAAAGGTTAGATTTAATTTTTAAAATAGTTAGAAAAAAAGATTTAATTTTAAAAAGAAGTTAGAGAAAAAAAAGATTTAATTTTAAAAAGAAGTTAGAAAAAAAGATTTAACTTTAAAAAAGTTAGAGAAAAAAAAGATTTAGCTTTTAAAAAGAGTTAGAAAAAAGATTTAACTTTAAAAAGTTAGAGAAAAAAAAGATTTAACTTTAAAAAGTTAGAAAAAAGATTTAATTTTAAAAAGAAGTTAGAAAAAAATATTTAACTTTAAAAAAGTTAGAAAAAAAAGATTTAGCTTTAAAAAAAGTTAGAAAAAAGGATTTAGCTTTTAAAAAAGTTAGATTTTTATTTTAAAAAAAGTATTAGAATCTGATTAAAAAAATGTGTTAGAAATTAATTTAAAAAAGGTTATAAAAAAAATTTACTCTTAAAGAAAAGAAAAGAAAAAGTTAAATTTTAATCTAAATCCTAAAAGTTAGTAAGAAGAGCTTAAAATGATTTAAATAAATAAACTAAATAGAAAAAAAAAAGTTAATAAAAAACATTAGTAAAGTTATAAAAAAGGTTAATTAAATTATTATTAGTTAAAAAAATAAGATCTAAAAAAAGGTTAATTTATTAAGTTAATAAGAATTTAAAATAAAAATAAAAAAGAAAGGGTAAAATTGGGGTATTACAGTCGCCCCTATTTAAATATCTACACCGGATGATTTGAGTGACGGAGACTCGAGGAATCATGGTGGAGGGATTTAAATATAGATAACCGAAAATTTTGCCCTTATATGTGGCGATATGCAATGTTATAGACAAAACAAGAATAGACTAATGCAGACAATGCCATGAATATGATATGATGCGTATGTTGAAATGATGAATGCGAAAATGCTGACGAATACGACGACACAGGGACAGACGCTACGAGAAGAACACACTGGGGAAAACGACGCGCTGGGACACAGCACAACACCGGGGAATTCTAAAATGATGGTCAACTGGTGCGAACACGACCAATTGTCATTTTTAGAACGGGAACGAGATTCTCAAATGGAGATGGCACCTGTGAGACGGCCTCCACTGGGAATCTAAAAGTAAATCTGGATCAAGTACGACTGCAAGATTGATCATAGAATACATGGAGCATTGAGCAAAGAATAACATCCAAGCTTCTGTAACCTATCCCTCGTGACAGGATCAAACGGACTTTTTCGGGAATCCGTAGCAAATATACAGGGTAAAAACCGACTGTATGCCAAAATAAATGGACTTTAAGAACGAGATCCTTAAATGGAGATGGCACCTATGAGATGACCTCCAATAGGGAATGTCTAATAATAAAACTGGACCTACACGATTGCAAGATCGATTACAGAATGCTGGAGCATTGAGCAAAGAATAACATCCAAGCTTCTATAAACTATCCTTTGTGATGGGATCGGACAGACTTTTCGGAAATCCGTATCAAATATACAGTGAAAGTGTCTCTAAAGTTGATTTTGCTTGCTTATATTGTTGCAAGAAAGGCCACTCCATTGGTAAATTCCGGTTTAGGAGATTTCTTGTTTTTAAAGGCATCTACCAATGGTTGCCCAAATGCAACCATTTTGTCGCTAACCTATTAGGACCCAATATGCCATTGGGTACCTCCTTGTGCTAATTATGTTTTGACAGGTGAAATGTGTCGAGACCACCGAGAGAAGATGGGTTCTCGATAGTGGGTGCTCAAGACACATGTCTGGAGACATATCCTTATTCATAGACTTTGTGGCTAAGAAGAAAGGGTATGTAACTTATGGTGATAACAACCGCGGAGCAATACTAGGTAAAGGTAGTGTAGGTAATCCCGCCTCTACTATGATTTCCGACGTATTGCTTGTCGAAAACCTTAAACATAACCTGCTTGGCATTAGCCAATTGTGCGACAAAGGATACAATGTATCCTTTTTCAAAAGATTGTTGCAAAATTGTGCATGAAAATGATAAGAAGAATATGTTTAATGGTTTTAGAGTAAACAATGTATATATGCTTGACTTAAATGAAGTATCATTAACAAGCGACAAATGCCTCATAACTATGAGTGAAGACTCATGGCTATGGCATAAGCGTTTAGCGCATGTTAACTTTGACTTACTCAATAAGGTAGTCTCAAAAGACCTAGTCTTAGGACTTCCCAAAATAAAGTTCACCAAGGATCACCTTTGTGATGCTTGTCAAAAAGGGAAGCAAACGAGGATCTCATTTAAATCCAAAAAGATAATTTCAACAACGAGACCTCTTGAACTTCTACACATGGACTTGTTTGGGCCGTATAGGATCAAAAGTCTAGGAGGAAACTATTACGGGTTCGTAATAGTGGACGACTTTTCTAGGTTTTGTTGGACCATCTTCTTAGTAAGTAAAAGTGATACATTTGCCGCTTTTGAAAAGTTTGCTAAGCTTTCCCAAAATAAGTTAAATACAAACATAGTGTCCATTAGGAGCGACCATGGAGGTGAGTTTGAAAATCACTTATTTGAAGAATATTGCGGTAACCATGGTATTGATCATAACTTCTCCGCTCCACGCACTCCTCAACAAAACGGGTTTGTGGAGCGCAAAAACTGTATTTTAGAAGAATTGTGAAGAACAATGATTAACGAAAGTGGTTTACCTAAATATTTTTGGGTCGACGCCATTAGTACGGCGTGCTATGTTTTGAATAGGGTACTTATTCGCCCCATTCTAAACAAAACACCGTACGAACTTTTAAAAGGGCGAAAGCCTAATGTTTCTCACTTGCACGTGTTTGGATGTAAATGCTTTGTATTAAACAATGGAAAGGAAAACTTGGGCAAATTTGATTCCAAAGCCGATGAAGGTATCTTTCTCGGATACTCTCACTCGAGTAAAGCATATAGAATATATAATAAACGATTACTTGTTGTAGAAGAGTCTGTGCATGTTACCTTTGATGAGTCCTACCCGAGAAATGTCGGAAAGGATAGTGTTGTTCATGGTGCAGGTACATCCACTGAAGACATACTCAAAAGTGGCGAGACGGGGATTGATCAACCTGACAAAGCCAAAATTGAGGAGGATAAAGATGCACACCGTGATGCAACAGAGGAAGTTCATCCGCCTTCAAATGACGATCTTCCTCAAGAATGGAAGTCATCTAAAGACCATCCAATTGAAAACATTATTGGAGACATCATAAAGGGTGTAACAACTCGAGCTAAGCTAAGTAATTTCTATTATTACTTCGCTTTCGTGTCACAGATGGAACCTAAAAACCCTAAGGAAGCCCTACTCGATGAACATTGGTATTTGTCAATGTAGGAGGAACTGAATCAGTTTACTAGAAATGAGGTTTAGGACCTTGTCCCTCCTCCACGAGGTCATCGAGTAATCGGCACCCGATGGGTGTTTAGAAATAAACTGGATGAGAACGGAGTAATAACTCGCAACAAAGCGCGTTTAGTCGCGCAAGGGTATAACCAAGAGGAAGGCATCGATTATGAGGAAACTTATGCGCCGGTTGCCCGACTCGAGGCTATACGCCTTCTACTTGCTTTCGCTTGTGCGAAAGATTTTAAGTTATTTCAAATGGACGTCAAAAGCACGTTCCTTAACGGGTTTATAAATGAAGAAGTCTATGTTGCTCAACCACCTGGTTTTGAGTCTCATGAGTATCCTGATCATGTCTATAAACTGAAAAGAGCTTTGTACGGTCTCAAACAAGCTCCTAGAGCTTGGTATGAGAGACTAAGCAAATTCTTACTTGATCAAGGCTACTCAAGAGGAAAGGTTGATACTACTCTCTTCATTAAACGTCAAGGAAAACACTTAATTCTTGTACAAATTTATGTTGACGATATCATATTTGGATCCACTAACATGAATCTCGTAAGAGAGTTTGCTAAGCTTATGCAGGGTGAATTCGAGATGAGTATGATGGGTGAACTCACATATTTTCTCGGGTTACAAATCAAGCAACTGAAGGAAGGAACATTCGTGAGCCAAACAAAATATTGTTTGGATCTTCTCAAGAGATTTGACATGGCAAATGCAAAAGCCATAGACACCCCTATGCCAACATGTGCAAATATGAGTAAAGATGAAAGTGGCAAAGATGTTGAGGTAAAAAGGTACAGAGGTATGATTGGCTCGCTTCTCTATCTTACTGCTTCGCATCCCGACATTATGTTTAGCGTGTGTATGTGCGCCAGATACCAATCATGTCCTAAGGAATCCCACCTAAAATCTGTGAAACGCATACTTCGATACCTATCTGGTACTCTGAATTATGGATTGTGGTATTCTAAGGGTAATGATTGTTCATTGGTAGGCTTCTCCAATTCTGATTTTTCCGGTTGCAAATCGGATAGGAAAAGCACCAGTGGTACATGTCACTTATTTTCAAATTCCTTGGTTAGTTGGCATAGCAAGAAACAAGTGTTTGTTGCTCTGTCAATCGCCGAAGCGGAATACGTAGCCTCCAGTAGTTGTTGTGCGCAAGTCTTATGGCTTAAACAACAACTATTGGACTTCAATTTGAAGCTAGAACATGTTCCAATATTTTGTGACAACACCAGTGCTATAAATCTTACCAAGAATCCGGTGTTACACTCGCGTACCAAACACATAGAAATTCGACACCATTTTCTTAGGGACCATGTAGAGAAGGGTGACGTTGTCTTTGAACACGTCGATACTAAAAACCAACTAGCGGACATTTTCACAAAGCCGCTAGCCAATGAGCCCTTCTTTCATATCCGTCGAGAACTTGGTATTCTCGATATTTATGATCGGGTTTAACAATTACTACGTTCAAATTTAATATATTTACAACTATGTTTTTGTACCACTAACAATTGTTTTGAGTTTGTTGCAAGTGCAAATCTGTGATTAACAAGAGTGGTCGGTATAGAGGTGATATTGCTCCTTTCTCCTTCTTTTTCTTCTCTCTCTCTCTCTCTCTTAGCATTCATGACTTGAAAATAACTATATCGTTCTACAATCATGGTACTCATATATGTATATGACTGTTGCTGGTTGATACTATGTGTGTTGAATGCATGTCATATTGTGAAAAGATGAATAGGCATGATAAATAGGCAAGTGTGACATTCTGCATAACATAAAACTGAAAATTTTGAGTTTTTTGAAGGTTTGAGTCGACCTAAACAGGACAATGGTCGACGCATGCTGTAAACTTTCAAAATTATCAAAAACTGTACAGTATGCGTCGACGCATGCAGGGCTATGGTCGACGACTCGCTTAAAAACCCAGAATTTGTCTCTTTTGAAAAACGTTCCAAATTCCCTCTCCCCTACATTTAATGTGCAGACGGTTGTGGTTATTAGATTCATAGTTGCATATTTCATATTTGCTTATATGTTTTCGTCTGTGTACTTTTCATTTTTTTTCTGTATTATGTGTGCCTGAACTTTCATTACATGTTTTCGCCATTATCTATTAATTCAAGATATTTTTGTTCATTATCATGCTTGTGTGTGAAGTTTGGTAATTAACTATCACCTATTGTCTGTTCTCTTTTAATTGATGCGTTCTTCTTCTCTTTTTGATGGTGTCAAAGGGGGAGAAGACAATGTAGCAAGCAAACACCAAAGCCAAGTCAGGATATTAACAGTTCAGGATATTAACAACATTTGATGGTTGTTTGTTCTACAACCTTATAGTGCAAAAGAAAGGGGGAGCTTGGGTATACTTGTGTGTATACATTGCATATTTGGTGTTTTAGTTGTATACAGGTTGTCATCATAAAAAAGGGGGAGATTGTGGAGGCAAATCGCCACATATCACACAAGTCTGCAAGACATTGGTTAATGCAGGTTTCGATGATGACAAATTCCCCAGATAGACTGGAAAGTATGAATTCCAGATCCACTAAACCAGATGCAACGTATCACCCACCATATCCTTTCTTCACTTATCTTAAAACTTCTGAAATGGATATACTTTGTGTTGACAAAATGCAATCATGACTAAAGGCATGAAAAACTTCAAACTAATGAATTTTTGCAGGCTTGCAGGACATGGGTCGACCATAGGGTCGGCGTATTCATCAAAAAGGTCCAAATCAGTCAGCGTATAAAGAATGCGTCGACCATAGGGTCAACGCATGAAGGAATAACATTCCAGCGGGTCAGCGCGTAAGGGCATGGGTCGACCATAGGGTCGACGCACAAAGGAAATGAATTTCAACGGGTCAGCGCACGCCGACTGTATGGTCGACGCACACTGATGAAATTTCCAGAACTCCAGAATAGCACAGGCCATACGTCGACGCACAGACCTGTTATGGTCGACCGTTCGCGCGAAAAGTCTGTTTTAAAATACTTCCCTCTCATATTTGAAATACTGTTATGTCCTGAATTATGTTGGCACTATATATACTTGCTTAAACACTTGTGTCTACTAACATTTGATATTCTTTTGATTCATGTGTTCAAAAACAAGAAAGAGTGAAATAGGTGTCCAAGATTCATCATCTTCATCTTCAACATCTCACAACATTTCAATTACACACAATCATTTTTGAAATGCATTTGTGAGAGATTCAAGGTGATAAGGTTCGAGGCTTAGATTGGAGAATCAAGCTCGGGTTGAAGATTGTGACAGGTTCTTTCTTGAATAAAATCATTGGGGTTTTACCCTCCAAGATTGGTTCGAATTTTGGGGGTTTTTGGACAAGATTCTTCATCAACGATCAATCGAGCGAAGGTGATTGTGAAGAGGTGGTCTTCACAAGTCTAGTAGCGGATTCGGTGATTTTGAAGGGAAGATATCGGGTTCGATTTAGTGCTGTTGAGATCACCCGGAGCCAAAGGTTTGAACAACAACGTGTTCTTCAATAAGGTGGCTGGAGTCGGAGGTCCATCAACACAAATCGAAGAACTTGATTCAGCTTGAATCAAGGGGAAAGGAGTGAAGGCAACATTCAACACATTGAGATTTTTGTTGTATATTTGCTGCTCAATCCTTGTATAAACTGTTCATTCAAACAGGTGATATCTATACAATATATCTCAATTCTAGTTTTAGAATTGAGGGCAGACGTACCCCGAAGCGAGGACGACAGGGGAACTGCCTCACCAAATTACTTGTCTTCTCTATTTTCAGCATTTACGTTACAGCTCAAATAAGTAATTTTTGTGTAAGCTCTATTGTCAAAATTGTGATATCAATTGAGTAAGAGGTTAAAACTTTGTTTTTAACTCTAAAGTACAACAATACATTGTACTAGGCTGGTTGAAATCACTTACTCAACATAAACATCACTTGGAGTGTTTTTGCACACCAAGTGTTTGACATATTGCTTGAACCAAAATTATCTTACTTGTGTATCTAGTTTTGGTTTGATTTTGAATCATTGGAACTAGGAATCCTTACAACTGAAGTAAATAATTGATAATCGTAGTTTGTGTTGTGATTCTTTTTTTCCGAGTTGTCATTAATCCATAGACTTACGTATATCCGGTTTTCCAATAACCGTTCGTTTTAGACTATATTTTTCCTCGGCCGCTTCCGCACTTAAAACATTTTTAAAACCAATTTTAAATTGGTAGCGCCGACTCAAATTTTAATTGGGGATCTATTCAACCCCCCTTCTAGATCCGTGCCATAGTCTAACAAGTGGTATCTAGAGCTCCGGTTCTTCGGTGCTTCAAATACAACGAGATAGAAAATGGCAAACGAACCTAAAGGGGCGTACAATAGGGCTCCTATTTTCAACGGTGAAAATTATAGTTATTGGAAAGACTGTATGCGTGTGCATATAAACTCCATAGACAGAAAAATATGGAACGTTATCCTTAATGGTCCAATAGAAATTACTATGACCAATGCGGATAACGTAGTTGTGCCAAAGCCTGAAGCACAATGGACCGATGACGATGAGAAAAAAATACAATTATGATTGGAAAGCTAAAAACATCTTAATCTCCTCATTAGGTGTAGATGAATACTATCGTGTATCCCATTTCCCTACCGTTAAGGCCATGTGGGATTCACTACAAATAGCCCATGAGGGGACAAACGATGTTAAGTTGGCTAGAATGAATACATTAACTCAAGAGTTCGATCTCTTTTTCATGGAGCAAGAGGAAACCATTGCTGACATGCAAAAGAGATTTACTCATCTCATCAATCGTTTACATTCATTAGGTAGGCCTGTTTCCAATGATATTGCTACTAATAAGATCTTAAGATGTCTAAACAGGGAATGGCAGCCTAAAGTGACCTCCATCAAAGAAGCACATGATCTTACCTTATTAGATTTAACAACATTGTTTGGCAAATTACAAGAGCATGAACAGGTACTCTTGAGCTTAGACCAACGCGAAAAGATGGAAAAGAAAGACAAAACGAAGGTGAGTGAAAAGAAATCGATAGCTCTCAAGACTTCCTCCTCGAAGTCTCAAGCAAAAGAGCAAAATGATTATTCCTTGAGCGACGAAGAAGAAGAGGACACAAGCGAAGATATGGGGTTGTTTGTTAAACGGTATAACCGTTACGTGAGAAAGAACGGCATCCAACATTCCGAGAAGAACCTGGTAAACTTCTAGAAACAATCGAGGCACTCCAAGGATGATGACTCGAAAGGTAAAAAGACTAGAGGGACGTGCTACAAGTGTGGAAAGCCCGGTCACTACAAACCGGACTGTCCGATGAATAAAAAGGGAAAGGACAAGGAATCATCAAAGTCACACAAGAAATCATCAAAGCCTAGGAGAGCGTACATAGCATGGGAAAGTGGCAGCGACTCTTCCTCCTCTGATGAAAGTTCTAGTGATGAAGAAGAGTCCGTGAATCTATGCCTCTCCGCCAATCAGAAAAATAAGAAAAAACAGGTACGTCACTTTAAATATGATAAGTCCTCAAATATGTCGCATTCAGAATTACAAACCGCATTTCATGCCTTACATAATGAAGCAGTTGAAGCCTTCAAGAAACTTGCTTCTAATAAGAAAATCTTTACGTATTTAGAGCATAAAGTTAAAGAGTCCAAAAAGAAATTAGAGGACCTTAAGGCTTCCATTGTGAAAGGCAATGAATCGGATTGTAAAGACAATAGAAATCCTTTCAACTTCGGGTGTGGCACTTGTCATATTTGGCAAGGTGAGGTTAGAAACCTCAAGGCCAAATTAAACAAGGCACTTGAGCCTAAAGTTACATTTGCTATTGATAAAAAGGATTTTAGAAAAAGTATGATTAACCCATACCAAAAATATGCATATGTAATTAGGGATCAAGCAAGTGAAAGTGTCTCTAAAGTTGATTTTGCTTGCTTATATTGTTGCAAGAAAGGCCACTCCATTTGTAAATTCCGGTTTAGGAGATTTCTTGTTTTTAAAGGCATCTACCAATGGTTGCCCAAACGCAACCATTTTGTCGCTAACCTATTAGGACCTAATATGCCATTGGGTACCTCCTTGTGCTAATTATGTTTTGACAGGTGAAATGTGTCGAGACCACCGAGAGAAGATGGGTTCTCGATAGTGGGTGCTCAAGACACATGTCTGGAGACATATCCTTATTCATAGACTTTGTGGCTAAGAAGAAAGGGTATGTAACTTATGGTGATAACAACCGCGGAGCAATACTAGGTAAAGGTAGTGTAGGTAATCCCGCCTCTACTATGATTTCCGACGTATTGCTTGTCGAAAACCTTAAACATAACCTGCTTGGCATTAGCCAATTGTGCGACAAAGGATACAATGTATCCTTTTTCAAAAGATTGTTGCAAAATTGTGCATGAAAATGATAAGAAGAATATGTTTAATGGTTTTAGAGTAAACAATGTATATATGCTTGACTTAAATGAAGTATCATTAACAAGCGACAAATACCTCATAACTATGAGTGAAGACTCATGGCTATGGCATAAGCGTTTAGCGCATGTTAACTTTGACTTACTCAATAAGGTAGTCTCAAAAGACCTAGTCTTAGGACTTCCCAAAATAAAGTTCACCAAGGATCACCTTTGTGATGCTTGTCAAAAAGGGAAGCAAACGAGGATCTCATTTAAATCCAAAAAGATAATTTCAACAACGAGACCTCTTGAACTTCTACACATGGACTTGTTTGGGCCGTCTAGGATCAAAAGTCTAGGAGGAAACTATTACGGGTTCGTAATAGTGGACGACTTTTCTAGGTTTTGTTGGACCATCTTCTTAGTAAGTAAAAGTGATACATTTGCCGCTTTTGAAAAGTTTGCTAAGCTTTCCCAAAATAAGTTAAATACAAACATAGTGTCCATTAGGAGCGACCATGGAGGTGAGTTTGAAAATCACTTATTTGAAGAATATTGCGGTAACCATGGTATTGATCATAACTTCTCCGCTCCACGCACTCCTCAACAAAACGGGTTTGTGGAGCGCAAAAACTGTATTTTAGAAGAATTGTGAAGAACAATGATTAACGAAAGTGGTTTACCTAAATATTTTTGGGTCGACGCCATTAGTACGGCGTGCTATGTTTTGAATAGGGTACTTATTCGCCCCATTCTAAACAAAACACCGTACGAACTTTTAAAAGGGCGAAAGCCTAATGTTTCTCACTTGCACGTGTTTGGATGTAAATGCTTTGTATTAAACAATGGAAAGGAAAACTTGGGCAAATTTGATTCCAAAGTCGATGAAGGTATCTTTCTCGGATACTCTCACTCGAGTAAAGCATATAGAATATATAATAAGTGATTACTTGTTGTAGAAGAGTCTGTGCATGTTACCTTTGATGAGTCCTACCCGAGAAATGTCGGAAAGGATAGTGTTGTTCATGGTGCAGGTACATCCACTGAAGACATACTCAAAAGTGGCGAGACGGGGATTGATCAACCTGACAAAGCCAAAATTGAGGAGGATAAGGATGCACACCGTGATGCAACAGAGGAAGTTCATCCGCCTTCAAACGACGATCTTTCTCAAGAATGGAAGTCATCTAAAGACCATCAAATTGAAAACATTATTGGAGACATCACAAAGGGTGTAACAACTCGAGCTAAGCTAAGTAATTTCTATTATTACTTCGCTTTCGTGTCACAGATGGAACCTAAAAACCCTAAGGAAGCCCTACTCGATGAACATTGGTATTTGTCAATGCAGGAGGAACTGAATCAAAAGATTGTTGCAAAATTGTGCATGAAAATGATAAGAAGAATATGTTTAATGGTTTTAGAGTAAACAATGTATATATGCTTGACTTAAATGAAGTATCATTAACAAGCGACAAATGCCTCATAACTATCAAGTTTCGTGATAGTGAGTGACGAATGAACCAGAAGTCCAAACGTAGTGCTTATTTGATTAGTGCAAGATACAACAAGGATATGATTAGCAAATCATGTAGGAGTCAGGTTACTCAACCTTATCGTAATGCGCTTTCAGATTAAACCCTGCCTCAATTAGGTCTTTTAAGGGTTGTATCATGGTCAGGTTCACGGTTTATGAAACAAAGGATATTAGGCTCAAAGTATGATTTGTACCCACCCCTTCTACGTGATGATCTCTAATCCTAAGTTCAGTTAACTTGGTACCAGCACTCACCTCTTCAAAAGGTTTACTGAATGGTAGGAGTGATGGTTAAAGAACTCACAAGGTTTCCAGAGTGATAGTTACTCCTCTTCGTCTTCGGTGTCTGTATCCACACGACTTTGCCCTTGTTTGAGGATTTTTCTTTTGAGATTATTTCATCTTCATTCTTTTGATTCCCTAATTTTTTTCCTGGATTGACTCTTTTGTGTTCTTTTGATTTTGAAGTCCAGCGGGATGCCCTGATTTTTGCCTAAGTATTTGCTTTCCAGCTTTTCATTTCGTTTTACTTAGTAGGCTTTCTTTTTTCTTTCTTTTTTCTTAAAACAAGTCGTGTGACACTGGCTGTCTTGATTTCCGACGGAATTATAACTGTATCACTCCTGACTAGTGAGGTTTAACCATTGCGGTTGATGAGGTATAACCTTTTGAGATGGATAAGATGTGATTGATCTTTGAAAGGAACCACTCCTCTATAAGATTTGAATGCTCGGTCAAGATAACTGACAACTACCCTGCTCCGGGTTAAGATTTGAGGGTTGAAAAGTCTAAAAGAAACTCCTACTTCTCGGCTTGAAGTGGTTAACTAGGGACTAGCTCCTTATATCTCCAGTGTTTAGGGGATTTGAAATAATGCTTGTACATCATAGGCAAGATTTTATCCGAAAGCATACGATCAGCAGTTATGAGTATTCAGTTTTCGTCATCCTCCCTCCTTGCTAATCAATAGTGATAAAGTGGAGTGGATAAAATGTGCATGTGTCTGTGATGTATAATAAATGAGCGAAAGCGACATGATTAATTCAGAAAAATGCAAAATCACTTCATTAATATTACCATTCAAAATACAATGTTTAACAGCAAGTAGTAAATAACAGAAAAGAAACTACAAATGCAAATAATAAAAAGTCCGAGGACTGCTAATGCTGAGGAATCTGAATCAAATGTGGCAGAAGCTGGTTGTACGGCACATGAACTGGATGGAAAGGAGCAGTCCTTCTTTCCAAATTGTTACGAGGCTTGTTCTGATTCTGACACTGATTCTGATAACCTCGGCCATGGGCTCGGTGATTTGCATGAGGAGCAACCCGAAATTTCTGATGTGGTGCCCTAGGCACAATTATCTATTCAGAATAACGAGACACAGAAGATACTGACCACTGAGAAGATGAAGAACCAAAAGATTTCACCGATTCATCTCAAGAATACCCAACATATGTCATGACTGCATTAACCACAGTTTCGTCTTCAGCTTGAAAGCTACAGAGAGATTCAGTTTCACCAGCCTGACCGCTTGAAATATCCTGATTTCTTCCAGCTTTCACACCATACTCAATACGTTCTCCTGCTCTTACCAATTCAGAGAAATTTGGTGCAATCCCAAGCATTCTTTCGAAGTACGGGCTCTGCAAGGAGTTTACGAACATGTCTGTTAACTCTTGATCTAGAAGTGGTGGTTGCACTCTGGAAGCAAATTCTCTCCATCTCTGAATATACTTCCTGAAAGGTTCATTGTTCTCTTGAGACAATTCTTGCAACTGCATGCGACTGGGAGCCATGTCCAGATTATAATCATACTGCTTCATGAAAGCCTTGGCTAAATCCACCCATGATTGGATCTGATTACTCTCCAACTGCATATACCAACTTAGAGATGCCCCAATCAGACTGTCCTGAAAACAGTGAATCATCAACTTGTCGTCATGCACAAACGAAGTCATTCTTCTGCAGAACATCACCAAATGTTGCCTCGGGCAGCTATCCCCTTTGTACTTTTAAAACCTCGGTGCTTTGAAATTCTGAGGTAACACTAGGCTAGAAACCAGACACATATCTGAAGCATTGAGACCAACAACATCTTTAACTTCCAAGGCCTTGAATCTTTTATTCAACGCGTGCAACCTTTTATCATATTCAAGAGCTCTCGGGTCTTCAGTCTTCACTATCGAAACCTCTCTTCGGGGAATCAACACAGAGGAAACAACATCATAAAAATCTGAGGTATCAAGAGAAGAAGAACGTTCACATCGGACAACAGACTGATCATGCTGATCTTGGTTCTCAACAGAAGGCTGCACAGGCTGAGCTTCAGTCAGGTTGTTCACTTGCGGAAAATCTTCATCGGGCAAAGAACCATACAGAGGATTGGTCGTCACGGTAAAACCTGACAAGGTATCAACATTCTGGAGGTCGTTCCTTGACATAGCTATCAACAACTTTCGACAAACTTCACTGCTTGACACTGCTTGATTCTGTTTCAACCCCTTGGTCGTCCTCCCACAATCAACACTTGCTCAGAACAAACACTGAAGAATCACCTTCTGAAGCAAAACAAAGGTTGGATAAGAGCTCTGGCTAGTTGGAGAAATGATATGCAAAATGATGCGAAGATGCTTATGCAAATGCAATGCAAGATACAACAAACACGGGATCACAACCCCCATAAAGCTTTGAATACTGATGCGCTGCTGACTGAGTAAGTTTGCTCTGAAGAGAAAACCAAAATACCGGGTTGGATAGAAGTCAAGTTTCCTGCAAAAACCCTCCCACTCACGGGTATGGACCTAAACTAACAAGGTACAACATCTTATGCGTTCGTCAGCGTCACAGACTTTCAAGAAATGATGATACGTTCACCATTTCTGGTTTGGCATCATCATCTCCTGAAGAGGCCTCACTTAGCTGACTCACAAATGATTGGTTCCCAGAGTCGACAATTCTCAAATCCAAAATCCCAACCGATCCTAAGGATCTGAAGGAAAATCATCAAACAAAATATCGTCTGAGCGTGAATTTCATAGGGAACTGTATCTGCTAAGCAAATAGGCCCCCCACTATTCTCCACTATTAATGCTAGGTGTGTACTCAAGTCTGGGTTTTGGCTTCTCTCTCAGAGGAACAACCACCCAACAGCCCAACAGCAACAGATAAAAAATAGCGCAGAATATATAAATACAGTAATATACAAAATACAACACATAAATATACATACCCACAAACCAAAAAGACAAGCGCTATGATGGACTCGCATAGGGGATATTCCTGTCCTCAGCAGAGTCGTCAGCTGTCGCTACTGTGAAAAACAACCAGCGGAAAAAACAGAAGATTCGCCACCTTTGTTATTTATCCCACAGAAAGGGAAAGGAAACGATCGGAAAAACCTGACGGAAAAGGGAAAGACAAGGTCATCACAACCATATTTGGATTCGGGAGCCGGTTACGCAAGGGGAAGGTATGAGCACCCCTTACGTCCATCGTACTCGAAGGGATCCACGCTTAGGTTGTCTAGTCTATGGGTGAAAAAACAATCTATCTATGGCTGCTAAAGCTAAACGGAAGGAAACTGACTCGATAGAGCATCGCCGCTCTATGCCTATGTATTACCTCGTGCAATGGGAAAGTCAGAGTCAACGTAGTTCTGGAAACTATGGGGGGAGATTGCTCGCCAAGACGTCGCGTCTTGTGCCTACGTATTCTCATCTGGCATGAGAAATCAGAGCAAAACGTAGTTCAGGCTAACTACGGGTAAACAGGGTGTTCTCGATCACACGGGGGTGAGAGAAAAGATTGACGATACTAGCGTACGCATTCTAGCAGTTAGGTGTATTGTTGCTCGACCATTGGAGACTTAGGCGTTACTTGTTTGTGGTAGAACTGACGTAGTATGTCGGGGTTTAAAGGTATGGGAACCTAACGGGAACTATAACTACGGTCTGGTCTCAATTGCGCTAGGGCAAGAGAAAGGGGAAATTTAGTCGTCAGCGGGAAAGTCTCGATCGCACGGAAGCGAGAGAACAGAGAAATTAGTTGTTAGTGTGCTCGCTAGGATATCGTATCCTATGCCTACATATTCTCGTCTGGTACGAGAAATCAGAGCAGCTGTAGTTCAACTAACTACAGAAAATGGTCTCGATTGCGCGGGGGCAAGAGAAGGGAACTCAATCGCCAGGATGCGAGAGAAAGGGGAAGTTTCAATCGCCAGGATGCGAGAGAAAAGGTTCGGAACGGGACGTGTCGCTACTGCGAAAATAAGGTGCCGGCAATGACAGAAGAGTCGCCACCTTTGGTTATTTATCCCTCGGAACGGGAAAGGAAACGATCAGAAAAACCTGACGAAAAGGTATAAGACAAGGTCATCGCAACCATTGTATGGATTTGGGAGTCGGTTATGCAAGGGGAAGGTATTAGCACCCCTCACGTCCATCGTACTCGATGGGGTCCACGCTTGTTGTGTTTATCTGACGGCTTTGTTAAATCTATCTACGCTAAAAGGTCTGGGCTAAAAAGAAAAGAAAATGACTCGGCAAAGTATCGCACTTTATGCCTACGTATTCCCGTCTGGAACGAGAAATCAGAGTCAACGTAGTTCGCCTAACTACGGGGGAAGGTTGCTCGCCAAGATATCGCATCTTGTGCCTACGTACTTTTACACGGCGCAAAAGATCAGAGCAAACGTAGTTCGGGCTACGGAGAACACAAGTTTGTTCAGCTGCTTTTTATCTAAGTAAAGTTAACAGACAGTTCCAACAGTTGGTGTTTGCAGCTCGATCCTTGAAGACTTATGCATTACCGTTTGCGGTAGAACTGAAAGTTAACAGAACTTCTCCTTCTGAAAAAGGGTTTTCCTGATTAAGGGTCCGAGAGGACAAAAAGGATTCGAGTGTCTGTTTTATGTTTTTTACGGAAAGAAGTGTTTTTTAGTTATCTGTAGTTCGTACAGCACTAGAGACTATGACTTAGGAGCGAATGCGTCGCATATCGTCCGAAGGACATATACTAAACACTCTAGACGATTGAGAGGAAACCGCTCAAACATCATTTCCCAAGTAGCTTAAGGCTCGTAACGCACTTGTACTAACTTGCCTTTATTATGTTTTTTACTGTTGTTTAAGATGAGAAGAGAAACAGACTCTCTACGGGGAAACTGACTCGATCCTACAGTTATCATGCAATATTCGTCCTACGGTTGAGGTTAAAGGGGAAACTAACGACTGTTATCATGCATGGTTAGAATCCTAATGTCTGTCATAACTTCTCTTGAAGAAGAGAAGTCAGAGCTCCTAGGGGAACATGGTAATGGAAATCAAATAGTAAAAGAATTAACTGTACAGAAATTACTGTAAAGATGCATGCAATGCAAGTGAGGGAGGAAATGTGTGTGGGGCATAAGCCTCCACAAGCTCATCTCAACCACAAGCCAGATATGAATAACTTCAAAGATAATAGGAAGAAATAAAATGCAATTAAACAAACCGCAAACCACACAGGCAAGGGAGCGGAGCTCTACCGAATACTAGCAAGCAAAGCCATACAGTAAAAATACAAGCAGAGGGGGAAACTCGACCTCTAATGCAATACAAGCAAGGGGAGAAACTCAACCCTTAGGATGCTCTTAGGCCTATTCAACTACATGACCTAAATCTAAATGCAACACACCAATCAAGTCACACCAATACAGTTAAACGAGAAGAAAACAGACAGGGAAACCAAGCCAGCAATCTCCACAGCAGAGGAATCTTCTGACAGCAATCCAATCCAAAGTCTGTTACTGTTCTTCAAGTCCGCCATCTTCAAGAGAAGGAAATCATCCAACAATCAATCAAGCAAGCTTCTACCCTAAGGAAGAAAATTGGGTGTTGGGAGGCTAGGGTAAACTCCACAGGAGCTTATCCCAGACACTCAACCAACAAAAAGATCTTTGGGGAAACCTAGGGGTTTAGCTCCTTCAAGAGGTGTGCCATATTCCCCCCACAGGAGGGATTGTGCTACCTTAAGAAGGTTCCTAAAGAGGAAAGAATGGTAGAACTTTAGGAGAATGGAAACGGGAAGCAAGGTAAGTTCCACAGGAACCTGCCACAGACACTCAACCAAATCCATTTCCTTTAGAAGGCTTGCTTAGTCTCAACCTCAATGTGAAAGGCAGGGAATTCCTCCACAGGAGGAATTATATCCACAATGAAGGATCCTAATTAAGCAAAGGAATATTGAAAGGGAACTAATCCTAAGGAAAAATCATCATCTACTTGAATTTCTAAAGAAATCACAAGTGTTATCTCCTAAAAACTACCTATTCTAAGGTTAAATTGTAAAATAGGAAACTAAGGGAAAATCCTACATCATCTAATACGTGTTAACATTTTATGGTAGAAAAAACAGAGGTTAAATCTAAACCAAAGCGCCTAAATCAAATCCAAAGTTCAAGGGTGCTCTAAAAGAAATCACTAAAGAAATACTCCTAAACAATTAACCTAAAACCCTATTTAAATTCATCTAAAAAATCAAGCAAAAAACATATATCAACATCATCATATATACAAACAGCACAAAAAATTTCAACATCAAACTCAAAAAAATGAGAGAGAAAGAAAATGCACAAATTCAACATTATTATTTCATTATTATAAAATGCACTAAAAAGAATAAAATGGAATAAAATGAAAAATGCATGAAAAATAAAAATGCAAAGCATGATAAAATTCTAAACATTTAAATCTAACTTCACAATTTGTTTTCAGGATTTATTAACATTTTTTACTATTTTTTAAGATTTATTTTCTAACAAGTATTAAACAAAAAAACAAAGAAAAGAAATTAAAACTAAATGAAAACTGGGGTGTATTCAGCAACTAATTAAAGCACAAGGCGCCCGGGCCTTAAAAGGGGGGTGGGAGTATCATAGGGCGCAAGGCCCATTTGACTTATTAAAACAGCAAAAAAAAACTCAAGAAAATGCCCAGGGGGGTGCAACGAGTAGGCATTTCATGTTGTAAATCATACTTGGGCCTGAAGGGAGGGTGCGCGTAGCACACAGAAGGCCAAGGCCCAAGCGAGACAGTGCACATCAATTAATTCAGAAATTAAAGAAAAATGAACCACGGGGGAATCGAACCCACGTATTCAAGGCCAAAGTAGCGTTGAATGACTTGAAACTCCCCTAAGCCCAAAACGGCTGCGTTTTGGGGGATATACGCGTGGCTCGCTCGCCACCCTTGGATGTGTGGAATAAGTCCACATCCTCAAACGCACGGAGGGCCAGGATTTCATCTTCAACCTTTCAAACTTTCTGCAAACCATAAGCTTCGCGCGCAGCCCTCCCATGGTGGACGAAAATGAATATTTTCCGGCAAACTTTAAGTAACCATATCTCCTCAATAATACACCAAACACGATGATTTTTGAACCAATTTTGCATGAAATTTCGAGAGGAATCTAAATATACTACTTAAACAGCCTAAAAATCCACGAATAAAAAATTACATATCCTAACCGAAAACGCATCTAATCCTAAAATCTCACTAAACATCAAATTCTTTGCCCAGAAATCATCTACAACTTAAGGTGAACCTAACCACATGATTCTAATGCACTGAAAACACATAAATTAAGAGCAAATTCAAGAAGTAAGAACCTGAGTTCAAGCTTCAATTGGAGTCGTTTATGGCTTGATTCTTGATCAAAAACGTTCCAGATCCAATGAGTGATGATGTTAGAAGAAGATTGAATCCTCAATTGTGCTTGAAACGGCCCCTAACAGAAATTCACTCTTTCACTTTTCTTCTTCAAGCTTCAATGGTGATATTTTCTTTCAACCCCAATCAATCACCAACCTTGTTTCTGATGAGCTCCTAGACCTTTATAGGATTGTTTAGAACCTTCTAGAGCTCAGGCCCAAGCCCAAAATTAAAAATCCAAGTCCAACTTTTCTTCAAAATTTTGGTTATGGTAATGCATGAAATTGGCTTCATAGCTTGCATTGGAAGCTTTGGATGACTTACATATTTCATTTGGAATGAATTCAGCCCAAGAGGAATCTCCACATTGCCTTTGTGAAGGAATTGTGTGATGTAACTTTTATGTGAAGAAATCTTGTGAAAGGCCATGAAGCACACTTCAAATGAAAATTCCACAATTGCCAATGTCTTTAAAACATATTTTTTGATTAAAATGAGTGGTTATTTGACTTGTTTTGGACCCATAACCATTTATTTCAATTTCCCACCAAAAATGCCTTTGAATTTCTTCTTTATTCAAACCACTTGACACCAATCTTTGGTATGAGCCAAATCAATTCACCATGAGTTCTTGGTTTGCCTAAAAACCACATTTTGAGCAAGTTCCATGTTGAACAAAAATCCATTTGACAAGTGCAAGTTGGAGATTTTGACCTATGATTGAAAATGGCCTATAATCTCACTTTCCCAAAATACCCCTAACTTGTAAACCTCATAACTTGAGTTCTACAAATCAGATGGAAGACTTCTAATACAATTTGGAAAGCTAAGATCATGAGGAACAACTTTCATGTTGGCCAAAAGTTCAGGTGAAACCTCCTTCTAGGTCAAAAATAGATTGGAAGTCAGATGATTTTCACAGACCAATTTCAAATGCATCTGAGGACCTGTAACTTGTCTGGACCATAACTTGAGTTCTATAAATCCAATGGAGGACTTATAGTACTAAAATTAAATCTAAAAGCATCCTCTACAACATTCATGTGGAGGCCAAAGTCATATGAGACTTGTATCTTGACTTACATGGCTTGGAAGTTTGGCACTAAACTGGGGATTTTACCCTAGGAACCCTGACTTAGCAACTCCAACCACTCTCGATTCTTATCAACTTGATCTTAAAACAATCTCTCATATGCCTCAACATATCATTTCATAATCTCAATGACCTAGAAGTAGGCTTTTATCTTCTTCAATTGCTCATTTTGGCCTAGGATTAACCAGACGAAACCCTAGTGACATCCACTTCAACTGTGGCTCTTGCACTTGATAAAATGACTTGATTGAGCTCCAACATGACCTCCAAGGCACTTCAATGAGCTCTATCCACACATTCTCTCCTTGATCAAGGCATTACAATCCACTACTGATCTTCAACTGGCTCCAAGTGAGGAGGTGAGCCCCATACAAGCATTCAAACTTCTCCAGAACTTCACCCTATGTCTGATGACCTTGATAACTTCTTAAGCTTAAATAATACCTCTGGTTAGGCTTCTCTTGACATGTATCACACTTGATCCCCTGTTAAATGAAGGATGCCATGATATACAAATGCTAGAACTATGTTAGAACAATGTTATGCTATACAATGAAACATAAACCAAGTGAGATAAGGTTAGGCAAATTTTGGGGTGCAACAGCTGCCCCTATTCAAGCGGCTTGGACCCGACTGGATGAAACGCGAACGACTTTCAAACAATAGAGGTAGAAGACGGTTGAATACCAAAGAACCCGGTGTCGCTACTGCGAAAATCGGCGCCGGCTGACAGAAGAGTCGCCACCGTGCGTTATTTATCCCAACGGAGGGAAAGGAAACGCTCGAAGTAAACCTCGCAAAAAACGGGGAAAGGTATGGTCATCGCAACCAAAACCTGGGTTCGGGAGTCGGTTACGCAAGGGGAAGGTATTAGCACCCCTCACGTCTGTCGTACTCGACGGGATCCACGCTTGCTTGGGTTGTCTAAAGGATGCAAAAACAATCTATCTACGGCTGCTAAATCTAAACAGAAGGGAATTGACTCGATAGAGCGTCGCACTCTATGCCTACGTATTCTCAAGAGAGAAAGTCAGAGTCAACGTAGTTCGGGACTACAGGGAAATTGGCTCGCCAAGACCTCGCGTCTTGTGCCTACGTACTTCCACACTGCATGGAAGATCAGAGCTCTGCGTAGTTCAGGCTAACTACGGCTAAACAGGGTATTCTCACACAGCAGTGAGAAATCAATCTGGTTTCAAAGGTACGGGAACCTATGGGAAAAACTACGGTTTGGTCTCAAATGCACTCGGGCAAGAGAGAAAAAGGGTAACAATTAGTCGTCAGCGGGAAAGTCTCGATCGCACAGCAACGAGAGAACAAAAAGTCAGTTGTTAGTGTGCTCGCTAGGATATCGCATCCTATGCCTACATATCCTCGTCTGGTACAAGGAATCAGAGCAGCTGTAGTTCGGCTACTTTCGGGACCACAACTCAAATTTCGTTTTATTAACATTCTGAAAAATGATTACAATGGTTGAATACTGAAAATAATTCTCCTAGGAAATACTATCCTATCCTATCCTGAAAAATCGAATGGAAAATAGTCCCCTAACAAGTGGACTTCTAAACTATCCCTAAGATAAAACTCCATGAAGAAAATACACTAAAAAAAAATATTACATCTATACTAATATTTTTTTATTTTTCTCCAACTATTTTCTTCTTTTTTTCTTTCAAAATATTTTTCATATATTTTTCCATATTTTTTTTACTATTTTCTTTTCATTTTCAATATTTCTTTTTTTCTATTTTTTCAATATATTTTCTCAAGCCATTCTTTTTCAATATTTCTTTTTCAACAATTCTTTTATTTTTTATATTTCTTTTTTTCTCAAATATTTTCTTTTGATTTTATTTTCTTTTCAATATTTTTCTCACTATTTTTCTTTTCTTAAAATCTTTAAACAAAAGAAAAATAAAAAATACAAAAAAAGGGGGAGGGGTACACAGTTTACAGGGGGTATGCCAAGCAGAAAAATACATTGGGACTGGGCCCAGCCCACAAAAGATAAGGAAAATTGGGGGAAGGGGGTGTATGGCCAAAAACGTAGGGTGTAGTCCAGTAAAACGCGCGTGGGCCCAGCCCATTGTTCAGCAAAAACAAAAAAAAAGACTGAAACAGAGGGTGCATGGAAAATGGGGGGTGTGTACGGACGGTAACAAGCTGATGGGCCCAAAGCCCAGTCCACATTCCCAGAACCCTAGTTCTTCTCCTCTCTCAATTTACTGTTCACCGGGCGCCGTCACCTTGTTCCTCTCACTCTCCAACTCTCGTTCTTCACGTCGTTTCACCGCCTCCGTCCCAACTAACTTCTTCCTCTCAAACTTAAACAACTCAGTTCACAGCCATTAAAACACCATGAACAAACTTAACCAAAAAAATTCTCGCAAATCTTCTGAATGACTTAATCGAGAGCTCGCTTGTGAAGACCAACAGATGAAGATTCAAGAAGTTTGCTTGAAGATTTTATGAAGTTGACCGTTCTTGATGACGCTTTCTGGAAATCTGAAGGAGGCCTGATGAACGCGCTAATGAGTTTTCTGGCGTTTGCTTGAAGATCTTGGAGTTGCTTGGATGTTCTAGAAGAACTGTTGATGAGTCGTTGAATATTCATCTGGAAAATGATGAAGCTCTTGAAGAGAAACGAAGGAGATCTTTGAAGGTGAGCGATGACTCCATGGTGATTTCTGGAAAACGAACTGATGTTCACTCTGAAGATTGGTTGGTGAAAATCTATGAACCTTCTGAAATGGATCTCGAAGCAACTGGAGAGTTCTTGAAAACTGATGAATCTGATGAACAAATTGTTGATGAGGATTGTTCTTGGGAATAGCTTCTGGCAACAGGACGATGAAGATGTGAAGATCTGGATGAAGCTGTTACAAGATGATGAACGGATGAATGTTGAAGATTGATGATGAATATTCATCGTTTCTGATGAATTTCTGGAGATGATGATGGTTGAATTTCTGGAGATGATGATTGTGGTTGAGAGTTGATGAACAATGGTTTCTGGAGATTGAGGTGATGAACACGAAGGTTGTTGAAGTTTGATCGAAGGAGATGAAGATTGATCGGATTCTGGAAGTTTTTAGGTGTTTTAGGGTCTTCCGGTGACGGGTAGGGTGGTCGGAGACGGTTGAGGGTCGCCGGCGATGAACTGTTGCGGTGGTTGCATGGCCGCCGGCCATGCAACCGATGAGGTTCCGGTGAGGTTTGGTGGAGGGACGCGTGTCACGGTGAAGTGGGGAGCTGATGCATGGATGCCACGTGTGTGTGCGTGGCAGAGAGATGGAAGTGGAGGAAAACGCGTGGCGTGCTTCTGAGTGAAAACGTGGGGTCCTCCCTGGATTTACACGTGGCCTGCTGAATATATATGCTGGCAATTCTCTGGACCTTTCTGGATTCTTCTGGACAAAACGCACACTGGGCCTTGCTGATTTGGATATAGGCCCACGAAATTAAACCTCCCACAAAAACTGAATTGAAAATAAAAAAGATTAAAACTTAATTGATTAACACTAATTAACTAAGACCCATTTAACCTAATTAAATCTGAAATCTAGAAAATTCTATAAGCAAAATGAAATCAATTAAATTCTAGATTAAAATCTATACCAATTTCTATAAAAGAAAAATCTATTAATCCATTTTATACTATCTATTAAATTCTAAAAAAACATTAATTCCATTAAACTTCTAAAAAAAACAACTGTATTATTTCTATATTAAAATAAAATCTATATTATTCTATTATAAAAGGAAAATATTTTTCTATTAAAACCCTAATATTCTAAAAAGAAAAATGCTATTTATTTATTCCATTTAAATTCTAAAAACTATTTAAAAGCCAATAAAACCCTAATAAAATCTAATAAAATTCAGAAAAAACACAATAATTCCCAGAGGAATAAAAATAGCACCGAACGACACATAACACTGCGAGAGCGCACCAAAATAGCCGGTAAAAATAAACGGGCACAGAAATATCCCAAAAATACGATTCTACTTATCTGAGCTAATTAAAAACACCTGAGACGCGAGACGAGAGCTGTGATCCCGATAAAATCAAAACAAATGAAAAATGCACTGTATGCGATATGCAGATGCGAATGCGGTCACGCGTCGAAACATAGAGCCAGATACGGGACCCGGTTGGTCAAATTTTAGGGTGCAACAGCTGCCCCTATTCAAGCGGCTTGGACCTGAATGGTTGAAGAGCGCTCAGCCTTCAAACATTCAAAGGTAGATGACAGTTGAATACAAATGAAACCCTGAAATTTGCCAACCGCGGGAATATACTGCAAAATAGCTTGAGAAATAGCCTCCAATGAACTGAAGTTTGGTTGTCACGGCAACAACTGGTCAATTTTCTGATAACTTTTCTTCTCCTTGCAACACCAATCACCTGTGTGACGCCACAAGTATTGGAATAATGCTTCGCAAAGCAAACGACTTGATTCCCATCTCTCTTATGGGATCAAATCCGGTCAACTCACAGTTCACAGCGAACTTGAGGACAATTCTCCTGGGGATCTTCTGAATCGACTGCTCGACACCCATTCTGTTAACAGGCCGCAGCTTCAGAAAAGCTTGATATATGATAATCTTTGTTTTTTTTCCAGTGCTGATGTAACAACCAAATATGAAGAAATCACTCCGTTGGGGAAGACGAGAAGCTGAACCATACAACTCTGCAGGGGAATAAATTCGAAATCCAATAGGTAACCAACCTGGTCCATGTTTCGACATGCGTATGCTTGAGAATGATGCAATGCCCTATATGACATGTAAATGTTATTCGTTCTGTTTGACAATGCGATGCCCAGACGGCGCGGATATACTATATGCTTGTAAATGCTATGACGATATATGCAAATGCTAATGCAGGCTCGAGCAGCCAGAGAACACCAGGTCTGAAAACCACTTGGCAAAATAAATGCCGAAGGAAACATCAACTCTACTGGGGATGAACCGAAGTCACAGAACCATCTCAGCAAAATAAATGCTGGAAAAGTGAAACCAAATCCACTGGGGATAACCGTCCTGCTGGAGAAATGGAAAGGCAACCCTGCTTGGAGACTTCACTGGGGAAAGAAGAAAACAATTCTGCTTGGGGATGCTCCCTTCAAACCATTGGCAACTGATCGTTCTCTGCGGGGATTGACCCAAACTGGGGTTGATTGCGCGCAGCACACTGCTGGAAATGCCCCCACTATCAAGGATATCAATCTTAATTTGCTGAGGATACTCCTGATCCTACTATGATACGGGATAAAATACAATCTCGACTCTTCCGGGGATAATATGCAACTTTCATCTGCTGAAGAGTAGCAATTCTGATTTAACAATATCCACAAGGAATTCAAACGTTATTCAGAGCACTGGTATCCATCGAGCTTCGTATCGGGGAACCTGACAACATGCGGGTCATTGGGAACTACTGTGTCAGATACCTTTACGTTTTTTTGTTTTTTTGTTTTTACTGGTTTAGGATAAACATGGATTATGTACACAGTGGAAGATATGAGAAATACTAGACGAGAACTAGCATTCAAAGGTAGACTACCAGACGAGAACTGATAGGAAAATAGGTTATCGAATGAGAACTGATTTGGTTTGGACGTCAGACGGGGCTGACTGGATAACAGACTGAGGCATAGACAACCAGACAAGAACTGGCTAAAAGCTGACATACACCAGACGAGAACTGGTATAACACATAGGTTAAAACACACGATGATCAGACGAGAACTGATTATGCAACGACATGTACCAGAAGAGAACTGATACAACACTTGAAGAAACGGTGACCAGACGAGAACTGGTTACCATAAACTACACTAGACGGGAACTGATGCTTACAATAAACTACACCAGACGGGAACTGATGTTTACGGAAGGGTGGGCCAGACGAGAACTGGTTACCAGTTTTCCAGGCGAGAACTGGACTTTGGAAACGACTGGTTACTGACACGTAACAGGTTTAAACTGTAGGATAACGAACCAACGACAACACGGCCTTTTTATTTGAAAGGTTCAGGTTTTTGACAAGGGTAATGACACGATTCCCCGATACTCAACTCTGGCTGGGGATAAATAGGCTGGCTTGAACAACTTGCCCCAGTGCACTCAGCTGGGGATAGAAAGACTGGCTTGAATAACTCGCCCCAGTACACTCAGCTGGGGATAATTGCTCTGAACAACTTGCTACGAGACGACCTCGAGATTATTTGCCCCGGTATCTGTACGACAACAGAATTCAATCTCCATCAACCCAACTGGCTTCAACATTCTCTGCGGTGATTTGCCCCTGAATGAGCGTTCTAGCGACTTAACCCGATCTGATTTTCCACCTGAAGTATCTGCTTTCAAATCTCCACGCTCTACATAATTGCCCCTGATTGGTTCTCGAGAAGACTCACTTCTGATCAGCTGCTTCTTAAGCATACTGCCCCTGGTCAACTGAACCTTCGGGACTTGTCGTCAGACTAACTGATACTGAACTTAATGGAAATTAATGCCCCTGATTCACAGGTCTTCACAACCTACACCATTCTGGTTCAGACTGCTGAATTACTCAGTCCTGCTCGATTATTCCCTGCTGGAATTTCTTTCATGTCAACTACTAACCTGCAATTAAAATTGTCTATTCACGAATGGTAATCTTAATGCAGTGTTTATGCAGATTTTGAAAAAAAATTTGAGCTGTCACTCATTTACATGTCATGATTGTGAGTGACGAATGAAACAGAGTTCAAACGTAGTGCTTACGTGATCAGTGAAAAATACAACAAGGATGTGACTAGCAAGTCAAGAAGGAGTCAGGTTACTCAACCTTATCGTGATGCGCTTCAGACTAACCCTACCTCAATTAGGTCTTTTAAGGGTTGTATCGTGGTCGGGTTCACGGTTCGTGAAACAAAGGATATTTGGCTCAAATTTTGATTTGTACCCACCCCTTCTACGTGATGATCTCCGATCCTAAAGTTCAGTTAACCTGGCACAAGCGCTCGCCTCTTCGAGAGGTATGTTGAATGGTAAGAACCGCAATTAAGGAACTCACAAGGCTTTTCCGAAGTGATAGTTACTCCTTCTCGCTTTCGGTGTCTGTGTACACGACTTTGTGACTTGCTGGGGAAAATTTCTTTTATCCCTCTTTTCATTCTTTTGATTCCCTAACTTTTACCTGGACTGACTCCTTTTGAGTTCTTTTCGTTCTTTCGTTTTCTTTTGAAGTCCAGCGGGATACCCTGATTTTTGCCTAAGTATCAGCTTTCTAGCTTTTTCTTTCTTTTTACTTAGCGGGCTTTCTTTCTTCTTTTGGAACAAAGTCGTGTGAAACTGGTTGCCTTGATTGCTCCGAAGGGATTATAACTGTCTCACTCCTGATTGGTGAGATTAACCACTGTGGTATAAACTGTTTGGTCCCTGAAAGACAACACTCCTCTGTAAGACTTGAATGCTCGGTCAAGCTAACTGACAACTACCCTGCCCCGGGTTAAGATGTGAGGGTTTAAAAAGTCCGAAAAAACTTCTACTTCCTGGCTCGAAGTGGTTAACAAGGGACTAACTCCTTATATCTCCAGTGTTTGGGGATTTGAAACAATGCCTTGTACGTCATCGGTAAGGTCTTATCTGAAAGCATACGATCATCGGTCATGAGTTTAGTTTCATCATCCTCCCTCCAATCTTTGCTAGTCACAGTGATAAAGTGGAGTGAATAAAAATGCAAGTGTCAATGCAATGCAGTAAATGAGCGACAACGACATGATTAATTCAGAAAAGTGCATAGTCACTTTATTATTATTATCACCATTCGGAACATACAATGTTTAAAAGCAAGTAGCAACTAACAGAAAAGAAACTACAAATGCAAATGATATAAAAGGTCTGAGGACTGCCAATGCTGAGGCGCCCGCCTGTCTGAATCACTGGCTCCTTTGCTGGGGAATACTTTCCGAGTCTACGAGCTTAGACAGCTGAGCGGTTGGGATGAACAAACAGAAGTCCTTCGCGAAAGGAAATGCGATCTTGGTCGATCAACTGCTGTACTTTCGCCTGAAATGCTTTACAATCTTCCGTCGAATGCCCCGGTGAGCCACCATGATAACCACACTGAACATGGGGATTATACCCGGGAGGGTAAGGTTCTGGAACTGGCTTAAGAGCTTTAGGTTCCACCAAAGAACTCTGGATCAAAGATGGTAGCAGCTGGCTATACGGCATAGGCACTGGATGAGAAAGAGCTTTCCTTCGTTCCAAGTTGTTGCAAGGTCGATTCTGATTCTGACGTTGATTCTGATAACCTCGACCACGAGTTCGCTGATTTGCAATGGAAGCGACATAAGATTCCTGATATGGTGCCCCAGGCACGGCTGTCTGTTCAGTATAACAAGCCACGGGAGGTACTGATCTCTGATAAGATGAAGAACCAACAAAATTCACTGATTCGCTTCGAGGATATTCAACCTTTGGCATGACTGCGTTGATCACAAATCCTTCTTCACTCTGATAGTCACAAGGATATTCAGTTTCACCAGCTTGATCATTTGAAGTAATCTGAATTCTCCCAATTCTTATGGCATACTCAAGGCGTTCTCCTAATGCTATCACATCAGAGAAACTTAACGGAAGTCCGAGCAATCTTTCGAAGTACGGATCTTGTAGGGAATCTACAAACATGCTCGTCAACTCTTGGTCTAACAGCGGTGGATGCACTCTAGCAGCAAATTCTCTCCATCTCTGAGCATATTTCCTGATAGGTTCATTGTTCTCTTGAGACAGTTCTTGCAACTGCATGCGATAGGGAGCTATGTCTAGGTTATAATCGCACTGCTTCAGAAAAGCTCTGGCTAAATCCATCCATGACTGAATCTGATTTCTCTCTAACTGCATATACCACCTCAAAGATGCCCCAGTCAGACTATCTTGAAAGCAATGGATCATCAATTTGTCATCTCGCGCAAACGCAGTCATTCTTCGACAGAACATCATCAAATGTTGCTTCGGACAGCTATCTCCCGTGTACTTCTCAAATTTCGGCACTTTGAACTTATAAGGCAACACCAGGTCAGGAACCAAACACATGTCTACAGCATTCAGGTTATCAGCATCTTTCACTTTCAAAGCTTCGACTTTCTCTTCCAATGCTCGGAGTCTTCTATCCTTTTCAAGAGCTCTTGGATCTACCATCCCGGCCATTGGAATATCTCTTCGGTAATTCATCACAGGGAAAGCAACACCTTGATTGTTAACAGGAGGACGACGCTCATTCTGGGCAACAAACTGCTCATATCGACCTCGGTTCTCAACAGAAGGCTGTACAACTTGGTCGGCAGTAATGTTGTTCACTTGCGGGAAGTCTTCCATAGAATCATACAGAGGGTTGGACGTCATAGTGAACCCTGTCAAGGTGTTAGGGGACTGGAAATTGCTTTCAGACATAGCTACCAATAATCTTCAGCTGACTTCAATGCTTGATTCTGCTCAACTCTACTCAACCCCTAGGTAGGTCTTCTAACAATCAACAACTGCTCAGCCAAAACTCCGGGTAATCACCTTCAGGAAACAAAGGCTGGATCAGAACTCTGGCTAACTGGAGGATGATATGCAATATGATGCGACACTGATATGCACATGATATGCAAGATGCAGCAAACAACGGGATCACAGTCCCCACACAATCTGAATACTGCTGAGCTGCTGACGGAGTACGTTCGCTCTGAAGAGAAGACCAATATAATGGGTAGGTTGGAAGTCAAGTTTCCTGCAAAAAACCCCCCCACTCACAGGTGTGGACCTATATCTGACAAGGTACGACATCCTATGCGGTCGTCAGCGTCACAGACTTTCAAAACTGACGATACGATTCCCAGAAGGAGTGGCATCATCAAGTCTTGAAGAGGCCTCACTTAGCTAACTTCCAAATGATCGGTTCCCAGAGTCGACAATCCAACTAACCAGCAACCCGAGCCACCCAAAGGGTGGGACAAGAGGCCAACCAGAAGAACCTCGTCTGAGTGTAGATTTCGCGGGACACTAATACAAGCAAAGCCGGTAGGCGCCCACTAATCTCTACTCTAAGTCTAAGGTGCACTCAAGCCCAGGTCCGGCTTCTCACTCAATTATAGAACACCCGTAACACCCCGACAGCAACAGATAATATCAATAAATAAACACCCAATAGACAAGCAAACAAGCGCTAGGATTGACTCTCTCTTAGGGGACGTTGGATCCCACATGCATAATAACTATCGCAGTCCTTAGCAGCCAGGGGACGTTGGATCCCCAGCAGAGTCGCCAGCTGCTGGGGATTGCCCCAAACAGCCAGGAAAAACCTAAGGCGAGACTCGAATAGGGAACCATCGCAGTCCTCAGCAGAGTCGCCAGCTGTCGCTAGTGCGAAAATCGGCGCCGGCTGACAGAAGAGTCGCCACCGTGCGTTATTTATCCCAACGGAGGGAAAGGAAACGCTCGAAGTAAACCTCGCAAAAAACGGGGAAAGGTATGGTCATCGCAACCAAAACCTGGGTTCGGGAGTCGGTTACGCAAGGGGAAGGTATTAGCACCCCTCACGTCCGTCGTACTCGACGGGATCCACACTTGCTTGGGTTGTCTAAAGGATGCAAAAACAATCTATCTACGGCTGCTAAATCTAAATAGAAGGGAATTGACTCGATAGAGCGTCACACTCTATGCCTACGTATTCTCAAGAGAGAAAGTCAGAGTCAACGTAGTTCGGGACTACAGGGAAATTGGCTCGCCAAGACCTCGCGTCTTGTGCCTACGTACTTCCACACTGCATGGAAGATCAGAGCTCTGCGTAGTTCAGGCTAACTACGGCTAAACAGGGTATTCTCACACAACAGTGAGAAATCAATCTGGTTTCAAAGGTACGGGAACCTATGGGAAAAACTACGGTCTGGTCTCAAATGTACTCGGGCAAGAGAGAAAAAGGGTAACAATTAGTCGTCAGCGGGAAAGTCTCGATCGCACAGCAGCGAGAGAACAAAAAGTCAGTTGTTAGTGTGCTCGCTAGGATATCGCATCCTATGCCTACATATCCTCGTCTGGTACAAGGAATCAGAGCAGCTGTAGTTCGGCTACTTTCGGGACCACAGCTCAAATCTCGTTTTATTAACATTCTGAAAAATGATTACAATGGTTGAATACTGAAAATAAATCTCCTAGGAAATACTATCCTATCCTATCCTGAAAAATCGAATGGAAAATAGTCCCCTAACAAGTGGACTTCTAAATTATCCCTAAGATAAAACTCCATGAAGAAAATACACTAAAAAAAAAAATTACATCTATACTAATATTTTTTTATTTTTCTCCAACTATTTTCTTCTTTTTTTCTTTCAAAATATTTTTCATATATTTTTCCATATTTTTTTTACTATTTTCTTTTCATTTTCAATATTTCTTTTTTTCTATTTTTTCAATATATTTTCTCAAGCCATTCTTTTTCAATATTTCTTTTTCAACAATTCTTTTATTTTTTATATTTCTTTTTTTCTCAAATATTTTCTTTTGATTTTATTTTCTTTTCAATATTTTTCTCACTATTTTTCTTTTCTTAAAATCTTTAAACAAAAGAAAAATAAAAAATACAAAAAAAGGGGGAGGGGTACACAGTTTACAGGGGGTATGCCAAGCAGAAAAATACATTGGGACTGGGCCCAGCCCACAAAAGATAAGGAAAATTGGGGGAAGGGGGTGTATGGCCAAAAACGTAGGGTGTAGTCCAGTAAAACGCGCGTGGGCCCAGCCCATTGTTCAGCAAAAACAAAAAAAAAGACTGAAACAGAGGGTGCATGGAAAATGGGGGGTGTGTACGGACGGTAACAAGCTGATGGGCCCAAAGCCCAGTCCACATTCCCAGAACCCTAGTTCTTCTCCTCTCTCAATTTACTGTTCACCGGGCGCCGTCACCTTGTTCCTCTCACTCTCCAACTCTCGTTCTTCACGTCGTTTCACCGCCTCCGTCCCAACTAACTTCTTCCTCTCAAACTTAAACAACTCAGTTCACAGCCATTAAAACACCATGAACAAACTTAACCAAAAAAATTCTCGCAAATCTTCTGAATGACTTAATCGAGAGCTCGCTTGTGAAGACCAACAGATGAAGATTCAAGAAGTTTGCTTGAAGATTTTATGAAGTTGACCGTTCTTGATGACGCTTTCTGGAAATCTGAAGGAGGCCTGATGAACGCGCTAATGAGTTTTCTGGCGTTTGCTTGAAGATCTTGGAGTTGCTTGGATGTTCTAGAAGAACTGTTGATGAGTCGTTGAATATTCATCTGGAAAATGATGAAGCTCTTGAAGAGAAACGAAGGAGATCTTTGAAGGTGAGCGATGACTCCATGGTGATTTCTGGAAAACGAACTGATGTTCACTCTGAAGATTGGTTGGTGAAAATCTATGAACCTTCTGAAATGGATCTCGAAGCAACTGGAGAGTTCTTGAAAACTGATGAATCTGATGAACAAATTGTTGATGAGGATTGTTCTTGGGAATAGCTTCTGGCAACAGGACGATGAAGATGTGAAGATCTGGATGAAGCTGTTACAAGATGATGAACGGATGAATGTTGAAGATTGATGATGAATATTCATCGTTTCTGATGAATTTCTGGAGATGATGATGGTTGAATTTCTGGAGATGATGATTGTGGTTGAGAGTTGATGAACGGTGGTTTCTGGAGATTGAGGTGATGAACACGAAGGTTGTTGAAGTTTGATCGAAGGAGATGAAGATTGATCGGATTCTGGAAGTTTTTAGGTGTTTTAGGGTCTTCCGGTGACGGGTAGGGTGGTCGGAGACGGTTGAGGGTCGCCGGCGATGAACTGTTGCGGTGGTTGCATGGCCGCCGGCCATGCAACCGATGAGGTTCCGATGAGGTTTGGTGGAGGGACACGTGTCACGGTGAAGTGGGGAGCTGATGCATGGATGCCACGTGTGTGTGTGTGGCAGAGAGATGGAAGTGGAGGAAAACGCGTGGCGTGCTTCTGAGTGAAAACCTGGGATCCTCCCTGGATTTACACGTGGCCTGCTGAATATATATGCTGGCAATTCTCTGGACCTTTCTGGATTCTTCTGGACAAAACGCACACTGGGCCTTGCTGATTTGGATATAGGCCCACGAAATAAACCTCCCACAAAAACTGAATTGAAAATAAAAAAGATTAAAACTTAATTGATTAACACTAATTAACTAAGACCCATTTAACCTAATTAAATCTGAAATCTAGAAAATTCTATAAGCAAAATGAAATCAATTAAATTCTAGATTAAAATCTATACCAATTTCTATAAAAGAAAAATCTATTAATCCATTTTATACTATCTATTAAATTCTAAAAAAACATTAATTCCATTAAACTTCTAAAAAAAACAACTGTATTATTTCTATATTAAAATAAAATCTATATTATTCTATTATAAAAGGAAAATATTTTTCTATTAAAACCCTAATATTCTAAAAAGAAAAATGCTATTTATTTATTCCATTTAAATTCTAAAAACTATTTAAAAGTCAATAAAACCCTAATAAAATCTAATAAAATTCAGAAAAAACACAATAATTCCCAGAGGAATAAAAATAGCACCGAACGGCACATAACACTGCGAGAGCGCACCAAAATAGCCGGTAAAAATAAATGGGCACAGAAATATCCCAAAAATACGATTCTACTTATCTGAGCTAATTAAAAACACCTGAGACGCGAGACGAGAGTTGTGATCCCGATAAAATCAAAACAAATGAAAAATGCACTGTATGCGATATGCAGATGCGAATGCGGTCACGCGTCGAAACATAGAGCCAGATACGGGACCCGGTTGGTCAAATTTTAGGGTGCAACACCCGGAAATTTGCCAACCGCAGAAATAAACTGCACACACTGCTTGGGGAAGAAAAGGTCCAGCAAATTGGATCCGGTTGTCACGGCAACAACTGATCAATCCTTTGATAAAGAAACTGATTTCAACATCAACCACCTGCGTGATGCCACAGGCATTGAATCTAAACAATCAACTTCAAAATATGCTACAATAAGCGGGCACTACGTAAAGTGTGTCATCCCTGTCCTATCCGGGATCTTCCTTTTCCAAGCCACGCTGCGGGGAAAATCTGGCAACCAACTCCAAAGTCTAATTATGAAGTCATCCAATGCCAATAACAACAACTTCAAAGTCTAATTATGAAGCTATTCAATAACGACAAACTCCAAAGTCTAATTATGAAGTCGTTTGATGCTGACGAAACTTTCTGACAACAACTTCAAAGTCTAATCATAAAGCTGCGGTAATGCTGACGTAACAGCAACTAGAGGAAACTCTGTTGGGGAATTTCTAACGACGACTCCAAAGTCTAATTATGAAGCCGTGTAACACTGACGTAACAGCCACTCGAGGAAAACTCAGCTGAACTCCAAGGTCAAATTATGAAGTCTGCAATGCTGACGTAACAGCTACTTGAGGAAAATTCCGTCGAACTCCAAAGCCAAATTATGAAGTCTGCAATGTTGACGTCACAGCTACTCGAGGAAAATTCTGTCGAACTCCAAAGTCAAATTATGAGGTCCTCCAGAATTCTTTCGAAGAAATTTCGCCAACAACTTCAAAGTCTAACTACGAAGCCTTGACAACAAGTAATGACTTCAGCCGTCTAATCGCTGAAATCCTCCTTTAACAATGCTGACAATAACTTCAAAGTCAAATCATGAAGCCTGGTAGCGATGATGTAACGAACTTCAAAGTCTAATTATGAAGCCGTGCAATGCTGACGTAACAGCAATCCAAGGGAAACTCTATCAAACTCCAAAGTCAAATTATGAAGCCTTCTAGACCCCTTCCTAGGAAACTCTAACAACAACTTCAAAGTCTAATTATGAAGCCATTGTGATAGTGATAACATCTCCAAAGTCTAATCTTGGAGCCTCACATGCTGACGAACTTCAACATCAAATTATGAAGTCGTAACAACAAGTAACGATTTCAACCGTCTAATCGTTGAAATCTTCCTTTAACAATGATGACAACAACTTCAAGGTCAAATCGAGAAGTCATTGACTACTGAAAACCACTTCAAAGTCAAATTATGAATCCTTTCAGAATTGACAATAACTCCAAAGTCAAATTATGAAGCCATGTCATGATGGTAACAACTTCAAATTCTAATTATGAAGCCGTGACAACAAGTAATGACTTCAGCCGTCAAATCGCTGAAATCTTCTTGTAAAATGCTAACAACAACCTCAAGGTCAAATCATGAAGCCTTGTAGCACTGATATAACGAACTTCAAAGTCTAATTATGAAGCCGTTCCATGCGGACAACAAACTTCAAAGTCTAATTATGAAGCCGTTCCATGCTGACGTAACAGCAACCATAGGAAACTCTGTGGAACTCCAAAGTCAAATTATGAAGCCCTATAATGTTGACAACAACTTCAAAGTCAAATTATGAAGCCTTGACAACCGGCTGAAGATAACTCTGCCGGGGAAATTCTGACATCAACTGCCAGACATTCATATTGACGACGAGTAAGGACTTCAGATGTCTAATCTCTGAAATCTTTCTTTAAAATGTTGACAACAACTTCAAAGTCAAATTATGAAGCCTTGACAACAAGTACTGACTTCAACCGTCTAATCGCTGAAATCTTCTTTTTCTGAAATGCTGGCGTGACAGCAACCCGAGGGGAAACTCCACTGGGGAATTTTCGAAAACAGATATTGGAGCTATGTAAAGCGCGAACTTGACATCTTTTTCCGAGGAAACATGCGAAGCACTAAATAAAAGTGCGAATCTGGCACCCGAAGACTTGAACCATCAACTCTGCGGGGAAATTCTGATGACGGTCGTCAGACACCTATTTCGACAACAGGGGACAACTCCAAGATTTTCAAAACTGTTGTACGGCAGTCTGAAGAATACTTTGCTGGAGAATACAAGAAACTTAACCAAGTAACTGTGATGGGGAAAACTCTACTGGGGAAGTCACGAGTAACAACTCCAAAAGTTTAAACCACGAAATCTTTTAATGCTGACGTAACAGCAATCTGAGAAGACCTCCGCTGGGGGAGAAGAGAAACTTAACCAAGTAGCTCTGCTAGGGGAGCATATGACAGGGTGAACACTATCATCGCACATCTTGCGCCACAAATCTGTATATCTGGACACTTTCCTGAACAATAATCTCAATTATCTGCAGGGAAACACCGAGAACCAAGAGGTAATCAACCTGGCTTATGTTTCAAAATGCATGCGTTTTATGATGGCGTAATGCTCCATACAGCATGGAAATGCTATGCATTTGAGTAGATTCAAATATGATGATATATGCAAATGCAAAGGGATGCTCCAGCAAAATAAATGCTGAAGACAAAGCCGAATCCGCTGGGGATGACCAGGTATCACAGCCATATTCCAGCAAAATAAATGCTGGAACGATGAAACCAACTCTGCAGGGGATAACCATCTTGTTGGGGAATGGCTCACAAGCTCGAGATCACGAACTCTGTTGATGATGTTCATCCTGTCGAAGGAAAAACAACCTGCTGGAGAAAAGAAAAAGGAAAACATGCTCGGGGATACTCCTTTCAAACCACTGATCACCTAATCATGCTCTGTGGGGATTAACCATCCTGCTGGGGATACTCAGCTGGGAATCGATTCGTGTACTCTGATTGTACTCTGTGAGAATTCTCTCTGGGGAGTAAATGTTCTCATAACCAACCACCGGGAATGCACGCCCGCTGGGGATATCGAATCTTGACCCACTGGGGATGACTTTATCCTACCGAATAAGTCAATCTTGAATTGTTGAGGATGACTTTATCCTACCGAATAAGTCAATCCTAAATAGTTGGGGATAATCTGATCCTGCTCCAATGCAATCCCAACTCTCTGGGGATGAAAATTCTGATTTCCATCAGCCGGGGATGAAAAGCAAATTTTGTCTGCTGGGGAGGAATAAGTTTCACATAAAGCCTTCCCTGGCTGGGGAACACGATCCCTTGGATATCTGTTGCAAAGTTAACGATAATGCCCCAGTCCAAACATTTCAATTTGAAAAGGCAAACTTGCCATAAACCGACTTCGAGATGGCTTGCCCCTGACCCTGCGTCAATTTCTGGTAAACCCCGATAAAACAGAGAGGAACATTTCCTTCACTTCCACTTTCGCTCCCAGCTCATGGGATCTTCGTAAGATCTTCCCTAAAAAGGGCCCTGCAATCTCTATACCCTGATGGTTAGCTACGAACTACTTTCGCGTTTCGAACCTCGAAGAGGTGTTTCAGACTAATTGCCTTCTGATCAACAATAGCCTTTGTGCTCTCAGGGTGGCCTGCCCCGGTCTTGCAACTACTCTGCCCCTGATTAGCTGATTCGTGGTAGTGCTTCCGACTATGAGAGATTTACCGAATCTCGACCTAATTGCCCTAGATTAACCATTCTTGGATGGCTACTCTTACTGGGGATCATTTGATATAGCTAGCCACAACTTGACGGAGTATTCAGGCCTTCTACATTCTATCCCGATCAAACTTTCCACTGCAAAAACTTTCCTGCTGTCAAGCGCTTACTCGCAAGTAAAACACTGTTCTGCATAAAAGATATGTTAAATGCAATGCATATGACAGTTTTGAAATCCAAGTCTGTTCACTGGAGAAAAAAAATTTATGACATAAATGAATCAACTATCAAAATATCAAATTAATACAACGCTGCAAGAGGAATCCTTTTAGGAGTCAGTTTCGATGCGGTCTTTACCGAAGTATGCTCTCGAAATAAACCTGCTTCAATTAGGACTTTTCCAGGTTGTAACGTGGTCAGGCTCACGGTTTACGAAAGAAAGGATAGAGGCTCAAAATTTATTTTAACCCACCCATTCTTCGTGATGTTCTCCGATCCTATGTTCAGCTAATTCGACCTTAGCGCTCACTTCTTAGTGATTGGAAATTAGGAATGATAGTTCGAGAAACCATGAGTTTCTGGAGTGACAGCCACTCACTTTTCGTCTTTGACACTTGGTGTCACACGAATCATACTTCATTTGAGGATTTTTCTTTGGTGATCCTTTTCGTTTTTCTTTTTCTTTCCCTAACTTTTGCCTGGACTGACTCCTTTGAGCTTCTTTTGATTTTGAAGTCCAGCGGGATACCCTAATTTTTGCCTAAGTCGTTTTCAAGATTCGACTTAGTGGATTTTTCTTTCTTTTTTTTTTGAACAAGTCGTGTGACAATGGTTGTCTGACTCTTTAGGGAATAACTGTGATTGTTTCACTCTTGACGTTTAACTATTGTGGTTTTTTAGGCACGACCTCTAGAGGTGTGATTGATCCTCGATCGGACACTCCTTTCGTAATTTGGACACTCGGTCAAATTAGCTAACACCTACCCTGCCCCCGGTTAACAATTGAGGGGTTTTCGTTTTCAGAAAGAACTCCTACTACTAGGCTCAAAGGGGTTGACAAGGTATTATCTTCCTTATATCTCCAGTGTTTGGGGATTTGAAACAATGCCTGTACATCATCAACAGGTTTTATCCAAAAGCGTACAATCGAAAGCTCTGCGTCTTTCGATTTTCGTCATCCTCCCCGGATTCCACTTAAACAAGCGTTTAAAATAAAAGAAAGCAATAAAGTGAACACGACTGGATTAGTTCAAAACATGCATATTTATTTCATTATCAATATCTATTGACAAAACAACAAGCTTTACAAGTGAAAATTTGCAATTCTAACAGGAAAAAAACTACAAATGCAAAGAAATGGCTCGATAAAAATGCAGATTGCTGACTGCTGGGAACCTGGCTTTTTGAACTCGACTTGTTGTTGAGGGGAGCGACCCTTGAGGTCTTCAGGCTTGATCAGAAGGGCGATGTACGACCCACTTTCTTTTTGGGAAGGACATGCACCTTCTGTCTATCAACTCCTTTCAAATTATGGTGAAGTCGACTCTGATTCTGACAGTTTTGCTGCGATGGAGCAAGAGGTTGTCGATGCTGATCGACGCATTCCTTGTGTTCAGGCGCTTTCGCTCTCAAGTTCGACCTGGGAACAGGTAACTGCAGTGGACAAGGCGATTCAGACTCCAACGATTCCAACATATACCCCGGCCCCTTTGCATCTTCAAATAGGAGGATAGGAACATCAACTCCTGATACCTTCATGCTGCCCGACACAAATTCAATTGCCTTCTCGTCTAGAAAATCTTGAACATTATGCTTAAAAGCTTTGCAGTTCGTGATGTCATGCCCCGGTGCCCCAGAGTGGAAAACACAATGGGCGTTCACGTCATAGCCTGGTGGTGGCTGTCCAGTCAATGGAGCCAAAGTACGAGGCTCAACCAGTTGAAGCTGGAGTAAGAGTCGCACCAACTGATCATAACCCATCGGGATCTCATCAAATACTCTGCCAGAGAGCTTCATCCTTTTACCATGCCTTCTAGGGTTATCCTAAGAAATTAGTTGTGATCGCTGACGAGGAAAATCTTGTGCCTCCAGCTGTGCAGAGAGTCTCTTAGGCCTAACGTGCCTTGGCACAGATTCTTTAGACACCAGTGGAGTGAGCCTGGTGGCTGCGGCTTCGGGAACTTTCTCACACTCCCTTCGAAGTATATTCCTCAACACTTCTGCCATCATACCCACCTAGGCCTTCAGTCGGTAGCTCTCCTCTTCAAGAGCCTCCTGATTCAAGCGCAACGTTTGCATGTCCTTCTTGAATTGCCCCAGCTGGCCTCGGACTTCCATTAACTCAGCTTGAATTTGTTCCCTTTCTCGGAACCTGCAATCATTTTCAGTAGGCATCTCGTAACCCATGCCCTGTCTAGAGAAAGCATCCTCTTGACGGTCTTCACCCCAATAAGGACCCTTATTGTTGTACCCAGCGTATGCGGCATTGCGACCATAATTATTCAGATTGATCTGGGGATCATACCCCCTGTTGACAAAACCCTGATTAGCAGCAGCCAACCTAAAGCCAGCATGGTAGGCACCCATTCAGTAACCATTGTTACTCATAGCACCAAAACCCTGGTTACCAAGTCCAGCATTGGCACCACCAGCATTACCAAAACCCATGTTCACACCAACAAAGCCCATATTGCCATTAACCATGTTCCAACTGGTATTCTCGGCACCAGTGTTGAAACTAGCATTACCATTGCCAACAACGTTCCCATTGGTTTCCAAGTTACCGTTCCTATTACCAGCATTCCCATTACCAGCCCCGAGAACGTTCTCACCAGCATCAAGACCGACCACATGTATAATATCACCAGCCTGGGGAGTTTCACCATGAGGACGATTAGCATCCTGATGCGTCCGCAAGTGCACAGAAATATCAAAGTAATATAAAAGATTGTCGAACCCACAGAGACCAATGTCAATCTACCGTTATCTATCGCTACGGCGTAAAGCTAAGGCTAATGGAATTTGGAAAGTTAAATGCGGATGAAATTAAATGCACAAGAAATAAAGATTTTTGTTTTAAAGAAATGCGGTAAAGGAATATCGGTATGTAATGCTTTAGCTATCGGGAATTCGGCAGGTTACCGGTGCCTTTTTGTCTATTGCAAACACTTTTTAGGAGAACTTACTCGTTTAAAGATCTTCGCCTCACGATGGTTGTTGACTCGGGTCATAATTCTAAGGGCCGAATGTACGCTTTCGCTGTCCCATTCGGGGTTAAAACTACTTTTTGTAAACAAATAGATTCTAATTTCTTTTAAAGTGTTTTCGCTGTGTCTAAAATCAATGCCTAGTTTTTACTATCTGGTTCTAGCCTCAGTTGTCGCTTGTTGGTTCGTACCTTAATATGGTTTCCCACTGTCGTGGCAAAACCACCGTAAATAGCTTCTCACTGTCGTGACAAAGGTTTATTTAGAATTTTGATTAAAAACTACGGCCAGAAAGGTTGTTTGTAAAAAGGGAAGATTCCGGTTACCATCGAATCTTGTCCTACTAATTCGGTTACATACCGATAAAACTAATTTAGCTAGACATGATAATTAATGCAAACATAAATAAACAATGGCAGCAAAATAATATAACATGCATACTGATAGAAATAAAATAATAATTCAATTAATAAAAACCTGTAAATCGTACTGATCTCGAATCCTTGAGTAGTCCTCCACAATGTCGACAGGATTCTACTTTGGCGAGAATTAAAAGGTACAGGAACAAATAAAGCGATACAAATGAAATAAAAGGAAAAGAAATGGAAAATAATGCAGGAAAGTAAAATTGGCTTCAATGGGAATTTTGGCAGCACTTCGATACATCGAAGGTTTCCCCTTAAAACTGTGAATCTAAGGCCTATTTATAGGAGATAATTCACTCTTCAACTTCCAGAGATCATGGGTGAGTTATGGAGGGAGTGGGAGTAACTTCCAGTTAGTGGGCAGTGAGTGGAGAAAGTGTAGGAAGAAATTAAGTTGAGATTGATCGTGGCTTCTTCTGATTTGAACGTACTGATATTTTGCCTGCGTGACGGTCGTCATGAAATGTGACGGTCGTCACACGCATGACGGTCGTCACACGCATGACGGTCGTAATGGACCTGTGACGACCGTTATATCAGCAGAATCCGTATCTGCTGTTTTTCATCTCTTTTCCTTCCATTTCTTCTCCTTTTCTTTCTTTAGTCTAAATTCTCCCCAATCTGCTAAACGAAGTAAATTAATCATATAATAGAGCATAAATCAAGATAAATTAATAATAGTCACAAATAAATACATGTAAATCAAGCCAAATAAACGATATGATTTTGCGTTATCAAACACCCCCACACTTAAACCATTGCTTGTCCTCAAGCAATCAACCAACACGGTAAAAAGAAATAAGCATAGTTCGAAACAAAAACATGATGAGACTCTAATCATACGTGGCTGCTAGGTTAATGTTAGATCGATAGGTACTAAATATCAATACCAAGGATACCGTAACGACACAATTTCAAAAACTCCTTACTTATGCAAACCAATTGGAATCATGCCATTATAACTCAACCTATATCTCATGCTTTCTTTCATCCCGTTTCATTATAGTGCAATCACATTAAGCCCGTTATCCATACACATTCATGGCAAGTAAACCTGTTAGTGACTATGATCTTGATGCTATTTCATTTTTTTCTCTGCAAATATGCTTAAGCATCAATTGAACTTAAAGAGTTTGTACCGTTAGGCTAAGTGCTCGGGTGAGGAGCACCTAACTTAGAAGGAACATGTCTTTTTCTTCATAATTTATTTTCTTTCTTAATTTCTCATTTTACGCTAGAGATCATACACTTATTTGCATCGGTTTCTTACTTAGTGTGTTTAGGATGGTGTTGACTGCTTAAATAAACTACTTAGGGATTACTACAAGAACCTGGAGCTTTAAGGTTTCGGCATAATGGGTACTCAAATTGATTTTGCATATTTAGGGGGTTAAGGGTGTCAGGGCGGTATCAATTTTATCAAAACTTTCCCACGTTTTTCTAACATAGCCTGGACAGCCTATATACTTTCAGAGAACCATGACATGAATCGAAGCAAAAATTTGTTGGAGGTTAGAATTTTGAAATTTTGAAATTTTTGGGGAAATTGAATAACAAGCGAAAATCACGCATAAAGACTCGACAACACATGCAAAGACTTTGACATAATGTTAAAAATAGATAAAAATTCCTAGAAGCATGAAATAAAATGTAAAAGAATAGAGTTCCTCCCCCACACTTAAACTAAACATTGTCCTCAATGTTTTAGTAAAAGGTGGAAAAGGAAAGATAGAACCTGTATGAATGCTACTGCTCTTGCTATCCTTGTCTTTGTTGATCACTTCTACTTCGGCGGCGGGCATTTTGAGATACCTTTGTTTGTGTAATTCTCGAACTAGCTCATCATGTTGCTCGCGTCAAGAGAAAGTATTCATCATCAGTGTTCCCACCAGCAGCGACACTCGTAGGAATGTCCGTGGGCATAGCTCATCTTCTCAGATCATCATCTAGAGAGTTTTCGCTTAGATATAGCTAAAGAGTAACAAGTGATACATTTCTTTATTTTCTGCAAATTTAAACAAACAAATTAAAATAAAGACTTTATGGGTTGCCTCCCACACAACGCTTTGTTTAACGTCGATAGCTCGACGGCCAAGGAGTGCAAGTACTCATGGTGGCTCTTTCGAGAATGGTTCATCGCTCGAACTTTGAATGGTCTTCGGTTTCCATGGCCACTTATCAAGCCATTTCTCATATCCCTCACCTTTTCTTTTCTTTCTTCTATAGGGTGGTTCATTGTTTTGAACTTGTGGTGGTGGTTCTAGATCTATCCTAAGTATCAGTTTTTCAAATTTGGGCTTAGCTATTTCATCCACCTCAAAATTTAATCTTACCCTTGTAACAGTAATGATGACCCTAGTTTCGTGGTCCTTGAATTTTCTTTTGTTATGAAGGACCTTAGACAAAGGTGCATTAGTGTGGATACTTTCCAATACCTCCACATATGTTTTAGATTTGGAGTTTACCTTAGCTTCCACAGCCCTTTGTGGGAATGAAATAGGTGGGGTATAGGGAAGAGGGGCAACAATAGGTGCTTCCTTCTCTACCTCTTCGACAACCTCCCTTTCGGGTGGTGTCGGTGGATTTTTCTCAATAATTATGCTTGTCTCACCAAAACTCTCCTCAGACTCATCATCACTCTCCCTAGGATCTTCTATTTGTTCTTCATTACTAGTGGTTACAACATTCACATGGCTCTCAAGGAAGGGTCCTAGAGATGTTTGTGTAAGCAAAGAGGTTTGAGTCTCCAAAGCCTTGCTGTGAGTCACGAGGGAATCGACTATAATGCTCATCTGCTTAAGGTCTTCATCAATTTAGAGATGTTGTTTTCTAAAATCTTCATTTTGGAAAGTTTGTGTCTCCACAAAGCGCTCCATCATAGATTCTATCCTAGAATGAGTAAACGTCTCTTCGAATTCTTCTAGTGATAGTTCAAGGTTGGATGTATCGAAATATTGCGTTTCCTCAAAACATTGGGAGTCGTCATCGTAGAGGGAATTTGGGTGAGAATGCGTCGTATTGAAATCTTCTAATAATATTTCGAGGTCCGATTTAAACGGATCTTGTGGTTCCTCGAAATATTGGGGGTGGTAGTTATAAGGGAAATATGGGTTATACATAATGATTTAGATAAGAGTGCCTTAGTCTGTACTATGCAACAACAGAATCACAATATTGACTGTTGGTCCCCGGCAACGGCGTCAAAAACTTGATGCGTCCGCAAGTGCACGAAAATATCGAAGTAATATAAAAGATTGTCGAACCCACAGAGACCAATGTCAATCTACCGTTATCTATCGCTACGGCGTAAAGCTAAGGCTAATGGAATTTGGAAAGTTAAATGCAGATGAAATTAAATGCACAAGAAATAAAGATTTTTGGTTTAAAGAAATGCGGTAAAGGAATATCGGTATGTAATGCTTTAGCTATCGGGAATTCGGCAGGTTACCGGTGCCTTTTTGTCTATTGCAAACACTTTTCAGGAGAACTTACTCGTTTAAAGATCTTCGCCTCACGATGGTTGTTGACTCGGATCATAATTCTAAGGGCCGAATGTACGCTTTCACTGTCCCATTTGGGGTTAAAACTACTTTTTGTAAACAAATAGATTCTAATTTCTTTTAAAGCGCTTTCGCTGTGTCTAAAATCAATGCCTAGTTTTTACTATCTGGTTCTAGCCTCAACTGTCGCTTGTTGGTTCGTACCTTAATATGGTTTCCTACTGTCGTGGCAAAACCACCGTAAATAGCTTCTCACTGTCATGACAAAGGTTTATTTAGAATTTTGATTAAAAACTACGGCCAGAAAGGTTGTTTGTAAAAAGGGAAGATTCCGGTTACTATCGAATCCTGTCCTACTAATTCGGTTACATACCGATAAAACTAATTTAGCTAGACATGATAATTAATGCAAACATAAATAAACAATGGCAGCAGAATAATATAACATGCATACTGACAGAAATAAAATAATAATTCAATTAATAAAAACCTGTAAATCGTACTGATCTCGAATCCTTGAGTAGTCCTCCACAATGTCGGCAAGATTCTACTTTGGTGAGAATTAAAAGGTACAGGTGTCGCTACTGCAAAAATCGGCGCCGGCTGAACAGAAGAGTCGCCACCGTGCGTCATTTATCCCAAAGGAGGGAAAGGAAACGCTCGAAGTAAACCTACCACAAAGACGGGAAAGAAATGGTCATCACAACCAAATCCAGGATTCGGGAGTCGGTTACACAAGGGGAAGGTATTAGCACCCCTCACATCCGTCGTACTCGACGGGATCCACGCTTGTTTTCTAGTACGGATTGTTATTCTATCTATTCTACAGGTCTGGGGTTAAAAGAAAAGAAAATGACTCGGCAAAGTATCGCACTTTATGCCTACGTATTCCCGTCTGGAACGATAAATCATAGTCAACGTAGTTCGCCTACCTACGGGAAAGGAGGGGAAGGTTGCTCGCTAGGATATCGCATCCTATGCCTACGTACTTTCATATAGCATGAAAGATCAGAGCAAACGTAGTTCGGGCCACGTACGACACAGATTTGTTTGACTGCTTTTTATCCTTCTGAAAAAGGTTTTCTCCTGGTTATGGGTCCAAGCGGACAAAAATGACTCTTTGATTGGTTTAAAGTCTTTTACGCAAGAACTGTCTTTTATTGATGTTTAACCTTTTATTGTATTTTTTGATCGTTTTGAGATAGAAGAGAAAGAACTCTAAAAACCTAGGGTTAAAATGGGAATCAAAATCTACCCTAATGTTGTCATGCATGGGTTAACACCTAATGTCTGTCATATTTCTCTCTTGCGCAGAGAGAAATAGAGATCCTAAGGGATAGACGGAAAAGAAACAGCATATATACAGTAAAGTAGTAAAATGCATGAATGCAGCAGTACAAGCGAGGCAAGGGAGTCCCACTCGACCTCGAACCTAGAAAACAATAGGCAAAGTGAAATGGCTTCACTTCAAACCTAAAGGGAAAAAATAACAAACAATACAGCAAAGAAAATAAGGCCCCAAAACCAGCTCTGACAGCACACCCCCAGCTCCTACAGTAGCAGCTCTGAACAAACCTCAAACTCTGACAGTTGATAAACAGCAATCTCCCAATGAACCCCAAAGTCAAGCTCCAACGATACCCAAGTTACAACAAGCTTCCATCTTCAAGAAATCACCAAGCTCAAGCAAGCACAGAATCTTAACCAATTGATAGCATCAGACAACAGATAGCTCCGAACAGCAGAAAACCCTAGCTTTAACAGTTGCACAGCTTTGACATGAATAACCTTCATCTTTGTCAATCTTTGATCTTCATCTCTATCTTCAATGGCTTCTTTATTCAAGGCAAGCTCTCCTAGATGATAGTCACTTAACAAGATGAATTGAATGTTAAACAGTTCATTGACGACCAAAGGAAGTCTATGAATTGTTTAGCATTAAAGAAGGGTGGTTCTCTCAAAGTTCTACCTCTAAGGTACGGCCACTTATCCCTCCTAAGGAGGGAGGTGAATACCATAGAGGGACTTTATGTCATAGAGAGGAATGGAAGCACATGAAACTTACCATGTTTGTACAAAAAAGTTCAGTCTATTCTAAGGCTCTGCTTATTCCTATTATTTCCTATGCCTTCAAAACAACTCCCAGCTCAAGCAATCTTCAAGCTTCAACATTTTATAATCATCTTAAATCTTCTCCTTTGATGTCTTCATGATCCACAAGCTCAAACCAAGCCCCATACCCCACAGAAAAGCCCAAAAGCCCAAGCAAACAAATGAAAACCCCAAGTGGGAACACCAAACAAACACTCCATTTGCAAAATATACTAAAAATAGTAAAATAGTATGTAAAATTCTAAGATTTATTCTAAGGGGATTTCTATATCTATCCTACATACCCTATATGTCCCATAACCTAATTCAAGCTAAAAACCCCAAAATAAAATGTTGTAATGCACCTATGTTGAGTTTGGACCCTAAAACTATCACCCTAATGTTCTCTAATCAAAACTAATCAAGATTAATCCAAAAAAATGTGGAATAAATCCAGGGGGAACTTGATGTTCTAATCTAACTACCACAAAAAGAACGGAATCAAAATATGGATTTAAATGCCTAAACAAAATTCACCAAAACGTATATACAAACAAAATGGAAATAAAAGCAATTAAATGTGAAAATTCACCATAAATGGAAAAAAGCCTAAAATAATATTTTTATTTTCTCATAATTTTCTTGAAATGATTACTGAAATGTAGCAAAAATCCCCATATCAAAATGATCATTTTTGAATTTTTTATGAATTATTTTGTGAATTATATGCAAAGAAAATGAAATGAAAATTCAATTAAAGAAAATAGAGCATGGGGGTGGAAACAACAGTTATAGTTTAGAACTAACATTGGGCCCAGGAGGGGGGTGCAGCCAGCAATGCGCTGGGCCCATATTTGCTTCAGAAAAAACAAAAAAAAACAACAAAGCAAATAAACTGAGGGGGGGGCGAATAGCAGGTAATTCGCTTGGCATATTCACATTGGGCCACAACGGGGGGGTGTTAACAGCAGTTGGGTTAGGCCCATGTGTATTCCATTCCAGGGGAGGGGGTGTGAATGGAAATAATGGGGGTTGATCAGCAACTTGGGATTGGGCCTAAGCCCGAGGTTCCTTCGATCCAACTTCAGCAAAGTAACCCTAAAACTTCTCTCCATCTCTAATCCCCGGATACTGTTCATCCTTCCCCAACTTGAAACCCTAGGCGCCGCTATGCTCTCTCCCTGAAACCCACAGAATTCTTCACCCAAACTCCACCACGTTCACCCATCCAACACTTTACCCCTCACACCTCAGTTCAGATCACTCTTAATTCAAACTCGTCTCATAAAATCTTAACCTAACAATCACAAAACCTGAATCATCATCTACCTATGAACGCTTACGAGTTAGAGAAAGATGAACAAAAAACCTGGAGAATCGGATGAAGACGGAGGTTCTGGGGAGAACTTGGAAGAATCTGGAGATTGATGAAGACTCCTGAAGCCGGTGATCGAAGATATTCAAGGAAAACTGAAGAACAACGAAGGATCCGTCAACCGCGATGAACTCAGTGGAAGATCGAACAAATCTTGACGAAGAACGTTCTTGGCGTTTCTGGAAACTTCGACAAGAATCTGATAATCTTGCTGAAGATACCGGCGAAGGTCGATAGAAGATCCGGAGGATTCTGGAAAACGTATGGATGACGTTGAAGGATTTGCCAGAATCTGGGGAATGTAGGAAGACCTATGAAGATCCTTGAAGATCTTCTGGAGAAATGGATGAACACGCTCAAAGATCTATGAAGGTTCTTGAAGATCTTCTGGGAAAGGATGAACAACGATGAAGGATCTATGAAGATCCTTGAAGATCTGCTGGAATTTGATGAATATAATGAAGGATGTTCTTGAGCGTTTGCAGTTTTCTGGAGAAAATCTCAGATGAACAAGCCAGTGGATGAACGATGATTGTTGATGAAGATGGATCGGAGAAGGAAGATGAAGTTTGGAAGGGTTTTCTGGGTTTTTTGCAGATTCCGGCGAAGGTTGCGGTGGTCGCCGGCGAGCAGTTGTGGTGGCTACCGGACTTGCATGGCCGGCGGGGAGTGTATTCGGCGAGAGCTGAGGAGGGGCCAAGTGGCGAGAGGGATAGGGAGAGGGAGGACGCGTGGTTGAGGAATCAATGCATGGTAGCCACGTGGAGGGAAAAGGGAGATAGAGAGAGTGTGTGTTCAGATGAGGTGTCAACGTGTGAGGGTGCAAAAATGTGAGGTGGCGGAGAGAGGAAATGGACGCGTGGCACACGTTTTTATATGACAAGTGGCAATCTGGACCAGATTTGGGCTTGATTAATTCTGGATAATGGCCCAATACGAATTACACTCTGGCTTAATTGATGATTAGTGGACTAAACAAAAACTGATTAACTCTAAAACAAAATTAAACTAAAAATTAACCCTAATTAATCTAAAACGAAAATTAACAATAAAACCTAATTAAAATCTATTAAACCTAATTAACTAAAAACGAAAATTAAAACTAAATTCCTAATTAGAATCTATTAAAACCTAATTAATCCTAAAATGAAAATTAAGAAATAACCATCCTAATTAATCTGAAAATATCTAAAACTATTATTTAATAAAACCTAATTAAATCTGAAGAAAACAAATAAAAAAATCTAAAACCTTTAATCCTATTTTTTTTAAAAAAACTATTCTATAATTGTGAAAAATCAATCAAAGTCAACATTAATATCTATTTTTTTGAAATATATTCTATTAAAGAAAATGATAATATCTATTTATCTATATTTTTTTTAAGAGAAAATCAATATCTAATAATATCTATCTCTTTTTTTTTTAAAAAGAAACTATTAAAAGGAAAATACTATCTAAAAAATAAAAATCTAATAAATCTCTAAAAAAGAAAAGAAAATTTATTTAAAATTCTAAAAATTCTATTAAATCTAGAAAAATCCATTTAAATACGTTAAAAATCCATAAAAATAAAAGAAAATCCTAAAAAATGGCAGGAGGCCGATTAAATTGAATAAAACCCAATTGCGCAACCGTAGCGAAACCCGGACACCGAGATGGCCTGAAAACACAGGGAACGAGCACCAACTCTCAACAGACTGTTATTCCAACCGGCCTGAACTGCCTGAAATGCCAGGGGCTATAATCCCGATAAAATCCAATCTGACGGAGGAAATGCCATGCATGCCGTATGCGAATGTGAATGCAAAATGTGTCGAAACATAAACCAGATGTGGGGACCGATTGGTCAAATTTTAGGGTGCAACAGATGCCCCTATTCAAACGGCTTGGACCTGAAGGGTTGAAGAGCGAACAACCTTCCAACATTCGAGGTACGAGACGGTTGAATACAAAATGAACCCGAAAATTTGCCAACCGCAGAAATAAACTGCACCCTTGCTTGGGGAACACCATCCAGAGAACTGCATCCAATTATTATGGCAACAAACTGATCGATCACCGGATAAAGAGGTTTGACTTTAACACCAGTTACTTGTGTGACACCACAAATAACAAACCAGAAGGTTGGATCAACATGCACTTGATCACCTCCCATCGTCTATTGATAGACGGAGACACCCCATCCCAAAGGAAAACAATAACCATACTTACATCGTCTACAGATAGACAGAAAGACCCCATCCCGAAGGAAAACCATACCCAATACTCACATCGTCTAAAGATAGACAGCAAGGCACCATCCCGAAGGAAAACCATACCCATATTTACATCAACTACAGATAGACAGAAAGACCCCATCCCGAAGGAACACCATACCCATACTCACATTGTCTAAGGATAGACAGAAAGGCACCGTCCCGAAGGAAAACCAATATCCATATTTACACCGTCCACAGATAGACAGAAAGACCCCATCCCGAAGGAACACCATACCCATACTCACATTGTCTAAGGATAGTGTTGCACCCTAAAATTTGCCCAACCTTATTCACTTGGTTTATGTTTCAATGTCATTAGCATTTGCATATAGAGTCATGTACATAGACTAATCATCTGCATAGCATAGCATAACAAGTCATTCAGCAGGGGACCAATCATTATTCTCATCTCTAGAAGCCTATCAAGAGGTTATTATCCCAATTCAATCTCATTCAAGTCATCAGGAAAGAATTTGAAAGCAAAGAGTTCAGCAGATCAAGCCTTGAGTCCATCTCCTAGCTGAGGGTATCTGAGGGTCAACAAGAGGGTTGTGAGCTGTGAGTTGAAGGCATGGAGAGTATCTAGACCTTATGAGAGACTTAGAAAGTCATTTAAAGAAGGAGACAAGTCATTGATGAGAGCACAAGAGCTATAGCTGAAGGCAGTCAACTAGGGTTTCATCTGGGTCAACCCTAGGTCAACCCTAGGTCAATTGACTGATTTAAGGGGCATTCAAGTCTAGTGGAGAGATGTGGGGTTCATCATTGGACATATAAAAGAGGATATGGAGATATGCCAAGAAGAATTCAAGAGAAATCAAGGAGAAGAGGAGCTTCTAAATTAGGGTTTCTGTGTAAAATCCCCTAGTTTAGGTCAAATTTCCAAGTAAAATAAGTCAAAATGCTAGCTTCAAATGGCTTCTTGGCCAACATGAAACTTGTAGAGGATCTCAAGACCTTTAATTTGAGTGGTGGAAGACATCAAGGAGATTTATAGAACTCAAGTTATGGTCCTTGCAAGTTACAGGTCATCTGAGGTATCTGAAATTTTGTCTGTGAAAGTGACTTGACTTCCAAGCAATTTTCACCCCTCAAGGAGATTTCAAATGAATTTCTGGTCAACATAAGAATTGTTCCTCATTGTCTTAGCTTTCTAGAATGGTATAGTATGCTTTCATATGATGTGTGGAGCTCAACTTATGGTCTTGGCAAGCAAAGGGTATTTTGGTCATTTGTGAATTACAGGTCATTTTAACCTATGTCCAAAACTCCTACAAGGAGGCCTCAAATGGAAAAACTTACAACATAAAACTTGCTCCAAATGACATTTTGAGTCTAGAAAGAAGGTCACAAATTGTTGGAAAAACTCATAACATGAAGTTGCATGATTGGTCAAATTTGAACTAAAATGGCTTATAACTTGAATAAAGTCAAAGTGAAAAATGGTTTGGGAGATTTATAAGTCCAAATGGGGACTTCCAATATATGATTTTGAATGGAAAAGACATTTCAAAGACAATGGTTCAAGTACTTTTTTGAGCTTAGTGAAAAAAAATCAAAGTTATTCATGGTTACTTGCATTTGAAGAAACATAACCAAAATGGATCAAAGTTGGAAGGCAAGGGAAGTTGCAAGATGGATCTAGAAGGTTCATGTGAGCACTATATATTCATGAAATCAGAATTGAGCAGGGGTTGGATTCATTTTTCACCAAAATCTCACAAATTCTCTCCATTCTTTCTCATTGCATTTTCATCCCAATTTCTCAAATTCTTCACCAATCACCATCAAAATCAATTTCATCATACTGATTCATCATCATGGCATAGAATTCAATCAAGATCCTGGTGGTTAGAGCTCAATTTCGTGCACTTTCATCAAGAACACACAAGTTGCAAATTCAGTTGGAACTCAAGATCCAGTGCAAGACTCTTCAAGGTGTTGCATACAGAATCAAGTAGTGCAATTGTAGATCAAGATCCAAGCATCAAGACTCTTAGATCCCCAAGTTTCATCATCATCCACAAGATTTTGCAGCAGGTGCGTTTTCTCTCCCATAGCTTGATATAGATAGATTTACATGGTTTTATTAGTTTAGATGTGAATTAGGTTGTTAGTAGAACAATTAGGATGATTTTGGTGCTGTTTGGTGATGATTGTTAGCAGGTTGTTAGAACTGTTAGGACCTAGAACTTGCAGTAGAGTGTGTGATAATCTTAGGTTGTTAGTGCAGAATGATCTACGTGAAGTATAGAAGAGATTAGTGTAGGTTTGGTTGAGAATCTTGAGGATGAGTTGCAGAGTATTTTCATGGAGTCAGAACTTGTCTCGATCGGTTTGAGTAATTTGCTGAGTTTCAAAACCAACTAATGCCATAGGCTTGTAGAGGGAGAAATTCTGAATAAGTTTCATGTTTGTATCGTGTTGATTCATGGACTGTGGAGAGAGAACCGAGGAGTTGAAGTTGGTTAGTGCATGGCTTTCATGGAGGTAAACCCTAAGTGCTCTCAAGGAGGAAGAAGACGAAATCGTGGCTGTCCATTTCGTGTTGGACCTTTGACCTCAGAGCCCATCGTGTGGCTGAGGTTTAATTCTGATTTTGGAGGGAGTGAATAGGTGCCCTAAACGCACCGTTTCATTTAATGAAACGGGCGGGCCTAAGTGCGTTTTGCTAATCCCACCACCCCAGCATTGAGCCCATTATGTTTTGAACGTGATAATCTTTCTATTCTCACCCCCTGCTTGTTTTTTATTTTTAATAATTCTGAAGTTGTTCTGGGCTTAACCAAACTCGCTATGCGCACCCCACCACTGCCTGGCCCATTCAAATATGAACTGAGCGTGTTTGCTGAATAAACCCCCCTCCACTTTATTTCATTATATTCTTTTATTTTCTTTAATTTTTTTTTATGCATTTTCCAAAATTCATAATAAATAGATAAAAAATCATTTTTGATCCATTCTTTTTACATCATTTTCATTAGAATGTGTAGAAAATTGTCATTAAATAAAATTGCATTTTTATTTTTATTTGATATTTTTCCCATATTTTCTAAATAAATGACATTTAAATAGTTTCATTTCATGCATGATTTTATTAATTTTTGTTTTATTAGATACTTTCATATTTTTTGTTCATCCTTTTTAGGTTGCTTAGATGAGATATTGAACTTATAGAAACAATTTAGTTCCCATTTTTAGGAATTAATTTTAGGTGCTTAATGTAGGCTTGAACAACATGAACAAATTAGGGTTTTTAGGTGATGACTTAGGAAGTTTGATTCTTTCCCTTAGGACTTAGGGTTTGACTAGATTAGTTATGGGACTATAGGGGCTATGGGTAGTTATCAAATCCCTTAGAGAAAAGTCAGGATTCCCCTACTGCTATTAATACTCTGTGTATGTCTGATTGACTGGTGTGGTGTGCCCTCTGGGGATTATTGCTTGCTTGCTTGGGTATTGGGACTGTCTGGGGACTTGGGAGAGCTGAAGACTTGAGGAGATGAAGACCATTGGAGATCCAAAGATTGAAAATCAACTGCCAGAGTTGGAGAGGAGGTTATTGCTAGCAGCTGTTGAGGAGACTAGGGTTTAGGAGCTAGGCAGAGCTCTAGATTAGAAAGCTTGTTTCTCAAACATGGAATGCCTTGTCTGCCTCCATCCTTTCTCTATGATTCAAAGTCTCTTTCAAATATCCACCTCCTTCCTTTGGAAGGATCAGTGAATATATTTGAAAGATAGAACTTTTGAGAGGAGACTTTCTGTTTAATGTTAACAGTTGATGAACCACCCTTGGTAGGTAATTAACTGTCTAACATTCATTCACTTCATTCTTGTGACTGATTCCTCATCCTGGAGGTTTGAACTTGAAGAAAAGCCATTGCAGATAGAAGACTGATGATCAAAGCCCTTGCTTGAAGGTCATGAAGATGGAGATTGATGCTTGTTGAAGCCTGTAGCTGATGGGAGATTACTTGAAGCTAGATGTTGATTCAGAGCTGCTGGAGCTATTTGTTTTATTGCTGTATGTCATTTCTTGATGTATTGATTGGTTTTCCTGATTGTATTGTTTGCTGTTTACCCTGCTGGGTTGAAAGTGAAGCCTGTTCACTTTTGCCTATTGTTTTCTAGGTTCGAGGTTGAGTGGGGCTCCCTTGCCTCGCTTGTACTGTTGCATCCATGCATTTTACTGTTTTACTATATATATCTGATACTGTTTCTGTTTCTGCCTATCCCGTAGGATCTCTGTTTCTCTCTGTGCAAGAGAGGAGCATGATAGACACTAGGTCTTAACCCATGCATGATAACATTAGGTTAGTTTGTTTCCCTTCGCAACCGTAGGTTAGAGTTCTGTCTCTTTCTTTCTCAAAACAAACAGAAAAACACATAAAGATTTCAAACACAATAAAAGACACTTCTTTCGTAAAAGAATGTGAACTCATCAAAACGTCATTTTTGTCCGCTGGGACCGTTAATCAGAAAACCTTTTTCAGAAGGAATAAAATCAACCAAGACAAGCTTGTGTCTTCCGTGGCCCGAACTACGTTTGCTCTGATCTTTCATGCTGTATGAAAGTACGTAGACATAGGATGCGATATCCTAGCGAGCAACCTTCCCCTCCTTTCCCGTAGGTAGGCGAACTACGTTGACTCTGATTTCTCGTTCCAGGCGGGAATACGTAGGCATAAAGTGCGATACTTTGCCGAGTCATTTTTATTTTCATTTTATTTTCTTTTAACCCCAGACCTGTAGAGTAGATAGAATAACAATCCATATCCGAAGACAAGCGTGGATCCCGTCGAGTACGACGGACGTGAGGGGTGCTAATACCTTCCCCTTGCGTAACCGACTCCCGAATCCAGGTTTTGGTCGCGATGACCATACCTTTCCCGTATTGTGCGAGGTTTACTCTGAGCGTTTCCTTTCCCTCCCGTGGGATAAATAACGCACGGTGGCGACTCTTCTGTTCAGCCGGCGCCGATTTTCGCAGTAGCGACAGCTGGCGACTCTGCTGGGGATCCAACGTCCCCTGGCTGCTAAGGACTGCGATGGTTCTTATGCATTTGGGATCCAACGTCCCTTTGAGAGAGTCAATCCTAGCGCTTGTTTTCCCGTCGAGGATTTTGTATGGAGTTATTTTTATTGCTAACCTTGTATTCTCAGCTTTATATTTTGATTATTATTGCTGTATTTGGGGTGTGACGGGTGTTCTGATATTGAGAGATAAGCCGGACCTGGGCTTGAGTGCACCTAGAATTAGCGTAGAAAGTAGTGGGCGCGTGCCGGCTTTGCTTGCATTAGTGTCTCATGAAATCTACACTCGGACGAGGTTCTTCTGGTTGGCTTCTTTTTCTACCCTTTGGGTCGAAGGGGTTGTTGGTCAGCTGAATTGTCGACTCCGGGAACCGATCACTTGGAAGTTGGCTGAGTGAGGCCTCTTCAGGATTTGATGATGCCACTCCTTCTGGGAATCGTATCATCAACCCTGAAAGTCTGTGACGCCGACGACCGCATAGGATGCCGTACCTTTGCCAGTTATAGGGCCACCCACCTGTGAGGGGATTTGGGGTTATGCAGGTAACCAGACCTTCAGATGCCGGTTTGTTCTCGATCAGAGATCCTGGTTATTTATGGAGAGTTATGAGGTCTGTCAGAGACCATTTGGAGATGTGTTCTGAGGTCTGTCAGAGACCAATTAGAGATGTGATTTGAGGTCTGTCAGAGACCAGTTGGAGTTATGGTTTGAGGTCTGTCAGAGACCAGTATTGGAGCTTTGTTTTAGGTCTATCTGAGACCAGGGTTTGATGACTTCTGGATGGTCTATCTGAAACCTTTCTTGATTGGGTTCAGGCTATTCAGCTACAGCTTTGGTCCCTGTTGCATGTTACTTGCATTGCATTGCCTGCATATCCATTACCATTTGCATTTCACTAACGTGTGTCTGTGCTGCAGGTGCATTTGCATTTCCCTAGTTCTAGTGCCCAGACTTCTGAGTATTGATTATGGCTGGTTTGAGGAAAACAGTTGCGTATAAGCTGCCTTCACCTGATATTACTTCTTTGCTTGGTCTGATATCTCTTGCCGATGAGGAGGTTAGGAGAAGCTTCAGAATGAGCCATGGGAGATTACTGAGATTAGTCTGCAAGCCCACTGCTGATGAGATGAATGGGCTACACACCTTGATGCAGTTCTATGATCCCGCATTGAGATGTTTTACTTTTGCTGACTTCATTCTAGGGCCTACTATTGAGGAGTATGTGGAATTTACTGAGCTCCCCGTGCAGAACGAGGTTCCCTTTATTCACTCTGCTGCTGAGCCCAAGTTGGAGGACTTAGCCAAAGCCTTACATATGGACGCTGCAGATCTGTTATTGACTTCTTGGCTTGGGGTTTCAGGTTTCTCTCTTGATTTCTTAGTTGTCAAAGCTCAAGAGTACGCCAAGAACGGTTGTTGGGTGGTTTTCAATGCTATTTTGGCTTTATGCATTTATGGAATTGTGCTGTTTCCTAACTTGCCCAACTTTGTGGACCTAGACGCTTTCTATTTGTTTGCTGCAGGCAACCCAGTGCCAACGCTGATCGGAGACTTCTACCACTCATTGCACTACAAGAACGAAAACCGAAGGGGAAAAGTTGTTTACTGCTGCGCTCCTCTATTGAATATGTGGTTCAAGAGTCACCTTCCCATAAAGGGACCATTTGTGGACAGTGCAACCTCAGCCAGTTGGTCAGAGCGCCTGATGAGGCTATATTCCGAAGACATTGTGTGGTTTGATCGAGACCTGTTGGGATCTGAGCTCATCTTCAGTTGTTCGGGGTACCCTAATGTACCGCTGATAGGAAGAAAAGGGTGTATCAATTACAACCCTTCTCTATTCATTCGCCAGTTCGGATATGCGCTGAAGAATCCACCTCAGGAGGAAGAAGTACAGGAATCTCTGTACTTCACAGGTGATGTAAAGGGGGAGTTATTAGCCAAGCTGCAGCATGCCTGGACGCGTATTAACCACAGAGGGAAGCCTTTGTTAGGAAAGAATGACTGTCAGGCCTATGCACCTTATAGAGTTTGGATTCAGGAGAGGGCTAGTCAGTTGAGGATGCCGTTTCCAGATGCACCAATTCTTGTTCCCGTTCCGGCAGAAGAGCCAACTACTGTTTCTAGGGAGGCCTACGAGCAAGTTGTGAAGGAAAAAGAAGCCTTGATGAAGATTAATGAAGGGTTAGAGCAAGAGTTAGCCCAGGTACGCAGCGAGAAAAACAAGGCTGTGTATGCTTTCCAACAGCAGATCGAGCTAGTAAACAGACTAGGGGCTGAGTTGACTGAGGAAAAGAAAAAGCGTGAACGTCTGGGGCAAGAGTTCAGAAGCTCCCATGACATGCTTGAATCCAAGAAGAAAGCGCTCGACGCAGCACACCGAGAGATATCTTCTTGCAATAAGACTTGGAATGCTACGCTCACCAACAATAAGAAGCGGGAAGATAAGCTGAAGCAGCAAATTTCCGACCTCGAAGAGAAGTTGAAGTCTAGCATCAAGAAGTGTGAGGAGGAAGTGATGACCCGGTATAGTGTCCAGCATGCACTGAACAAGGCAATCAAATCCAGAGATGAAGCAGTGTCTCAGAAGCGAAAGTTAGAAGATTGCTTCGGAGAAGCAACATGGGAAGAAACTGCTGAAGACGTACGCCGTGTCCTTAAGAGGAGAAACCAGCTTGTTGAAGGGCTGCTTGATCGACCAAGTCATCCGGAAACCAAGAAGTTGATAGAAGAGTACCAGACTTTTGGGAGGATTTGATCATTTCATGTAGTAACTTGTATGCTTTATTTGCATAGTGCTGACCATCACCAGGATTGTTGGTTGAGGTCATGCCTTCCTCTTGTACTCTCAGTGATATTGTACCCTGGGCTTATTGATTCTCCCTGCAATATATGAGGCTTTCTATGATTCAGCTCCGATATTCCTATTGTCAGCACTATCACTGCACCGGCACCTTCGCACTAGAACTGGGGGAACGAACTTCCCTAATGCACAGACACATTGCATTGCATTCATATTCATATTGCATTACAGGTAATCTTTGGATGGTGTCTTATTTCCTGCTTTGCATCAGGTACCTTTCAGGATTGCAGATCAGCATTCGCACCGCTATTCTACACGCTCCAATTGTCGAAAAATCATGGACCAAATGCAGAACGAGATGCAAGATGTGCGCGAGAAGCTCGCCCTCTTCATGCAGACCATGGAAGCTATAGCGAAAGGGCAAGAGAATTTGCAGGCCATGGTCCAGCCTCTGTTGGCCCGAAACGCTGGTCATGGTAATGAAGATCATCAGTCTGTCCGGGTTGATACTGCTCATGGAGACGGTACTCCCACGCCAGTGGCTCCTCCTGTAATCAATATACCTGCTGCTAATGTCAACAACGCTACCGCTGCTGTGAATGGTAACGTTGGAGTGGGGAATGAGACTGCCGTCCATAATGCTGGGCTGGGTGATGTCAATTTGGGAGATAATCTAGGAGGCAATGGCTTTGTTAATACTGGATTCGGATTCAACGATCAGGGATTCGATAACACTGGGAAGTATGGCTTTAATGCTCAAGGCTTTGGGCAAGATGGTTATGGTATGGTCAATCAGGGTTACGGAGGCTTTGGAAACGGGAACGGTACTGGATTTATGGCTTTTGGTCCCGCTGGAGGTGTTCAAGGGTACGGCAACAGAGGCCGAGGTCCGGGGATGAATCAGATCAGAGCTGGACGTAATAATGCATATGATGGGTACGGAGCTGGAAATGGTATGTGGCAAGAAGATCAGCAGGAAGACGCCTTTTCCGGAGGAGGTTTTGAAGGGCCGATGGATGATTCCCAAAAGATTAGAATGCTGGAAGAGCAGATGAAGGGAGTTTTAAATCAAAGTGTTGTGGGATTGGACATGGCAACCATGGGCTTGGTACCTGGTTTGAGGGTGCCAATTAAATTCAAAGCTCCTGCGTTTGACAAGTACAAAGGAGACACATGTCCGAAAGTGCATGTACGAGCTTATTACAGAAAGATGTCTGCATACTCCACTGATGAAAGAATGCTAATGCATTTCTTTTAGGATAGTCTATCGGGCCCTTCCCTAGAGTGGTACATGGGGTTGGAGCCAACTGATATCAAGACATGGAAGCAATTGGCGGAGGCGTTCGTAGCTCACTACAAGTATAACAGCGACCTGGCACCCAATCGGGTCCAGTTGGCCGGGCTTTCGCAGAAGAAGGGGGAGAGTTTTAAAGAGTACGCGCAAAGGTGGCGCGATATGGCTGCCAGGGTCCGTCCTCCGGTGGAAGATAAGGAAATGAATGACATGTTTGTCGGCACATTCACAGGGCTGTTTCATGATATGCTGTTTCATACGTCTCTGGCCAGTTTTTCAGACCTGATTCTGATGGGGGAAAAGATTGAACGTAACATTAAGCAAGGAAAGTTCCAAGTCGAGGAATCAACTGCGTCTGGCAGTAATAGGAAAGCTTATGGTGGGCGCCGTCAGGGCGAGGCAAGCGCAGTATTTGGAGGCCGAGGCCGGGGCCGAGGCAGGGGACGAGGTCAATATCGTCAGCCGCAGCAAGTGGCGAGTGTTACTATCCCATATCAACAACAACCACTCCAGCAACAACAACCGGTTCAGCAACAGCCAATGCCACAGCAGCAGCAGCCTCAGCAGGGGGCACAACAGGCTCAACGAAGATTCCAGGGTAGTAAACCGAGAAGAGTGTTTGAGAAGCCTCCCTCAACCTATGCTGATTTATTGCAGACATTGTTGGGATTGAATCTGGTAGAGAAAAGAACTCTGGCGCCGATAACGGGAGCTCCCCCGTTCGGCTACGATGCAAATAGACACTGTGAGTTTCATTCTGGGGCCCCGGGTCACGATATAGAAGGTTGTCGTGCTTTTAAGCACGTTGTGCAGGATCTTTTGGACAACAAGACTATCAATTTCGGAACGGCAGGTCCGAATATAGTCCAGAAACCCATGCCTAATCATGGGGCGAACGCCGTTCTGACTGAGGAAGGTTTGAACCTGATTATGAATGTGGAAGATTTAAAGACACCGCTGAGCGAGATAAAGAGCCGACTGTTACAAGGAGGCGTCTACCCAGGATGTAACGAGTATTGCTTAGACTGTTGGACCCTAGCTGGGGGGTGTGAGGATTTGAAGAAAGGCATTCAGGCTTTAATTGATGAGGGCATATTGCAGTTTGATCGAGCGGTAATTGAAGAGCCTGCAGGGGCAGTAGTGGATAATCGGAGTGATGTGGCCACGGTAACGATTCCTCGGAAGACGATCATTATTGCAGCACCAGCTCAGCAACCACCGATCACCATAACTAAGGCCGGGCCAATCCCGTACGAGAACACGAAAGCAGTCCCATGGTCATATGGGTTAGAGGTGTATTGTGATGGGATAAAGATTGATGTTAACAAACAGCCAGTGGAGATTGTGGATAATGTTGTTGGTTCAGGAGGCATGACAAGGAGCGGCAGGATCTTTATATCTCCTGAAGTGGAGGCTGAAAGACTAGCGAAAGGAAAAGGGAAAGTGGTTGAAAATGTTCCGGTACAAGCAAGTGAAAAAGAAGCGGCATCGAAGGATGTAGAAGAGTTCATGCGCTTAATTCGAAAAAGTGATTATAAGATTGTGGAGCATCTGCAGCAGACGCCGTCCAAAATATCTATCTTGTCATTGCTGTTGTGTTCGGAAGCTCACAGAAATGCTTTGCTGAAAGTCCTGGACACTTCTTTTGTACCCCAAGACGTCTCCGTAAATCAGCTAGAAGGAGTATTGGCACATGTGAATGCAGGCCACAGCTTGGGCTTTACCGATTTTGACTTGACTCCGAAAGGGAGAGATCATAATATGGCATTACACGTATCTGTTGAGTGTAGAGGATCAATAATGTCGCACGTATTGGTTGACACCGGATCATCTTTGAATGTGCTGCCCAAGAAGGCGATGATGAAGCTGGATGTTCGAGGAATTTTGTGTACACCCAGTGATTTGGTAGTCAGAGCATTTGACGGCACGCGGAGAACAGTCTTCGGATCGATTACCTTGCCTCTGCAGGTGGGGCCGGAAGTGTTTGCAACGGAGTTTTATATCATGGATATACAGCCTGCGTATAGCTGCTTGCTTGGAAGACCCTGGATTCATGGGGCAGGGGACGTCACGTCTACCCTGCATCAGAAGTTAAAATATATGGTCGGAGACAGCGTAGTCACCGTGTGCGGAGAAGAAGACATCCTGGTCAGCCATCTATCGTCATTTAAATATGTGGAAGTCGACGGAGAGATCCACGAGACACCATGCCAGGCATTCGAAGGTTTGCGCATCAAGGACAAAGGTCCCGGGCCGAGCAAAGTGCCAGAGATAGCCGTCTCATCGTATAAGGAAGCTCAAGCTCTAGTAGAAGCAGGAGAAGCAAAGGGTTGGGGCAAAGTGCTGGACATTCCTGTGAAGATGGATCGGTTCGGGCTGGGGTACCAACCGTCTTCATCAACTCCTTCCGTGGGGGGCCCCCGTTTCAGAAAGTCAATTACCATCTCTGCCAGTGGAGTATGTCATGAAACTGTCAATGCTGCTTCAGAGTCTGATGAAGGAGACAGCGACTGTGATATGGATGCCTGGATTCAGCCAAGCACGCCAGGACAAGGACTGTGCAACTGGTCTATTCAGGAGCTTGTTCCTGTGACTTTTAAACAGTAATGCTTTGCTTTATTAATTGTTGAATAATCTGATGTCTTGCCCGGGGCATCAGGATTTGCTTAGGGCTGTGTTGTTATAAACATTGCGTGTTAATCATTAAATAAATGGCGTTTTTTCATGTGCAAGTACCGTAATCCCTGTCTTTCTTGTTTTATATTTTTCAATAAAATGGCAACGTGGTTATTCGCTTTATACGCATTTTGAAGCACTTAACCATTCCTTTTGCAGGATAACATTTTCAGACGACATCCTTGAACCACCTATGACTCGTCCCGACTTCGAGCACCCGGTATTCCAGGCCGAAGAAGAGGTTGTCGAAGATAGCGACGTTCCTGAAGAACTGTCTTGGTTAGTGAAGCAAGAGGAAAGAGCCATTCTGCCTCACGACGAGGTCATCGAAATTATCAATTTGGGGTCGGAAGGGGTTGAGAAAAATATTCGTATCGGAGCCGCACTGCAGAGTGAGGTCAAGCGAAGACTGGTTGAAATGCTCCAAGAGTATAGTGATGTATTCGCTTGGTCATATGAAGATATGCCAGGGCTCGATACAGATATGGTCGTGCATCGCCTGCCTTTGAAAGAAGATTGCCCGCCGGTCAAACAAAAGCTTCGCAGAACGCGACCAGATATGGCAATGAAGATCAAAGAGGAGGTGCAGAAACAGTGGGACGCTGGTTTCCTGGCTGTGACGAAGTATCCTTCATGGGTTGCCAACATCGTACCAGTGCCAAAGAAAGATGGCAAGGTTCGAATGTGCGTGGATTATAGAGATTTGAATAAAGCAAGCCCAAAAGACGATTTTCCACTTCCTCACATTGACGTGTTAGTTGATAATACTGCTCAGTACTCTGTATTCTCCTTCATGGATGGCTTTTCAGGCTATAATCAGATTAAAATGGCGCCAGAGGATATGGAGAAGACTACTTTCATAACGCCTTGGGGAACATTTTGCTACAAAGTGATGCCCTTTGGTTTGAAGAATGCTGGGGCAACATATCAGCGTGCGATGACGACTCTTTTCCATGACATGATGCATAAAGAGATCGAAGTTTATGTTGACGATATGATTGCCAAATCCCAGACGGAGGAAGAGCATCTGGTGAATCTGCTGAAGTTGTTTAAAAGACTTAGGAAGTTCAGGCTGAGACTGAACCCTAACAAGTGCACCTTTGGGGTGAGATCGGGTAAGCTGCTGGGGTTTATCGTAAGCGAAAGAGGAATAGAGGTCGATTCTGCTAAAATAAAAGCAATTCAAGAAATGCCGACGCCTAAAACAGAGAAAGAGGTGCGCGGGTTTTTAGGGAGGTTGAACTACATCGCTCGGTTCATATCTCACCTAACTGCTACGTGTGAACCATTATTCAAGCTCTTGAAGAAAGATCAAGCTGTAACGTGGAACGAAAATTGTCAAAAGGCGTTCGATAAAATAAAGAAGTATCTGCAGGAGCCTCCTATTTTGATACCCCCGGTGGCAGGTAGACCCTTGATCATGTATTTGACGGTTCTTGAGGGAAGCATGGGTTGTGTTCTCGGTCAAAACGACGAGACGGGGAGGAAAGAGCATGCGATCTATTACCTGAGTAAGAAATTTACAGACTGTGAATCTCGATACTCAATGCTGGAGAAAACTTGTTGCGCGCTAGCCTGGGCCGCCAAGCGTTTGAGGCAGTACATGCTGAATCATACAACCATGCTCATCTCGAAGATGGATCCTATCAAATATGTATTCGAAAAGCAGGCGTTGTCAGGTAGAATTGCCCGTTGGCAGATGGTCTTGACTGAATACGACATTCAATACGTCTCGCAAAAGGCTATAAAGGGGAGTGTGCTGTCTGAGTATCTGGCGGAGCAGCCTATTGAAGAATACCAATCGATGAGGTTTGATTTTCCTGACGAGGATATCATGTACCTAAAGATGAAGGATTGTGAAGAGTCGTTGCCAGACGAGGGACCAGAGTTGGGTTCCAAATGGAAGATGATTTTTTACGGAGCTGTGAATGCTTACGGTAGCGGAATAGGGGCAATCATCACCACGCCACACGGGTCGCACATCCCGTTTACTGCCCGGTTGACCTTTGCCGTTACCAACAATGAGGCAGAATACGAAGCTTGTATAATGGGGCTTGAAGAAGCCATTGATTTGCGAATCAAACATCTAGACGTATACGGAGACTCAGCTCTGGTGGTGAATCAGATCAAAGGGGAATGGGAGACACGGCAGCCTAATTTGATACATTACATGAATTATGCAAGGAGATTGTTGCCTTTCTTCGACAAGGTTGAATTGCATCACGTACCGCAGGCAGAAAATCAAATGGCTGACGCCCTGGCCACTTTGTCTTCCATGTACAAGGTCAACTTCTGGAACGAAGCTCCCCAAATCACTATCGCTCGGTTAGACAGGCCAGCTTATGTATTTGCTATTGATGAAGCATCTGACGACAAACCGTGGTATTTCGATATCCTTAATTTCCTGAAGAATAAAGAGTATCCGGCTGGGGCATCCAGTCAAGATCAGAAGACTCTCAGGAGATTAGCGGGTAATTTCTACTTGAATCCGGATGGCGTCTTATACAGAAGAAACCACGATTTGGTGTTGTTGCGTTGTGTAGACGAGAAAGAGGCAAAGGTTCTCATGGAGGAAATTCACGAAGGTCCCTTTGGTACGCATGCTGGTGGGCATGCTATGACGAGAAAGCTGCTGAGGGCAGGTTACTTTTGGCTGACGATGGAAACTGATTGTTTCAAGTTTGCGAGGAAGTGCCACAAGTGCCAAATCTATGCTGACAAGATACACGTGCCTCCGAGTCCTCTAAATGTGATGTCATCTCCATGGCCATTCTCGATGTGGGGAATCGATATGATTGGAAAGATCGAGCCGACGGCTTCTAACGGGCACCGGTTCATCCTAGTAGCAATCGATTATTTCACCAAGTGGGTGGAAGCGGCGTCTTACGCGAATGTAACGAAGCAAGTGGTGGCCAGATTCATCAAGAGAGATATCATTTGCCGATATGGGATCCCCGAGCGGATAATCACGGATAATGGTTCAAATCTGAACAACAAAATGATGAAGGAGCTCTGTCAGAATTTCAAGATCGAACATCACAACTCCTCTCCTTACCGACCCAAGATGAATGGCGCTGTTGAGGCGGCCAATAAGAATATCAAGAAAATCGTTCAGAAAATGGTGGTGACCTATAAGGATTGGCATGAAATGCTACCTTTTGCTTTGCACGGTTATCGTACGACGGTACGCACATCAACCGGGGCAACTCCGTTTTCGTTGGTATACGGAATGGAAGCGGTATTACCATTGGAAGTTGAGATCCCTTCTCTGAGGGTATTGCGAGACGTTCAGCTGGACGAGGCAGAATGGGTAACGAATAGATTGAACCAACTGAGCTTAATGGATGAGAAGAGGCTAGCTTCCCTAGCATACGGTCGTTTGTACCAGAGCCGAATGAAGAAAGCGTACGACAAGAAGATACATCCGCGAAGCTTTCAGACGGGCGACCTTGTGCTGAAAAAGATTCTCCCGCCGCAAGCAGATCACAGGGGCAAGTGGACCCCCAACTACGAAGGGCCATACGTTGTCAGAAAAGTCTTCTCAGGAGGAGCTTTATTGTTGTCCACCATGGACGGTGAAGACTTTACGTCGCCTGTGAATTCGGACGCAGTTAAAAAATACTTTGCTTAAAATAGACCCGCTGGACAGAAAAAGAGAGTCCAGGCAAAAATGGGGGCATCCTGGCGAACCAAAAACAGAATGAAAGGTTCGGGCAAAAGTTAGGGATAAAATTGAAAAAATGTACACCCGCGAAGTTGAAAACCTACACTGGGCGGCTTCGGCAAAAAAGGGTATCCCGGTGAACTGAAAACCCGTAAAGGGCGGTTCACGCAAAAGTTAGGGATTTGAAAAGCAAATGACTGCGGTCCGAATTCAATGAGCATCAATGCGGGAGAATATATTTGAGGAGCCAGTTATCAGATACAATCTCTTCAGAAGTGAGGATACCGGGAAAGCATTAGAGTCGGACGAGTCATGGGAGGATCAGTTCGTGGTGTTCATCTGCATCCCGTTGCCGACATGTGTACAAATTTAAGTTGTCAATATTCATGCTTCTTGTGCATACTTGCATACTTGTATATTTGCTTTGCGTAGCTTCCTCATTTCAGGAGTTACATCCCATGTATAAAACTCCGCCCATTCAGGGGCCTGATCAATAGAATATGTTATTCAGTACTTGATGCTGATTCTTTACTGTTTTGTGCATGATTAACGCCTAAGTTTGATGAAACTAGCATGAGTATAACATCACTGGCCCTTGCCAACAATTGTTAAAGCTTTGAATTAACTGAGTGTAACGTCACTAACCTGAATTGATTTGATTGCATAGGCTTGCCGTGTCTTGTTTGTGTTGTTGCAGGTTTCATAACCATATGAGGAATATGATCGAAAGATCGCGATAACGAAAGACTTAATCCCCGCAGGGTCATGCACTCTCCCCCAGTGGAGTCAGTTAATTTTCCCCAAGAGAATCATCCCATCCCCAGCGGAGTTCTCTTTGCAAGTGTTTTCATTCCTTCCAGTGGAACTCGAAGATCAAGGCTCTCCCTAGCAAAGTTGGTGGCGGGTCCTGTCAGCTATTTCGTCAGGGATACCGTGTAATATCAGTTCACTCTCCAGCAGAGAAGTCCAATCATACTTGGCATACCTGCTATTCCTCAGCAAGGTTATATTCCCCAGCAGGGGGTTACCTCAATAGGGTGCTTGGTTTGAGTTCCCAATTTCCCAGCAGGGTTGACTTCATCCTTCCAGCATTTATTTTGCTGGAATAATTCTGTAGCATCTGGCTATCCCCGGCGGAGTCGGCATTATCTTTCCAGCATTTATTTTGCTGAAGTAGTTCCTGTATTTTAGCAATTCAGGTAGAGAGAGCTCTTGCTCAAATGAATTACCAAACACTCAAGATCTCGGCATGAGATATTCAATGATAATGTCAGTTTCGGCAGTATTCCCCACAGAGTTACCAGGATAAGTTTCTCTTTATTCCCAGGCAGAATTAGTTGTCATCAGGGGTTCCATGAATCAGAATTTCAGAGGCCACCGCCGGTTATCAGAGCAGGCGTCCGATAGTGGGTTTCCAGACACCCCAGTAGAGTCCGCCTCAAAGTCGCTGTCACGTTGGTGCTGAGGAGTTTGTGGGCGAGAATCATTGGAGAACTAAGTCCTGACGCGGACAATTTACTCCTAGATTGACGGGATTTCTTCAGAAGTGGGCGTCCTAGCGTGGACAGGTTTATTTCCCTGGATTGGTGAGGTGTGTTAGTCCTATCGTGGGCAGATTCGGGTTCTCGAAATTAGTGGAATGGGAGGTCATGACGTTGACAAAAGTGATTACTCTTTGCGTTGGTGTCCTGACGCGGACAGATCAGACAAGTGTGTGAGTCCTTACGTGGACAAGTCTTATTTCCTCAGCGGGTCGAAGATGCCTGAGTCCTAACGTGGACAAATCAAGACGAGATCAGTGTCTTGACGTGGACAAATCAAAGAAATTATTATTCCTAACGTGGAGAAGTGGGTCCTAACGTGGACGATGTAGTCCTTACGCGGACATATCAAGCCAGAGTCCTTACGCGGACATATAAAGATGGAGATTCCTTACGTGGAAAGAGGTGATTCCTAACGTGGAAAGAGATGATTCCTTACGTTGGACAGATTAAGATGGCATTCCTTACGTGGAAAAATGTAGTCCTGACGCGGACAAATTGGAAGGAATTGGTTGCCTTATGTGGAAAAGTTATGTTTCCTTGCGTGGAAAACGGATAGCATTCCTTACGTGGAAAGAGGTTTGTATTCCTGACGTGGAAAGAAAGAGTGTATTCCTGACATGGAAGGGGTTAGTTCTGATGTGGACAGACTCAAAAGAAGATTTACTCCGTACGTGGAAAAATTGGGGTCCTTACGTGGACAGATTCAAGAAAAGTCGATTCCTGACGTGGAAGAATGATGTACTCCTTACGTGGAAAGTTGAGTCCTGACGTGGACAGATTCAGAACCAAAGTGGAATTCCTTACGTGGAAAGATTGGAGTCCTGACGCGGACATGTCAAGTGGTATTGGAGTCCTTACGTGGACAGATTGATATAGTTCTCCTTATGTGGAAAGAAGATTGCTTCCTGACGTGGAAAGATGAAAGGGTTAGTCCTGACGTGGACAGATACAGAAGAAATGATTCCTAACGTGGACGATGTTATTCCTAACGTGGACAGGTGTTACTCCTAACGTGGAAGAGTTTTATTCCTAACGTGGACGATTCAGTTTATGGAAATGCAGACGAATTATCCCCAGCGGAGTTGCCGAGGTTTTTCTGGGTTAACGACAAGTGGAGTCCTAACGTGGACAGGTTTTAGTTGAGATTTCTTCGTATTGACGACAGACAGAGTCCTAACGTGGACAAGCAAGCGATCTGTTATGACAGAATCCTCTTCAGAACGATGAAGACAATCCCCCAGCACGGCCGCATGAGATCAGTGGGTTGCCGTAACAGTCAGATTCAGCTGATGAGTGTCGTTCCCCAAGCAGGAGCGCAATTTAGTTTTGCGGTTGGCAAATTTCTGGTTTCACTAGTATTCAACCGTCTCGTACCGCGAATGTCTGAAGGCTCCGGGCTCTTCACCCAATCGGGTCAAAGTCGCTTGAATAGGGGCAGCTGTTGCACCCTAAAATTTGCCCAACCTTATTCACTTGGTTTATGTTTCAATGTCATTAGCATTTGCATATAGAGTCATGTACATAGACTAATCATCTGCATAGCATAGCATAACAAGTCATTCAGTAGGGGACCAATCATTATTCTCATCTCTAGAAGCCTATCAAGAGGTTATTATCCCAATTCAATCTCATTCAAGTCATCAGGAAAGAATTTGAAAGCAAAGAGTTCAGCAGATCAAGCCTTGAGTCCATCTCCTAGCTGAGGGTATCTGAGGGTCAACAAGAGGGTTGTGAGCTGTGAGTTGAAGGCATGGAGAGTATCTAGACCTTATGAGAGACTTAGAAAGTCATTTAAAGAAGGAGACAAGTCATTGATGAGAGCACAAGAGCTATAGCTGAAGGCAGTCAACTAGGGTTTCATCTGGGTCAACCCTAGGTCAATTGACTGATTTAAGGGGCATTCAAGTCTAGTGGAGAGATGTGGGGTTCATCATTGGACATATAAAAGAGGATATGGAGATATGCCAAGAAGAATTCAAGAGAAATCAAGGAGAAGAGGAGCTTCTAAATTAGGGTTTCTGTGTAAAATCCCCTAGTTTAGGTCAAATTTCCAAGTAAAATAAGTCAAAATGCTAGCTTCAAATGGCTTCTTGGCCAACATGAAACTTGTAGAGGATCTCAAGACCTTTAATTTGAGTGGTGGAAGACATCAAGGAGATTTATAGAACTCAAGTTATGGTCCTTGCAAGTTACAGGTCATCTGAGGTATCTGAAATTTTGTCTGTGAAAGTGACTTGACTTCCAAGCAATTTTCACCCCTCAAGGAGATTTCAAATGAATTTCTGGTCAACATAATAATTGTTCCTCATTGTCTTAGCTTTCTAGAATGGTATAGTATGCTTTCATATGATGTGTGGAGCTCAACTTATGGTCTTGGCAAGCAAAGGGTATTTTGGTCATTTGTGAATTACAGGTCATTTTAACCTATGTCCAAAACTCCTACAAGGAGGCCTCAAATGGAAAAACTTACAACATCAAACTTGCTCCAAATGACATTTTGAGTCTAGAAAGAAGGTCACAAATTGTTGGAAAACTCATAACATGAAGTTGCATGATTGGTCAAATTTGAACTAAAATGGCTTATAACTTGAATAAAGTCAAAGTGAAAAATGGTTTGGGAGATTTATAAGTCCAAATGGGGACTTCCAATATATGATTTTGAATGGAAAAGACATTTCAAAGACAATGGTTCAAGTACTTTTTTGAGCTTAGTGAAAAAAAATCAAAGTTATTCATGGTTACTTGCATTTGAAGAAACATAACCAAAATGGATCAAAGTTGGAAGGCAAGGGAAGTTGCAAGATGGATCTAGAAGGTTCATGTGAGCACTATATATTCATGAAATCAGAATTGAGCAGGGGTTGGATTCATTTTTCACCAAAATCTCACAAATTCTCTCCATTCTTTCTCATTGCATTTTCATCCCAATTTCTCAAATTCTTCACCAATCACCATCAAAATCAATTTCATCATACTGATTCATCATCATGGCATAGAATTCAATCAAGATCCTGGTGGTTAGAGCTCAATTTCGTGCACTTTCATCAAGAACACACAAGTTGCAAATTCAGTTGGAACTCAAGATCCAGTGCAAGACTCTTCAAGGTGTTGCATACAGAATCAAGTAGTGCAATTGTAGATCAAGATCCAAGCATCAAGACTCTTAGATCCCCAAGTTTCATCATCATCCACAAGATTTTGCAGCAGGTGCGTTTTCTCTCCCATAGCTTGATATAGATAGATTTACATGGTTTTATTAGTTTAGATGTGAATTAGGTTGTTAGTAGAACAATTAGGATGATTTTGGTGCTGTTTGGTGATGATTGTTAGCAGGTTGTTAGAACTGTTAGGACCTAGAACTTGCAGTAGAGTGTGTGATAATCTTAGGTTGTTAGTGCAGAATGATCTACGTGAAGTATAGAAGAGATTAGTGTAGGTTTGGTTGAGAATCTTGAGGATGAGTTGCAGAGTATTTTCATGGAGTCAGAACTTGTCTCGATCGGTTTGAGTAATTTGCTGAGTTTCAAAACCAACTAATGCCATAGGCTTGTAGAGGGAGAAATTCTGAATAAGTTTCATGTTTGTATCGTGTTGATTCATGGACTGTGGAGAGAGAACCGAGGAGTTGAAGTTGGTTAGTGCATGGCTTTCATGGAGGTAAACCCTAAGTGCTCTCAAGGAGGAAGAAGACGAAATCGTGGCTGTCCATTTCGTGTTGGACCTTTGACCTCAGAGCCCATCGTGTGGCTGAGGTTTAATTCTGATTTTGGAGGGAGTGAATAGGTGCCCTAAACGCACCGTTTCATTTAATGAAACGGGCGGGCCTAAGTGCGTTTTGCTAATCCCACCACCCCAGCATTGAGCCCATTATGTTTTGAACGTGATAATCTTTCTATTCTCACCCCCTGCTTGTTTTTTATTTTTAATAATTCTGAAGTTGTTCTGGGCTTAACCAAACTCGCTATGCGCACCCCACCACTGCCTGGCCCATTCAAATATGAACTGAGCGTGTTTGCTGAATAAACCCCCCTCCACTTTATTTCATTATATTCTTTTATTTTCTTTAATTTTTTTTTATGCATTTTCCAAAATTCATAATAAATAGATAAAAAATCATTTTTGATCCATTCTTTTTACATCATTTTCATTAGAATGTGTAGAAAATTGTCATTAAATAAAATTGCATTTTTATTTTTATTTGATATTTTTCCCATATTTTCTAAATAAATGACATTTAAATAGTTTCATTTCATGCATGATTTTATTAATTTTTGTTTTATTAGATACTTTCATATTTTTTGTTCATCCTTTTTAGGTTGCTTAGATGAGATATTGAACTTATAGAAACAATTTAGTTCCCATTTTTAGGAATTAATTTTAGGTGCTTAATGTAGGCTTGAACAACATGAACAAATTAGGGTTTTTAGGTGATGACTTAGGAAGTTTGATTCTTTCCCTTAGGACTTAGGGTTTGACTAGATTAGTTATGGGACTATAGGGGCTATGGGTAGTTATCAAATCCCTTAGAGAAAAGTCAGGATTCCCCTACTGCTATTAATACTCTGTGTATGTCTGATTGACTGGTGTGGTGTGCCCTCTGGGGATTATTGCTTGCTTGCTTGGGTATTGGGACTGTCTGGGGACTTGGGAGAGCTGAAGACTTGAGGAGATGAAGACCATTGGAGATCCAAAGATTGAAAATCAACTGCCAGAGTTGGAGAGGAGGTTATTGCTAGCAGCTGTTGAGGAGACTAGGGTTTAGGAGCTAGGCAGAGCTCTAGATTAGAAAGCTTGTTTCTCAAACATGGAATGCCTTGTCTGCCTCCATCCTTTCTCTATGATTCAAAGTCTCTTTCAAATATCCACCTCCTTCCTTTGGAAGGATCAGTGAATATATTTGAAAGATAGAACTTTTGAGAGGAGACTTTCTGTTTAATGTTAACAGTTGATGAACCACCCTTGGTAGGTAATTAACTGTCTAACATTCATTCACTTCATTCTTGTGACTGATTCCTCATCCTGGAGGTTTGAACTTGAAGAAAAGCCATTGCAGATAGAAGACTGATGATCAAAGCCCTTGCTTGAAGGTCATGAAGATGGAGATTGATGCTTGTTGAAGCCTGTAGCTGATGGGAGATTACTTGAAGCTAGATGTTGATTCAGAGTTGCTGGAGCTGTTTGTTTTATTGTTGTATGTCATTTCTTGATGTATTGATTGGTTTTCCTGATTGTATTGTTTGCTGTTTACCCTGCTGGGTTGAAAGTGAAGCCTGTTCACTTTTGCCTATTGTTTTCTAGGTTCGAGGTTGAGTGGGGCTCCCTTGCCTCGCTTGTACTGTTGCATCCATGCATTTTACTGTTTTACTATATATATCTGATACTGTTTCTGTTTCTGCCTATCCCGTAGGATCTCTGTTTCTCTCTGTGCAAGAGAGGAGCATGATAGACACTAGGTCTTAACCCATGCATGATAACATTAGGTTAGTTTGTTTCCCTTCGCAACCGTAGGTTAGAGTTCTGTCTCTTTCTTTCTCAAAACAAACAGAAAAACACATAAAGATTTCAAACACAATAAAAGACACTTCTTTCGTAAAAGAATGTGAACTCATCAAAACGTCATTTTTGTCCGCTGGGACCGTTAATCAGAAAACCTTTTTCAGAAGGAATAAAATCAACCAAGACAAGCTTGTGTCTTCCGTGGCCCGAACTACGTTTGCTCTGATCTTTCATGCTGTATGAAAGTACGTAGACATAGGATGCGATATCCTAGCGAGCAACCTTCCCCTCCTTTCCCGTAGGTAGGCGAACTACGTTGACTCTGATTTCTCGTTCCAGGCGGGAATACGTAGGCATAAAGTGCGATACTTTGCCGAGTCATTTTTATTTTCATTTTATTTTCTTTTAACCCCAGACCTGTAGAGTAGATAGAATAACAATCCATATCCGAAGACAAGCGTGGATCCCGTCGAGTACGACGGACGTGAGGGGTGCTAATACCTTCCCCTTGCGTAACCGACTCCCGAATCCAGATTTTGGTCGCGATGACCATACCTTTCCCGTATTGTGCGAGGTTTACTCTGAGCGTTTCCTTTCCCTCCCGTGGGATAAATAACGCACGGTGGCGACTCTTCTGTTCAGCCGGCGCCGATTTTCGCAGTAGCGACAGATAGATAGAAAGACACCGTCCCGAAGGAACACCATACCCATACTCACATTGTCTAAGGATAGACAGAAAGGTACCATCCCGAAGGAAAACCAATAACCCATACTCACATTGTCTAAGGATAGACAGAAAGACTCCATCCCGAGGGAAAACCATATCCATTACTCACATTGTCTAAGGATAGACAGAAAGGCACCGTCCCGAAGGAAAACCAATATCCATATTTACACCATCCACAGATAGACAGAAAGACCCCATCCCGAAGGAACACCATACCCATACTCACATTGTCTAAAGATAGACAGAAAGACTCCATCCCGAGGGAAAACCATATCCATTACTCACATTGTCTAAGGATAGACAGAAAGACTCCATCCCGAAGGAAAACCATACCCATACTCACATTGTCTAAAGATAGACAGCAAGTCACCATCCCGAAGGAAAACCAATAATCCATTACTCACATTGTCTAAGGATAGACAGAAAGGCACCATCCCGAAGGAAAACCCGCCAGCGGAAAGAGAACCATATTCATCACCACCCATCAAGTTTCAGAATCCTTTCGTCTACAGGAATTGATGGAAAGAACAATATCTTCAAAGGGGCCACATCATTTATAAGGATTGACAGAAAAACCACCTCCCAAGAGCCATGTCGTTGATAAGGATCAACAACTAGGAAAACCAAACATTCTTCAAAGAGCCTCGACGTCAATAAGGATTGACGGTCAGAAAAACCTTCTTGAAATGCCATCTCGTCCAATAAACAGAAAGAACGCCAATATCTGAAAGATCGCCTTGAAACCTCTCAACATTTAAGGATAGACGGAGAAAACCATATCCCAACTCCCGAAGTCTACTGATAGACGGAGAAGGCCCGCTGGGGGAAACCCATCATCAATGTGAATTGACGGTAAGAGAAGTCTGTCAATACCAGACGACTGATGAGTAAAGCATAATCGTTGTGTGATCTGAGAATCGAATACCAAAGAGCTGTCTGAATAAAGCTGCTGGATAAATGCCCCTGAACTGATTACAGAGTACTTCATGTTGACACTGAAGGCTGATAGAAAAACTGGCTTATGCTTCGTATGCATATGCGCATGCTTGAATTTTTCTATGGCGTAATGCTCCATATGGGATGGAAATTGTTGCGGTGGAAATAGGATCACAAACTATTAATGAGTTTGAATCGCAATTCAATTCACAACCGCTCTTTGATTTATCCGAAGGAAAAGGTCAAAAGAGGGAAAACCTATTTTGCATCGTAAACACAATGCGGGGAAAGATCTAGGGTTCGGGGGTTGGTTAAATTTAGGGAAGGTATTAGCACCCTAAACTTCTGTAGTACTCTACAGGAACCTTTTGTTCAGATGTTTACTATTTGCTTTATTTATTTGCTTAAGGTATATGTACAAAAGATTAGAAGAGAGAAAAGAGACCTAAGGGGTTAATTCTAAGTTTACTCGGCAAGACATCACGTCTTGTGCCTACGTATCCTTACGGGAGTGGAATCAGAGTAATCGTAGTTCCCCTCAATAGGGAGGTTAGAAACTTCTTGACTGTGGTCAAGGTCTCAAGGGGAATAAACGCATCTTAAGGACACGCTTACGTGGAGTGTAGAAACTCCAAATCTCTACGTTGAAATGTTAAGTTGTAATTAGGGTTAAATTAGGGATTCCACGGCGGGAAACCCTAAACTGAGCGCGGCGGCTCTTTGACCTAATGCTAGGGGTAAAATTGTAATTTTGCCTGCGGCGAGGCATTTGTGAAAATTAGGCTTTGTAGTTTGTAGTTTTGAGGATTTGAAATTGAATGTGTGAAGTTTTACGGACTATTGGCGCGGCGGCCAAACAGTTAGACCTAACCTTCGGATGTGTGCATTGTGACAGAAATAATGGTAAACGCGTGAGATAATTGAATCATGCAAACAGAGAGATAATGTCATAATTTAAACCATGCAAGCAGAAATTTAAAGGCAGAATTTAAAGAGCGATTGTTAAGTTCGCGAGGTTACATGAGAGGAGCAGATACAATATGATAATGAAATTTGAATTGAACAATAATAAAATAAAATAAATAACGGTTCTAGTTATTATTTTAAAAAAAAGATTTTAGTTATTATTTTAAATTTATCTAAAAAAAAGTTTTTCTTAAAAATAATAGGTTTTCATATTAATTTGGAAAAGATGTTAATGTTATTTATTTTAAAAAACAGATTTTTATATTATAACAAGTTTTAATAAATTAACGATAACAATAATAATAATAATGGTAATAATAATGATAATAATAATGATAATAATAATAATAAATAATGATAATAATAATACTAATAATAATAATAATAATAATAATAATAATAATAATAATAATAATAATAATAAAGCAATAATGAATTTTAAATGTGCCAAATAACCCAACAATGTTGCTAACGCAGAAATGCGCTCATCGCAACCAGATCTAAATCGGACGAAACAAAATTTATCGCAAAGAAAAAGAAATTAAGCAAAAAATAGTATTATTGCTCACACAAAAATGCGATCATCGCAACCAGATCGAACTAACACAAATGTCACGCGTCATGCACACAAATGTGCAAACATCGTATCGACATAATTCGATCAAAAATTAATCTTATATATATAAACTCTAACAATTTAAAAATTATATATATATAAACGTAACAATAATAGATAAAGAAAAAGAAATAACGGTAATAGATGAAGAAAAAGAAACAATAGTAATGGATGAAGAAGAAAACTAAATAACGGTAAACGATGAAGAAAAAGAAACACTAGTAATGGATGAAGAAGAAAACTAAATAACGGCAAACGGCACTCACTCCTCTTAGGTTTTTTTCATTCTCCCCCTTTTTTCCAACAAGGCAACACATGTATATATAGGGAACAAATTAGGGTTAACACCAAATTGTCAATAATGTCCCTAAAGCCCATTTTAAAGCCCAAACTAAATAATTAGTTAAGAAAAAATAAAATTTAAATAATTTAAAATAATTAAAATAAACTTAAAATAAAAACTAATAATCCTATTGATTCCTAAAATCAAAAATATTATAAAAAGAACAAAATGTTTTTCAATATTTTTTATTTTATGATTTTTTTGGATATTTTTATGAATAATTTAGAAAAAAAGTGAAAAAAATGATATTTTAAAAAATGATTTAATTAAAATACGAAAATAATAATTAAATAATAATAAAAAACTATTTTTGTTATTTTTTAATGAAAGATAGAAAAATTTAGAGTAAAAATAATAAAAAACAAAAAAGGTGACAAAGGTGAGATTCGAACTCTCAACCTCTCACACTCATAACTCCTTACACATGTCCTCCTGCCAATTGTGCCATTTTTACTTTTTAGAAAAAAATGCATGCCATATGATATTTACTTGCAAAAAGTCAAACGACTACACAAATTTGTTAGTAATTGATTAAATGCAATAAAAATGCAATGAAATGCGACGACAAATCTTAGGGCAAAATTTGGGGTATTACAGTTGCCCCTATTTAAATAACTTCACTGGGTGATTCGAGTGGCGGAGACTCGAGGAATCATGGTGGAGGGATTTAAATATAGATAACCGAAAATTTTGCCCTTATATGTGGCGATATGCAATGTTATGGACCAAACAAGACTAATGCAGACAATGCCATGAATATGATATGATGTGTATGCTGGAATGATGAGTGCGAAAATGCTGACGAATACGACGACACAAGGACAGACGCTACGAGAAGAACACACTGGGGAAAATGACGCGCTGGGACACAGTACAACACTGGGGAATTCTAAAATGATGGTCAGCTGGTGCAAACACGACCAATTATCATTTTTAGACCGGGAACGAGATTCTCAAATGGAGATGGCACCTATGAGACGGCCTCCACTGGGGAATCTAAAAGTAAAACTGGATCATGTACGACTGCAAGATCGATTACAGAATGCTGGAGCATTGAGCAAAGAATAACATCCAAGCTTCTGTAAACTATCTCTCGTGACAGGATCAAACGGACTTTTCGGGAATCCGTAGCAAATATACAGGGTAAAAAAGAACCGGCTGTATGCCAAAATAAATGGACTTTTAGAATAAGATCCTTAAATGGAGATGGCACCTATGAGATGACCTCCACTTGGGAAAGTCTAATAATAATTGGACCTACACGATTGCAAGATCGATCACAAAATGTTGGAGCATTGAGCAAAGAATAACATCCAAGCTTCTATAAACTATCCTTCGTGATGGGATCGAATGGACTTTTCGGGAACCCGTATCAAATATACAGGGTAAAGACCGGCTGTATGCCAAAGTAAATGGACTTTAATGGGAAATGCCCCGATAATCTTCTCGAGGGAGAACTGTCACTTATCGTTGGAAGGGACTTATGTGCCAAAATGAATAAGAACTCAAATAAAGAGGTTGCTGCTTATCTGATATATAAATCTTCTCATATTTAAGGTCGGCGCCTGGAATACGATTCAGATTCTTCTTTTACTAAAGGATAAATGAACTTCTTCATACCTCAAGATCGTGATCTCCTGAATATGATTCCGCTCCTTCTTTTACTAAAGGGTAAATGAACTTCTTCATACTTCAAGATCGTGCTCTCCTGAATATGATTCCGCTCCTTCTTTTACTAAAGGGTAAATGAACTTCTTCATACTTCAAGATCGTGCTCTCCTAAATATGATTCTGCTCCTTCTTTTACTAAAGGGTAAATGAACTTCTTCATACTTCAAGATCGTGCTCTCCTGAATATGATTCCGCTCCTTCTTTTACTAAAGGGTAAATGAACTTCTTCATACTTCAAGATCGTGCTCTCCTGAATATGATTCCGCTCCTTCTTATACTAAAGGGTAAATGAACTTCCTCATACTTCAAGATCGTGCTCTCCTGAATATGATTCGGTTCCTTCTTTTACTAAAGGGTAAATGAACTTCTTCATACTTCAAGATCGTGCTCTCCTAAATATGATTCCGCTCAAACCTCCCCGTACTTCAAGATCGTGCTCTCCTGAATACGATTTGGTTCAAACCTCCCTATACTTCAAGACAACAGGGAAAATGGAAGCCCAACTGCTCCATGGAGATGGCCATTTGCTGTAAGTCATAACGAAGATAGGATCGGCTTCTTAGGTCAGAAATGTCGTATACCGATGTTGTAACATGTAGGATTGTAAAGTGTTGTACTGATAGATTTTCCAGGCATGAACTGGCGCGTATCTGTAAATGATTGTAGTTGATTTTCTTGAAAGATAGTGCAAAATAAATGCACGTCCGGGTACAGTGATAACCTTCTCGGGCGAGAACAGTCGCGTATCCGTCGTGGTATGGTGAACATCTTTAGATGGTGCAAAATAAATGCACGTCCGGTTGGGCTTGACGACCGACAAGACTGAGATTCAATCTAGGATCGAGCTAGAAAGAAGACTGGTAATCAAAACTCCATCGAGGGAGTGAACTCGAAGGGTAAATATCTTATCCTGGTGAGGAAAGATAGCTGAAGTAACCGTCATCCACGAGGATCGAGCTCTGTGGGGAAACTGGAAACAAGTAATTATTTTATGCTTATGGCTGACAATCTATTTGGAGAGAATGGACCAACCCAGTTACTCGGCGGTAACGACCAATGATAGAGACACAATGAACCTGTGAATGCTAACGCGTATGTTAATGAATATGTTAATATGAATGTATGTTAATGTCTATGTAGTTAAATATGCAAGATGTTATGAAATGAGTATGCCATGAGTATGTAATGAGTATGTAATGAATATGTAATGAGTATGTAATGAATATGTAATGAGTATGTAATGAATATGTAATGAGTATGTAATGAATATGTAATGAATATGTAATGAATATGTAATGAATATGTAAGGAAATATGTAATGAAATAGGCATGTGATGCTTATGCCCTTGCGTATACTGACGAACAGACTAGAGACGGGACGAGAGATGAAACAAACATCTCGACGGAGATACCCTGCGTTCTCTGCAACCAATATGTCAATCATGGGTAAGAAAGATCAATGGTAGAACCAAATCTAGTTTTAAAGTTCTGAATTCTTTGGGGAGAAGGTAATCTGCTTGGGTGCACAGTATCATGTCTTCACATGGGGAGAAGAGAACCTGAGGGATACTTTCGAGTTACCCAAGAAAAAGTTGTCAGCTTATAGTCTCGCTGGGGACTGTGATGAGGCAATAGTTTAGGAGCCTGTTGCACACTGAGACTTACTGGGGAATGAAGGCCGCCGTGAGTAAAATCCATCGGGTGCATGAAGAAAAGTTGTGAAACCACATGAAGGACCTTATAGTAGTCGCCATTTGTTTCTTCAAAAAACACGGTGCCCCAGGATATTTGTGTTGTAAAGTATGGTCATCTCAAGAGGATTTTATAGAGAACACGGAGTCTGGTTGCCCCACTGTTTTCAAACTCTTTGAGAGATTTGTCAGGTCTCGACGTAACTGGCACAAATTAATCGTGTCACGATGAAGTCTTTGAGAGACAGCTCTTCAAGAATGTCAGACTCGCGTTGGTAAGCGAATTGGGAAACTGCCTGCCCCTGTTCAGCAGGATCTTCAAGTTCCACGGGTTATGTTCATATGTAAATCTCTAAGATATCAAGAAAAGTTGTCATGCCTGAAATGCCTATCCTGAGCTTGTCAATGTACACATATATTTGTCCTGAATTTTTGTTTTGAAAAAAGATATCGCGATAACTTGTGACCGAAATCACTAGTCAGGATATAAGTTTTAATTATAATGCCAACATGAATTTTTTCTGAGCATAGCTCGTAGGAGTCAGGAAACGTGATCTTGTCAAGTATGCTTTCAACCGAAGTCCTACTTCAATTAGGTCTTTTAAAGGTTGTATCGTGGCTCGGTTCATGGTTTAAGAAACAAAGGATAAAGGCTCAAAGTTATATTTGTACCCACCCATTCTTCGTGATGTTCTCCAATCCTAATTCAGTTAACCGGATACGAACGCTCATATCTCAAGCGGATTTTCTATGGTCGAGAACTTATCAAGGCTTTGGACATGGCAGTCACTCACCTATTTCTTTTGGCAATTGGTCACACGACCTTGTTCTTTATAGGGGTTCTAAAAACTACTGGTTTGTTGTTCTTATTCCCTAACTTTTGCCTGGACAGCGTCTATTGATTTGACTTTGGAGTCCAGCGGGATGCCCCAGTTTTGCCTAAGTCTCCTTCATAGGTTTTGACTTAGCGGGCTTTTATTATTTTTTTTGAATATTCTTTTATGCACAAGTCGTGTAAATCTTTCGAAAGGCTCGTGACTGCCCCACTCCTTAGGTAACCGAGGGATAGCCATTGTATTGGACTTCTTAAGATGCTAAGGATAAATTCTCGAAGGTTTGCTCTTCCTTTTTAAGAGTCTAAGCGCTCGATCGGTTTAACTGAAACCTACCCTGCCCCAGGTTAGGATGAAGGTTCTTAAAAAGAAAGAAAAACTCCTACTTCAAGGCTCAAAGGGTTGACTAGGGATTAACATCCTTATATCTCCAGTGTTTGGGATTTGAAACAATGCCTTACATCATCAGCGGGTTTCAATCGAAAGCATACGACAAGAAATCTGACGTTTTGGGTTCGTCATCCTCCCCCCAAATCTCCATCAGAACAAGAGATCGGGTAAAGTTGGCAATATGATTTATGAAAACGTTTTTTGAATGAGTGAAACGAATGGATTTATTCAAGACAAACATATGTGTTGCATTAATTAATCAAAGATAAACAAGTTCGTACATGCTAAATATGCTTAATCAAAGAGAAATGCATATAAATAAACAAATGAACTGTCGGAAAAATCCTTCTAAATGTTTATGGAATCTTGCATTCAAGAGTAACAGTTTCCTTTGGCGGAGCCTCAATGGAAAGGACGTCTGGTTCATGATCACTACGAGTCATTATGACTTGCCCCAGTTATGCTGGTCACATCTTCAACAGTTTTCAGTCGTTGCTTCAAAATAACTTTCTCAGATTCTTTGTTGATCCCGGTCATATCATCTTGAGGATTGCTGAAATGAAGCGAGCTAGGCCTTTGAATAATTACTGTATTCGGCTGATTTGTTGAGAGGTCAACATACTTTGCAGAATTCGAACTCGACAAGTGAGGGACCCCGAGAGGAATCTCGATCTTCGGCTGAGCATTGCTAAAAGACAACTTCTTCGCTTCTAGCAAATTTCTGACAACTTTCTGAAGAGCATAGAAATTCTCTAGATCATGGTCGGGCGCACCCTCATGAAATAAACAATGAGCGGCCGCGTTGTAACCTGCAGGCGGAGGACCCAAAGCACGGGTGGTAATCAGACCCTGTTGTACCAAATGGGGGTATAACTCAGTGAAAGCCATCGGAATTGGAGGACAAGGCTTATACTGACTCTTACGGAGATAAGGAACCTGACCCTGTGATTGTTGGTGAACAGGAGCGTTGGGCACTCGTTGACTGTTGACAGGAACTTGCATGGGCGGATAACCGGAAGGTTGTTGATAAATCGATGCTTGATATACCGGAGCTGACTGCACAGGCTGGTATGTAGGAAACTGCTGATCGCAAGGAGGTGCTACAGTAGCTACATAGGGTTGTTGGACATATGGAAACGGGTGACCTTGAACATAACTCTGCTGATGTTGCTAAGGTTGAGGAGTAGCCGTTTTGCGGTTCCTCGAACGCGCAGGTCCTTTACCATGGTCGGAGTTAGGAGTTTTGCACTTTGGAGGGGTAGCTCGTCGAACTGGTTGAGCACTAGGAGGCACCAAACCGGATTGAAGACCAGGAGGAGGTACATTCTCGACAGTAACAGCTTGTTGAGGTTCCATAACGGTATTAGTAGTCTCAGAAACAACAGTAGACCGAGTGTCCACCTTCACACTAAGAGCTCGTAGCATCTCCAAAATCTGCCCTACACTTCCTCGAAGATCTTCGAGTTCATGGCTGACACGGTTGATCTCTTGGCTTTGATCTTCCATCCTTTTGAAGAGTCGTATTGATGCAGAGAACTCAGGATGACAAAACTGGAAGGTGAGAGAACCGAGTATGAGAAACCGGGAGACACATGCAATGCAAAAGTATGATGCTAAAATGTGAATGCAAATGAAGATTTCATGGAATTCAAATATTTACGAATATTGCGGAATACCAAGGAAACTTTTAATTCATCGAAGACGAATTACAAAACAATATTCTTGCAACCAAAATAGCTAAATAAAAGCCTAGAAAATCCTAGAGAAGCATCTTCCACAACTTCAATGAGCAGACGGAGATTCAGAGGAAAATAAATATTCGTAGAGCCTTCTCTTCTTGTAGGATTGTATTTCATCATTCTTCAATTGAATCTGCTTTTGAAGTTCTTCGTACTCGCTGGCCATCACATGGTATTTGTTCTTCCATGCTTCTGTTTCACGTTGTGATCTCTTCAAAGTGATCTTCAAAGTCTCAGCTTCAGTCATGAAATACTGGACAGGTTCTTCTCTTTGAGGTAAAGGATCTTGGCGAGAGTAGGGCATCCTCAACTCAATAGCTCTTCCTCGGACCCATTGAAGGTATGGTTCCATGGACACACAATTAGGTCTTCCCAAACTTTCTTTGTCTTTCCTATGCAGATGATTCCAAGAAGATAGAATCTGATCTTGAAGCTTTTTGTCGTCTTTGAAAAAGATTTTCTCCACATGAATACCTTTAGGCGGTTCCTTCAAGGGGTATCCCAACTGTCGGCGAGCTAGGACTGGATTGTAGCTAATTCCTCCATTGAAACTGAGCAAAGGCACATTGTTGAATTTTCCACAACTATCAATGATCGATATCCCATCATACATGCGATTATACCAATCAATATCAGAGTGAGTCAAAGCCATAACTTTTGCGACCAACGTTCTTGATTAGGTCTCCAGAACAGACCGGACTTGGGTAAGTGAGAAATAAACCACTTGTATAGTAATGGCACACAACATGTAATCATTCCTCCACCATGAAAGTTTTGGAGATGTACTGAATGATAAGTATTACCCAATAGCGTTGGAACTGGATTTCTCCTCATGAAGGTCTTGATTGCATTAAGGTCCACAAACCCCTTAAAACTAGGAAAAAGCAGCAACCCATAAATAAGCAAAGCAAATATTGTCTCAAAGGCAAACATGTCTTTATGATCGGCATAAAATTGGGCCTTCTTAACTAGGAAGTCCCTGGGAAAACCGGAGGTCCCCCCTTTGGTGATCATATTGTTTTTGACATCGGATATCCTTAGACAAATGGCTTTAGCAATATCTCGTTCTTTAGGGTCTTCCTCCAAGAAAGGGAACGGAGACTTATCCAAGATAGGTAATCCCACCAACTAAGAGTACTCTTCTAAGGTAGGTAAAAGCTGATAATCTGGAAAGGTGAAGCAATGATAATCTGGATCATAAAACTGTAGCAAAGTCGCAAGAAGTCCTTCGCTTACTTGAATCTTCAACAAATACAATAGCCTTCCATATCTGTTTTGGAACTCTTCTTGATCTTGAACCAAATCCCTTAGCTTCTCTAGGACTTCCAAATTAAAACCCTTAAAAGTAAATTTCAAAGTATGCTTCCTAGAGTGATCCATGGTATCCTGCAATATTCATAAATAGAGTTTGAATTCCATGAAGTCTTAATGTAATATGATGCTTTATGGATGCAATGCCTGAAAACACATAAAGTCCTAGGTTAAAAGAACGTGAGCGGAGTTAAGGTCTACCCATCCCTGAAAAGGAGTGTACTATAGGTTAGTTGTACCTGCAGAACAAGGTTCTAAAAAGTGCCCAAAGTCATCAGCCCATCTTTCGGATATTATCAACCTTCCGATTGACTCGGGGGTTAATAATATTCTCAAGAGAACCTCTTTTGAGTGTAGTATCGCGTAGCAACCATGGTAGGATTACTCCCACATAGTTCCCGCACTACGTCCTAAATAAGGCCGAGGTGGTGTAAAGGTACTACGGTTCCCAATATCACAGACTCCAATCGACCATGGAAAAAGTTTTCACGATTACTCGTTCAACCGAACCATTTTCGAAAAGGTCTCAACTGAGCGGTGATTCTCAAATCAGCTTGGTCGGGATTCAACTCCCTATAAGCCTCATCGAATATATCCCCATCCTATAATAATGTCACTAGTCCGGGCGTAGGACTTATCTCACAACACAAGGAACAGTCCCAAAATCAAAGTACAATATATACATGCAAATGAATAGTAAACAAATAGTAATAAATACGGACAAATTAGGGATAACCCTCAAAAGTTTAAGACTCCCCAGTGAAGTCGCCATTTTCTGTTGCGGTGGAAATAGGATCACAAACTATTAATGAGTTTGAATCGCAATTCAATTCACAACCGCTCTTTGATTTATCCAAAGGAAAAGGTCAAAAGAGGGAAAACCTATTTTGCATCGTAAACACAATGCGGGGAAAGATCTAGGGTTCGGGGGTTGGTTAAATTTAGGGAAGGTATTAGCACCCTAAACTTCTGTAGTACTCTACAGGAACCTTTTGTTCAGATGTTTACTATTTGCTTTATTTATTTGCTTAAGGTATATGTACAAAAGATTAGAAGAGAGAAAAGAGACCTAAGGGGTTAATTCTAAGTTTACTCGGCAAGACATCGCGTCTTGTGCCTACGTATCCTTACGGGAGTGGAATCAGAGTAATCGTAGTTCCCCTCAATAGGGAGGTTAGAAACTTCTTGACTGTGGTTAAGGTCTCAAGGGAAATAAACGCATCTTAAGGACACGCTTACGTGGAGTGTAGAAACTCCAAATCTCTACGTTGAAATGTTAAGTTGTAATTAGGGTTAAATTAGGGATTCCACGGCGGGAAACCCTAAACTGAGCGCGACGGCTCTTTGACCTAATGCTAGGGGTAAAATTGTAATTTTGCCTGCGGCGAGGCATTTGTGAAAATTAGGGTTTGTAGTTTGTAGTTTTGAGGATTTGAAATTGAATGTGTGAAGTTTTACGGACTATTGGCGCGGCGGCCAAACAGTTAGACCTAACCTTCGGATGTGTGCATTGTGACAGAAATAATGGTAAACGCGTGAGATAATTGAATCATGCAAACAGAGAGATAATGTCATAATTTAAACCATGCAAGCAGAAATTTAAAGGCAGAATTTAAAGAGCGATTGTTAAGTTCGCGAGGTTACATGAGAGGAGCAGATACAATATGATAATGAAATTTGAATTGAACAATAATAAAATAAAATAAATAACGGTTCTAGTTATTATTTTAAAAAAAAGATTTTAGTTATTATTTTAAATTTATCTAAAAAAAAGTTTTTCTTAAAAATAATAGGTTTTCATATTAATTTGGAAAAGATGTTAATGTTATTTATTTTAAAAAACAGATTTTTATATTATAACAAGTTTTAATAAATTAACGATAACAATAATAATAATAATGGTAATAATAATGATAATAATGATAATAATAATAATAAATAATGATAATAATAATACTAATAATAATAATAATAATAATAATAATAATAATAATAATAATAATAATAATAATAATAATAATAATAATAATAATAATAATAATAATAATAATAATAATAATAATAATAATAATAATAATAAAAGCAATAATGAATTTTAAATGTGCCAAATAACCCAACAATGTTGCTAACGCAGAAATGCGCTCATCGCAACCAGATCTAAATCGGACGAAACAAAATTTATCGCAAAGAAAAAGAAATTAAGCAAAAAATAGTATTATTGCTCACACAAAAATGCGATCATCGCAACCAGATCGAACTAACACAAATGTCACGCGTCATGCACACAAATGTGCAAACATCGTATCGACATAATTCGATCAAAAATTAATCTTATATATATAAACTCTAACAATTTAAAAATTATATATATATAAACGTAACAGTAATAGATAAAGAAAAAGAAATAACGGTAATAGATGAAGAAAAAGAAACAATAGTAATGGATGAAGAAGAAAACTAAATAACGGTAAACGATGAAGAAAAAGAAACAATAGTAATGGATGAAGAAGAAAACTAAATAACGGCAAACGACACTCACTCCTCTTAGGTTTTTTTCATTCTCCCCCTTTTTTCCAACAAGGCAACACATGTATATATAGGGAACAAATTAGGGTTAACACCAAATTGTCAATAATGTCCCTAAAGCCCATTTTAAAGCCCAAACTAAATAATTAGTTAAGAAAAAAATAAAATTTAAATAATTTAAAATAATTAAAATAAACTTAAAATAAAAACTAATAATCCTATTGATTCCTAAAATCAAAAATATTATAAAAAGAACAAAATTTTTTTCAATATTTTTTATTTTATGATTTTTTTGGATATTTTTATGAATAATTTAGAAAAAAGTGAAAAAAATGATATTTTAAAAAATGATTTAATTAAAATACGAAAATAATAATTAAATGATAATAAAAAACTATTTTTGTTATTTTTTAATGAAAGATAGAAAAATTTAGAGTAAAAATAATAAAAAACAAAAAAGGTGACAAAGGTGAGATTCGAACTCTCAACCTCTCACACTCATAACTCCTTACACATGTCCTCCTGCCAATTGTGTCATTTTTACTTTTTAGAAAAAAAATGCATGCCATATGATATTTACCTGCAAAAAGTCAAACGACTACACAAATTTGTTAGTAATTGATTAAATGCAATAAAAATGCAATGAAATGCGACGACAAATCTTAGGGCAAAATTTGGGGTATTACAGAAATGCTACGCATTTGAGGATGAAATGCAAGTATGATGCAAATATGATGATATATGCAAATGCAACTGCAGGCTCGGGTCGCTGGAGAAGTTGGATACAGAAATCCGCTTCAGCAAAATAAATGCTGAAGACAAAGCCAACTCCGCTGGGGATAACCAGGCATCACATAATTATTCCAGCAAAATAAATGCTGGAAAAGTGAAGCCAACTTCGCTGAGGAATAACTGAATGCGCCAATCGTGATTGGACTTCTGTCAGGGACAACTTACCCGTGCCAATGAAAATTGGACTTGCGCTGGGGAAAACAGACGGAGTCTTCCTACGTACCAATGAAGATTGGATTTTCAAGTGACGTGCCACCACAAGTTGGTCCTCACAGTGATTGCCAATATGGATTGGGCTTCTTGAAAATTGCCAATAAGGATTGGACTTTAGGCCATCTGTGATGGGTCATATATGATTGACACTGGAACAATATCCTGTCTGAATTCACAACTTCTGATTGAAGGGTCAATAGATAGTAACACGACTTCCCGACATTCGACTCACACTTGGAGATTAGCTGAATCTGCTCGAATAGCTCTGAGTAGCTCTAAGAAAAACAATTCCTTCGCTTCTGATATGCCCCAACTTGTGGGACCTCTGTGGGGATAGTCCTCAAAAGGAAATATGAAAATCTGTACCCTGATGGTCTGATACGAAATGCCCCGGCATTCTGAACCTCTGAGATATACTTCAAATCAAATGCCTCTCGAATGCAAAATAACTTCCGTGCTCTTAGGATAGCTTGCCCCGTCTGCAATGACTTTGCCCCGGATTGGCTGATTCGGTATAGAGACTCTAGCTATGAGAGATTTACCGAATCTCGGCCTGATTGCCCCAGAATAACGGCTTTGGATGGTTGACCTCACTGGGGATCACTTGATAATAGCTTGCCCCTGTTCTCGGAACATTCGGGCATCCTGCGTTCTATCCTGATTAGACTTTCCACTGTAGGAAACTTTCCTGCTGTCAATCGCTTACTCGTAAGTAAAACCAGTTGTTCTGCAAAATAGATATATTAATGCAATGCATATGACAGTTTTAACATCCAATCTGTTCACTGGAAAAAATGGAAAAAACCGTTTATGACACATAATGCACAAATCATTTATCAAAATATCAACACCAGTACCAACATGGTAAGAAGAACCCTTTTAGGAGTCAGCTTCGACGCGATCTTTACCGATGTATGCCTTCGAAACGACCATGCTTCAATTAGGACTTTTGAAGGTTGTAACGTGGTCAGGTTCACGGTTTTGAAAGAAAGGATAAAGGCTCAAAGTTTAATTTTAACCCACCCGTTCTCCTTGATGTTCTCCGATCCTACGTTCAGCTAATTCGACCTTAGCGCTCACCTCTCAGAGGTTGAAATATAGGAATGATAGTTCGAGAAACTATGAGCTTTTGGAGTGACAGCCACTCATCTTCGTCTTTGACACTTGGGGTCACATGACTTGTATTTCATTTGAGGACTTTTATTTTGTAATCCTTTTCATTTTTCCTTTCCCTGACTTTTGCCTGGACTGACTCTTTTGAGTTTCTTTTGATTTTCCAGTCCAGCGGGATGCCCTTATTTTCTCCTAAGTTGTTTGTTTTCAAGTTTTGACTTAGCGGGCTTTCGATTCTTTTTGCTTTCCGTTTTTTTTCGAACAAGTCGTGTGACACTGGTTGTCTGACTCCTTGGGGAATAATGTGACTGTGTCACTCCTGACGCTTAACCATTGTGGCTTTTTAGGCACGACCTATGGAGGTGTGATTGATCCTCGAACGGATACTCCTTTTTCAATTTGGACGCTCGGTCAAATTAGCTAACACCTACCCTGCCCCAGGTTGAGATTGAGGGTTTTTTCACTTTTAGAAAGAAACTCCTACAACTAGGCTCAAAGGGGTTGACAAGGGATTATCTTCCTTATGACTCCAGTGTTTAGGGATTTGAAACAATGCCTGTACATCATCAGCAGGTTTTATTTCAAAGGCATACAATATCGGAAGCTTGCATGTCGTTCATTTTCGTTATCCTCCCCGGATTCCGCTTAACCAAGCGTTGGATATCTGTAAAAATCAATTAGTGAACACGAATGGATTTAATCAAAACATGCATACTCATTTCATTATCATCAATTGAATGAAAACAACAAGTTTTACAAACAAGATTGCAATTTAACAAGAAAGAAACTACAAACATAAAGAAATGACAAGATGAAACACAGGAAAACGTCAGCTTCCGAGGACCGGGCCTTCACATCTGACTTGCTGCTGAACCAGCCATCTTCAAAGTTGCCTAGTGAATTGCCTTTCTGACTTCATTGGGCTCTGTCTAGCACGCAGGTTCGACCGATAACGATAAGGCTGCTGACTCTGGCAAGGAGTTGACGTCTGTTGCGAAGACTGGACAGATTGTTGACTTTGATCAGTCGAACCACTTGGAGGTCGAATCTGAATTATCAGGGACTCCTTCTGTTCAAGCGCTTTCATCCTCAGGCTTGGTCTAGGCAGCAACTGAGGACAGGGGGATTCTGACACCAATGATTGCAGAATATACTTCTGATCTACGGCAGCTTCGGGAACGTCCATTATTTTAGCACCAACTGGGGTACGACCATTAGGTACAATTACGCCGCCCGGCGTGATTTCAATAACTTTTGCGTCAATCAAGTCCTGAACGTTGTGCTTAAAAGCGTGACAACTTTCCACATCATGTCCGGGTGCCCCAGAATGAAATTCACACTGCTTACTAGTGTCATACCCATAAGGAAGTATCGTTCCCTTGGGCGGTTCCAATGTCCTTTTTTCAACCAGCTTCAAACTCAATAAATTCTGAAAGAGCTTAGCATACGTTGAAGGCGGCGCCTCAAATATCCTCCTTGACCTTTGCCGAATCGGATGTATCTTTTGTTGTTGTTGGTGGTGTCGATCAACACGTCTTTTAAACTCAGGTTCCACAGGCACGAGCTCCACAGGCACAGGTGGAACAAGCTCCTTCACTGCGGATTCAGATATCTGATCATCCTCTTTCCTAAGCACGTTCTTGACTACCTCCATGATCAAACTCATTTGGGTCTTCAGGTGATTATTTTCCTCTTTGAGTATCTTCTGATCCAGACGCAACTCTTGCATGTCTTTCATCATCTGCCCTAGCTGGCTTCGGACTTCAATCCGTTCAGCCTGATTCTGTTCCATATCTCTGAGGGAATTCCTGCAACAAACTGGAGATAGGAAATAAGACCCACGGTTCTGATGTACCTGTTACGTGAGAAAGCAATGCAGAAATTAACACATATTCAAGACAAGCCAAATAAACCCCAAGCTATAAGCACAGAGATAAACGCCTCACACCACTATGCAAAGCCAACAAGATCAGCAAACAAGCACACCCAAGTATAAAATACAATGACCCCAGCCAACAAGCCTGGTGGTGGTCAGCAAACAACAATTCACGAAAGCTAAACAGATGCGACGCCCGGCGCAGAAACCTCTAGCAACTTCCTCCATATTCAACTAAGCTCTCAGTTGGACATTCTCCCAGGCATACACTCTCAGTGGCGTATTCCATAACATTGACTGACGAACCCCCACAACTGGACGAAGGATAATCAATAATCCGAACAAAACCTGAGGCGTGACAAAGATCTTGTTAGAGTCTAGCAGATTCTGAATCTGGCTTCTAAGCACCTTACAATCATCTGTCGAATGCCCCTGTACCCCAACATGGTACTCACAGCGGGCGCTGGCATCAGAACCTGGAGGATAAGGCGGTATCGTTGGATTAGTTTCTTTCGGCACTATTAATCCACTTTCGACCAAATCTGGCAACAACTGACTGTACGACACCGGTAGCTGAGTAAACTGCCTTTCAGGCTTCCTTGGTCTTTGTCGGGCGTGACGACGCGGCTGCCGATAATATGACCGTTGGCTTGAAGTGTTTGAAAACTGAGCCTGAGACGCTAGAGATTCTGAGACAACATCTCTTCCTTCTTCCCACTCTTCTTGAGAACTGATAACTGATTCATTCTTATCAACTGGGATATAAGGAGCATCTCGAAGCTTTCCATTCCTGAGTTCTCTCTCAACAAGCTCTCCCATTCTCATCAGGCCTTCAAAGCTTGTACAGGTGAACATCATGTCGTAATAACGGCCCTTCAGAGTATCCAAAAAGAGGATAACCATTTCTCTCTCCTGAATCGGTGGTTGAACACGAGCAGCCAATTCTCTCCATCTTTGCACATACCCCCTAAAGGATTCATTCTCCGCACGAGATAATTCTTGCAACTGCACGCGAAAAGGAGCCATTTCCAGGTTGTAGTCGTACTGCTTCACGAAGGCATTGGCCAAGTCCGACCATGATTTAATACTATCACTCTTCAAGTGCATGTACCAGTCCAAAGATGCTCCGATCAAACTATCTTGGAAACAGTGAATCATGAGCTTGTCATTGGTGATATGCGGAGTCATTCTTCTGCAGAACATAACCAAATGTAGCTTCAGACAACTATCCCCTTTGTACTTCTCAAAATTGGGCATTTTGAACTTCAGAGGTAATACAAGACCTGTCACCAAACACATGCCTGCAGCATTCAGATCGAGGGTATTCTTATTCACTAGGGCAGCAGTCTGATCTTCCAACGTCTGAAGTCTCCTCATATACTCAGCAGTCCTTGGGTCCTGAATATTAACCTGCGGAACGACTCTTGGAGATGGAACAATCCGTGGAGAATCTGGCTTAGAGAAAGTGGAATTGTGATACTCTGCATCATTGAAAGGATATGGACCTCTGACAGGGTTTGCACGGGCTAAGCAACATTGTTCATCTGAGCTCTTTGACCATTGTTTCCTCCTCCACTTATAGCTGTTATGGCTTCCATGACCTGACTTAACTGGTAGTTTAACAATTCAAACTCCGCCCGAGTAACAACCAAGTTCTGCTCTTCTGAAGCCATGATCTTTCCAAATGCTAACTCAAGTCCAATATGAATGTCGGGAAGTCAACTGGTGAAGCGGACAAAAACGGGTAAGCTCCCTGTTCCGGCTGAGGATGAATATGCAAAATGAAATGCAAATGCAAACAGTCATGCAAAATGCAAAATGCACACCCCCTGGCTGAGAAGAATCCACCATACTGGTTTTAATCAGACCCATAACACTGCTCGAACCCTGGTCTCAACAAGCCAAAACAGTACTCGAACCTGGTCTCCAACAGACCCTATAACGCTGTCCTTAAATATCAACGCCACTGAATCTCAATCAAGAAAATCGGTAGTCTGGAGGTCAAGTTACCTGCATGCCCCAACCCCTCTCACAGGTAGGTGTCCTATCGACTGACACAAGGTATGGCATCCTATGCGGTCGTTGGCATCACAGACTTTCAAGACTGATGATACGATACCTTGAAGGTGTGGCATCATCATGTCCTAAAGAGGCCTCACTTAGCCAACTTCCAAATGATCGGTCCCCGGAGTCGACAATCCAACTAACCAACAACCCCCTCAACCCAAAGGGTTGAAAAAGAAGTCAACCAGAAAAACCTCGTTCGAGTGTGGATTTCATGAGACACTAGTGCTTGCAAAGCATGCACGTGCCCACTAATTTCCACTCTAACTCTAGGTGCACTCAAGCCTAGGTCCGACTTATCTCTCAATCATAGAACCCCCTCATACCCACAGCAATAATAACAAAAATATAATGCTGAACGTAAAATACAGAAAACGTAAATCCATACAAAATCCTCGACGGGAAAACAAGCGTTAGGATTGACTCTCTTAAGGGACGTTGGATCCCAAATTCATAGGGAACCATCGCAGCTCCCCAGCAGAGTCGCCAGCTGCCGCTACTGCGAAAATCGGCGCCGGCTGAACAGAAGAGTCGCCACCGTGCGTCATTTATCCCAAAGGAGGGAAAGGAAACGCTCGAAGTAAACCTACCGCAAAGACGGGAAAGAAATGGTCATCGCAACCAAATCCTGGATTTGGGAGTCGGTTACGCAAGGGGAAGGTATTAGCACCCCTCACGTCCGTCGTACTCGACGGGATCCACGCTTGTTTTCTAGTACGGATTGTTATTCTATCTATTCTACAGGTCTGGGGTTAAAAGAAAAGAAAATGACTCAGCAAAGTATCGCACTTTATGCCTACGTATTCCCGTCTGGAACGAGAAATCAGAGTCAACGTAGTTCGCCTACCTACGGGAAAGGAGGGGAAGGTTGCTCGCTAGGATATCGCATCCTATGCCTACGTGCTTTCATACAGCATGAAAGATCAGAGCAAACGTAGTTCGGGTCACGTACGACACAGATTTGTTTGACTGTTTTTTATCCTTCTGAAAAAGGTTTTCTCCTGGTTATGGGTCCAAGCGGACAAAAATGACTCTTTGATTGGTTTACAGTCTTTTATGCAAGAACTGTCTTTTATTGATGTTTAACCTTTTATTGTATTTTTTGATCATTTTGAGATAGAAGAGAAAGAACTCTAAAAACCTAGGGTTAAAATGGGAATCAAAATCTACCCTAATGTTACCATGCATGGGTTAACACCTAATGTCTGTCATATTTCTCTCTTGCGCAGAGAGAAACAGAGATCCTAAGGGATAGACGGAAAAGAAACAACATATATACAGTAAAGTAGTAAAATGCATGAATGCAGCAGTACAAGCGAGGCAAGGGAGTCCCACTCGACCTCGAACCTAGAAAACAATAGGCAAAGTGAAATGGCTTCACTTCAAACCTAAAGGGAAAAAATAACAAACAATACAACAAAGAAAATAAGGCCCCAAAACCAGCTCTGACAGCACACCCCCAGCTCCTACAGCAGCAGCTCTGAACAAACCTCAAACTCTGACAGTTGATAAACAGCAATCTCCCAATGAACCCCAGAGTCAAGCTCCAACGATACCCAAGTTACAACAAGCTTCCATCTTCAAGAAATCACCAACCTCAAGCAAGCACAGAATCTTAACCAATTGATAGCATCAGACAACAGATAGCTCCGAACAGCAGAAAACCCTAGCTTTAACAGTTGCACAGCTTTGACATGAATAACCTTCATCTTTGTCAATCTTTGATCTTCATCTCTATCTTCAATGGCTTCTTTATTCAAGGCAAGCTCTCCTAGATGATAGTCACTTAACAAGATGAATTGAATGTTAAACAGTTCATTGACGACCAAAGGAAGTCTATGAATGGTTTAGCATTAAAGAAGGGTGGTTCTCTCAAAGTTCTACCTCTAAGGTACGGCCACTTATCCCTCCTAAGGAGGGAGGTGAATACCATAGAGGGACTTTATGTCATAGAGAGGAATGGAAGCACATGAAACTTACCATGTTTGTACAAAAAAGTTCAGTCTATTCTAAGGCTCTGCTTATTCCTATTATTTCCTATGCCTTCAAAACAACTCCTAGCTCAAGCAATCTTCAAGCTTCAACATTTTATAATCATCTTAAATCTTCTCCTTTGATGTCTTCATGATCCACAAGCTCAAACCAAGCCCCATACCCCACAGAAAAGCCCAAAAGCCCAAGCAAACAAATGAAAACCCCAAGTGGGAACACCAAACAAACACTCCATTTGCAAAATATACTAAAAATAGTAAAATAGTATGTAAAATTCTAAGATTTATTCTAAGGGGATTTCTATATCTACCCTACATACCCTATATGTCCCATAACCTAATTCAAGCTAAAAACCCCAAAATAAAATGTTGTAATGCACCTATGTTGAGTTTGGACCCTAAAACTATCACCCTAATGTTCTCTAATCAAAACTAATCAAGATTAATCCAAAAAAATGTGGAATAAATCCAGGGGGAACTTGATGTTCTAATCTAACTACCACAAAAAGAACGGAATCAAAATAAGGATTTAAATGCCTAAAAAAAATTCACCAAAACGTATATACAAACAAAATGGAAATAAAAGCAATTAAATGTGAAAATTCACCATAAATGGAAAAAAGCCTAAAATAATATTTTTATTTTCTCATAATTTTTTTGAAACGATTACTGAAATGTAGCAAAAATCCCCATATCAAAATGATCATTTTTGAATTTTTTATGAATTATTTTGTGAATTATATGCAAAGAAAATGAAATGAAAATTCAATTAAAGAAAATAGAGCATGGGGGTGGAAACAACAGTTATAGTTCAGAACTAACATTGGGCCCAGGAGGGGGGTGTAGCCAGCAATGCGCTGGGCCCATATTTGCTTCAGAAAAAACAAAAAAAACAACAAAGCAAATAAACTGAGGGGGGGCGAATAACAGGTAATTCGCTTGGCATATTCACATTGGGCCACAACGGGGGGGTGTTAACAGCAGTTGGGTTAGGCCCATGTGTATTCCATTCTAGGGGAGGGGGTGTGAATGGAAATAATGGGGGTTGATCAGCAACTTAGGATTGGGCCTAAGCCCGAGGTTCCTTTGATCCAACTTCAGCAAAGTAACCCTAAAACTTCTCTCCATCTCTAATCCCCGGATACTGTTCATCCTTCCCCAACTTGAAACCCTAGGCGCCGCTATGCTCTCTCCCTGAAACCCACAGAATTCTTCACCCAAACTCCACCACGTTCACTCATCCAACACTTTACCCCTCACACCACAGTTCAGATCACTCTTAATTCAAACTCGTCTCATAAAATCTTAACCTAACAATCACAAAACCTGAATCATCATCTACCTATGAACGCTTACGAGTTAGAGAAAGATGAACAAAAAACCTGGAGAATCGGATGAAGACGGAGGTTCTGGGGAGAACTTGGAAGAATCTGGAGATTGATGAAGACTCCTGAAGCCGGTGATCGAAGATATTCAAGGAAAACTGAAGAACAACGAAGGATCCGTCAACCGCGATGAACTCAGTGGAAGATTGAACAAATCTTGACGAAGAACGTTCTTGGCGTTTCTGGAAACTTCGACAAGGATCTGATAATCTTGCTGAAGATACCGGCGAAGGTCGATAGAAGATCCGGAGGATTCTGGAAAACATATGGATGACGTTGAAGGATTTGCCAGAATCTGGAGAATGTAGGAAGACCTATGAAGATCCTTGAAGATCTTCTGGAGAAATGGATGAACACGCTCAAAGATCTATGAAGGTCCTTGAAAATCTTCTGGGAAAGGATGAACAACGATGAAGGATCTATGAAGATCCTTGAAGATCTGCTGGAATTTGATGAATATAATGAAGGATGTTCTTGAGCGTTTGCAGTTTTCTGGAGAAAATCTCAGATGAACAAGCCAGTGGATGAACGATGATTGTTGATGAAGATGGATCGGAGAAGGAAGATGAAGTTTGGAAGGGTTTTCTGGGTTTTTTGCAGATTCTGGCGACGGTTGCGGTGGTCTCCGGCGAGCAGTTGTGGTGGCTACCGGACTTGCATGGCCGGCGAGGAGTGTTTCCGGTGAGAGCTGAGGAGGGGCCAAGTGGCGAGAGGGATAGGGAGAGGGAGGACGCGTGGCTGAGGAATCAATGCATGGTAGCCACGTGAAGGGAAGAGGGAGATAGAGAGAGTGTGTGTTCAGATGAGGTGTCAACGTGTGAGGGTGCAAAAATGTGAGGTGGCGGAGAGAGGAAATGGACGCGTGGCACACGTTTTTATATGACAAGTGGCAATCTGGACCTGATTTGGGCTTGATTAATTCTGGATAATGGCCCAATACGAATTACACTCTGGCTTAATTGATGATTAGTGGACTAAACAAAAACTGATTAACTCTAAAACAAAATTAAACTAAAAATTAACCCTAATTAATCTAAAACGAAAATTAACAATAAAACCTAATTAAAATCTATTAAACCTAATTAACTAAAAACGAAAATTAAAACTAAATTCCTAATTAGAATCTATTAAAACCTAATTAATCCTAAAATGAAAATTAAGAAATAACCATCCTAATTAATCTGAAAATATCTAAAACTATTATTTAATAAAACCTAATTAAATCTGAAGAAAACAAATAAAAAAATCTAAAACCTTTAATCCTATTTTTTTTTTAAAAACTATTCTATAATTGTGAAAAATTAATCAAAGTCAACATTAATATCTATTTTTTTGAAATATATTCTATTAAAGAAAATGATAATATCTATTTATCTATATTTTTTTTTAAGAGAAAATCAATATCTAATAATATCTATCTCTTTTTTTTTAAAAAAGAAACTATTAAAAGGAAAATACTATCTAAAAAAATAAAAATCTAATAAATCTCTAAAAAAGAAAAGAAAATTTATTTAAAATTCTAAAAATTCTATTAAATCTAGAAAAATCCATTTAAATGCGTTAAAAATCCAGAAAAATAAAAGAAAATCCTAAAAAATGCCAGGAGGCCGATTAAATCGAATAAAACCCAATTGCGCAACCGTAGCGAAACCCGGGCACCGAGATGGCCTGAAAACACAGGGAACGAGCACCAACTCTCAACAGACTGTTATTCCAACCGGCCTGAACTGCCTGAAATGCCAGGGGCTATAATCCCGATAAAATCCAATCTGACGGAAGAAATGCCATGCATGCCGTATGCGAATGCGAATGCAAAATGTGTCGAAACATAAACCAGATGTGGGGACCGGTTGGTCAAATTTTAGGGTGCAACAACAGGAACAAATAAAACGATACAAATGAAATAATTGGAAAAGAAATGAAAAATAATGCAGGAAAGTAAAATTGGCTTCAATGGGAATTTTGGCAGCACTTCGATACATCGAAGGTTTCCCCTTAAAACTGTGAATCTAAGGCCTATTTATAGGAGATAATTCACTCTTCAACTTCCAGAGATCATGGGTGAGTTATGGAGGGAGTGGGAGTAACTTCCAGTTAGTGGGCAGTGAGTGGAGAAAGTGTAGGAAGAAATTAAGTTGAGATTGATCGTGGCTTCTTCTGATTTGAACGTACTGATATTTTTCCTGCGTGACGGTCGTCATGAAATGTGACGGTCGTCACACGCATGACGGTCGTAATGGACCTGTGACGACCGTTATATCAGCAGAATCCGTATCTGCTGTTTTTCATCTGTTTTTCATCTCTTTTCCTTCCATTTCTTCTCCTTTTCTTTCTTTAGTCTAAATTCTCCCCAATCTGCTAAACGAAGTAAATTAATCATATAATAGAGCATAAATCAAGATAAATTAATAATAGTCACAAATAAATACATGTAAATCAAGACAAATAAACTATATGATTTCGCGTTATCACATCCGTACCCCCATGTAGCACACCGTTGCTATCAACTCGTGCAATCAGGGGTTGCACGAGAGTTTGGAGCTGTTCTTGGCCTTTAGCCACGGTCTCCATCACTTGCATAAACTGAGCCATACAGTCACACATCTCCTGCATCTGGTCCATGACTTTCTTACAGTTGCTCCTGGTTGAGTAACGGTGAGTTTGGTGTTCGGAAATCCTGGAACCTGCATCAACAGAGGGTTAGGGAATACAGTACAAAGTCCCTGTCATGCAAATGATGTATGCAAATGCAAACACGTATCCATGCATTAGGAGGAAGTCCCCTCGATTCTAGCTCCAAGACAAATAAAGTCTATTGTCCAATCATGGAAAAGAAATCCTCATATATTTATGGAAAGCCCGCGTGGGTAGCGTACAACAAAAGCAAAGTACAACTGAAGCCCCAGCATAACCCCAACCAACAGGCCTGGTGGTGATTAGCGTATCAATGCATAAAATACAAAGAAACACAAAGAAAATCAGGTGCGGCCGCGGGCACGAAAATCCTCTAGTAACTTCTTTGTATCAGGATGGTCAGGCTGGGTGAGCAGGCCCTGAATCAACAGATCCCTTTGCCTGATGGCCTCCGGGAGGTTCTCAGCAATGCTCCTGCCTACACCTTCCTCAAAATGGTTCTCCACCCTACTTCTTTTGGCGTCAGCCCGGAGTTGATAATCCAGTAAGTTAGCTTTAAGCTCAACTACCTTAAATTGGGCATCTCGTCGGAGTGAGGCTTCAGCCTCTATCTTCTTGTTTTTGGCCTCAACCTGTGTCTCCAACTGGACTATTTGCTGCTTCAGCTTCTCTTCCCTCTCTTTGTGGCTAGCCAAGGTACTATTCCACAACCTCTCGGATTGGGTCAATTTCCGGTATACCCTATCTAGATCCTGCTTCTTGGTGGTCAATACCCCGTGCACTGCCTTTAGGTCCAACCCAAGACGCTCTCTTGCATCGGTTTCTTTAGTCAAGTTGGCGCCCAGATGGTTGATCATCTCTGTCTGCCTCTTGCAGGTGTAGACGGCTTCACTCTTTTCTCTTTGAAGCTGAGCGATCTCATTTTCCAATTCGTCATTGGCTTTGACTAGCTCTGCATTCTTGGCTTGAAGCTGCTCGTACTTCTGGATCTCGATCCTGGTAGGCTCAACAGGTTCGTCCTGTTTGACAAGAGGAAAAGGCATCAACACTTTCGCTGCTCTGTTACGAATCTAGTCCACATAAGGAGGATAAGCCTGATTATTGCTTTTTCCTAATGAGGCCTTTCCCTTTCGATGAACATTGTTCCAAGCGTGCTCAAACCTAACCAGATCATCTCCTTCTAATACGCCAGTGAGGTACAGAGATTCCTGTACCTCTTCGTCTTTAGGAGGTTCTCTTAAAGCATACCCGAATTGTCTGATAGCAATGGATGGATTATAGTTGATACAATCCTTCCTACCCATAAGAGGGACATTAGGAAAGCTACCACAGCTGTAGATAATTTCGCTCCCCAGACGCTCTCTATTAAACCAGTCAATATCTTCGGCAGACAAGCTCATCAGTCGCTCTGACCATTCCTTCGTCTCTGTCATCTTTATAAAAGGATCATCCTTCAGTAGATGAGTGACAAACCATCTGTAGAACAATGACGCACAACAGGACACACCCTTACCTCTTCTGTTTTCGTTTTTGTAGTTCACCGAATGGTACACGTCTCCGAGCAAAGTTGGAATTGGATTATTTGAAACAAAGATGCGAAGAGCATCCACATCCACGAAATCAGGAATATTAGGGAATAGCATGATGTCGTATATACACAGGGCCAATATAGCTTTGAACGCCACCCAACATTCTTTCTTGGCGTAGTGTCGTGCTCTCTCAGCTTGAAAAGACAGTGGGAATCCCCAGGCTCCGTTTCTCTTGACAGCTTTTCCCTCTAACTCAGAAACATCAACATGCAGAGCTGAAGAAATCTTAGTCAGATCTGGCTCCTGATCGATAGGCCAAAAGGGTACCTGGGCAAGAATAGGTATCTCCAATAAGACAGAGAACTCTTCCAGAGTGGGGGCTAGCACATAGCTCGGAAATGTGAAGCAACGCAGCAGGGGATCATAGAACTGAAGTAGAGTCTGGAGTCAATTCAATTCATAAACCGACGGTTTGCACACAACACTGAGTAGCTTCCCATAAGTTCTTTGGAAATCTCCCATCACTTCTTTACCGGGCAAGGAAATCAAACTTCTCAGAGTAGCAATATCCGGAGTAGGAAATTTGTAGGCCAAAGTTCTTCTCACACTGGGCTCCATGATGAACACAGAAAGGACAAGATTGCTAGAATCAAAGGGGAACTGCACACCTGCAACACAGATACGTGTTAGATGCAATGCAATATGAAAATGTAAATGCAGATGCAAAATGCAGCAGGGGATCAAGTGTTGTGCTGTGCTGTGCGGCTGTGAAGTGCTGTGGCAGATCATAATTTAGCTTCAGCAAGAGAATACCACACTCTGATAATACAGGACTACTGAAACCCACAAAACTGATTCACTGACACGAAAACCAGGTTGTCTGAAGGTTACGGTTTCCTGCAATAAACCTGACCCCGCTCACTGGTATGGACCTAATCACTGACAAAGGTACGGCATCCTATGCGTTCATCAGCGTCACAGACTTTCAAGAAACAATGATACGATACCCAGAAGGTGTGGCATCATCATCTCTTGAAGTGGCCTCACTTAGCTGAATAACAAATGATCGGTCCTCAGAGTCGACAATCCTAAGATCTGAAATCCTTTCAACGGCCCACTGGGCTGGAAATGGAAATCATCTCAAAGAACCTCGTCTGAGTGTAGATTTCGTGGGAACTAGTGCATGCCTAACATACAGGTTCACCACAAATCTGCGTCTAAATCTATGTAGCTCTCAAGCCTGGGTCTGGCTTATCACTCATCAAAGCCCCTCCCCACAACAGCACAATAATAATAATATCATACTGAAAATAAATGCGGAAAGTAAAAAGCAATAAACAAACATAGCCCAACAGGTAAACACACAAGCGCTAGGAATGACTCGCACAGGGAACTGTTGGAGTCCCCAGCAGAGTCGCCAGCTGTTGCTACTGCGAAAATAAGGTGCCGGCAATGACAGAAGAGTCGCCACCATTCGTTATTTATCCCTCAGAACGGGAAAGGAAACGAACGGAAAAACCTGACGAAAAGGTATAAGACAAGGTCATCGCAACCATTGTCTGGATTCAGGAGTCAGTTACTCAAGGGGAAGGTATTAGCACCCCTCACGTCCATCGTACTTGATGGGATCCACGCTTGTTGTATTTATCTGACGGGTTTGTTAAATCTATCTACGCTAAAAGGTCTGGTCTAAAAAGAAAAGAAAATGACTCGGCAAAGTATCGCACTTTATGCCTACGTATTCCCGTCTGGAACGAGAAATCAGAGTCAACGTAGTTCGCCTAATTACGGGGGAAGGTTGCTCGCCAAGATATCGCATCTTGTGCCTACGTACTTTCACACGGCGCGAAAGATCAAAGCAAACGTAGTTCGGGCTACGGAGAACACATGTTTGTTCAGCTGCTTTTTATCCAAGTAAAGTTAATAGACAGTTCCAGTAGTTGGTGTTTGCAGCTCGATCCTTCGAGACTTATGCATTACCGTTTGCGGTAGAACTGAAAGTTAATAGAACTTCTCCTTTTGAAAAAGGGTTTTCCTGATTAAGGGTCCGAGAGGACAAAAAGGATTCGAGTGTCTGTTTTCTGTTTTTTGCAGAAAGAAGTGTTTTTTAGTTGTCTGTAGTTCGTACAGCACTAGAGTCTATGACTTAGGAGCGAATGCATCGTATATCGTCCGAAGGACATATACTAAACACTCTAGGCGATTGAGAGGACACCGCTCAAACATCATTTCCCAAGTAGCTTAAGGCTCGTAACGCACTTGTACTAACTTGCCTTTATTATGTTTTTTACTGTTGTTTAAGATGAGAAGAGAAACATACTCTCTACGGGGAAACTGACTTGATCCTACAGTTATCATGCAATATTCGTCCTACGGTTGAGGTTAAAGGGGAAACTAACTATTGTTATCATGCATGGTTAGAATCCTAATGTCTGTTATAACTTCTCTTGAAGAAGAGAAGTCATAGCTCCTAGGGGGAACATGGTAATGAAAATCAAATAGTAAAAGAATTAACTGTATAGAAATTACTGTAAAGATGCATGCAATGTGTCGCTACTGCGAAAATCGGTGCTGGCTGAACAGAAGAGTCGCCACCGTGCGTTATTTATCCCAACGGAGGGAAACGAAACGCTCAGAGTAAACCTACCGCAAAGATGGGAAAGGAATGGTCATTACAACCAAATCCTGGATTCGGGAGTCGGTTACGCAAGGGGAAGGTATTAGCACCCCTCATGTCCGTCGTACTCGACGGGATCCACGCTTGTTTTCTAGTACGGATTGTTATTCTACCTATTCTACAGGTCCGGGTTAAAAGAAAATAAAATGACTCGGCAAAGTATCGCACTTTATGCCTACGTATTCCCGTCTGGAACGAGAAATCAAAGTCAACGTAGTTCGCCTACCTACGGGAAAGGAGGGGAAGGTTGCTCGCTAGGATATCGCATCCTATGCCTACGTACTTTCATACAGCATGAAAGATCAGAGCAAACGTAGTTCGGGCCACGGAAGACACAAGCTTGTCTTGATTGTTTTTATCCTTCTGAAAAAAGGTTTTCTCTTGATTATGGGTCCAAGCGGACAAAAAATGACACTTTGGTATTTGTTTTGAATCTTTCACGCAAGAAGTGTTTTTTTTATTGTGTTTGCAATCTCTGACGCACTAGAGACTATGATTTGAGAGTGACTACGTCGTATGTCACCCTAAGGGTAACACACTAAGCAATCAGATTACTGAAGAGTGACCCTCCAGCAACCTTTTCTCAAATAGCTTAAGGCTCATAACGTACGACATCGATTAACCTTATTACGGTGTTTTTGAATTGTTTTGAGATGAGAAGAGAAAGACGCTCTAAAAAAACCTATGGTTGAAAAGGGAATCAAAACTACCCTAACGTTGTCATGCATGGATGAGAGCCTAATGTCTATCATATTTCTCTCTTGCGCAGAGAGAAACAGAGATCCTAGGGGATAAACGGCAAAAGAAACAGATACATACAGTAAAGCAGTAAAATGCATGAGATGCAGCAAGAAATAATAGGCAAAGTGAAACAGCTTCACTTCAAACCTAAGGGGAAGATTAACAATACAACAAAGAAAATAAAACCCCAAAACCGGCTCTGACAGCAACAGATGAATAACCAGCAAAACGTTCACAGCAAAGGCCTCATTCAAGCTTCATCAATCTTCAAGCTTCATCAAGCACACTCCAAGAGGAGGATTAAACAATAAGATCAAGTTATAATGTTAAAGAACTTAATGACAACCAAAGGAAATCACTAAGAACTCAACATTGCAAATGAAAGGTATCCTCAAAGTTCTACTCACTTGGGCATACCACTCATCCCTCCTAAGGAGAGATGGAGCTTCCCAAGAAGGACTTTCTATCATTGGATGGAATAGAGATGGACAAGATACTCCATGTTTGAAGAAAGAGGCAAAACTAGTCTAATGCTCTTCCTAAAACCCTAATTTCCTAAGCTCCTACAAAAGCTCCACAAGAGGAAAAACCTTCATCTCCAAGCTCCAATCTTAAATCCCAAGCATCTTTAATGAATCCAGAAACTCCACCAAAAAGAACTCAAGCTCAAACCAACTCCAAGGCAGCCAACCAAGCCAAACAAACCAAAGCACTCAAGAGAGGAAATCATAAACACAAGCCACTTACAAAACCAAGTTGTAAAAATCTAATAAAATTTCTAGGGGAACATACATGTCTACCCTAACACATACTAAAAAATCAAAGCCAAATTCATCATCAATTGGAAGAACAAAATTCAACAAAACAGAGGTATCAATTAGGAAAGAAAAAAGAGAAAACTAGCAACATGCAATGCAAGCATGCGAGTGGGAAATGCACCCAAGATCATGATTAAACAGCCAAAAACAGTGACAAACATCCAAAATAATTCAATCCAAATTCAACACAATGATCTATGATGATTCGGATCGAACCGGCACGCGAACAAGCAAGCAAAACAGCAAAACAGGCCCTCTGTTACAGTGTTAATCGATTAACGCCAGAGGTTAATCGGTTAACCATTGAAAAACGCTTGAAAAATTGAATATTTAAGTTGGTTAATCGATTAACCATATAGGTTAATCGATTAACACTGTGCCAGAGGTGAAAAACAGCAGTTCAGAATCACTTTTCAGCAGCTTATCACTTAAGCAAACACTCCAATTATCATGTGATTGATCATGCACGAATTTAAACCAGCAAACATTGATTTAAACATCATGTAAACACAATAACACAACAAGATCATGGATCAAAATCAACATAATCAATCAAATGTGTAATACCCCAAATTTTGCCCTAAGATTTGTCGTCGCATTTCATTGCATTTTCATTGCATTTAATCAATTACTAACAAATTTGTGTAGTCGTTTGACTTTTTGCAGGTAAATATCATATGGCATGCATTTTTTTTCTAAAAAGTAAAAATGGCATAATTGGCAAGAGGACATGTGTAAGGAGTTGTGAGTGTGAGAGGTTGAGAGTTCGAATCTCACCTTTGTCACTTTTTGTTTTTTATTATTTTTACTCTAAATTTTTCTATCTTTCATTAAAAAATAACAAAAATAGTTTTTTATTATTATTTAATTATTATTTTCGTATTTTAATTAAATCATTTTTTAAAATATTATTTTTTTTCACTTTTTTCTAAATTATTCATAAAAATATCCAAAAAATCATAAAATAAAAAATATTAGAAAAAATTTTGTTCTTTTTATAATATTTTTTATTTTAGGAATCAATAGGATTATTAGTTTTTGTTTTAAATTTATTTTAATTATTTTAAATTATTTAAATTTTATTTTTTCTTAACTAATTATTTAGTTTGGGCTTTAAAATGGGCTTTAGGGACATTATTGACAATTTGGTGTTAACCCTAATTTGTTCCCTATATATACATGTGTTGCCTTGTTGAAAAGAGGGTCAGAAGGTTTTCTTCAGAAAAGAGGAGAGAGAAAGGGAGAAACACAGGAGATCCCCAGAGAAGAAAGGGGGTTGTTCCCACAACTCGTCAGAAGGATTGGAGCTCTCCAGTGTTCCCTTATTCGAACATTTTTCACATTTACCGAAGCAAACCTCCGCTTCGTAGGTTAAATTACTAAACCTTTTGCATTTTCATGTTTATGTGCATATTTTGCCATGTTAATGTGTTTAGGTCCGTTAAATTACTAAACCTTTTGCTTTTTCATGTTTATGTGCATATTTTGCCATGTTAATCTCCATGTGTGTTTAGGTCCGTAGATTTTAATATCAAAACCCTTTTTTATCAAAACTTTTTTTTAAAATCAAAACCCTTTTTTTATTTATTATTAAAACATTTTTTTTAGTAAGACCTTTTTTAAAAACTGAAAAGCCTTTTTGTTCCCAAGAAGAAAAAAAAAACCTTTTTGTTCCCAAAAACCTTTTCCCAAAAAACTGAAAAGCATTTTCCCAAAAAAAAAACTGAAAAGCCTTTTTTTTGAAAAGCCTTTTTTGTTCTAAAAAAAACTGAAAAGACTTTTCCTCAAAAAAACTTTTTTTTTTATAATTTAAACTTTTATTTTTTTTTATTATTTTAACTTAAATATTTTTTATTAAAAAATTAAAACTTTTTTTTATAATTAAAATATTAAAAAATTAAAACTTTTTTTTTATAATTAAAATATTAAAAAATTAAAACCTTTTCGTAAGGAACTCCTGATGTTTGATGTTTGTCGTGTCATTTTATGTACCTTTTATTACTTTTCTTTCTTTTGGCATTTCATGTGCATGCTCGAGGTTGAGATGTGCTTGTGGTGGCCACAGCCCCCACACTATTTTCCTCCCTCACTTCATTCTAAGTGTCATTACATATTTTCATATTCTTCATGTTTTCAGAAATGTTTCTTTGTTTCTTTATACCCTCTGCCTTTATTACTTTTCTTATTTATGTACCTTAATTATTCCTCCATATAATGATTTGTCATATTTTCACATTTTTTACAGTTTTATCCTTCCGAAGGATTAGGTCCAGCCTTTTGGCCGCCGAGTAAATAGCCTTACCCCTTTAATGGATCAAACCCTGTTTAACCTAGGTGTCCCGCCGTGGGCAAAATTGCTTTTATCCTAGTGTTAGGCCAAAAGAGTCGTCGTACTCTGTTTTAAGGTTTTCCGCCGTGGAATCCCTAATTTAACCCTATTTTAATTTTAATTAACATTTTTAACATAGAGATTGGAGTCTCTGAACAAACCTTGGCCACAGTCAAGACGTTTCTAACCTCCCTTTTGAGGGGAACTACAGTTACTCTGATTCCATTCCCGTAAGGATATGTAGGCACAAGATGCGATGTCTTGCCGAGTAAACTTAGAATTAACCCCTAGGTCTTTTTTAATTTTCAATCCTTTTGTATATACCCTAAAGCAAAATAATTAATGAAATAAAAAAAAAATAAACAAAAGGTTCCCGTAGAGTACTACGAAAGTTTAGGGTGCTAATACCTTCCCTAAATTTAACCAACGCCCGAACCTTAGATCTCTCCCTTTTAGGTTTTTCCTTTCTTTAACCTTTCCTTCGGATAAATCAAAGACCGGTTGTAAATGAATTAAGATTCAAGTTAATCAATAGCTTGACATCCAAATTTCACCGCAACAGAAAATGGCGACTTCACTGGGGACTCCTAATTTTTGAGGGTTATCCCTATCTTGTTTATTTTTCTTCATATATTTGTTTCATTAATATTTTTACTCATTTGTATATACGTTGTTCAGGGTACCTGCTTGGGAGTTACTGTGTTGTGAGATAAGTCCTACACCCGGACTTGAGTAACATTATTATAGGATGGTGATATATTCGACGAGGCTTATAGGGAGTGAGTCCCGACTAAGTTGACTCGAGAATCACCGCTCAGTTGAGACACTTTCGAAAATGGTTCGGTTGATCGAGTGTAATCGTGAAAACTTTTACCATTATCGATTGGAGTCTGTGATACTGGGAACCGTAGTACCTTTACACCATCTTGGCCTTATATAGGATGTAGTGCGGGAACTATGTGGGAGTAGTCCTACAATGGTTGCTACGCGATGCTACACTTAAAAGAGGTTCTCTTGAGAATATTATTGACCCTCGAGTCAGTCGGGAAGTCGATAATATCCGAAAGATGGACTGATGACTTTGGGCACTGATTTAGAACCCTTGTTCTGCAGGTACAATCAACCTATAGTACATACCTCTTTGGGAAGGGTAGACCTTGACTCCATTCATTGTTCCTCTAACTTAGGACCTTTTGTTTGCTTATGTGTATTTGTGCTTCGCATCCATAAAGCATCATATCATTTCTAGTTTCAAGGAATTCAGCAGTCCTTTGCAAATTCGAAAAGCCTTACATTTTAAAGTCTAAAATTTTTTCCAACTTTCTTAAAAAGCAATATTCGCAATCGACCGTTGAAATTCTTGAAACCATTGCATGGCATCAGCATCACATTTTTGCATTGCATTTGTCCCCCAGTTTCTCCTTCTTGGTCCTATCGTCTTCTAGTGTACCTTTGAGTTGTCAAGCTGATTCCTCGACACAGATATCAGACCAGAAACGGAACAGGAGTCACTTTGATCCTATTCTCATGACTTACACAGAGCTATATCCTGACTTAGTCCGGCAAGGACTGATTACTACAAAGGCTTTACCACCTCCTCTTAATCCTCCGGCTGGATTTAGGGTTGATCTCCATTGTGCTTCCCATGAGGGTGCCCCAGGCCATGACTTGGAGCATTGTTTTGCATTGAAGGCTAGAGTATGTGAATTGGTTAGAACTGGAATACTTGATTTTACAGACAGTCATCCGGATGTTCAGAAAAATCCCTTGCCAGTACATCAGAAATGAAGTTTTGTCACTAGGCCTTTTGTTTCTCGTTGTTTGCACTTTCCTTATTTTGTTTAAGTTGTTTGCTTTTAATTATGTTTGTACTTTCATTAATGAAATAAGCATTGTGACTCTTGATTCAATTCATTTCCGTCCATTTATTTGCATCTTTATGCTTTATTTTTCAAATGTTTACTTCTTGTCCAAAATTTTGATATGCTAAGATCGGAGGGAGGATGACGAAAATGTTATACCCATAATTGCTGTCAGTATGCTTTCAACCAAACCTTGTTGACGATGTAAGGCATTGTTTCAATTCCCAAACACTGGAGAAATAAGGAGGTTAATCCCTCGTTACCCCCTTCGAGCCTAGAAGTTGGAGTTTCTTTCGTTACAAAAAACCCACAATTTTAACCTTGGGATGGGTAGTTCTCAGTTAACTCGGTTGTGTGTTCATACGATACACCTTTCATTAACAAATTTTCCTTCGCACACGTCAAACAGGTGTCGAAGATGTTTTCTAATCAAAGGCCGATGATGGTTCACCGTAATCATTAAAATTAAACAGTCACTTTCCTTCACACAAAAAAATAATATAAAAAAAATCAAAAGAAGCCCGCTAAGTCAAAACCTATGAAGGAGACTTAGGCAAAACTGGGGCATCCCGCTGACTGTAAACTCTAAAATAAACAGTTCAGGCAAAATTTAGGGATAATACAAAGAGATTTTTAAATCCTTATCTTGAAAATCCTCAATGTCAAAACAATCAAATGTTATAGGGGAGTAGTGGCTGCCTTTTCATAGGTCCCTTTGACTTCTGAGTCATCATTGCTACGATCAATGAAATCCCTAACTTATGAGAACCTGAATGCATAGTATGAGTTAACTGAGCATAGGACTGAAGATCATCACGTAGATTGGGTGGGTACAAATAAATTTTGAGCCTTTATCTTTTGTTTCATAAACCGTGAACCAGGCCACATTACAACCCTCAAAAGACCTAATTGAAGCAAGGTTATTTTGAAAGTATACTACAGCAAGGTTGCGTAACCTGACTCCTAAAGATCTTTGTGAATCATTTATTTTGGCAGTACACCTTTGTTTTAAACTTTGAGCGTCTTGAACCGTTGTATTCTGACTAACGACTCATGTATTTTCCATCTTTCAAAAATAATTTTGATTTCAAAAGTCGCATGAACTTTGCATTACCATGTTTGTATGAATATTTTTGTTTGCAAACTGGCTTTCCTCTAAGGAATTTTCAAACAATGAGAAACTTGGTCAAGTGATCTTATCAGGGGCAAGTTCCTTTTACATCCTGTCAAAGAATTAGTTCAAGATTTGTTCAAGGCAATATCTTCTCAGATTTGGTTTATCCAGAGAATTGTTCAAGACTCAGACTGGGGCAAGCCCTCCGAGGATACAGCAAAACAGTCGACTCCACGAATCAGACAGCTGAAGCAATTATCAATTCATTTGACCTAGGGCAGTTTACTTGCATAATCCCCAAGCAGTTATTCATCATTCCTACAGTGACTATCAACTTGATACAGTTTAACAGAATGACAGTGATCTCCGTGTTGAGGAATCAGTCCTCCAGTTTTGTCATCTCACAGAAAGATTCGAGTCTTGTCGTCGACGTCTGCATTTGCATTTGATCATATGTCATAGCATAATTCCTTTACATTTCTATCTTGGGTGCTTTACTCCCCATTTACATTTCTATCTTGGGTGCTTTACTCCCCATTTACATTTTTATCTTGGGTGCTTTACTCCCCATTTACATTTTTATCCTGGGCGCTTTACTCCCCATTTACATTTCTATCCTGGGTGCTTTACTCCCCATTTACATGTCTATCTTGGGTGCTTTACTCCCCACTTACCTTCTATCCTTGGGTGTTTTATTCCCCATGTACCTTTATCCCGGGTGTTTTATTCCCCGTTTACCAGATATTCCTGGGTTTACCTAACATCATGGTGTTTTACCCTCATTTACTTTTTTTTCCTCCCTGAGGTCGTGTTTTACTCGCGTCTTACCTTGTGGGCAAAATTTATTTACTTGGCATCATGGGTGTTTTATCCCCATTTGCGTTTTTCTCCCGAGGTCGTGTTTTACCCGCGTCTTACCTTGCAGACAATTTCTAATTTACTTGGCACCTATCAACAATTCTGTGTCGTGTCTATCCGACGTTCTTCCAGATATGACATGTCTTCTTCCCTAGTGCAATTCCTCGATGGGTCGTCCCCTGTGACGTTGTTTCGTCTGTATCCGTGCATTTGTCATTTTCATCATACGCATCATATTAGATTCATATTATATTTAGCATTATAGTTCGTTTTGTTTTGTCCATATCATTGCATAGCACTGCGTCTAAAGGCAAAATTTTCGGTTATCTGTATTTAAATCCCTCCACCACGATTTCTCGAGTCTCCGTTGCTCAAATCACCCGGTGAAGTTATTTAAATAGGGGCAACTGTAATACCCCAAATTTTGCCCTAAGATTTGTCGTCGCATTTCATTGCATTTAATCAATTACTAACAAATTTGTGTAGTCGTTTGACTTTTTGCAGGTAAATATCATATGACATGCATTTTTTTCTAAAAAGTAAAAATGACATAATTGGCAAGAGGACATGTGTAAGGAGTTGTGAGTGTGAGAGGTTGAGAGTTCGAATCTCACCTTTGTCACTTTTTGTTTTTTATTATTTTTACTCTAAATTTTTCTATCTTTCATTAAAAAATAACAAAAATAGTTTTTTATTATTATTTAATTATTATTTTCGTATTTTAATTAAATCATTTTTTAAAATATTATTTTTTTTCACTTTTTTCTAAATTATTCATAAAAATATCCAAAAAATCATAAAATAAAAAATATTAAAAAAAATTTTGTTCTTTTTATAATATTTTTTATTTTAGGAATCAATAGGATTATTAGTTTTTATTTTAAGTTTATTTTAATTATTTTAAATTATTTAAATTTTATTTTTTCTTAACTAATTATTTAGTTTGGGCTTTAGGGACATTATTGACAATTTGGTGTTAACCCTAATTTGTTCCCTATATATACATGTGTTGCCTTGTTGAAAAGAGGGTCAGAAGGTTTTCTTCAGAAAAGAGGAGAGAGAAAGGGAGAAACAAAGGAGATCCCCAGAGAAGAAAGGAGGTTGTTCCCACAACTCGTCAGAAGGATTGGAGTTCTCCAGTGTTCCCTTATTCGAACCTTTTTCACATTTACCGAAGCAAACCTCCGCTTCGTATGTTAAATTACTAAACCTTTTGCCTTTTCATGTTTATGTGCATATTTTGTCATGTTAATGTGTTTAGGTCCGTTAAATTACTAAACCTTTTGCTTTTTCATGTTTATGTGCATATTTTGCCATGTTAATCTCCATGTGTGTTTAGGTCCGTAGATTTTAATATCAAAACCCTTTTTTATCAAAACCTTTTTTTAAAATCAAAACCCTTTTTTTATTTATTATTAAAACCTTTTTTTTAGTAAGACCTTTTTTAAAAACTGAAAAGCCTTTTTGTTCCCAAGAAGAAAAAAAAAACCTTTTTGTTCCCAAAAAACTGAAAAGCCTTTTTTTTGAAAAGCCTTTTTTGTTCTAAAAAAAACTGAAAAGACTTTTCCTCCAAAAAAACTTTTTTTTATAATTTAAACTTAATTTTTTTTTATAATTTTAACTTAAATATTTTTTATTAAAAAATTAAAACCTTTTTTTTTATAAAATTCAAAGCCAAATTCATCATCAATTGGAAGAACAAAATTCAACAAAACAGAGGTATCAATTAGGAAAGAAAAAAGAGAAAACTAGCAACATGCAATGCAAGCATGCAAGTGGGAAATGCACCCAAGATCATGATTAAACAGCCAAAAACAGTGACAAACATCCAAAATAATTCAATCCAAATGCAACACAATGATCTATGATGATTTGGATCGAACCGGCACGCGAACATGCAAGCAAAACAGCAAAACAGGCCCTCTGTTACAGTGTTAATCGATTAACGCCAGAGGTTAATCGGTTAACCATTGAAAAACGCTTGAAAATTTGAATATTTAAGTTGGTTAATCGATTAACCATATAGGTTAATCGATTAACACTGTGCCAGAGGTGAAAAATAGCAGTTCAGAATCACTTTTCAGCAGCTTATCACTTAAGCAAACACTCCAATTATCATGTGATTGATCATGCACGAATTTAAACCAGCAAACATTGATTTAAACATCATGTAAACACAATAACACAACAAGATCATGGATCAAAATCAACATAATTAATCAAATGCAAAGATCCATATGCAAATTATGCAAATAAGTTCGAAAACAAAATCGGATCAGAATTCCAACCTTCGGATCGGAGACTTGATCCGGTAATTGTTGATTCAACTGTAAATGAGTAGATCTAAGAAAAGAAAACCAGGATTCTTCAAGATCCACACCAATTTTTGTAGTAGCAATGTAGATCCACCAAGAACAACTTCAAATAAGCCAAATAAACACTTCCAAGAACACTTCAAAATTCAGATATGCTTGTGCACGAAAATTGGATGATGAAATGGAATTGGTGGAGTGAATTAATGGAGGTTTAGCTCTTAGAAATCAATGATTCCAATGAAGAATCAATGATCTCAAGGAGAAGAGCTTTGGGTGAGGTTTTTGAGATTGGAAAATTGAGAGAGAATTGAGAGAAAATTGAGAGCAATTCTGAAATGAGAGTGAATTATGAGGATTTTTCTTGTGAGGTTTGGATTGAATCAAATATATACACTCTTGGTTTGGATCCAAAGCAAGGATAGGAAAATGGCTTGGAAAAGGTGGTATGGAATGAGGTTTGGGCATTTGGAGGGAAAATGAAATTTGATAGTGTTCTAGATCCTTCCCAAGTGTGAAAATGCAATTTTAATGACCAAAATTGGACTCCAAAAGTGGCTGGACTTGAAAATTCACGTGCAAGGCAAAACATGCTGTGGTTAATCGATTAACCATATAGGTTAACCGATTAACACTGTTAAAAAATTCAAATCTGGACTGGTTTTCAAATGGTTAATCATTAACCCTATGTGTTAACCGATTAACACATTCAAAAATTTGAATTTGGCGCCTTTTGGAGGGAAACCTGCCCCTTTGCCCGTTTCCTGCCGTTCTGAACTCTATTTAGCTGCTGAAAGCCATTCTTGATTGCTCTGACCATGGGAACACTGTACATAACCTGAATGTTGCTTCTGAAATGAAAAATGCCCCTCTTGCACTGAAATTTGCACCTGGAGCCACCTGAATGCCTTGATCCCCTGCTATATGAATGATATCATGATATGCAATGCAAATGATAATGCAATGAGACATAAATCAGGCAAGAAAAGGTTGAGCAAATTTTGGGGTGCAATAGCTGCCCCTATTTAAGCGGCTTGGACCCGACTGGGTGAAGAGCGAACAACCTTCAAACATTCGAGGTACGAGACGGTTGAATACCAAAGAAACCCTGAAATTTGCCAACCGCAGAAAATAAACTGCACCACTGCTTGGGGAACAATATCCACAGATCTGATTTCAACACTATTTTGTCAATATTGGAATAAACTTAATGACTTCACTGGGAGAAGACTTTTGTCGAATATAAGAACATGATTTTTTCTTGTCATGGGACACATACTATGTTCCCTATGGGGAAATCATCCGTCTAGCTACAGGAAAGTTCATCCGCCTATCTCTCACGGGATATATGCGCTGGTCTAGTAACACTTCGTCCGCCTATCCAATACGGGAATATCCTTTTGTTCATATCACACAAACTCTTCAATCGTCTATCCAATACGGGAACGTACTTCTGTCTACATCATAGAAAAATCTTCTTCATCCGCCTATCCAATACGGGAACGTACTTCTGCCTACATCGCAGGAAATCTTCTTCCGCCTATCAATACGGGAATATCCTTCTGCCTATAACACAGGAAAATCTTCATCCGCCTATCAATACGGGAATACACTTCTGGCTATCTAATATGGGAAAATACAATTGTATAAATTTCATGAAACCTTCATCCGCCTATCCAATACGGGAACATACTTCTGCCTACATCACAGGAAATCTTCATCCGCCTATCAATACGGGAATATACTTCTGCCTACATCACAGGAAATCTTCATCCGCCTATCAATACGGGAATATACTTCTGCCTACATCACAGGAAATCTTCATCCGCCTATCAAATACGGGAACGTACTTCTTCCTACATCGCAGGAAATCTTCTTCCGCCTATCAATACGGGAATATCCTTCTGCCTATAACACAGGAAAATCTTCATCCGCCTATCAATACGGGAACGTACTTCTGCCTACATCGCAGGAAATCTTCTTCCGCCTATCAATACGGGAATATCCTTCTGCCTATAACACAGGAAAATATTTTCGAACATAGCTTCTTTTCCTATTCGCTGCAGTAACTAACTCCGCTGGGGATATTCCGAAAACAACTATCAAACACTCGTCTTGATAACAAGTGGCTACTTCTGACCTTTGATTTTATGAAAACCTGAAACGCTGCCGCAGCAACAAATCTTGAAGAAAACCTTCCGCTGGCCGGATACAATACCGCCTCAATTGGCAACTCTGTGGGGAAAATAATAAACTGAACTATGTCATCACACGTCTCCCGGCGAGACCTCGATCATCTGGTAATATCTGAGCTTTTAGAGCTCCATACTCCTATTGAGAACCACACCTGAAAGCAAAAATCATCCAACCTGATCTATGTTTCAAAATGCGTATGTTTGATAATGGCGTAATGCTCCATACAATATGGAAATGCTACGCGTTTTTTTGTTTGGTGTATGCAAATATGACACTATATGCCGATGCAAATGCAGGCTCGAACTGATGGGGTAGCTCTAACAAGCTTGCTTCATCAATCTTGGCCGTCGAGGACAAATATCATCCTGCTGGGGAGTGAACGGGTATCACAAAGTATTCCGGCAAAATAAATGCCAGGACACACCACTAACTCTGTCGGGGAGAGTTTTAACCTTCGATTTCCACTGGGAGGAAAGAAAACACTTGATGAAAAGAGAGAACTCTACTGAGGACGAAACGACTCTCTTGAGGAAAATCACCTGACTCCGTTGGTGAGAATGAATGACCCTACTGGGAGGGGAATCTCTATTGGGGAGAGTAGACTGTCTGGGTACAGCTCGCAAGTTTGGAAATATTAGTCTTCTGAGGCTAAGCAACTCTGCTCGGGATAGGGAATCCTTTTGGGGGACACCACACTGTCTGACTACAGCCTACAATCTTGGAATCATCAATTCTGCTGAGGATAAACGACCCTGCTGGGGAAAGTAAACCATCTGGCTATAGTTTACAAACTCGGGACTGAGGATAGACATCCTATGGCGAGCATTAACCTTGACCTGCTGGAGAATATTCTTCGGATAAGCTGCGACTAGCTGGAGAGTTTGATCCTTCTTCAGTAAAGACTGGTGTCATCTCAGCTTCAGGAATGAAACTCGACCTGCGTGGGGATTCACTTCGCATAATGATCAAGTCTTTTCGTCACGAGCCCTCGGTTAGGACTGCAATCTTCGGTCGTCCACTTCATATGGGCAAGAACCCCGCAACACCACAAACGAGACAAGACAAGTCTATACAACCAAATCTATTCAAGTTAGTGTTAGTGACATCATTTTCAGCCAATTCGAAGTTTTAGCAATTGTTGGCAAGGGCCAGCAACGTTATGCAACTGCTAGTTTTATCAAAACATTGGCGCTTTTCACATACAAAACAGTAAAGAACAAGCATCAAATACTGAATAACATGTTTTATTAATTGGGCCCCTGAATGGGCAGAGTTTTGTACACCGGATGTAACTCCTGAAAAGAGGAAGTCACGCACAACAAATATACAAGTATGCACATGAAGCATAAATACAGTGACAAATCGAATTTGCACATATGTCGGCAACGTGATGCAGACAAACATCATGAGCTGATCCTCCTATGACTCGCCTGACTCTGGCGCTTTCCCGGTATTCAAACTTCTGAAGAGACTATATCTGATAAACGAACTCTCAATCGTATTCTCCCGCACCAATGTGCAATGTAGTATCAAATTCGGACCGCAGTCATTTGCTTTTCAAATCCCTAACTTTTGCATGAACCGCCCTTTGCGGGTTTTCAGTTCACCGGGATACCCTTTTTTGTCGAAGCCGCCTAGTGTAGGTTTTCGACTCCGCGGGTGTACATCTTTTGAATTATATCCCTAATTTTTGCCCGAACCTTTTATTCTGTTTTTGGTTCGCCGGGATGCCCCATTTTTGCCTGGACTCTCTTTTTTCTGTCCAGCGGGTCAATTTTAAGCAAAGTATTTTTTAACTGCGTCCGAATTCACAGGCGACGTAAAGTCTTCACCGTCCATGGTGGATAACAACAATGCTCCTCCTGAAAAGACTTTTCTGACAACGTATGGCCCTTCGTAGTTGGGGATCCACTTGCCTCTGTGGTCTGTCTGTGGCGGGAGAATCCTCTTCAACACAAGGTCGCCCGTCTGAAAGCTCCTAGGATGTATCTTCTTATCATACGCTTTCTTCATCCGGCTCTGGTATAAACGACCGTATGCTAGAGAAGCTAGCCTCTTCTCATCCATTAAACTCAACTGGTTCAACCTGTCTTTCACCCATTCTGCCTCGTCAAGTTGGACATCTTGTAATACCCTCAGGGAAGGAATCTCAACTTCCAGTGGTAATACCGCTTCCATTCCGTATACCAACGAGAACGGGGTTGCCCCGGTTGATGTGTGTACCGTCGTACGATAACCGTGCAAAGCGAAAGGTAGCATCTCGTGCCAGTCCTTATAAGTCACCACCATCTTCTGAACGATCTTCTTTATGTTCTTATTGGCTGCTTCGACAGCGCCATTCATCTTGGGTCGGTACGGAGAAGAGTTGTGGTGTTCAATCTTGAAATTCTGACACAGCTCCTTCATCATCTTGTTATTTAAGTTCGAACCGTTGTCGGTAATAATCCGCTCAGGGATTCCATATCTGCAAATGATATCTCGTTTGATAAACCTGGCCACCACCTGCTTGGTCACATTTGCATAGGATGCCGCTTCCACCCATTTGGTAAAATAATCAATTGCTACCAAAATGAACCGGTGTCCATTAGATGCCTTCGGCTCAATCTTTCCAATCATATCAATTCCCCACATCGAGAATGGCCACGGTGACGACATCACGTTCAGAGGACTCGGAGGCACATGGATCTTATCTGCATAGATATGGCACTTATGACACCTTTTCGTAAACTTGAAACAGTTAGTTTCCATAGTTAGCCAGTAGTAACCTGCCCGCAACAGCTTTCTCGTCATAGCATGCCCACCAGCATGTGTACCAAATGTACCCTCGTGTATTTCCTTCATGAGCAACTTCGCCTCTTTCTCGTCTACACAACATAGCAACACCAAGTCATGATTTCTTTTGTATAGGACACCGTCTGGATTCAGATAGAAATTACCAGCCAATCTCCTGAGAGTCTTCTGATCGCGACTGGATGCCCCAATCGGATACTCCTTGTTCTTCAGGAAATTCTGGATATCAAAATACCAGGGTTTATCATCGGATGCTTCGTCAATGGCAAACACGAAGGCAGGTCTGTCAAGCCGAGAGATAACAATTCTGGGAGCCTCATTCCAGAAGTTGACTTTATACATGGAAGACAATGTGGCCAGGGCGTCAGCCATCTGATTTTCTGCTCGCGGCACATGATGCAATTCAACCTTGTCAAATAAAGGCAACAATCTCCTTGCATAATTCATGTACGGTATCAAGTTGGGCTGACGTGTCTCCCATTCTCCTTTTATTTGATTCACCACCAGAGCTGAGTCTCCGTATACATCCAGATTTTTGATTCGCAAATCAATAGCTTCCTCAAGCCCCATGATGCAAGCTTCATATTCGGCTTCATTATTGGTAACCGGAAAGGTCAACCGAGCAGTAAATGGGATGTGCGACCCATGTGGAGTAGTGATGATTGCCCCTATTCTGCTACCATAGGAATTTACAGCTCCGTCAAAGATCAACTGCCATTTGGAACCCAATTCTGGTCCTTCGTCCGGCAACGGTTCTTCACAATCTTTCATTTTCAGGTACATGATATCCTTGTCAGGAAAATCAAACCTCATCGATTGGTAGTCCTCAATAGGCTGCTCAGCCAGATACTCTGATAACACGCTCCCTTTTATAGCCTTCTGTGAAACATACTGGATGTCATATTCGGTCAAAACCATCTGCCAACGGGCAATTCTCCCAGATAGTGCCTGCTTTTCAAATACGTATTTGATAGGATCCATCTTCGAGCTGAGCATGGTTTTATGATTTAGCATGTACTGCCTCAAACGCTTGGCGGCCCGGGCTAGCGCACAACAAGTTTTTTCGAGCATTGAGTATCGAGATTCACAGTCAGTAAACTTCTTACTCAGGTAGTATATCGCATGCTCTTTACGCCCTGTCTCGTCATGTTGACCGAGAACACAACCCATACTCCCCTCAAGAACCGTCAAATACATAATCAAGGGTCTCCCTGCCACTGGAGGTATCAAAATAGGAGGCTCCTGCAAATACTGTTTTATTTTATCGAACGCCTTTTGACAATTTTCATTCCAGGTCACAGCCTGGTCTTTCTTCAACAGCTTGAATAATGGCTCACACGTAGCTGTTAGGTGAGATATGAACCGAGCGATGTAGTTCAATCTCCCTAAAAACCCGCGCACCACTTTTTCTGTTTTAGGCGTCGGCATTTCTTGTATTGCTTTTATTTTTGCAGGGTCAACCTCTATTCCCTTTTCGCTCACGATAAACCCCAGCAGTTTACCCGATCTCACCCCGAAGGTGCACTTGTTAGGGTTCAGTCTCAGCCTGAACTTCCTAAGCCTCTTGAATAATTTCAGCAGATTCACCAAATGTTCTTCCTCCGTCTGGGATTTAGAAATCATATCATCAACATAAACCTCGATCTCTTTATGCATCATGTCATGAAAGAGAGTCGTCATTGCACGCTGATACGTTGCCCCAGCATTCTTCAATCCGAAGGGCATCACTTTGTAACAAAATGTTCCCCAGGGAGTAATGAAGGTAGTCTTCTCCATGTCTTCTGGCGCCATTTTTATCTGATTATAGCCCGAGAAGCCATCCATGAAGGAGAAAACGGAGAATTGAGCGGTGTTATCAACCAGCACATCGATGTGAGGAAGTGGGAAATCATCTTTCGGGCTCGCTTTGTTCAAGTCACGGTAATCTACGCACATTCTCACTTTACCGTCTTTCTTTGGAACTGGCACAATATTAGCGACCCATGAGGGATATTTTGTAACAGCTAGGAAACCAGCATCCCACTGCTTTTGAACTTCCTCTTTAATCTTCACGGCCATGTCCGGTCTAGTTCTTTGGAGCTTCTGCTTAACCGGCGGGCATTCTTCTTTTAGCGGCAGACGGTGCACAACCATATCCGTGTCCAGCCCAGGCATATCCTCATACGACCAAGCAAAAATATCATTGTACTCTTTGAGCATTTCAACCAATCTTCGCTTGACGTCGCTCTGCAGCGAGGCCCCAATACGGATGTTCCTTTCAACTCCTTCCGACCCCAGATTGACGATCTCAATGACTTCCTCATGAGGCAGAATGATTCGTTCTTCTTGTTTTACCAGCCAAGACAACTCTTCTGGAACGTCGCCATCTTCAACAATCTCTTCTTCGGTCTGAAATACCGGGTGTTTAAAGTCGAAGTGAGTCATAGGCGGTTCATAGATGTCATCTGAAATAGTAATCCTGCAAATGAAATGGTTAAATGCTTCAAAACCCATACAAAGCGAATAACCACGTTGCTAGTTTATTGTAAAAAAATAAAAACAGGAAAAACAGAGATCACAATATTTGTACGTGAAAAACGCCTTTTATTTAACGATTAAACAGTGCAATGTACATAACAGAACGGCCCTAAGAAAAATCACGATGTCGTGGGTAGGACACCGGATTGTTCAACAATTAAGAAAACAAAGTATTACTGTTTAGTTGTCACAGGAACAGTCTCCTGAATAGACCAATTGCAAAGCCCTTGTCCTGGCACGCTCGGCTGAATCCAGGCGTCCATGTCGCAGTCGCTGTCTCCTTCTTTGGAATCTGAAACAGCGTTGATGGTCTCATGATATACTCCACTAGCCGTAATTGTTATTGGTCCTTTGAAACGGGGTGCCCCTGCAGTAGGCGTTGATGATGAAGGTTGATATCCCAGCCCAAATCTGTCCATTTTCACGGGAATATCTAGAACCTTGCCCCAGCCCTTGGTCTCGTCAGTCTTCACTAGAGCCTGAGCCTCTTTGTATGATGATACTGCCACCTCTGATACTTTACTCGGCCCTGGAACTTTGTCTTTGATGCGCAACCCTTCAAAGGCTTGACAGGGTGTCTCATGGATCTCGCCGTCGACTTCCACATACTTGAATGACGACAAATGGCTGACCAGTATATCCTCCTCTCCACAAACTGTGACCACACTATCCCCCACCATGTACTTCAGCTTTTGGTGCAAGGTAGATGTGACTGCCCCAGCACCATGGATCCATGGTCGTCCAAGAAGACAGCTATATGCTGGCTGGATGTCCATAATGTAAAATTCGGTTTCAAAAATCTCCGGCCCCACCTGCAGAGGCAAAGTTATGGATCCAAAGACTGACCTTTGTGTACCATCAAATACCCTGACCACCAAGTCACTAGGCGTACAAATGATCCCCCTGATGTCCAATTTCATCATTGCTTTCTTTGGCAGCACATTCAAGGAAGACCCGGTATCTACCAGCACGTGGGACATGACTGTGCCCCTGCATTCAACTGAGACGTGCAACGCCATATTATGCTCTCTTCCCCTCGGGGTCAAATCAAAATCCGTAAATCCCAAACTATGGCCCGCATTCACGTGCGCCATCACCCCCTCCAACTGATTCACAGAAACATCCTGGGGTACGAACGACGTGTCCAGAATTTTCAATAACGCATTCCTATGGGCTTCGGAACACAATAACAGCGACAGTATGGATATCTTCGACGGCGTTTGATGAAGGTGCTCAACAATCTTATAGTCACTCTTACGGATAAGACGCATAAACTCTTCTACATCCTTCAGTGCCGTTTCTTTTTCATTCCTCTGCACAGGAGCATCCTCATTCACTTTTCCTTTACCTTTCGCCAATCGTTCAGCCTCTACCTCAGGTGATATAAAAATTCTCCCGCTCCTCGTCATCCCTACAGTTCCGACGACATTGTCCACAACCCCAGCTGGCTGTTTACTGATATCAAGTTTCTCCCCATCACAATATGCTTCCAGCCCATAAGTCCATGGTACCGCCTTAGTGCTCTCATAAGGGATTGGCCCTGCCTTTGTAATAGTGATCGTCAGTCGCCTGGCTGGCGCCGTTATAGTTATCGTTTTCCGTGGAATTGTCACCATAGCAACGTCACTTTGTTCATCAGCTAATACTTCTGCAGGTTTCTCAACTGCCGTTTTGTCGAATTGCAACGTGCCTTCATCTATCAAGGTCTGAATACCCTTCTTCAATTCAGCACAACCCCTGGCCTGGGTCCAACATTCTAGACAAAACTCATTGCAGCCCGGATACACACCTCCTTTCAATAACCTGCTCTTTACTTCACACAACAGCGTTTTCAGTTCATCAACACTCATGATCAGATTCAAACCCTCCTCAGTCAAAACAGCATTTGCCCCATGGTTGGGCATGGGCTGTTGTACTATATTCGGACCTGCTTGCCCAAAATTTATGGCCTTGCTATCCAGCAGATCTTGCACCACATGCTTGAACGTGTGGCAAGTCTCTATGTCATGGCCAGGTGCCCCATAGTGGAACTCGCAGTGCTTATTCCTATTAAAGCCAAACGGAGGAGTGCCCGTCATTAGCACCATAGTCCTCTTTTCCACCAAATTCAAACCCAGTAATGTTTGGAGTAACTCCGCATACGGATAAGGAGGTACATCAAATACTCTTTTCGGCCTCGTGTTAGGAAACCTCCTCTGTCCCTGATTTGGCCTCTGCTGCTGCTGTTATTGCTGCTGCTGTGGTGGTACCTGCTGTAGCGGTATTGGTTGTTGAGGAAATGGAATTGTGACGCTTGCCACCTGTTGCGGGTGATTGTACTGATTCCGTCCTCGGCCCTGGCCTCGGCCCCCGAATACTGCACTTGTGTCACCCTGACGGCGACCACCAAAAGCTTTTCTGTTACCTCCCGACGAAGTAGACTCCCCAGCTTGGAATCTTCCCATTTTGATATTACTTTCAACTTTCTCGCCCATCAAGATTAGATCCGAGAAACTGCCCAAGGAAGCAGGAAACAACTTATCACAAAATATGCCAGTGAACATTCCTATGAACATATCATTCATCTCCTTCTCAACCAAAGGAGGATGAACCCTCGCAGCCATGTCGCGCCATCTCTACGCATATTCTTTGAAACTCTCATCTTTCTTTTGCGACAACCCCTGTAACTGGACCCGGTTTGGTGCCAAGTCACTGTTATACTTGTAGTGCGCCACAAACGCATCGGCCAGTTGCTTCCAAGTCTTTATCTGAGCAGGCTCCAACCCCATGTACCATTCAAGGGAAGGACCAGACAAGCTGTCTTGAAAGAAATGCATCAGCATTCTTTCGTCGTTCGAATAAGCCGACATCCTTCTATAGTATGATCGCACATGCACCTTGGGACAGGTATCTCCCTTATATTTATCAAATGCGGGAGCTTTAAACTTCAGCGGTACCCTTAGGCCAGGCACTAAACCCATAGTGGTCATATCTAAACCAGAAGCACTCTGATTCACAACACCTTTCATTTGCTCCTCGAGCATCTTGATTCGCTGAGTGTTGTCTACAGGACCTTCAAAACCTCTACCAGAGAAAGCATCCTCTTGTTAGTCTTCCATCCAATTACCATTCTCATTTCCGTACCCATCATACCCATTATTACGACCAAGTCTAGTCTAATTCATCACAGGGCCCCATCCCCTGTTACCATACCCTTGAGCGGCCCCGGCAGGTCCAAAAGCCATCATTCCAGCACCATTTCCGTTACCGAATCCACCATAGGCCTGATTAGCATTACCAAATACATCATGTCCGAAACCCTGAGCGTTGAGCCCAAACTTCCCATCCTGGTTAGCATAATCAAACCCCTGGTCGTTATAGCCAAATTCGTTATTACCGAAGCCATTACCTCCATTGTTATCACCGCCCAGATTGGCGTCTCCGAATCCAACGTTGTTAATGACAGTCTCATTACCAACTCCGGTATTACCATGCCCGGCGCCAGCGCCATTGTTCACATTCACAGCAGGTATATTCCCCACAGGTGGAGCTACTGGTGTAGGAGTACCATCCCCATGAATGGTGTCAACACGTACAGAATTGTGGTCTTCATTTCCGTTCCCGACATTCCTCACCAGCAATGGCTGCACCAAAGTTTGCAAGTTTTCCTGCCCTTTCACAATTGTCTCCATCGTCTGCATGAACAGCGCCAGCTTCTCACGCATTTCCTGCATCTCGCTCTGTATCTGGTCCATAACTCTTTTGCAGTTGGTACGAGTAGAGTATCGGTGAGGACGTTGACTCTCAATCCTGGAAGAACCTGAAGAGGGGCAGGAAATAAGATACAATCCAATAATTACCTGATGAATGCAATATGAATGCAAATGCAATTATGTAAATATGCTATAGGTTATATTCCCCCGATTCTAGTTCTAGAGAGAAAGCCATTACGGTAATGGAGTCCCTATCCAGCAAGCAATGAACCAGAAAATCCTCATATATAACAAGTGCCCAGAGGCTGAGTACAACAGTTCAACTGAATACAACCGTAGAGACCTCGGCCAACAAGTCTGGCGATGGCCCGAATATAAGTACAAATAACAGAGGTAAGGAAAAGATACATCAGGCCAAATGGCATGCTCGGACGTCCTCCAATATCCTCATCGTCTCCGAGTGCCCTAGTCGGGAGATCAACTCCTGAATCAGTAAAGCATGCCGCTCGGTAGTGGATCTCAGCTTCGCGGCGTCGTCCCGGGAAGCTCCTTTGCTCGAACTCTCGTCAGATCTGTACCTCTTGGAACCGGCCTTCTCCTCATAACCTCTCGACTTCTCGTCACTGTCACTTTCCCTGAGATCAGCAGTAATCCTAAGGGATGTTACTTCAGCAATCCTTGCTTCCTGAGTTTTAACCTGTGCCTCCAGTGTAGCAATCTGCGCTTTCAGTTCGTCTTCGCGCTCTTTCTGCTTGGTAAGCGTGGTGTTCCACAAAGCTTCCCACTTGCTGATACGAGCATAAGCTTTGCTTAGAAGTTCCTTCTTGGAAGTAAGCACCTTGCTTACACCGTTCAAGGCTATCCCCACTTTTTCTTTCTTGTTGGTTGCTTCTGTCAGCTCTGATCCCAACCTGTTAATAAATTCGGTCTGTTCCTTCACAGTGCAGGTGGCTTCCTTCTTCTCTCGTCGTAACTGGAAGATCTCCTTCTCTAACTCCTCGTTAGCTTTCTTCAATTCCTCATTTACAGCCAACAACTTGTTATACTTCTCACTCTCTTCTGCAGGAGGTACCTCAATCAATGGAAGATACAGGGGTTCCTCAGCAGGATAAGGCATCAAAGAAGTACTAGCTCTCTCATGGACCCATGCCACATAAGGATCATAAGCTCTACTGTTTCTCTTACCGAGCAAAGCTTTACCTCTCCTATGGATGTTAGCCCATGCATGTCTCAACCTGATCAAAGCAGCCGTATCTAATGAGCCCGTGAGATACAGAGATTCTTGTATCTCCTTCTCAATAGGAGCGTCCCTCAAAGCATAACCGAACTGTCGTACCAGCAATGAAGGATTATAGTTAATACAGCCTTTTCGTCCAATCAGGGGAACATTCGGAAAGCCACTGCAACTATATATAATATCAGTGCCAAGCATACTCCGATCAAACCAAATGATATTCTCCGCAGACAGTCCCATCAACCGGGAAGACCAATCCAAAGTATCAACAGCATCAACAAAAGGTCCTGTCTTCGGAAGATGCCCCTGGAACCACCTGTATAAAAGAGGAAGACAGCAGGAAACATTCTTGCCACGACGTTTCTCATTCTTGTAGTGAATGGAATGATAAACATCGCCCAAGAGAGTTGGAACGGGATTCTTCGAGGCGAGAATCAAGAAGGCATCCGAGTCGACAAAGTCTGGCACATTAGGAAACAAGACAATCCCGTAGATGCAGACAGCCAGAATAGCACTAAAGGCAACCCAACACCCATTCTTCACGCACTGTGTAGCCTTCTCAACCAAGACAGATAAGTGAAAACCATAAGCTCCATTCAGCTTGACCAAGCCTCCTGGAAACTCAGAAGCATCCAAACTGACAATCTCTGTGAGTGTAGCTAACTCAGGCTCAGTATCAACGTGTACAAAGGGCATCTGGTCTAGCACGGGGATACCCAACATAACATAATACTCCTCCAAAGTGGGTGCAAGAATGTAGTCTGGAAACAAGAAACATCTAAGCTGCGGCTCATAAAACTGCATCAAAGTATACACCCCAGTAGTCTCGAAAGCTGAAGGTGTGTACAACAAGCTAAGCAGTCTCCCATAGGATTCTCTGAACCTAGCCCTCACACTCTCATCTGCCAAAGCAACTAAACCCAATAATGAACTGATGTCTGGTGAATGCAACCTGTAAGCAACCGTCTTCTTCAGGGACTCCATGCCTGGCTAGAAGATATCCTAGAATCAGAGGGGAATGATCACCTGCAACATAAATACATGTTAATGAAATGCAATCATGAAAATGCACATGCATATGCAAACAAGGGATCAAGTGCACTGCTGATAGACTGGGCTGCTCTGTACTGGAGCTTGAGAACCATCCAATCTGCATCTCAAACCAAACCAACCACTCAAAAGAACCCTGTAACCACGTCTCACTGATAGAGATAAACCAGGTATTCTGAGGTCAAAGGTTTCCTGCAAACAGACCCTCCTACCCCTCACAGGTATGTACTTAACTCGCAGACGAGGTACGGCATCCTATGCGGGTTCAACGTCACAGACTTTCAAGAGCGATGATACGATACCCAGAAGGTGTGGCATCATCATCCCTTGAAGCGGCCTCACTTAGTTGAATCCCAATTGATAGGTTCCCAGAGTCGACAATCCTCGGGTCAGACAACCTGTCGAGCCCTAAGGTCCAGGCAAGAAGCATCAAAGAGAATCTCGTCCGAGTGAGATTTCGCGGCTAGCTGGTGCGAGCTAAGCAAGCAGGCTAACCACTACTCTCTCTCTAAATCTATGTGTAACCTCAAGCCCAGGTCCGGCTTATCTCTCAACAAATTACCCCCTTCCCACGACAGCAATAATAATATAAAGCTGATAATAAAATGCGGAAAGTAAATACAGAACAGTAAATCTATACAACACCCCTGACGGGAAAACAAGCGCTAGGATTGACTCGCGTAGGGAACCGTTGGAGTCCCCAGCAGAGTCGCCAGCTGTCGCTACTGCGAAAATCGGCGCCGGCTGAACAGAAGAGTCGCCACCGTGCGTTATTTATCCCAACGGAGGGAAAGGAAACGCTCAGAGTAAACCTACCGCAAAGACGGGAAAGGAATGGTCATCGCAACCAAATCCTGGATTCGGGAGTCGGTTACGCAAGGGGAAGGTATTAGCACCCCTCACGTCCGTCGTACTCGACGGGATCCACGCTTTTTTCTAGTACAGATTGTTATTCTACCTATTCTACAGGTCCGAGTTAAAAGAAAATAAAATGACTCGGCAAAGTATCGCACTTTATGCCTACGTATTCCCGTCTGGAACGAGAAATCAGAGTCAACGTAGTTCGCCTACCTACGGGAAAGGAGGGGAAGGTTGCTCGCTAGGATATCGCATCCTATGCCTACGTACTTTCATACAGCATGAAAGATCAGAGCAAACGTAGTTCGGGCCACGGAAGACACAAGCTTGTCTTGATTGTTTTTATCCTTCTGAAAAAAGGTTTTCTCTTGATTATGGGTCCAAGCGGACAAAAAATGACACTTTGGTATTTGTTTTGAATCTTTTACGCAAGAAGTGTTTTTTTTATTATGTTTGCAATCTCTGACGCACTAGAGACTATGATTTGAGAGAGACTACGTCGTATGTCACCCTAAGGGTAACACACTAAGCAATCAGATTACTGAAGAGTGACCCTCCAGCAACCTTTTCTCAAATAGCTTAAGGCTCGTAACGTACGACATCGATTAACCTTATTACTGTGTTTTTGAATTGTTTTGAGATGAGAAGAGAAAGACGCTCTAAAAAAACCTATGGTTGAAAAGGGAATCAAAACTACCCTAACGTTGTCATGCATGGATGAGAGCCTAATGTCTATCATATTTCTCTCTTGCGCAGAGAGAAACAGAGATCCTAGGGGATAAACGGCAAAAGAAACAGATACATACAATAAAGCAGTAAAATGCATGAGATGCAGCAAGAAACAATAGGCAAAGTGAAACAGCTTCACTTCAAACCTAAGGGGAAGATTAACAATACAACAAAGAAAATAAAACCCCAAAATCGGCTCTGACAGCAACAGATGAATAACCAGCAAAAATTTCACAGCAAAGGCCTCATTCAAGCTTCATCAATCTTCAAGCTTCATCAAGCACACTCCAAGAGGAGGATTAAACAATAAGATCAAGTTATAATGTTAAAGAACTTAATGACAACCAAAGGAAATCACTAAGAACTCAACATTGCAAATGAAAGGTATCCTCAAAGTTCTACTCACTTGGGCATACCACTTATCCCTCCTAAGGAGAGATGGAGCTTCCCAAGAAGGACTTTCTGTCATTGGATGGAATAGAGATGGACAAGATACTCCATGTTTGAAGAAAGAGGCAAAACTAGTCTAATGCTCTTCCTAAAACCCTAATTTCCTAAGCTCCTACAAAAGCTCCACAAGAGGAAAAGCCTTCATCTCCAAGCTCCAATCTTCAATCCCAAGCATCTTTAATGAATCCAGAAACTCCACCAAAAAGAACTCAAGCTCAAACCAACTCCAAGGCAGCCAACCAAGCCAAACAAACCAAAGCACTCAAGAGAGGAAATCATAAACACAAGCCACTTATAAAACCAAGTTGTAAAAATCTAATAAAATTTCTAGGGGAACATACATGTCTACCCTAACACATACTAAAAAATCAAAGCCAAATTCATCATCAATTGGAAGAACAAAATTCAACAAAACAGAGGTATCAATTAGGAAAGAAAAAAGAGAAAACTAGCAACATGCAATGCAAGCATGCAAGTGGGAAATGCACCCAAGATCATGATTAAACAGCCAAAAACAGTGACAAACATCCAAAATAATTCAATCCAAATGCAACACAATGATCTATGATGATTTGGATCGAACCGGCACGCGAACAAGCAAGCAAAACAGCAAAACAGGCCCTCTGTTACAGTGTTAATCGATTAACGCCAGAGGTTAATCGGTTAACCATTGAAAAACGCTTGAAAAATTGAATATTTAAGTTGGTTAATCGATTAACCATATAGGTTAATCGATTAACACTGTGCCAGAGGTGAAAAACAGCAGTTCAGAATCACTTTTCAGCAGCTTATCACTTAAGCAAACACTCCAATTATCATGTGATTGATCATGCACGAATTTAAACCAGCAAACATTGATTTAAACATCATGTAAACACAATAACACAACAAGATCATGGATCAAAATCAACATAATTAATCAAATGCAAAGATCCATATGCAAATTATGCAAATAAGTTCGAAAACAAAATCGGATCAGAATTCCAACCTTCGGATCGGAGACTTGATCCGGTAATTGTTGATTCAACTGTAAATGAGTAGATCTAAGCAAAGAAAACCAGAATTATTCAAGATCCACACCAATTCTTGTAGTAGCAATGTAGATCCACCAAGAACAACTCCAAATAAGCCAAATAAACACTTCCAAGAACACTTCAAAATTCAGATCTGCTTGTGCACGAAAATTGGATGATGAAATGGAATTGGTGGAGTGAATTAATGGAGGTTTAGCTCTTAGAAATCAATGATTCCAATTAAGAATCAATGATCTCAAGGAGAAGAGCTTTGGGTGAGGTTTTTGAGATTGGAAAATTGAGAGAGAATTGAGAGAAAATTGAGAGCAATTCTGAAATGAGAGTGAATTATGAGGATTTTTCTTGTGAGGTTTGGAGTGAATCAAATATATACACTCTTGGTTTGGATCCAAAGCAAGGATAGGAAAATGGCTTGGAAAAGGTGGTATGGAATGAGGTTTGGGCATTTGGAGGGAAAATGAAATTTGATAGTGTTCTAGATCCTTCCCAAGTGTGAAAATGCAATTTTAATGACCAAAATTGGACTCCAAAAGTGGCTGGACTTGAAAATTCACGTGCAAGGCAAAACATGCTGTGGTTAATCGATTAACCATATAGGTTAACCGATTAACACTGTTAAAAAATTCAAATCTGGACTGGTTTTCAAATGGTTAATCATTAACCCTATGTGTTAACCGATTAACACATTCAAAAATTTGAATTTGGCGCCTTTTGGAGGGAAACCTGCCCCTTTGCCCGTTTCCTGCCGTTCTGAACTCTATTTAGCTGCTGAAAGCCATTCTTGATTGCTCTGACCATGGGAACACTGTACATAACCTGAATGTTGCTTCTGAAATGAAAAATGCCCCTCTTGCACTGAAATTTGCACCTGGAGCCACCTGAATGCCTTGATCCCCTGATATATGAATGATATCATGATATGCAATGCAAATGATAATGCAATGAGACATAAATCAGGCAAGAAAAGGTTGAGCAAATTTTGGGGTGCAACACAATGCAAGTGAGGGAGGAAATGTGTGTGGGGCATAAGCCTCCACAAGCTCATCTCAACCTCAAGCCAGATATGAATAACTGCAAAGATAATAGGAAGAAATAAAATGCAATTAAACAAACCACAAACCACACAGGCAAGGGGGCGGAGCTCTAGCGAATACCAGCAAGCAAAGCCATATAGTAAAAATACAAGCAAAGGGAGAAACTCGACCTCTAATGTAATACAAGCAAGGGGAGAAACTCAACCCTTAGGATGCTCTTAGGCCTATTCAACTACATGACCTAAATCTAAATGCAACACACCAATCAAGTCACACCAATACAGCTAAACGAGAAGAAAACAGACAGGGATACCAAGCCAACAATCTCCACAGCAGAGCAATCTTCTGACAGCAATCCAATCCAAAGTCTGTAACTGTTCTTCAAGTCCGCCATCTTCAAGAGAAGGAAATCATCCAACAAGCAATCAAGCAAGCTTCTACCCTAAGGAAGAAAATTGGGTGTTGGGAGGCTAGGGTAAACTCCACAGGAGCTTATCCCAGGCACTCAACCAACAAAAAGATCTTTGGGGAAACCTAGGGGTTTAGCTCCTTCAAGAGGTGTGCCATATTCCCCCCACAGGAGGGACTGTGCTACCTCAAGAAGGTTCCTAAAGAGGAAAGAATGATAGAACTTTAGGAGAATGGAAATGAGAAGCAAGGTAAGTTCCACAGGAACCTGCCATAGACACTCAACCAAATCCATTTCCTTTAGAAGGCTTGCTTAGTCTCAACCTCAATGTGAAAGGTAGGGAATTCCTCCACAGGAGGAATTATACCCATAATGAAGGATCCTAATTAAGCAAAGGAATATTGAAAGGGAACTAATCCTAAGGAAAAATCATCACCTACTTGAATTGCTAAAGAAACCATAAGTGTTATCTCCTAAAAACTACCTATTATAAGGTTAAATTGTAAAATAGGAAACTAAGGGAAAATCCATCCTAAAAAATATAGGGAAAATCCTACATCATCTAATACGTGTTAACATTCTATGGTAGAAAAAACAGAGGTTAAATCTAAACCAAAGCGCCTAAATCAAATCCAAAGTTCAAGGGTGCTCTAAAAGAAATCACTAAAGAAATACTCCTAAACAATTAACCTAAAACCCTATTTAAAGTCATCTAAAAAATCAAGCAAAAAACATATATCAACATCATCACATATACAAACAGTACAAAAAAATTTCAACATCAAACTCAAAAAAATGAGAGAGAAAGAAAATGCACAAATTCAACATCATTATTTCATTATTATAAAATGCACTTTTTACTATTTTTTAAGATTTATTTTCTAACAAGTATTAAACAAAAAAATAAAGAAAAGAAATTAAAACTAAATGAAAACTGGGGTGTATTCAGCAACTAATTAAAGCACAAGGTGCCCGGGCCTTAAAAGGGGGTGGGAGTATCATAGGGCGCAAGGCCCATTTGACTTATTAAAACAGCAAAAAAAACTCAAGAAAATGCCCAGGGGGTGCAACGAGTAGGCATTTCATATTGTAAATCATACTTGGGCCTGAAGGGAGGGTGTGCGTAGCACACAGAAGGCCAAGGCCCAAGCGAGACAGTGCACATCAATTAATTCAGAAATTAAAGAAAAATTAACCACGGGGGAATCGAACCCACGTATTCAAGGCCAAAGTAGCGCTGAATAACTTGAAACTCCCCTAAGCCCAAAACGGCTGCATTTTGGGGGATGTATGCGTGGCTCGCTCGCCACCCTTGGATGTGTGGAATAAGTCCACATTCTCAAAGCACAGAGGGCCAGGATTTCATCTTCAACCTTTCAAACTTTCTGCAAACCATAAGCTTCGCGCGCAGCCCTCCCATGGTGGACGGAAATGAATATTTTCCGGCAAACTTTAAGTGACCATATCTCCCTCAATAATACACCAAACGCGATGATTTTTGAACCAATTTTGCATGATATTTCGAGAGGAATCCAAATATACTACTTAAACAGCCTAAAAATCCACGAATAAAAAATTACATATCCTAACCAAAAACGCATCTAATCCTAAAATCTCACTAAACATCAAATTATTTGCCCAGAAATCATCTACAACTTAAGGTGAACCTAACCACATGATTCTAATGCACTGAAAACACATAAATTAAGAGCAAATTCAAGAAGTAAGAACCTGAGTTCAAGCTTCAATTGGAGTCGTTTCTGGCTTGATTCTTGATCCAAAACGTTCCAGATCCAATGAGTGATGATGTTAGAAGAAGATTGAATCCTCAATTGTGCTTGAAACAACCCCTAACAGAAATTCACTCTTTCACTTTTCTTCTTCAAGCTTCAATGGTGATATTTTCTTTCAACCCCAATCAATCACCAACCTTGTTTCTGATGAGCTCCTAGACCTTTATAGGATTGTTTAGAACCTTCTAGAGCTCAGGCCCAAGCCCAAAATTAAAAATCCAAGTCCAACTTTTCTTCAAAATTTTGGTTATGGCAATGCATGAAATTGGCTTCATAGCTTGCATTGGAAGCTTTGGATGACTTACATATTTCATTTGGAATGAATTCAGCCCAAGAGGAATCTCCACATTGCCTTTGTGAAGGAATTGTGTGATGTAACTTTTATGTGAAGAAATCTTGTGAAAGGCCATGAAACACACTTCAAATGAAAATTCCATAATTACCAATGTCTTTAAAACATATTTTCTGATTAAAATGAGTGGTTATTTGACTTGTTTTGGACCCATAACCATTTATTTCAATTTCCCACCAAAAATGCCTTTGAATTTCTTCTTTATTCAAACCACTTGACACCAATCTTTGGTATGAGCCAAATCAATTCACCATGAGTTCTTGGTTTGCCTAAAAACCACATTTTGAACAAGTTCCATGTTGAACAAAAATCCATTTGACAAGTGCAAGTTGGAGATTTTGACCTATGATTGAAAATGACCTATAATCTCACTTTCCCAAAATACCCCTAACTTGTAAACCTCATAACTTGAGTTCTACAAATCAGATGGAAGACTTATAATACAATTTGGAAAGCTAAGATCATAAGGAACAACTTTCATATTGTCCAAAAGTTCAGGTGAAACCTCCTTCTAGGTCAAAAATAGCTTGGAAGTTAGATGATTTTCACAGACCAATTTCAAATGCATCTGAGGACCTGTAACTTGTCTGGACCATAACTTGAGTTCTATAAATCCAATGGAGGACTTATAGTACTAAAATTAAAGCTAAGAGCATCCTCTATAACATTCATGTGGAGGCCAAAGTCATATGAGACTTGTATCTTGACTTACATGGCTTGGAAGTTTGGCACTAAATAGGGGATTTTACCCTAGGAACCCTGACTTAGCAACTCCAACCACTCTCGATTCTTCTCAACTTGATCTTAAAACAATATCTCATATGCCTCAACATATCATTTCATAATCTCAATGACCTAGAAGTAGACTTTGATCTTCTTCAATTGCTCATTTTGGCCTAGGATTAACCAGACGAAACCCTAGTGACATCCACTTCAACTGTGGCTCTTGCACTTGATAAAATGATTTGATTGAGCTCCAACATGACCTCCAAGGCACTTCAATGAGCTCTACCTACACATTATCTCCTTGATCAAGGCATTACAATCCACTACTGATCTTCAACTGGCTCCAAGTGAGGAGGTGATCCCCATACAAGCATTCAAACTTCTCCAGAACTCCACCCTCTGTCTGATGACCCTGATAACTTCTTAAGCTTGAATAATACCTATGGTTAGGCTTCTCTTGATATGTATCACACTTGATCCCCTGTTAAATGAAGGATGCCATGATATGCAAATGCTAGAACTATGTTAGAACAATGTTATGCTATGCAATGAAATATAAACCAAGTGAGATAAGGTTAGGAAAATTTTGGGGTGCAACAGGACGCACACGCGAAGTCCTAGACGTAGGAGCGAATGCGTCGCATATTGTCCTAAGGACATATACTAAACACTCTAGGCAATTGAGAGGTGGCTCCCCAATCACCATTTCCCACGTATCTAAACAAAAACTTCTCACAACACTCGACAGTTGAAAAGAAAGAGATGAAAGAAGTGAAATAAAAACAATGTTACCGAACATAGTGGTTCCGTTGACCCTTGAATTTTGCGTGCAAGCTCCATTTCCAAGCTCTACTCTTTTATCCTTGATGATGACATTTCAAACTAGAACCAATGTGACGCTGAACCGTTATAATTCGACTTATGAAAGAAGTCAAACCCCAAGAGGTAGCGTATTGATATCCGTGTGAAAGAAAAGATGGAGAAATGGTATTGAGAATCATTCTCCGATTAAATCATGTCACACAGACAGCACAGCAGAAAATCAAAATAAAATCAGAAGAAGAAGAAAAGATGAGGAGAGAAAAAACTGTCTCGGATCCTACATCATCCACCAACAAGTTGATTTATAATGGTTTACGGAAGTCTCGTCATCGACCTACAAAACAAAAATGGTGAGAAAAAAATCCAATAACACAATGGAAATAAGAATACAAATTTTAAAATTGAAATAAAGTTTCTAAAGGAAAAAAAAATAAATCCTAAAAGAAATAGTAAAAGAAATGGATAGAAAATAGAATATAAAAATCATATACTAAATATATACATAATATTCTAAATAAAAAGAATTCTAAAAAATAAATATTAAGGTATATTAAAAGAAATCAAAATATAATACAATACATAAATGAAAAAGTATTACAAAATAAAATCCAAAAAAACAAAGCACAGGGGGGTGCAGCAGTGAACAGGGGTGCAGTAAGGAGTCCACACGGTTGGGCTAAAGGCCCACTCACAACCACAAACAGCAATAAAATGGGAGGGGTATAATCCAGCAAATGGGAGTGCAACAATTGAAATCAGGTTGGGCTAAAGGCCCACTCACAAAATAAACAACCAGCGAACAAAAACATAGGGGGTACATTGAGGGACACAGGGGGTACGGATCCAAAAACAAAATGATGGGCCGAAGCCCACTAACCCCTTGGAGATCCAGGAACAATCTTCTTCTTCATTTCGAACAAAAAACCCTAGCAAACTCTGTTCACCGCCGTCTGTCTCTCATTGTCGGTCCCAATCAAGCTTCTCTGTGCATTCACAGTTCATCCTCAACCCTCATTGCTTATCTTTGCTTCAATAAACCTACAAAACCAGACAAACAAATCCATCCAAACTCTAGATCCCAGTTATTCTCCCCGTAAACGTTGATCCTTGTGGCTGATGATGTTAAACAAAGATGGAAAGCAGTTTGCATGTTCATCTTGATTGTTTGGAGTTGGAGATCAACAATCCATGGATCGTGTGGTGATTTACAAAGCTCTGTTGGCTGAAGATGAAAACGGAGCTTGATGAAAGAATGAACGTAAATCTGGAGAAGATTTTTGGTTGAAGGTTTGTGGCGGTGTGAATTTGGTTTGCATGTGATATTCGTTCATGGAGAATGAAGATATGGTGATTACGGTTTGTAGATCCAGATCACGAAGAAGTTTGATGGCTCGCGAAAATGGTGAATCAGAGGTTCCGTGTGAGATTGGAGATGTTTGTGAAGAATATGGAAAATGACGAATTTGGAAAATATATGAACTGGTGATGAAGCTTGATGAACATCACATGAACAGGATGAATTTGGATGAGTTTTGCGAAGATTCTGGGAAACAGGATGAAGATCTGGGAAATTGGATGAATATGGATGAGTTTGTTCATGAACACGATGAAGGTTGGTTGAATATTCAAGCAGATCTGGGAATTATCGATGAACAGGATGATGAACAACATGAACACGAATGAGTTTTCTGGAAAATGCTGGAAGAATATATGAAGGTTGATGAACGTTTCTGGAAATCGTATGAAGAATACGATGAGTGTTATGAATTTTTGGTGAAGGACTTGGGTTTTCCGGTGACATTTCCGGTGGTGTTTGATTCGTTTTGATTTTTCAGGAGAGGATTCCGGCGTTTGCATGGCCGGTGGTGAGGTGGTGTGTCTTGGGATGCGTGCCAAGCATTAATGAGGCTATTTATAGCCTGCTGACACATGGCACAGAGGGTAATGGGTCTGCAACAAAATAACAAGTAGCCTGCAAAATTTGACTAAAAAACTGATTAATTAATTAAAGCTGAATGATTAAAACACAGTTAATGCTACAAGTTAATTAATAAAGCTGAACAGTTAATACAAACTGGCCATAATTACAGACTTAATTAAACTAACAATCAATTAAAATGTTAATTTAAAACTATATCAAATAAACTAATTAACTCCTATTAAAGCTAATATTCTAATTAAATCCCAAATTAAAGAATTAATAAAAATCTAAGAGAAATAATAAAACTCAATTAAAATTCTAGAAAAATAAAATCTATATTAAAACTATTAACATTCTAATAAATTCTAAAAAAACTCTAGAAAATAGAAATAAATTCTAGAAAATATTAATTAAAACCTATTAAACTAAAAATCTAACAACTATTTAAAATAGAGAAATTAATCTAGAAAAATTAAATCGACGAACAAAAAAAATTCAAGAATGCCATAAAATAAACGGTAACATAACCGGATACCAAAATACCGCCGAAACCAACAGCGTAGACCGAATCACTGGGCAGAGCGCCAATTTCAAAATAAATCTCCGTATCCGAAACGGTTTGAATCGTCTGAAACACGAGGAACAGGGCTGTAATCCCGATTAAATCAATCCGGCTGCAAAAATGCACAGTAAGCGATATGTAAATGCAAATGCAAATGAATCGAAACATAAGTCGAATATAAGAAACGGTTGGTCAAATTTTGGGGTGCAACACATAGTACTTGACAAGAATATCCCATGCCTCCTTCGCTAATTCAACATGAGCGATTCTGTCAAAATTAGCTGCATCAACCGCCGATTGAATGTAAAAGGTTGTCTTGCAATCCTTCTTCTTGGCATCCTTGTGAACAATTCTTTGTGTGTCGGTTGCATCTTCACCGAGTACAGGAACATCGTTAGTAACCACTTCTAGGGTTTCATGAAAGTCAAATAGATATTGCATTTGTTTTTTCCATCGAAACTAGTTCTTGTTGTTAAGAGTTGGAAGGGAGTTTGGTAAATTTTCGTTACCATTCATCTTTGTAGTGATCGATCAACAAAAATCCATGATCTCAGAAACACGATCTCTGACGTGTGATTCTTAAAACACGATCAAGAATCTAGCTGGAGCTCTAAATACTAATTTGTTAGTGCGTGAGACACTTTTAGTGAGGAGAGAAAAGAGAATAAGGAAATAAGGATTAATATTATTTAATGAATAAAACTAAATTACAAAGTATCTATTTATATACACCTAAGTGACTTGACTACTAAGTAAAATAACAAACTAAATAAAAAACCTTAAACCCTAATTAGCTTTAGGCTTGAATCATACAACTAAACTTTGATTATATCTAATATCTCAACAACTTTAAACATTCTTAGGTCTTTCACATATGCTTTGAGGACATTCTGAAAGAAACTTTGTTCATTCATATCTTCCAAATTTATCTTAAGAAAGTTTTAATAAAGTGTGAGTTCAAATTTAAAAGTGTCATAGATCAAACCCCTTTATTATGACTATTCTTTCCACTTTAGAGGAGAGCGCGATTTGGAGGCACACATGCACAAAGAATTCACCATCGGGGAGTATCTATTTTTTCTACTAGGCTCAACCATTTTCATGGATAAGAGCGTCACTTGCACCCATCTGATATATCCAATTTTTCAGAAGCTTAATGTAGTCGATGAGTATGCCTAGGGACTACTCCATTGGCTTACTTGTGTAAGGAACTGTTACGACGAAGATCAGGACAAAGAAACTAGTATGATATATGGCGCTGCTACAAGTGACATTCACGTAATTATTTAATTAACTGTTAAAAATATTTATATATTAATGGTTACTGATTAGTATATGTTGATGTAGGTATGGATCTATCGCCATTTTCTAGGTATTGGTGGACAAAAGTTCGGCTGAGTGTACAAGAAGACTCAGCCTTGTGTCAACATCTTCATTCCCACAAAAAGATATCCTAATACACAGTGATATCGAGAGCGCTTTGATCACTTACCATAGCAGGATATGGTGTTCGAGATTGAGCCAATCACCAAGTCACACACTTGCTAAATGACATATTTCTTTTTTGGTTGGATGATATGTGGATTGTGTTAGGTCCAGTACCTCCGGGACGAGTCTTGCATCAATACAAATACATGAAAGAGATTGATCCAATCACCAAGTCACACGCTTGCTAGATGACATATTTCTTTTCTGGTTGGATGATATGTGGATTGTGTTAGGTTCAGTACCTCCGTGGACGAGTCTTGCATCAATACAAATACATGAAGGATATTCTCAAACATCCTATTATTAGTTCAGTCAAGATTGATCAGAGGTGTGATGAGTACATGGATCGTATTTTGCATTCTAAGGACTGAGGCACCCAAGTCATGCATAGTTGAAAAACTGTACAGAGACACATGAAGTATTATTAGAAGATATCACATCCCTACTTAGTTATGACACCGAAAGGGTAGGTAGATAAGGATGACACTCAGGGTGATTTGGTCCCTGCTTATATGCTCATATGAGACTTGGCCAAAAGATTAGTCTCTTGTGGGAGAGTACAGATGACATTAATGTCTACACAAGGGAATCTGAAGGAAGTCAAAAGTGCATTGCAAATGAAGAGGATATATTCACTTTAGGATCATTTTAATTTGGATTAGATTTGTTGTGAATCAGATACCTTTAAACAAAGTATAAACGGTTTATTAGCAAGAAACACACAAGGGTTATGGTTAATAAAGAAGAAAACAACAAGGATTGGTTATTAAACTGCTATTCTTTCCTTTTCTCTTAGAACAAGATTACAAGTATACAAGAATAACAAAATAACCTCTCTCTCTCTTGAAATTAGGATTTTATCTTCCTATTTTTCCTTATGCCAAGATTGAGAAACTAGCATCCTATTTATAATAAAATAGCACACTAACCTAATGGTTTTTTTTAACAATTACCCATTACAAGCTAACTTAGGGTACAAGCTAACTTAAACAATTGGGCTTACAAGCAAGGCCCAATTCAACATGCTAACAACCCTAGCAATATTGACTAATGCATGTTAGAACAGACTTCGACTACAACATGCATTACTCGAGAACAAACTTCGACCATACCAGAGTTTGATCCAACATCTCAAAAATCTCCACCTTGGATCTAACTCTATAACATCAAGAAACTATCTTTCTTCATGCAGCTTTATTAACTGCATACAGTGGAAAAACTTGCAACTGGACAACGTCTTGGTGATCATATCAGCAGCATTATGATTTGTCGAAACCTTCAGCACTTGGACTTCTCCATGTTCGATTTCCCCTCTGATGAAATGCAGCCTCACATCAATGTGCTTGGTTCGCTCATGATAGGCTGAACTCTTTGACAGGTGTATTGCACTTTGACTATCACATTTAACAGTGATAACTCGACCTTGAAGTTTTAGCTCCTTTGCAAAACCTTCAAGCCATAATGCTTCCTTCACAACTTCAGCTAGGGCAATATACTCCGCTTCAGTGGTTGATAAGGCAACGAACTTCTGAAGTGTTGCTTTCCAACTGATTGTTGTCCCAAACATAGTGAACACATATCCAGAGATAGATTTTCTGGAATCCATACAACCTGCATAATCAGAGTTGACATATCCTTCGATTGATGCTTTACTATCTTCACCCAAGGCTCCTTCATAAATTAAGACTCTATTCAGAGACCCATTTATGTACCTTAAAATCCACTTTAATGCTTTCCAGTGAGCCTTTCCATGATTCGCCATGTACTTGCTTACAAGACTTACTGCATATGCTATGTCGGGTCTAGTACAGACCATAACATACATCAAAGAACCTACTATGTTAGCATATGGAATGATATTCATATAAGTTCTTTCAACATCAGTGCTGGGACACTGATCTATACTCAACTTAAATTGAGGGTTTGCCAGAGTCACAACAAGCTTTGAATTCGACATACCAAACTTTTCGAGAATCTTCTGTAGGTATGCCTCTTGAGATAAGCATAATTTCGACTGCTTTCTATCTCTCCAGATGTCAATCCCAAGAATCCTGGACGCAGCTCTCAGATCCTTCATGTCGAACTTTTTATTGAGTTCAGCCTTCAACCTCATTACCTCTCCGACATTGTTGCTTGCTATTAGAATATAATCCACATAGAGCAACAAAATAACAAATGAATTACTCGGTCGAAATCTGAAGTAAACACAGCGGTCGAACTGGCTTCTGATGAAACTTATGTGTGCCATGAACTTGTCGAATCTCCTATTCCACTGTCGAGGAGATTATTTCAGTCCTTATAGAGATCTATTCAGTTTGCACACATAATCTTCCTTCCCCCTTTCAACATACCCTTCAGGTTGCCTCATCAGGATTGTTTCATCTAGATCACCATACAAGAACGCAGTCTTCACATCCATATGTTCCAGTTCAAGGTCGAACTGGGCCACCATGGCAAGCAACATTCTAATGGATCTGTGCTTCACAACAGGAGAGAACATGTCATTGAAGTCGATACCTTCTTTCTGAGTGAACCCCCTTACAACCAATCTTGTCTTGTATCTCTTCAACGTCACTCCTTCAATTCCTTCCTTAACTTTGAAAATCCATTTACAGCTGACTAACCTGGCTCCAGCAGGTTTCTTGATCAGTTCCCAGGTGTTGTTATCATGAAGAGATTTCATTTCATCATCCATGGCCTTCAGCCATTCAGTCTTCTTTCGACTCCTCATAACTTCCTTATAGTCTCTAGGTTATTCATCTAGAACCTCACTAGCAGAGATTAAGGCATAAGTTATAAGATCTGCATACCCAAGTCTCTGAGGTGGCTTGATGACTCTCTTCGACCTGTCTCTTGCTAGCAGGTAGTCATTATCAATCTCCTCATCTTCAACAACATCTTTTGCGTCTTCTTCGACTTCATCTGGGGTAAGCAATTCAGCATCAACATGCTCCACCTCAACATGAATCTCTCCCTGTTCCAGCTCTTCGTCAGCATCATCAGTTTTCTTGAAAGTCGTCTTTGCTTCATTGAAAACTACATCTTGACTGGTGATACACCTCCTGTGATCTGGCTCTAGGCACCATAGCCTATAAGCTTTGACTCCTTCAGGGTATCCCATGAACATGCACTTCAGAGCTCTAGGTTCGACCTTGTCTTGCCTAATATGAGCATAGGCCACACAACTAAATACTCTCAGTCTGCTGAGACTAGGTGGATGTCCCGACCAAACTTCTTCAGGTGTCTTCATTCCCAAGGCAGTCGAGGGACATCTATTTATCAGGTAAGCTGATGTCGAAACAGCTTCCGCCCAAAACACCTTTTTCAATCCATCACTAACCAACATACATCTGACCCTTTCAAGGATTGTTCGATTGAATCTCTCAACTAAGCCATTTTGTTGAGGAGTACCTACTACATTCTTATGCCTAGCAATCCCAGACTCAACACAATAACTGTTGAACGCTTCGTTGCAGAATTCAAGGCCATTGTCGGTTCTCAACCTCTTAACCTTTCTGCCAGTTTGAGTTTCGACCAGAATATTCCAACTTTTGAAATTCTCAAAAGTTTCATCCTTCGTCTTCTGAATGAATACCCATAGCTTTCTAGAATAGTCATCAACGATGGATAGAAAATACCTTGCACCTGAGTGTGAAGGATTCCTTGTAGGCCCCCAAAGATCAGCATGAATGTAATACAAGGATCCATGTGTTATTTGCTTGCCTTTGTTAAACTTCGCCCTACAGGATTTACCAAATACACAAGATTCACAAAATTCTAACTTTTCGACTTTGTCATCTCCTAGTAGGTTCTGCTTCCCCAATTCGACCAGGCCTCTTTCGCTGACATGGCCTAATCTCATGCGCCATAATTTTGTCTTCGACATAAGTTTCGTGGATGCAACATTTGTCGAACCACTTACAACCTCAGCCTCAAGGGTATACAAGCCTTGTTTCTTCACGCCTCTCAAGACTTCCTTCGACCCCTTCATGACTCTTAGGATATTTTTCTCTCCTTGAAAAATGTATCCTTTTCTGTCGAATTCACCAAGAGAAATCAAATTTCTCTTCAAGTTAGGTATGTACCTGACTTCAGTCAATAACCTTATTGACTCATCATGGAGCTTGAATCTCACAGATCCAATACCTGCAATTTTGCAAGATTTGTTGTTTCCCAGCAGCACAGATCCACCATCTTGATCACATAGCTCCTCGAACAATTCTCTATTTGGAGTCATGTGTCAAGTGCAACCTGAATCCATAATCCACTCTTTCCTCGAGTCGCCACTTGAAACCACAAGAACATCAGATGAGTCGAAGTCATCTTGAACAATGGCTGCATTACCATTACCTCCATGATCTTTCAGGTGTTCAGGGCACACCTTTCTTATGTGACCCTCCTTCTTACAGTGATAGCATCGAATACTAGATGTTTCGCCACTATAAGACTTTTGTTGACTTTTATCTTTCTTCTTGTCGAACTTACCATCATTTCGCAAGAACTTTCCCTTAACGGCCAAACCTTCGCCCACCGTCGAAGGTTTATACTTCTTTCGTTCGTTCAAGTTCTTAGAGTATAAAGCTGATTGAACTTCTTCAAAGGTCAGGGACTCCCTTCCATACAAGAGAGTTTCTTTGAAGTGAGCATGTGGTCTGGGCAAAGCACACAGCAGCAACAGTGCTTGATCTTCATCGTCGATCTTCACATCAATATTTTCAAGATCAAGAATCAACTTGTTGAACATATCCAACTGCTCAGCCAACACTTTGTCTTCACTCATCTTGAATGAATATAAAGCTTGCTTCAAGTAGAGTTGATTCACCAGAGATTTGGTCATGTACAAACTTTCAAGTTTCACCCATAATCCCGATGCTGTAGTCTCCTTTGATACCTGTCGAAGAACCTCATCACCAAGGCTCAACAATATTGCGCTGTGGGCTTTCTCGATCATACCCGTCTTTTTTTTTGCCGTTAACGCAGCGTCCATGGTTGCCTCACCCTTCAACGCTTTCAAACAACCCTGCTGAACCAATAGGGATTTCATCTTCAAGCGCCACAGACCGAAGTCGTTCACTCCGGTGAACTTTTCAATCTCATACTTTGTTGAAGGCATCTTCTCCACGCTCACCGCACCAATCTATTGTGAATCGAATACCTTTAAACAAAGTATAAACGGTTTTTTAGCAAGAAACACACAGGGGTTAGGGTTAATAAAGAAGAAAACAACAAGGATTGGTTATTAAACTGATATTCTTTCATTTCTCTTAGAACAAGATTACAAGTATACAAAAATAACAAGATAACCTCTCTCTCTTGAAATTAGGATTTTATCTTCCTATTTTTCCTTATGCCAAGATTGAGAAACTAGCATCCTATTTATAATAAAATAGCACACTAACCTAATGGGCTTTTTAACAATTACCCATTACAAGCTAACTTAGGGTACAAGCTAACTTAAACAATTGAGCTTACAAGCAATGCCCAATTCAACATGCTAACAACCCTAGCAATATTGACTAATACAGGTTAGAACAGACTTCGACTACAACATGCATTATTAGCGAACATCCTTCGACCATACTAGAGTTCGATCCAACATCTCACAAGATTGTAGTTTGCGTACAATATTTTCATGTATTTTAACATTATATATTTATTTTATATATTTTTAATTAAATTATTATTATTTGGATGTTATTTTAGATTATTGCTTATGTTGATGTAATTTAAAAGTTACTATAAAATAAATAAGTAAAAGGACTGTGATGTTTTTGTTACATGCAGTTTTAGATTATAGAATATGAACCTATTTTAAAAGTTATTATTTGAATTTGTGCGGATGAGAGTTTTTCATGTTTCGGATTTTATAATCTCTAACGTGACAATCAATCCATTGAATTATAATGTATATCTATAATGCACATGAACTTGTATAAAATGGTGTGTTTGAGAAAGTACTCCTCCATACATAGTAAATTTCATATGGAAGAGGCTGAAGTCAATATTGCAGCCTTGACTCAAAGCTGATGCACAGTTTCTTGCATGCAAATTCAGCATTTAGTGGAACAATATCAACTTTCAAGAGAAGGAACCTAGAATTAATAACTCAAAAGTGCGTACAAAAGGCTGGCCTCAAAATACATTATCTTTCATTGATGATCAAAATAATAATACAAAAGTATTGTGTTATTCAGATTCAAATGCTTGTACATTTATAAAGCAAGCTTCAAGTTGTGTCAAACAATGGGAAATAAGTTTCCTAAAAAACTACTGTATGAAATACAGATACAAGTATTATACAAGCTAGGAAAAATTAAGGGGGAGGGAAAATAAAAAATATAAAGAATCCTTGTTGGAGAGAGAGAGTACAATCTATCTCTTTTGGAAGTTGAAGGATTTGATAGCAACAGCGAAAATAAATGCAAAGAGAACAGCAATACCGGCAACCACAATTGCACACTCTCCTATGAAGTCATGTTTGATACCAAAATAGTCTTCAAGGAAAAGTTTCACTTCCTTTTCGCCTTCAGAAGTCATAGGAGTAGTTATATCTCCAAATTGAGATGCAACCAATCCATAGATGGTCCATGCAACTGGACATGCCCAGTAGTACCATCTCCACCATACTGGAATGCTCTGTTATCAAAAGGTAAGAAGAACAAAAACACAATAGTTAGCATACCTATAATATAATTCATTCAAACAGTCTTTCTGAATGTTGGTACTTACAGGTCTTGGGACGACGAATCCTGAAAAGAGATTCCAAATTGCATAAAATGCAGCAGCCACAATAGAAGCAACATGATGATTTGGTGTCACTGCCACAGCCATCATACCATAGAAGGTAAAGTAGAGCAATGTGAAGTACATAAAGAACAGATACCAAAAGAATTTCTCTGCGGTCCAGTCAAATCCAATCATGGCGTAGACTATAACTCCATATACCACAGCTTGAGCAAAGACATATGGTAGCTCTACCAAAATCTGTGACGAAAAGGGAGATGTTAATATGAGAATTTATAGTTTGCATACTAAATTAAGTAGTAATTATGTTCGTAGATTAAACGATGATTGAAATTACCTGTGAAATTGCATAGGGTAAGGCAGAATACATTCCAGCAGCTTTTTCTCGATAAAATACAGTTCTTTCAACCGCAACCACTGGCTGCACAGAAGAAGAATTTTGTACTCCAAGGAAGAGAACGGCAGTATACATTGAACCCACAGCATTCAACAGGTCTTGTCTACTTGCACTGCAAGACACCAAAAGGTATTAGAATTTGACTACAAATAAACAGAGATTAGAAAATATAATGTTTGGTGAATAATATGGAATTGTTTTTTGATTAAAAACAGTTTGACTTACTGTTTGCCGCCGAGGTCCCAAAACATTGTTCCAAACATCAAGGCTATGAATGTGGTGAAGAAAAACCTCACAGCAGTGTATGGTGGATTACGCCAATATGACCAACGTTGCTTCCATAAGCAGGCCTGGCATTGGACCAAGAACGACTGCGAGAATTGCGTAGGGAAATGAAGATCATTCGAACCAGGAGCAGGTTGGCCAAGTTCTTGTATGAGTTGTTTGTTTCTCCTGAAGAGCCATACAGAACAGTTTAAGCATGTTGTAAACCAGAAAAACAAACATGACAGGAATAGCAACTATAGTTAATAGATTCATATCCATATGCACTAGTTTACCTATATAGATCTGAATTTTTGTACACGTCGGTAAAATCAACACCCAAATTAAATTCTTGTGCTGTAGATGAAACTTCCAACATCCATGTTGCTGGGTTATATCCGTCTTTGATTTTACTCACCCCATCAATGCTCTGGACAAAGAAAGTTATTTGAAAACATTAGAAACTAATTACAATCAAGAAATAGAGACATTCACTTGAGTAAATGTTAAACTAAAGTAGGATCCTACCTCGAAATACTTGATCAAATGAGTAGAATGACGACCAAGTGGTCCAACATATATTTCTTGCCCTCCACGCTTCATAAGGAATAGCTAGAATTGCATATGAATAATGTCAAATTGAAGCATAATAGAGAGGAAAAGAACTATAAAAAGGAAGCTTCTTTTTTCATTAATATTTATTTACTATTACCATTCACTACATACCTCATCAAATGCTTCAAATATGTCAATGCTAGGCTGATGGATAGTACACACAACTGTTCTTCCTGTGTCCACTGTGTTCCTTACAGTTCTCATAACAATTGCAGCAGCTCTAGCATCTAAGCCAGACGTAGGCTCATCCATGAAAATTATAGATGGATTAGCCACTAGTTCAACTGCAATAGTAAGTCTCTTGCGTTGTTCAGTTGAGAGACCACTAACGCCAGGCAAACCTACCAGGGAGTTACTCAACGAGTTCAGCTCCACGAGGTCCATCACTTCATCAATGAACATCTGCAACCATTTGTAATGTGCTTAAAGTCAAAACAATCAACCTCAAGTAGATTAAACTTTTCATTAGGAGAAATGAAACCTAAAGGGCATAGCTCTTGTGCTGTAAGCATTAACTGACCTTTCTGGTCTTGGAATCAACTCCTGAAGGTAAACGAAGCCATGCTGAGTAAAGCAGGGATTCATAAACTGTTACATGAGGTGAATGGATATCGTTCTGCTCACAGTAACCAGAGATTCTAGCAAATGTTTCCTGTTTTTTTGGGTAACCAGAAACCTTGATGTCTCCATCAATATATCCACCTGTTTTCCTACCAGCCAGAACATCCATCAGAGTTGTCTTTCCGGCTCCACTTACACCCATCAAAGCTGTGAGAACACCGGGTTTGAATGCACCACTAACACCCTTCAAAAGTACTAATCTGTCTTCTGAAACACCTTGCTCCTTCATTTCCTGTCAGTTGAAATTAGAGTTAAGTTAGAAAATTAGAGTTATCTAAATGCTGAATGTATATCACTTTGTGTGAGTCTTACCGCTGGCATATCAACAGAGTATACGATATCATCAAAAGTGATAGAATGTGGTTCAAATGGAAGAACCATTCCTTTCTTCTTTCCGTGGCTGGATTCTGATACAGAATCACCTCTTCCTGAACTTTCTGAAAGGGAAGAGAAAAAATGTTCAGCTACTAAATTATATGACAAACTTCTATATGTTTTCTATCGTGAGTGATATGCATATAATCAAGAAAGCTCACCTCTGCGTGGTAATTCAACTTCTTGTACAGTTCTGTCATTAGAAGAATCATCTTCTGAATCTTCTGGTATTGTTGCTTGAGGCTTATCAAATGGGCCTAGTATAGTGAGAGCCACAGCAAACACCACGTTGAAAAGGAACACAAATCCAGCCAATCCCGCGACACCGATCCAGTACCAATATGAATGTGGGAAGAACCCACGGGTATCGAGATATTGTTTTCCCAAATCAACAGTAGCCTATAGGTAAGTATATAAAATAAATCAGCCATGTAAATTTCTCAATCAAAAATTGGATGTATTAAAAAGTTGCAAGCAAGCTCAAGAAATTACATTGTGCCAACTGTGTCCAAGAAATTCATTGGCCATCAAAGCATTTTGCCCATACATCAAAGGTGAGATCCAGTAACCCCAAATCCACCACTTCTTGATATCCTCTGTTACATTAGCAATAACATTCAATAAGCATCAAGTAACTGAGGTTTCTTTTCGTCACAAGAAATAAGTTTAGCAAATTAGTTTTCATTTTTGGTTAAAATTTAATGTGCAAGTCAATTTAACTTACTTCTTGAGAGAATGAAGCCACCTAATGCAAGAAATGTGAGAATTGCAAAGGACCCAAATGTGTTGGCAACAATCATGTTTCTACCAAGTGCTGCGATGGATCGGAACAATCCAGAAGCCATCTGACTCAGGAAAATCACTACAAGGAACTGCTTGAGCAACCTGCCAAAATTCAAGACTTCACATCATTAGTAGCATGCAAATGCAAACTAGATAGTAGAAGTGTCATTCAATAATACATGCTCCAAACTGAATAAAAGCAACTTCTTTTACCTTTCAACATTTGGATCAAATCCAATAACGTAGTAGGTAAGAAACACCCAAAGAGAAGCTTCCATTAAAGTAATGGGAATCTTGAGAATCCACGCAGGAATAGCATATGCCCATGAGGGATAAAATAGAAGGTCTCGTTGTTTGTAGAAAACAGGAAGCTTAGCAATGGTCATAGAAATCTCAGACATTCCATTAAACATGATTGTCATAAGTGTGAAAAATAAAGCACCAGCGTAAACACCCGCATCATCCTGATTATTGTGGTGCATCTCAGTACGAAAAAACAATGTCATTGCTATCAATGCCATGACGAAAAGCTGAAAAACATAAACCAAGAGCAAAATATGTTTAGTCACTCAAAATCATAATCACAGAATGCATGGATTAAAAAGAGTAACTTTTTACTTATTTATAATAAAAGAGCTAGATAGATTCCAAACCTGACATAGCTTGAAGATGTAAACAAATGAATTCCTTTTCATGAGCAAATACTCTCTTGAGAAGTTAGCCTTTAAAAGCTCCGTCTTGTTAAGACCATATTCTTTGGTGGTCAAAGCAGCTGGATGGCTCTTTGTCTTGTCAAATGGAACAGAAAGCTCCTCAGCAAGTTTCCTACCAACGTGGAATGATTGAAACGCCTCAGCAAATTGAGTAACAGTTACAAATCTGTATGGTTGGTCTCTGCGCATCCAGTACTGTGCTTGATCCTTTTTTGACGTTACTTCTTGAAGAAAATCAGCAACACCTTTCCTCTCAGGACATTTGAAACCCATAGATTCAAAAAAGTCAAGAACATATTCACGGGGGCCATGGTACACAATTTGGCCGTCAGAGATCAGGATAATGTCATCAAAAAGATCATAAGTCTCAGGTGCTGGCTGGAGCAGTGATATAACTGCAGTTCCATTCAAAATATGAACATATTGCCTCAGAGAGCTCGCAATCTGAAAAGTTGTGGAACTGTCAAGCCCAGTAGAAATCTCATCCATGAATAATGCATTTGCTGGTCCAACCAACATCTCTCCTGTAGTGACACGCTTCCTTTGTCCTCCAGAGATACCACGCAACATTTCGTCCCCCACCATCGTATCAGCACATATATCTAACCCCAAAATCTGCAAAATGATACAATGTAAAAGTTAATACTTTTGGCTTATAAGAAAATTCAACATACAACATGAAGTAAAACTTTATTATGGCACGCAAGACACGATAGAACATACGCAAGGACAATATTAATTGGGAGCAATCAATCAAAACTGCAAAATTAGTTTAATTTTGATACACTGCCAGTTTTAAAATTTTACACTGTCAACAAATAACAATAGATCATATGTATCCCTTTAGAAGTACTTATGATTAAAGTCAAAATCTTTCCAACTATCAGGTGATTATGAGAGGATAGAACTGATTATGAACCGTATTTAGTATATTACCTTGAGTATATAATCTGTTGAAATGCTATACTCCTGTCCTTCAGTTGCAATTGCCTGTTATATCAAAATACAATTAGATATGCAAAGATAGTATAGTAATCCCAACGACTATTTCAAGACTGATAATAGCTTCTTTATGTTTACCTTCATGTAGACATCAACATCTGGGTCAGGCTTGATATTTGCTGCTTTCTCTCTTCTAGACAACTCAGAAAGCATGTCTGTGGATCCCAAGTAATAACAAGTCAAGCTTTATGCACATCCGAAACTAGATTTTGAAAACTGAACTGGTAAAAATTGACTAACCGTAACGTGATCCAACTCCTTGGCACCTTGCTGAAAAAGCCAAGGTTTCTCTCACAGTCATTTCTCCAATATGAACATCATGCTGGCTGATATAGGCAGCAGTTCTTTGAGGTACAAACTCATTTAGTCCATGGCCATTGTAAGTCACACTCCCAGATAGCTGTATGAATTGAACATTGGTTAGGAGATTAGATAATTTTACATATTAAGTACACTTTTTAAACTACTAATGAATTTTACGTCAATGATGTTGATATTTAAGGAAGATTCGATTTACCTGAAGACTTGAATCAAGCTTTCCAGATAAAGCTAAAAGGAGTGTAGTCTTTCCTGAACCAGGAGGACCTAAGAGTAGTGTCATCCTACGAGGCTTAATAATTCCATTAACATCTTTAAGAATGGAGACATGTCTCTTTTTGCTTGGAAGAATATGGAGAACATTCAATAAACCCTGAAACAACGAATAGATTTTGACTTATGAGACTCAACAACAAAAAACAAAACATATCTAAGAACGAAAAAAAGCTTCAACCATTTTAAGAAGTAGTATAATTTCTGATCACTCCTTACCTCTACAACATTAGTAACAGCATTAATGAAACTAGGCAAAGCTCTACCTCCCACAAAAGCTTCAGCATCAATTTTCAAGTTCTTATATCTAACTTCAATTGTCGGGATATCAAGTCCAACTCTATAATAAGAAGAAAAAACACAAAAACACATTAAGTTATGAGATAAGAAACTGATTAATCTATAATCTGTTTTCAAAAGCTATCATAGACAGCTTATTGAAATAAGCTGAAATAAGCTGAAAACAACATATGAACATAACATATGATCCAAACATACTGTTATTGAAATAAAATAAAAACAACTTATAGCTTATATATAAACAGTTTAACTTGATTGATTCCATCTTATATCAAAGAAATAGCTTAAACAATAAGCACTTAATTAAAGTGTAACAGAAAAGTGGATCTTATAGTCAGTTACCTATCAACTCTTTCCTTGACCTTCAAGAGAAACCTTTCATTATCCTGTTCAGCAACCTTAACCAACCTCTCCAAAAGCTTCTGTTTATCTTGAAATCCAATATCAGTAACATCAACTTCATTGGCAACACCATGAGAAGCAGTTAAGAGACCTTTTCTCAAACGGTTATAAGTAGGTAGTTTTTCAAGTGCAGCCCATTTAAGAGCTTCTTCGTCATCTTCTTCACGAGATGATTTCGAGAAAACCTCAACGCCACTGTTTCTCCATACAGTTGAGCTTCGAGCTCGTAAACTGTTCGTCGCTCTGTATATATCAGTTCCTTCCATTTTCGCTGTTGTTCACAGCTTCAACACAAGCTTATGATTCTTCAACGCGATTTTAATTATTATGATTTTGAAAGATGAAACCAAGCAAAGCACTATCACCGAAAGAATCAATTAATTAGAACGTGAAAGTTATTTTTGTTACTATTTAGAGGTTTGTGAAAAGGTGATGAACAATGAAAGGGAAAACATGAGTGTATTTATATATGTATGATGCGGCGATTTAAGTCAAACGTGAAAATAACGATTATTTAAGAAAAGTGATTAATAAGATAAATTATAAGGAGTCAACAATGGGAACCGGGAAGAAAAAAGCGAATATTTTGGTGGTCAAATAAAGTAAGAGGAAATTTCCATGTTGTAACGTGTCCTAAAGTAGAAAACACGGGTTATGATTAAATAGTAATTTATTATTAATTCAAACTTATTATAATTAATGTAATAATGTGGAATAATGTGTACAATTATTTAAAATAGAAAGGAATAGTGTTTATTCATTTTAGATAAAGTGGGGAATATTATTGAGCCTGTAGCTGTTAATATAAAATATTATTGTTACATGATTAAACACAAGGCGGCTACGTTTCCACATTGTCGATGTTATTCATTTTCATTAATTGAATTTATTTTTGAAGAAAATTGTTGAAGTTGAAATAATAGAGAAATGAAGACCTTTCGTTATTTGAGAAAGAATATTAAAAATTACACGAGAAGAACGTTGAATTAAAATTTTTGGCAGTTAGAAGTTGATTTAGGACCTTGACTAATGACCGGTACGGGTGTGAAGTTAGGGAAGATGCATGTTGTTTTCATGCTTTGAAATTTAATTCTAAAAAAAAATGAAAAACAAAGTATCAATATTGTTTCAACATTAAAATGAAAAATTGTATAGATATAGATTTCAAACGAACCACATAAGAATCATTTGAGGAACATATAAGTAAATTTGATGAAAATAAGTGTCAATCAATACTTACAATGAGTTACTAAGTGTGTATTTGATTCCATATTTAAGAGATAAAATTGATTTTAGAGGTGTGTAATTATTTTTTATTAGGAGTTGCAATGTGGACGGTCCGCCCTGTTTAGACGTGTCTCATTTAAGTTTGTCTAAAAGTGGGGTGAGTCAACTTAAGCGTCCAAACTCAAAAAACAAACTGTTTCGTTTATTAACGAGTTGGCGAATTAGTGGGCTGGCCCGCTAAATTTTAATTTTTAATTTTATAATTTAATTTACACATAATTTAAAAAGATTTTTTTAACAACGTATAATAAAACTTCAACATGTCTTAAGGCTAAACCGTTTAAAAAATAAAATAAATAAAGACCAATTAAAAAAAAACTCAAGCACAATAAAAAAAACGTATAAAAATAAATAAACAATATGTTACAAAAAAACATAATCCTATTTAAAAACTAACTACTAAAAGAATCCAATTAAGAATTTATAAAAAAACAAAGACGGATAAGAATTACACTGCATAAAACATCACAGTGCAGAAAATAGTAATGCATAAAATATCAACACTTGACTTTCTCACACTTTACATCATATAGACTTTTATTTTAACTATTTTTTTAATAGTTAAATCTTAAATTTGTCATATGTATACACTAATCAAATCCTTCATTTTTTTTAAATTAACATCTATTTCTAAAAAAAAATGTGAGTTAATATTTGACAATTTAATAATTCAGCATGTTATACAATTGTTTTTTTATTTCAAATTTTTCCAATCAACTCATGTATTAGAAAGTTATAAACAGAACGTTATAATTATAATTCAATTTGTTTGTATAATAATTTATAATACAATTCAATCAACATAATTCTAAGATAATAGCGTTGTTTTTATAGTTAAAGTTGTTTTAATTCTAAGTAACAAACTAAAAAGGTTTTAACAAAAAGCCCGCGAGAAAAATCCGCCCTGCTCCAGTCCGACTCACTTTTCATGTGGGTTAGGTGGGGCGGGCCAACTTAAAGTATCGAGCCGAAAATCTCAGTCCAGCCCGTCAAAAATGGCGAGTCAAATGGATTGATCCGGCGGACCCGACCCGTTTTGCCACACTTATTTTTGATATATATATATATATATATATATATATATATATATATATATATATATATATATATATATATATATATATATATATATATATATATATATATATATATATATATATATATATATATATATATATATATATATATATATATATATATATGACTGATTTCAAGTAAAAAAAACTATATTTTCTTTTGAAGTTTTTCAAATATAAGGTATAAGGTGTGATTAAAGGAGATTAAAAATAGAGATCCACAAAGATAAAAATCAACAATTTTAATTATGATGAGATATACAATAATATTAGTGATAGGGTTAATCAACTAAGAATTTAAATGAAAAAGGCCTATGATTTTTTTTCTCCAGCCCCTACTATTAAATGATTTTGACATTTTTTAACGTATTGTGAAAGTTTTGGTTTTTTAATTAGGGTAATGTTAACTTGTGCCCTTGGGGCACATGTTAAGAAAATTACTTATAGTAAATTTGTATTGGAAAAAACAATTTAAAAATTAATTTTATATTTTAATTAAAGTTTATACATAATTTTCAAGATAATGTTTCTTAATTTAGTTCTTAACATGTGTCCCAAGGGCACAAGTTAACATTACCCTTTTAATTATAGAAAGTTAGATAATTATTAACCAATGACTTAAAATCACTTACAAGTTTTTTTCTAAAAATATTAGAATTTATAAAATTGAAGTCCGATCATCGATGTCATTTGAATAAACATAGAGAATCTTCAATCACCAATAGGACACAACTCTAAAAATAACTCTCACTTGAGAAATAGGTGTTGAAAGCTCTAATACTTTATGTACTCTCTTTTACATCACCTCACACTTGACGATATTATTTCACGTATTTTCATATTATCTTTAGTAGAAAAAACACTTTAAGTAGAATAATTTTGTTTTAAACGAACTATCTGGTTCATTCGGGATGAACTGAATCCCATAATTCATAATGTGATATCCATCTTTTAACGAGTAACCAACTTTACAATTAAGGTTTCACTCCCAGCACTCAACAACATTATCCTGCAAAAATAATGTTATCCAAAAAAAGAGAGACATTTTTCAACTTGTTTCTCCCCCAAGTTAAAAGTTTCATCCTTTACCTATTACTTAGACCCTCAGATTCTCAACCTACTCGTTTTCGTAAATGAAATATTTTATTCACTGTCAACTCATAAAGATGCTGAAACTTATAACAAAGACAATTACTCATCAATCAAAGGTCATTCCATAATACTCATCAAATGAGACAATTAATCATCTAACCCCCAACCCATAATCACTTGTGCCTCTTTCTAAACTCTACTTAGATTTTCCAGCCACACGGATGCGTTAATGTTTCCATCTTTAATATGATCTCCTTCTATATATCTTATATTTCTTTGTTAGAATCCTATATCACAAACCATTTTTGTCGATACAACCTTAACCACCATTGGCTTTTTAAGGCTAAATTGAAGTCACTTATTCTCTGAATCCCCAACTCACATGCTTTGTCTCAATTTCCAATGAAGTCAAGATAAATAAATCAAATATAGAAAATTTTACAATATATAAATAAGTCAATTTCCAATGATGCTTGGAAGGTGGAAGACCGGTTCTTTAGAACACGAGTAGTTGCCTGATGATATGTCTCCGCATGGGAACACGTGGAAAACGTGGGAAAGGCGCGTGAGATCTCCCCGTGCTGGGTAGTGGTGTGTTCGACTGCATATAAAACTGAGTTTGCCCGATGTTATAGAGGATTGGGCCTCTCCAACATAGTATTGGGTTGGGTCTGCTCGATTGTGGGGCAGGTATTGGCCCAGTCCAGAACAGGAGTCCCCCAAGTTGTTGCTCCTAAGTGGATGAGTGATGACTTAAGCGTCAGTCTCAACGCTGAGGATGATGGATGTGGCCAGATGCTGAGCTTCTCTATCTCATGGGTGCTCTCGGGGAGCTGTGTTCGCTTGTTACGGCCATGTGCTACTCTTCGTGTCCCCGACGGGGTACTGAGACCACGAGCCCGCCCGCGTGGGAGATGTTGGAGGGGACGAGCACGTACAATTCCAAGCAGGAGAGGAATCTGAATGGGTGCATGAGGTGTCTGGTGACGTCACGTGTCAGGGAAGTTAATGCCTAGGGCGGCTAGGAGTAGGGGCACTCAAGTGCCTAAGGATGCCTCGAGTCCTGTGCTAGGATTATAAATAGGGGTGAGTCTGTTTCATTCGCACGTTTTCTTTCTTCTTCTCAAGACTTTCCTTATTCTCTTTTCGCGCTCTCTCTCTTCGCTTTCATTCATCCACCGTCTACCGCCATCTTGTTTCCTAGAAACCACCGTACCAAGTAAGTTTCTGCCTACTTTACTTTAGTTTCATGTATTTTCGGTGATTTCTCCGGTGACTTGACGAAGTTCCCGGGAAAACTATGAAGTTTCCGGTGAATATGCCAGAATTTCTTCGAATTTATAGCATTTCTGATGAAGGCCTCGGGGACTTACGATGAGTTCCCCAAGGACATAAGACGAAGGCCTCGAGGACCTGGGATAAAGGTCCCGAGAACGTTAGATGAAGGCCTCGAGGATCTCATGAATGTCCCGAGGACCTGGGATGAAGGCCCCGAGGACGTTAGATGAAGGTCTCGAGGACCTGTGATGAACATGTGATGAAGGTCTGAGGGGTCATATCCCCGTCCTCTCGTTGATGGGGTGAGGTAATCCATGTCCAGGAGGCTCCTCTAACCGGGCGGGGTCTTATAGTTGAAGAGGAACTTCCTTTAGATGAGTACCCTAGTTGGGCGTTTTCGATCGGGGAGGCCTGTCTGGTGGCTATGTGCCCCTCTCTTTGCCCTTTCACTTAATTTGCGGTGGAATGGTGGATTTGATCTTGAATGTCAAAATCACTGATTTCCTCTGCTTTTTAGGTAAAAATGGTTGCAAGGATCGATGGGGTCATCGAGACTAATAATGAGCCCGATTCCCCAGTCAGGTATACCAGAGAGGTTCGAAAGCGGACTGCCGAAGATTGGGTCGGGCTAGAGCCCTTGAGCATCCCCTCACGCTTTGTTGTGGACGACTCAAACGCTTACGCTATTGTCGAGGACCGTTGTGAGGGCTCCTCCCTGACCTGGCAGGTTTACAAATCCCAAGAATACCATCCTATATGCTCGTGTTTCAAAGGGATGTGGTTTCCCGTGTACAAATTCGCTTTTCGGGAAGCGGCCTACGTCTGCCCTTCAGTGACTTCCAGCGGGGAGTGTTTGACCGGTTGCTCTTGGCACCTTTACAACTCCATCCCAACGCGACTGCGTTTGTGCGAGCATACAAGCTCATATGTCGATACCTCAATGTCGGGACCACGCTAACTCTCTTCTTCCGCATCTTCCACATGCAACGACAAACGCTTGAGGGCCGGCACAACTGGGTATCCCTGAAGCAGCTGAGGGAACTGTTTCGGGCGTACCTAGACTTTGTTTGTACTTTCAAAGACTCGTACTTCGTTGTCAAGCCCATCACCCACGTGGCCGTCGACTCCCTGTATGACCTCGTGGTCAAGGAAGAAAACGGGCAGAGGGAGGAGGTTTTACAATCGAAGTTTCCGCTAGAATGGACAGAGGAGCATTTCAAAAGAGACACGGATAGTTATATAGTCAGGCCCAGCTCGTTGGATACTGAGGATCGGCTGGCTTACCAGAAGCTGGTCGAGTTTATCTCCGACTTCACCCCTGTAAAATGTGTGACTCCGGACATGAATTTTATCCTCGACGCCCGGGGGGAGGTTCTTCGTGAGCCACGGTTGATAAACACGAAGGCTCTCCTAGAGTGCGCGTCCGACGAGGAAAACTTATGGTTCTTAGGTAGCGGGCACCCCCTTCACTCGAGTTCCATCTATTTTTATGTCGTTGGCTGTTTACTGACTTGCTTATTTTTTCTTTTGCAGGTGAGATGTCGAGCTTGTATGAACGCATGAAGAAATTGGCAGCCACAAAGGGTGGGAAGAAGACTGGCAAGGGGCGAGTCGCTGAAGTTCAGCAGATGTCAGGCCCCGACATGACACCCAGAGGCTCGTCCTCTTCCCTCAGTGCAACCAATCTTCGACGTTGCAGGGGACCCCCAAGAGATAGCGTGTCGGCGAGTCCAAAACCATCGACCTCACAGAGAGTGTGTCCAGGGAGAAGTTCGTGCTCCCCCTACTATCTCCAGCCTGAATTCTTCTGTGGGGATAACTCCCCGACCGTGAACGCTGTGGAGTCCAAAGCCATCCTGGGCGTTGACCGAAAAGCGAGGAGGAAAACCTTGTCGGAGGATATGGTCGTGATGAGGTGGGTCTTTTAAATGGCTTTGGTCCTCAACGACGAGACTTGCTCCTCGAATGACCTGACTAAGCTGTAGAATGACCTCATGATCGTCGAGGCTGAGAGAAACAAGCTGGTGACTGAACTCAACGAGTGCAAGGAGAGGAATGCAGGCTAGGTCAAGCTCTATGGAGAAATGGAGAAGAAGGTGAAGGCTGCCGACGAGGAGAGGACAAGGCTCTTGGCGAGGATCGCTGGGTTTGAGGAAGTTGCAAAGCTTGCTGAGGATGAGTCAGTCGAAGATAAGCTTTTGGCATCTCAGATTAACCTGGTGTCAAAGATTTGGGAGCTCGAGCAGGATTTCCTAGGGGCTCTCGAGGTGGGTTTTAACAGTTCCCTAGAGTAGCTCCAGCTCGTGAACCCTAGAGTCCAGCTGGTCACCGAGGGGACAGGCTGTAGAAGCATCTTCAATCTCAAGGTTTTGATGATGTCAACAAGATTTAAGCTCATTCCGTGTTTGCAAAAAGTCAAGCTTTCAAAATGATCAAGATCAAGGCTACGCATCATCAATGGAATATTGTCATGCGAATCAAGCCTCATATGCAAATGATCATACAATTTTAAAGACTTAGACACAAGACTTTGGTATATCAAAACTCACTCTTTTAATTGATATACAAGTGTTCAAATAGTCTTTCATATCAACATATTGCATTTGCATATTTTAAAATAATTTAGAACTGGTATAACACTTTTAACTTAAGTATTTTTCTGAGTTTTCACAGTGTTAACCAATTAACCATATAGGTTAACCTATTAACGGTCTCAAATTTTAAATTCTCAGGGCTAACATTACAGTGTTAACCGATTAACCTATATGGTTAACCGATTAACACTGGACGAATTTTGAAAAATTGTTTCTTTTCAAATTCAAATCTTGTGTAATTGTTATACCTTTTCATTATTTAATTCATACACATTTATACCTTTTTGAAATGGTGTTTTGACTCATATAAATTCTGAATATTTCAAATTGAAAAACACCTCCAATAATTTTCAAAATAATCATTCAATAAAATTCACTATTTTTCAATTACTTTCAAATATTTTAAAAAGTGTTCATACTGTTCATACCATTTCATATCCAGAATTTTTGAACACTTGTATTGATATTGAAAAGTGAATTTTGATCAAAAGGAGAAGATCAATCATTATATTGATATTATTATATCACTCTCAAATCAAAGAATTACATAATTGTTTCTATTGTGACTTGTGATCCAGGATTGTTGGACACAAGGGTTAGTGCTTGCAAGAGGATTGTTCTTGCACACTAGTTGTTGAATAGTTGTTAGATAGTAGGCCTCACCGGTTGATGGTGTGATAGGTTGTAAATTCTAAAACTATAGTGAAAAATCTCTTTCGTGTGGAAAGGGGAGTGGAGTGCCTTCAGATTGTGAAGGGAACCACTATAAATCTCTGTGTCCATTTTCATTCTGCTTTTTACTGCTTTCATCATCAAGAACATAACCAAGTAAAATTCAAGAATCTCGAAAAACCGGAAAAAGTTTCTAAAGCCTAATTCACCCCCCCCCCCCTCTCTTAGGCATACTCTGAACTTACAATTGGCATCAGAGCAGGTTAAGGTAACCTGTTCCTAACGATTCAGTATGGCTTCCGCTAGCACCAACCCGGTTTTCAAAGACGGTGGAAGTAGTAATAAACCACCACTATTTTCTAGAGAATATTTCGATTTTTGGAAAATCATAATGAAGGCGCATCTTGAAGCCCAAGGAGAAGGTATATGCGAAGCAGTCGAAGAAGGACCACATAATCTAGTAAATGTGGTCAATGGCGTTGGAATCGCAAAGTTGAAAAGCACGTATGATGAAGACGATAAGAAAAAGATTCTTAATGAGAAGAAAGCAATCAACATACTCCAAAGTGCTCTCAGTATGGATGAATTCTTCCGTGTATCACAGTGTAAATCGGTAAAGGAGATTTGGGACACCTTGTTGGAAACGCATGAAGGAACCACCGAAGTAAAAAGATCAAGGCTCAACACGTTGAGTCAAGAATATGAGATGTTCTGTATGCAGCCCGGTGAATCTATTGTTGCCTTACAAAAGTGATTCGTTCATCTAACAAATCACTTGATTGCTCTCGGGAAAACCTTCACCAATGATGATCTCAACCTGAAAGTCCTAAGATCCTTAACAAGGGAATGACAACCAAAAGTGACCGCTATTTCGGAAAAGAAGAGTCTCTCAACGATGACATCCACATCCTTATTTGGCAAACTTCAAGAGCACGAATTGGAACTTGGAAGGCTCGAGAAGCACGAAAGTCAAGAAAAGAAGTCCAAAGGAATTTCCTTGAAGATTGACACAAAGGATGACAAAGACGACGAGACTTCCGAAGATGAAAATTCCATGCTTCTTGTGAAGAAGCTTGGTAAGTTTTTTAATAATAATAAAAATTCCTCTTTTCCTAAAAAGAATAGACATTTCAGGAAAAAGGATGCTTCCACATCGAATCAAGAAGTCACATGTTACGAATGTGGGAAGCAAGGTCACATAAAGCTGGATTGCCCGAAACTTGCAAAGAAAGGAGGATTCAAAGGCAAGAAGGATTTTAAGAATAAAAAGGCTTATGTTGCTTGGGACGATAATGAGATAAGTTCATCATCAGAATCGGAAAGCGATGAATGTGCAAATATGGCTCTAATGGCTTCACACCACTCTGATGACGAAAAAGATGAGGTTAGTAGCAACTTTTCTGTTTATGATAATGATGTACAAGAAGTCATAGATGAACTTCTAAAAAAATGCAAGACTTTGTATAAAAGCATCTCATCCCAAAAGAAAAGAATTTCATCTTTAGAAGAACAAAATACTCCTTTTATAAAAAATATTGAAAATGAAAAACAAAAATTGATGGATGAAAAACAAAGTCTTGTATGCAAAAATTGTGAATCCTTATCTTTTCAAATTGTTCAACTTAAAAGAGTTTTAGAAAGATACGAAAAAGGTCAAATTGGCTTGGAGAAAATTCTTAGGCACCAAAGATATCCTAATGATAAAAGTGGATTAGGATATTCTAAGTTTTCCAAACCAAGCACAAATGAAACCATTTTTGTGAAAGCAAGTGAACAAGTTGTTAAAGAAAAGGCAAACAATTCTAAAACTATGCATCAAAATCATAAAAGGAAAAGAATTGTGAAGAAAAAGAATTATGTTCCTAGATATAGAAGTCATTTTCAACCTACTTGTTTTTATTGTGGAATCAAAGGCCATACACCTAATTCTTGCTATGTGCGCAACATTGGTGTTGCTAAAGGGCATTATATGTGGGTTGGAAAGGGTACTAACTATCAAGGACCCAAAGCAATTTGGGTACCTAACAATACTTGATGTTGTTTTATAGGTATGATTGAAGACAACTTCTAATCAATGGTATCTTGATAGCAGTTGTTCAAAGCATATGACAGGCGACATAAACAAATTTTCAAGTCTATCATTAAAGGCCAAAGGATACGTTACTTACGGTGATGATAATAAAGGAAAAATTCTTGGAGTTGGAATTGTTGGTGCACCTCCATGTACAATCATCGAAGACGTTCTTTATGTGGAAGGCCTTAAACACAACCTACTTAGCATAAGTCAATTGTGTGACAAAGGATTCCGAATCAACTTCACAAAATATGAATGTTTGATAGAACATGAAGTCACCCATGACATCTTGCTAAAAGGTAAAAGATTTAATAATATTTTTATGATCTCTTTTGATGACTCATCCTTGAAAGTGAAATGTCTAATGGCGAACAACAACGAGGTGTGGATATGGCATAAAAGGTTTGCTCACATTCACATGGAGCATTTAAATAAGTTGATAAAGCATGATCTAGTTGTTGGTCTTCCGAAGATAAAATTCATCAAGGATAAGTTATGCGACGCATGTCAAAAGGGGAAACAGACCAAGACAACTTTCAAATTCAAGCAAGTGGTTTCTACATCAAGACCACTTCAATTGTTGCATATGGATCTTTTTGGTCCATCAAGAACGAAAAGCTTCGGAGGTAGCATTTATGCTTTAGTTATTGTTGATGATTTCTCTCGATACACATGGACATTGTTTTTAGTACAGAAAAATGATGCTTTCAAAGCATTCAAGAAGTATGCAAAGCAAATTCAAAATGAGAAGTCACTCACCATAACCTCCATAAGAAGCGACCATGGTGGAGAATTCCAAAATTCAGATTTTGAAGATTTTTGCGAAGAGCATGGAATTTCTCACAATTTTTCCGCACCAAGGACTCCTCAACAAAACGGTGACGTAGAACGGAAGAATAGGTCACTGGTGGAGCTTGCTAGAACAATGCTTAGCGACTTAAATCTTCCTAAGTATTTTTGGGCGGAGGCGGTTAGCACGACATGCTTCGTAAGCAACCGTGTCAATATTCGACCAATTCTCAAGAAGACTCTGTATGAGCTGTTCAAGGGTAGGAAACCAAACATAGCATTTTTCCACATATTCGGATGCAAATGTTTTGTTCTCAACAACAATAAGGACAATCTCGGTAAGTTTGATGAGAAGTCCAACGAAGGTATATTCCTTGATTACTCTCTTTCTAGTAGATCTTTTAGAATTTTTAATAAAAGAACTCTTACTATTGAAGAATCCATTCATGTTTCGTTTGATGAGACTAACCCCTCGAAAGAGGATAATATTATTGTGGATAATGATGATGATGATTATGTAGATTCTTCACACAAACAAGAAGAGACTTCAAAGGATCAAGCAATACCACAAGAAGATGTCACTCAAATCATTGAAGAACATCAAGATCTTCCGAAGGAATGGAGAACTCATAGAGATCACCTGATAGATAAAGTTATTGGTGATATTAGCCAAGGCGTTGCAACTTGACTAAATCTTAAGGATGCTTGTTTCAACATGGCTTTTGTGTCTCAAATTGAACCAACCAAGATTGGTGAAGCCTTAGGCGACGACCAATGGATTGTAGCGATGCAAGAAGAACTCAATCAATTCGAAAGGAATCAAGTTTGGAGTCTTGTACCAAGACTGGACCATAAACGCATCATAGGAACGAGATGGGTGTTTAAGAACAAACTTGACGAGAATGGGATCATAGTTCGTAACAAAGCAAGATTGGTCTCACAAGGCTACAACTAGGAGGAAGGAATTGATTTTGATGAAACGTTCGCTCCGATAGCACGGTTAGAAGCAATTAGATTATTACTTGCTTACGCGTGTTCTATGAATTTTCAATTGTTCCAGATGGATGTCAAAAGCGCTTTCCTGAATGGATACATCAATGAAGAAGTTTATGTCAAACAACCTCCGGGTTTTGAAGACTTTAAGAATCCCTCGCATGTTTACAAGATGAAAAAGGCGCTCTACGGATTAAAGCAAGCACCAAGAGCATGGTATGACCGCCTTAGCAATTACTTATGTGAAAAGGGATTTACAAAAGGAAAGGTTGACAAGATGCTGTGCATAAAGAAGATCAAGGGTAACACCTTATTGGTTCAAGTCTATGTCGACGACATCATCTTCGGATCAACAAACAAAGAGCTTTGCGAAGAATTTTCACTTATGATGCAAGGAGAATTCGAGATGTCCATGATGGGAAAACTGAACTATTTTCTTGGACTACAAATCAAGCAAACAAAGGATGGCATCTTCCTCAACCAATCCAAGTATTGCAAGGAATTGTTGAAGAAATTCGATATGGATAGTTGCAAGGTGATGTCCACTCCTATGGGATCCGGAACGTACGTTGATCAAGATGAATCTGGTACTTCAATTGATATCATAAAATATCGAGGTATGATCGGTTCATTATTATATTTTACGGCAAGTCGTCCTGACATTATGTTCAGCGTTTGTTTGTGTACATGCTTTCAAGCAAGTCCGAAGGAATCACATCTCACCGCCGTGAAGAGAATTATAAAGCATCTCAAAGGGACAACGAACATCGGATTAAGGTATCTAAAAGGTAGTACTTATTCTTTAATTGGTTATTCTGACGCTGATTATGCAGGATGTAAGACCGATAGAAAAAGCACAAGTGGTACATGTCACATTCTCGGGAATGCACTAGTGCCGTGGGCATGCAAGAAGTAAGCGTGTGTGGCACTCAGTACAACCGAAGCGGAATATATTGCAGCAGGAAGTTGTTGTGCACAAATTCTATGGCTCAAGCAACAACTCCTCGATTATGGTGTAGATCTCGGTTGCATTCCTCTTCGATGTGATAACACAAGTGCCATCAACATTACAAAGAACCCGGTCATGCATTCAAGGACAAAGCATATAGATATCCGACATCACTTCCTTCGAGATCATGTACTTAATGGAGATGTAGATGTTACTTTCGTCGATACACACAATCAACTCGCCGACATCTTCACCAAACCATTGGCGAAAGAACCGTTCTTCAAAATTCGACGAGAACTTGGGATTCTCGATGAAGGTGACATCTGATCTTTTATCTGGTTTATGTATGCATAATATATGTTTTCCAATCTGTGTGCATTCTGTTTTAAGCATTTTTTTCCAAAATTTGCGTGTGTTAACCGATTAACCTATATGGTTAACCGATTAACACTGTTAATTTTTCAATTCTGACTTAAGTTTTTAATGTGTTAACCGATTAACCTATATGGTTAACCGATTAACACTGATACTTTTTATTTTGGAAATTAAATTTTTAATGTGTTAACCGATTAACATTGTTAAAATGGTCAAAAATCAGAAACAAAAAATTAATTCAAATTTTGGAAAATTTGTGTGTTAAACATGTTTTTATGTGTGGTCAATATTTTCTTAAATATCCAAATCAATATCCTTGGAACTCTTCTTCTTCTTCTTCTTTGACTACAAGTTTTGGACTTCCAACCCTAACTTTAAAATCCATATATATTGCCTTCACTTTACCCTCTCACCTCATCTCCTCAAACCCCAAAACTTCAGCATCTCTCAACTTCATCCATGGCTTCATCCAACCGAGGAAAGGGAAAACTACCAGAACACTATTCTGCTTCTGATGAAGAAGATATTCCCATGAAAACAACAAAGAAGCGCATAATGGACTTCAAGGTCTGAGTTCGCCACATTTTACCGGTAAAGTACGTAAACCTTAAAGCTTTTCCGAATTCTTCGTTTGATTTTCCTGCACTGCTCAAATTTCAACGAATTCATAAGTTTGTATCTGATACTGGGAATTGCTACCATGATTTGGTCAAAGCTTTTATGAATAAGTTATTTGTGTACTTGAATGTCGATGATGAGCATATTATGGAAACCTCTGTTCGAGACTGTCTCTTGAAAGAAAATCTGTCTGAAATTGATGCAAAATTAAAGATACCATCCTCAGGCTACTTTCTCAGGAAAGGGGTTAATCACGTGAAAGGGCCGTGGGAAAACTATGACAAGATGGAATATTACTATCAAATCTGCAAGTTCCTGAAGGAGACGGTTATAGCAAACCAACGGACTGCTCGCATGTTATGTTATGCGAAGAATCTGACGGTTTCTGACCATTATGTGATCTGCTATGTTCTGATTCCAAAGGATTCCAATCATGCTCAGATTAACGATTTGGAAATGCAACTCTTATTCGCAATCAAGAACAAGATCAAGGTGAACTGGATTCTTACGATTATGTACCATCTACAACAGCAACTCTCTCTCTCTCTCGACAAGGCTTCCATATGCAAGGCTGGTTTCTAGAATTCTTGAGTTGACAGAATTGGATCTTAACCGGGAACCATCTACCAAAATGAAACCGAAAACCAACGAGATCAATGAAATCACCATTGTGAAGAACACCAGAATAATTGAAGACGTTGACGGTACATATAAGTATGCGGACGAAGGATCAGCTTCCAACCAAGCCTATCCCATTCCCGAAGGAGGTATCACAAACGAGTTTCTCTATACCATAATGATGAACCAATGTCGAGAAACCTCCCGAGCCATTTCTTCACTTTGCAACCTTATCCTTACCTCCCAGCATTCAACCACCGGCATCATTGAAGAAGAGGATGAAGAAGATGAAGGTAGTGAAGAAGAGGAAGCGGAAGATGAGGATATGTCTGATCAGGATGTTTAGAAAATATGTGTTGTTGTTTTTATTGTTTTTCTTTCAGATTATGTTTAAGTGTTTAAGTTCTTAGTTTCGTTTATTTGGTTATGTACTCAGACAATATTTCCTGCATTTTTCAATTGCTGCATTTTGTTTTCAGTATGCCTTGCTTGATTACTTATTTCTTGATTAAATGCTTACATATCGATATTGCTTATTGTGGTTTGAAAGCTCCTTCTGTTTTGCTAATGACAAAAGGGGAGAAGAACTTGGTTTTCTAATATCTCTCTGTGTAGAATTTTGCCTCTGTTTAGATAGGGGGAGTTGCTGGACATAGGGGAGAAGCAAGCCTAGAACGAAACATCGTCAAAGATATCGCACATACTCTTTTGATTGTCATCATCAAAAAGGGGGAGAATGTAGAAGCATTTTCAATCTCAAGGTTTTGATGATGTCAACAAGATTTAAGCTCATTCAGTGTTTGCAAAAAGTCAAGTTTTCAAAATGATCAAGATCAAGGCTACGCATCATCAATGGAATATTGTCATGCGAATCAAGCCTCATGTGCAAATGATCGTACAATTTTCAAGACTTGGACACAAGACTTTGGTATATCAAAACTCACTCTTTTAATTGATATACAAGTGTTCAAATAGTTTATCATATCAACATATTGCATTTGCATATTTTAAAATAATTTGGAACTGGTATAACGCTTTTAACTTAAGTATTTTTTTTGAGTTTTCACAGTGTTAATCAATTAACTATATAGGTTAACCAGTTAACGGTCTCAAATTTTAAATTCTCAGGGCTAACGTTACAGTGTTAACCGATTAACCTATATGGTTAACCGATTAACACTGAACGAATTTTGAAAAATTGTTTCTTTTCAAATTCAAATCTTGTGTAATTGTTATACCTTTTCATTATTTGATTCATACACATTTATACCTTTTTGAAATGGTGTTTTGACTCATATAAATTCTGAATATTTCAAATTGAAAAACACCTCCAATAATTTTCAAAATAATCATTCAATAAAATTCACTATTTTTCAAATACTTTCAAATATTTCAAAAAGTGTTCATACTGCTCATACCATTTCATATCCATAATTTTTGAACACTTGTATTGATATTGAAAAGTGAATTTTGATCAAAAGGAGAAGATCAATAATTGTATTGATATTATTATATCACTCTCAAATCAAATAATTACAGAATTGTTTCTATTGTGACTTGTGATCCAGGATTGTTGGACACAAGGGTTAGTGCTTGCAAGAGGATTGTTCTTGCATACTAGTTGTTGAATAGTTGTTAGATAGTAGGCCTCACCGGTTGATGGTGTGATAGGTTGTATATTCTAAAACTATAGTGAAAAATCTCTTTCGTGTGGAAAGGGGAATGGGGTACCTTCGGATTATGAAGGGAACCACTATAAATCTCTGTATCCATTTTCATTCTGTTTTTTAATGCTTTCATCATCAAGAACATAACCAAGTAAAATTCAAGAATCTCGAAAAACCGGAAAAAGTTTCTAAAGCCTAATTCACCCCCCCCCCTCTTAGGCATACTCTGAACTTACACAGGCCCTTATCACCAGGTGGTTGAGGGTCATGTGGTCGCGCCTGAATTTGAAGACGAGGACGATGGATAAACCGTGGTGGGTGACCAACCCGAGGAGGACGTAACTTCCTAGCTTTGTTTTCTTGTTTTTTTCCTCTTAGCATGCACGCCTATTTTGATGTAATTGTCTTTGGCATGCGTGCCATATTCTGTAATATTTAAATAATAGGCCACTGATCTTACCGGATTAGAAAGGAATCAGCAACCTGCCGCACGTCGTAAGCTCCTATGTTCACCGGTGTTGGAGAAAAGGAGAGGGGTGTACCTGCAAGGTACTCCGATGCTAAAGTGAGAAACAGAGTAAGAGAGAGTAAGTACAGCAAGAAGGTGTAGAATTTAGAATACCTAACCCTATAGTGAAATAGGGTATTTATAGTGTGCCCCCAGCGTTGGGCCAACGGTTACATTGCATTGGGCTGGATTGTCAGGCCCAACACAAGTAACTGACAGGGTCTACGTGGCGTAGAGAAGACCAACGCGTGGTCTTCATCCTAGTCCAATTGCCCCGTGATCCTCGGAAGGTAGAAGACCAGTTCTTTAGGACACGGGTAGTTGCATGATGATGTGTCCCCGTATGGGGAACACGTGGAGAACATGGGGAATGCGCGCGAGCTCTCCCCGTGCTGGGTAGTGGTGTACCCGACTGCAGAGAAAACTGAGCGTGTTCGACATTGTAGAGGATTAGGCCTTGCTGGGCCTCCCTAACATAGTATTGGGTTGGGTCTGCCCGACTTTGGGGCAGGTACTGGCCCAGTCCAAAACAGTTATCTATAGGGAAATCCCATTTTTTCCCATAACAAGACGAATCATAATCCTTTTTAAAATCCACTTCAAACACAATTATCTTTTTTTCGGCTTCTTTGTGTCATCCACCACTTCCTTCGACATAACAATATCATCTAAGATTTATCAACCCTTCACAAAATCATATTGGGGCTCTAATATAACATTGTCAATAACAAGCCTTATGTGGTTTACTAAAACCTTGGAAAAACATTATACATACACCCCACTAAAAAAATCGATTAAAAATATGACAATCTCTTAGAAATCAAGGCGATTAAGATGCATTTAGAATATGTCAAGAACTTGCCATTTGAAAATAGTTCTGACACAAATCTCATAAAAATTATAAAATAAAATAAAATTGATTTTAATGATGTTTAATTACTTTTGATTAATTTTACTATGATTTTTTTTAATAAGAAAAAATATATTAATATCCAAAAAAACAAGTATTACAAGCCGATCAAAACGATCGAGGCAACAAGAAGACTAAGCAACCAATTACACAGCAAAAAGCCTATAAAAATGTCTAATACAATAACACTTTCTTGTTAGTTTCAACTCTTATCATCACCATTTCTTTAATCCTACCACTACCCAGCTCATCCCTTTTACTGTTTTGGAAAACACATTTATTTCGAACAGTCCAAATATAGTAGATAGTTTCAGCCACCACACACTTAATCAACCTAGCCCTGGGTCCCTTGCCCCATGTAGTTTTGATGAGCTAAGGCATATTCATATTTCTCTGACCAGGGACTTGCACTTGAAACATTCGCATGACCTGCTGCCAAAACTGGTATATGTAATCAGAGTCAAAGAAAATGTGAGCATAACTTCCATGCTTAGTACAGAACACACAAAGATCATCTGTGTTAATTCCATATTGATTAGCATTGTCCTTAGTCATAAGCCTGCCTTGACAAGCCATCCACGTAGTAAAAATCGCCCTTGGCCTAGCAATGTTACCGTACATCATACCTCTCCAATCCACTTTTGGTTTATTTCCTCTCAAGTATTTGTACACATTCTTTGTCTTGTATCTACCTTCCATCAAGAACTCTTGCCACAGATCAAAGTTGATGAGCATATCTTTATTCTTGAATATGGTTCTTCCTATCCATGAGTAATTCTGGCCGGGAGTGAAGTATTGAACATCCACCTGCTTAAAATAGTAAGTATTGAATGGAATTGTTTTTTTCTTTGTAACTTAAAAAATTATTTTAAAATTGATTTTATACTTTAATTTATTATTCAACTCAAATTTTATATAAGTATGTTTAAATACTTAAATCACTTAAGTTCATCTTTAGACATAATTAATTTAATTTAATTTAATATATTAATATCGCAATAAAAATCAAATAATAATAGAAGTTAGTTGCAAAGTGAACTTTTCTATCTGTTTCAATTTAGAGAATATGCTTTAAAAGTTAGAATTCCACATGCCTAATATAGTAGTACTTTTTTCAATCTATCTTTTCCAAATACAGGAAGGAATCTAGAAAGATTAGAACATTGACATTTGTACTTCTAGATGGATAACTAAATTAATGGCTTTTGTCAACAAATTCAAATTGATTGGTTCGTCTTTGCATTGAAAGGAAATGTGGACCAATCAGTATTCAACTTCTAGATATTGGATATTTTATTTCCTACAAAATCATTATTACTAATAATGGTGCTTAGAAGATATTTTTTCCTTCATTCTCTTTTTTAAATGGTATTTTGACCGTTTTATAATAGATGTCATGTTTCTATTTTTATTTATTTTAACTTATTTATTCTTTTAAAATACTAGTGTAGTATTATTATTATTATTATTTTTTAAGAACTTATTTTTATTTATTGTATTTTAAATCATATAACTATCCCACAATTTATTATTAATAAAGTTATTTAATAAATAACATCATTTTATCATTGAAATCAACTCAATTAATTATTATCTTAAAAATTATAAAAATTTCAAGTAAGACATCTATTTTAAAATGGAGAGTACATTAAAGAGAGTTTCCTCTTCATAATTATTACTCCATTCATGAAAATGTCTTATTTGAATAATGGACAGTTATTAAAAAAATATTTTAATGATAAAATTAATATAATTAATATAATATTTTTATTAATTATAGTTAATAGAATAGTTGAAAAAAATAAAAATTAACAAATAAAGATATAATGGTAGAAAAAAAAATTGCATTGTCAGTATAAAAGGACAATTATTTTAACATAGAAAAAGAATTTAATAAAATGTTCTTTATAAGACATATGAAGTAAATCAATTGAGAATATAAACGTATTTTAAATAAATTATATATATATATATATATATATATATATATATATATATATATATATATATATATATATATATATATATATATATATATATATATATATATATATATATATATAATAAATGCAAGTGATTCTGCACCACTCTCTACTACAAGTTGGAATAAATTGACCCAATTAAAAGTTTTGATGCAAATCAAAGGAAAACAGTAGAAACATGATATGGATGTAAACCAAAGGAAACAGCTTAACATTTATTTATCATGTGAATGTTCATTGTTTAGCAATGTTTGACAATATAAAGTCAGCGGATTGTGTTTGGGAGGTAGTAAGAAGCAGAATCAATTTCACTTAATTTGCCTAATGTTGTGATGAAAGATGAAGAACTTTATCATGTTTTAGTAGAAAGTATTTAATTTTGATACTCTATTAGACGACATCAATTTTTTTGGAATTTAACACCGAACCTCTATTGTTGTATAAAAATTAAAGAAGATGCAGAATTGCAAAGAATTGAGAATAGAGAAAGAATGAAAATTGTAACTAACTTTTTTAAAATTCAAATTCAGAATTTTGTTACAAAATAATTAACATTGTGTTTAAATACATTCACTCAAATTCAAATATAAATGAAATGTAAACTAAATTCAAATGTAAATTCAAACTAACATGAATATAAATTACATTTTAACACTGTCTCTTAATTCATATTCAAGTTTAAAAATCAACAACACAAATTTCATCCCTCAAATTGATAAGTGTTCAGTTTTGATTGTCTTGGCCATTACATATGAAAGTTTCTTATGAGTACTGTAGTGAACAACCTCAAACACTACATTCTGAATTTGATTGCGTAGAAAATGATTCTTAGTATCAATGTGCTTGCTTCTTCCATGCAACACTGGATTCTTAGCAAGACTTATGGCTGACTTGTTGTCTATCATCAACCTGATTGGTTTGCTCACCATGAACTTCAGTTCTTGTAGCAAATTCATCAGGCAAACAACTTGATAAGCTAATAAAGCACCAACTATGTATTCAACTTCGTAAGTTGACAGTGCAACCACTGATTGCTTCTTGCAACACCACAAAATGAGAGCTTCTAAATACATAAACATGTATCTTGCAGTGCTTCTTCTATCCACTCACTCTATCCCCACACCAGTCAGACTCTGAATAACATATCAGCTTAGTATCATTTGACACTCCAGATGGAAAGAAAATTTTATACCTCAGAGTTTCTTTTACGTATCTCAGAATCTTGATTGCAGCTTGATAATGTGATCACTTTGGTTTACTCATAAATCCACTTACCATTCCAACTGCATAACATATGTCAGACATGGTGTTACACATATATCTTAGACAGCTAACCAACTGTTTGAAGGTTGTAACATATACATCTTCACCATCAGCATTAGAATCCAACTTATGATTTGTCTCAGCAGGTGTAATCTTACAATTCATCAACTCAAATATCTTCAACAACTCAAGTTCATACTTTAGTTGGTGCACAATGATTCCCTTTTCAGAATGTAGAATCTCCATCCCTAGAAAATATATCATATTTCCAAGGTCAGACATATCAAAAGCATTCATCAGTACCTTTTCGAACTTGTTTATCTCAGAAGTACAACTCCCTGTCAGAAGCATGTCATTTACATAAAGACACATTATAATCACAATGCCATCAAAAGTATGTTACACATACACACCATACTTCATTTCACAATTCTTGAATCCTAAATTCTTGGAAAATGAATTGGTTTTTCAGATTCTATCCCTTAGAGCTTACTTCAGCCTGTATAAGGCTTTATGAAGCTTGTACATCATCCCTTATTTGTTCTCTTTCTGAAATCCATTAGGTTGTAACATGTAAACTTTTTATTTCAATAGCCTCAAGTTCTTCCTTCATGGCGTTCACCCATACCTTCTTCTCGAGTGCCTCATTGATGTTGATAGGTTTAGAGTCTACCATCATAGCTTTGTATGTGACTTCACCTTTAGAGTTAACCTTATTATCATGCAGCAACTCAAAGTCTGTAAGTCTCCTTGGTATCTATCTAACTTTTTGTGGCCTCTGGAACTATGCAAGTTCACCTTCAGAAGCAAGACCACTTTCATAAGCTCCACCTTTAGAAGCAGGATCACCTTCGAAGGTTGGATCAACTTCAAAGGCTAGATCATCTTCATAGTCAGGTCCATCCTCAGAGTCAAAGTCATCTTCAGAGTTAGACTCGCATTCAGAGTCAAAATCACCTTCAGAGGCAGAAACTCCTTCAGAGCCAGAATCATATTCTAGTGTTGATATTGCACTGGGGTTGTATCGATACTTGCTCCAATCCCATGTTTCTGATTCTTTCACTATGACATATTATCTTACTTCAACTTTATTGGTAACTGGGTAATAAAACTTATGAGCACTTATACTATGGTAACTTGTAAGTAACATAACTATACGCCTATCATTCAATTTTCTTCTAGTAGCATCTGATATATGTTTGCATATGATACAAAGCTTCCTCCACCTCCAATGGATCGGTATCCACCTGCATCTTTGGCTTTTCACCAAATTGAAATTTGCCCTCTTTCAAAGCCTTTTGCATCAAATCCCTAAAAAGAACACATTGAGAGGTTTTATGACCAAGAAAATTATGAAATTTACATAATCCTTTTTTTTTTCTTTTGCTCTAATGAGGAATTTTTCAGGCCTTGAGGCACAATAATTTGGCCGTCTTTGACCAACAAATCAAATATTTCGTCATATTTAGTTATATCAAAAGTATACGTTTTTGCAACGAATTTATATGTTTTTTCGGTGTCGACAGGATTTTTACCGTTTGATGGTTTCAATAATTTACAAGTGTAGGGAGGCCCTGGCTTGAGCTCAGCCACATTGACCTCACACTTATCAACGAGCTCTTTGTTGTTAGAAGAGAATGTGTCTGTCGGGACATAAGACACCTTTTCTTTCTTATGGTATTTACCAATTCTGGCCTTTTCAGCTTTCAACCGTTTGAATTGTCAAACCCTGTCAACCAATTGGACCATGTCTCTAAGATACTGAGTGTCTAACTTTATCCTAATGGAATAATCTAAAATGCCTGCAACTATTTTGACTAGCTCGTGTTCAGGGACTTAAGTAAAGCATTTTGCTTTCAAAAGTCTAAACCTGTTGAGATACTGGTTGATCGACTCAGCGGACTTTCGTTTGATGCTGGCCAACTATTTTAAACTTATCTTTGATTGTTCCATGTAAAATTGTTCATGGAACAGTCTCTTCAATTGTGCCCATGTATGGACGAACTGTGGAGGCAACATTGTGAACCAAGTAAACACATATTTTGTGAGGGAACTTGGAAAGTATTTCATTTTTTAAATCCTCATTATTCGCTATGTCACCAGCTTCACTTTGACATTTGGAAACATGTTCGACAGTAGACTCTTCAGTATCCCCAGCGAACTTGGTAAACTTTAGAACCTTCCATCCCCTTGGCAATTCTGTTTGCAACATAAAATCTGGTAATGGAGACAAATATGTTGTCCTTTATAGGCCAGGGTTCACACCGTGTCGCACTATGATTTTCTCGACAATGGCCTCTAGATTTTGTTCTCCAGCTATTGCATCATGTCGAACCTGCCTAACCATTTGAACGGGATCTTGGTTTCTATTAACCAGCATGACAGGGGGTCATTGGGACACCTTAGGCATTGGCTCGATCACATAAGGTTCTTGGTCAATTGTCTCGTCGAACCTTTCTTCATGTTGGATCGACACCTCTGTTTGAGGTGGGGTCCTTTGTTGAATTTGTGCTCTAGAAGCACCCAACAAGTCACCTATTTTGGTCATCTGAGTTGCCAATTGTTGGTAACTCTGATTTGAATCCTGAATTAATGGCCTTAATATGGTCCCTATTTGTTGAGTCAACATTCAGACCATTTCGTGGTTACTTTCATCCATCTGTTGTCTCATAACCGTGACAGAACTGGACGTAAAGGTCGGGATTGCCTAAGACAGAAACTCCAGTCCTGCGGTTCGACCAAATTGGTTCCCCAAAGGTCCCAACCCATGGTAATGTAAAAATGCCGAGGGCGAGCTTTTACCAAAGGTCGAACCACTCCCATGTATAACTGCCATCAACTCAATTGGTATTCCAATGTTTTGATGCCTATGGTACATGGGTAAAGTAAAGTTGGGCATAAATGCCCCTGAAGTTCCAGCCACCATTGGTCTTACTGCCTCGGGTCAATGCGGTGACTATGTCAGTCCACTATGAGCAGTCGAAACAACAGTCATAGTGTTATAACCCATGTTGGTGGCTTCTGACACGACTGTATTTCCTCCTGAGGTTAATTCCTCGTTTGGATTGGTATTTCGTGGTTCCACAATCTTACCAGTATGTAGCAACACAAATCTAACACAACCGGTCCCACTAAGCATGCCAATTTGTTCGCACGAGATTTTCAGCGAACAACCTCTAGCCTCTTATTAAAGTTTACGTGCAGAATTGACTACAAGAATCCTAGACTCTGTGTTAAATATAGGTTGGACGTTTAAGTACTTAGGTTTGGAATGGTAGATGAAACGATACGTTTGCAAGATTAGACAAACTCAATAAGAGAAAAGTAAAACGAAATTATAACAAAGAAACAAACAAAAAAAAGACAAGACTTGTAAGATAAATTGCTTAAGTGTAAAAATGGACGCATGCATACATTTGCAGAGTTTTACTCGTTTCTCTCACGTTTGCACTTTGATTTTACTCTCTTTAATGTTACCAAATACGACCCCTAAAACTAAAATTGAAATCTCCTTAAATAAACCTAAAAAATAATGGTTACTTTGTTGTTCGTCATCCCTAGCCTGCCACATGTCTACCCCCTTTTGCCCACTACCTGTGTAACTTCCCACGTTCTCATGTATTGCACACTTGCTTATTTGACTAGAACCTCTGGCTTGCCTTCGACTTCGATTGGGATGGTCATCTGTCGAGCCAACTTCAATATTCTTCTGACAGGTGTTCTGTCGAGATTTCTTTGACCTTAGTCTGCAAGATGCTCCATTGAACCTGTTTTTCCTTCCTTGTTCAAAATTTTCCAACTAACAAGTGAATGGAGCAATAACCTCATGCTTAATACCATGTTCCTCATAGAACTTCTTGAACTTTATTAAATTAAACTCATCTCCCCTATATGTTCATAGGATCTTCAATCTTTGTCCACATTGATTTTCAGCCTTCACTTTGATCTTTTTGAACTTAACAAACACCTCATGTTTGAACTTTATAAGTGCTACCCATGTCATTCTTTTGAACTCATCCACACACTACACAAAGTACTTGTTTCCTCAAACTAAAGGTACTTTAAATGGTCCACATACATCAGAATGCACCACACCTAAAGCATGAGTTGCTCTTGGAGGCACTTTTGATGAGAATGAAAATCTTGATATTTTTTCCTCTCATGCATATATCACATGATTTTTCTGGTGTCAAAATCTTTACAATCCCATGTATCAGATTCTTTGAACTTAGATGCCCTAAGCCTCTACAGTTCAAATGCCCAAATCTCTTATGTCACAACTCACTTTCCCCTTCAGCACTTCTGGCACTAAGGAATTGAGTGTCTGTTGTTGCAACATTCACCTTGAATGTCCTGTTTCATCCTAGTTCATACTGCAAAATTGACTTATGATTACAATCATACAACTTCAAGAGATTGTCTTTCATAGTTATTGAAAACCCTTTTTCAATTAGGTGACCTACACTTATTATATTGATACTCATGCCAAAAACATACCATATATTCTTAATCAATATAGTTCTGCCATTTTTCAATTTCACTTTGACGTTTCCCATTCCTTTAGTATTTAGATACTCATTATCAACACATATGATCTTGGTTTTTCTACCAGACTCAAAATCAATCAACCATTGCATGTTTCTCGTTAGGTGATTTGAGCTGCCAGTGTCCATATACCACCAGTCTACCATTTTTCCACCTACATTTTCAAATGCCATCAATAGCATAGGTTCATCACTAGAATCTCCTCTGGTTATGTTGGCTTCTTTCTCCATTGCTAACCTTTTCTGACAAACAATTAACAACTAAACAACCAAACTTGTTACAACTGTAGCACTGAACCTTTCTCTTGTCAAACTTCTCTTTTCCCTTTTGAACATTATGATATTTCTTATCAGAATTGGAGAGTTTTGACTTCTGAGCACCACCACCATACTTTTTCTTATTCTTTAGTCATGCTTCTTCTTGACAAAAGAAGCTTTCAGAGCCTATTTTATCTCCCTTTCAGATTTTCTATTAGTTAGACGCAACTCTTGTGCCTCTAAAATACTATAAAGTTATATAATTCTCATGCTGATGGTGTCTTTTGAGTAAGAGATCTTAGTACGTTTTCAATTATTACTTGTTCAGAGAACGTTTCTCCACAAGACTTCATCTCATTCGTGACCACAATCACTCTAGAGATGTAATCATGCACCTTCTTATTGTTCTTCATGTTGAGATTCTCATAATGCTTGCATATGGAGTGCAACTTTACCTTCTTCATTGACGTGTCACCACCATAACGCCACACCAGTGTATCCCACACCGCCTTCACCATCGTCGAATCAACAATCTTCTCAAACACTTTCGTATCCACACACTAATAGATATAGAACAATGCCTTATGATCCTTCTTCCTTATCTCACGTTTCATGTTTCTTTGCACTTCTATTTCATTTTCTGCAACCGGTGTGTAATTGTCACTGACGAGATTAAGAACATCTTAAGCTTCAAACAACACAGATATCTGAATCAACCACTGATTCCAATTCTTTCCATCGAATACTGGAAGCATTATGTTCAAGCTACTGTTTCTTCTGTTCATCTTCATTCTTGTGCAAATTATTCAGTGCTCACCAATACTCGTGTTTCCTAAACCCTGTGAATCAAGATTTATGATTCTCTTTGATTTCAAACTTCAATTCAACTCGAATTTTAGGAACTAAATCAATCACACACCCCTTACACTTGTGTTTCCCGTGAATCAGAACCGGAGCTCTGGATACCAATTATTGGAGTTTAATACTAAACCTCCATTGTTGCATAAGAATTGAAGAAGATGAAGAAGATGCAGAATTGGAGAGAGAGAGAGAGAGAGAGAGAGAGAGAGAGAGAGAGAGAGAGAGAGAGAGAGAGAGAGAGAGAGAGAGAGGGAGAGATTATAACTAACTTTCTCAAAACTCAAATTCAAAATTTTGTTACTAAAGTAATTAACATTGAGTTTAAATACATTCACCCAAATTCAAATGTAAATGAAATGTAAACTAAACTCAATGCAAATTCAAAGTAACTTAAATCTGAAATACATATCAACAAAATTAACATCGGCTTTGAATCAAAATAATGCTAAAAGTTTTGTTTAAAATGTTAATAATGTGCAAACTTATCCTCATATTTGTTTGAGTTTTTAATAGGGATTTCACTTTCTCTTCTCTTCATCAAAAGAAAATTTCAAATGTTATTATTTTTCATTTGAGAGTCATCATATTATGGTTCATCGCTATTATATTCAGATTAGCTTAGACACATTTTTTAGTATTGTTTTAGTATACATATATTTGCACTTGGTGTGGGTGAATGAAAGTTTGTATAATAAGGTCGTAAGGGTTTGGATGAGACACTTCACCTAATTTTATTTTAAAAGAAAAAGATAATATAATTAAATTCCATTGAAAAATAAGGAGAAGGATAAGACACTTGCAGAACAAAAATGATATAACTGAAAAATGGATATGAGATAATGTTGAGCAATTTCATCTTGTTCCATTAGATTCACAACTTGTCTTTGATTTGGATGAGCTTCTTAAGATCTCGACTTTTGTTCTAAGTAAGATTGAAATAGGGATTATGTATAAAGTTATGCTTGAAGAAGGGATTGCTTTAACTATGCGAATATTGGGGTAAAGAGATATGAGATGTTTATTGTCAGGTCATCATTTTAACTTTTGTTGTATTGTCATGTTACATCATTCTTGTTGGAATTCAACCACAACATATGGAGATTTCCTAATCAATATTGATGGACAAGATTGTTATCAATCACGCAATGACAATGAAAAAGGTTGAGAAAGAAAGAAAGAAAATAACGTTGGAGAAGAAGAAGAATGAATATTCTATAGAGTTTCTCTCTACTTCCAAACTGGAATTTCTTATTCACTTGCAACTACAAATTCTGTGAATACAATGTTATAAGTTTTTATTTACAAAACAAGGGTTACTCCCTATTTATAGATTTATGTTAGCTTGCACCCTAAGGCAAAACCCAAAACTATAAAAGCCCAAAATAGTTAACACTACAAAAATAGGCCTAAGTCGAAATCTTGTGTGAAGCAACCTGCTTCGACACACTACTATAACTCGACACACACACATTAGGCTAATCCAACTAAACATTGTTTCTGTTGAGCTGCACTGCTTTGACATAAGGAATTACAAACGCAACACACCACTTAATTCATTGTGTCTAAGATATCTACATTCATCATAGACCTTAACTTCTTGAACACTTCGACTTGCATTTCTTTCGTCATGATATCTGCAACCTAATTCTTAGTTCTACAGTGTTCCAAATTCATGTTCCCTTCTACTACATGCTCTCAAAGATAATGTAACCTTATTTCGTTGTGCTTGCTTCGACCATGTGCTATCGGATTCTTTGCCAGGTTGATAATTGACATGTTGTCGATCTTCATGGTAATTTCTCCATGATTCTTTGTTCTAATCTTTTCGACTAGGTTCACCATTCATGTTGCTTGACATGCACAAAGAGAAGCAGTTATGTATTCTGCTTCATAAGATGACAATGCCATTATTAGGTCCTTTCTCGAACTCCAAGCAACAGGTGCACCACCTAGAATAAACACATAGCCAGTTGTGGATTTTCTATCCTCAGCATCACTACACCAACTTGAATCAGTATATCCCACTATCTTACATTCTTTTCCTTCACCATCTATAAGAAATAAAATGCCGCAGACGAGAGTTCCTTTCAGATACCTCAGTATCCTCTTCGTTGCTGCTAGGTGTGATACCTTTGCCTTCAGATATCTATCTACTTACCATACCTACATTGTATGCTAAGTCAGGCCTTGTGTGAAAAAGGTATCGAAGTGACCCAATAAGTCTTCTATATTGGGTTGGGCCAACATCATCTTCATCTGAATCTTTTAACAGTTGCAATCTGGTCTCAGTTGGAGTCGAAGTCGGATTGCAGTTTTGCATCTCAAATCTCTTGAGTATTTCGCCTACATATATTCTTTGGTGCATCATTAAACCTCTACCAATTTTGTATAATTTGATGCCAAGGAAATATGAGAGATTTCCCAAGTATGACATTTCAAACTCCTCACTTAGGTCATGTTTGAAATCTTCGATCTTCTTCTTGCAACTTCTTATTATCAACCGGTCATCGACATAGAGACATAATATACGCAATTCACTATTGCTTCTCTTTACATATACTCCATGCTCAGTCGTGCACTTCTCAAGTTCCTTCTCCCTTAGAAAGTTGTTAATCTTCTTATTCCAAGCTCTTGGAGCTTTCTTAAGTCCATATTGGGCTTTATGCAGCTTGTACACCTTTCTTTCTTCGCCTTGTTTCACAAACCCAGCTGGTTGTGCAACATAAACTTCTCCGTCTAAGGGGCCATTCTGGAATGCACATTTCACATCCATTTGACATGTGTGTCAACTGTTCATGTTTGCTAGACCAATAACTAGCCTGATTGTTTCGATCCTAGCAACAGGTGCAATAACTTTGTTGAAGTCGATTCCTTCCTTTTATAGAAATCCTTTCGCCACAAGTCTCACTTTGTTTCGAGTTACTTCTCCTTTAGGATTCACCTTCACCTTGTAAACCCATTTCACATCAATTTCATTCTTGCCTTGAGGCAATTCGACAAGTGACCAGGCGTTGTTGACTTCGATGGATTCTAACTTCTCATTCATTGCTTTCACCCACTTCGAATCTTTCAATGCCTCAACTGCATTGACTGGTTCGACATATGCGTAGAAAGCATAGTGTACCAAATCATATTCACCATCAACCACATCATTTTATGTAACCACACATTCTTGAAACCTTTAAGACACGTGTCTTATTCGTCGAGGTCTGCTTGGGCCTGTTTCACCTCTGACCTTTTTTTAACGAACTTCTCTTTCAACTTCACTGGCTGATTCTTTACATAAGATTCTCACTGAATCCTTCTTGACATTCTCATTCCAATCCCATTCTTTAAGTTCATCTATGATCACATCTTTGTTGATTACAAATTCCTTGTTCACTAGGTCTAACAACTTATATCCTCTAGCCGAATGATATCCTATCAGGATCATTTGATTTGACTTGTCATCAAGCTTTCTTCTCAGCTGATCTGACACATGTCTATGTACTATAGATCCAAACACCTTCAAGTGACTTAGGCTAGGCTTGACACCAGACCAACATTCTTCTGGTGTGATTCCTTCTAACTTCTCCCCATAAGTCTTTGGGTAGATGCTTGTCTTTCAACTTGCTTCTCGCCATATTCATGATGGTTCTATTCTTTCTTTCTACAATTCCATTTTTCTATGGAGTGTAAGGTGACACCACCTCATGCACAATCCATTATTTTTCACATAATGCATCGAACTCTTTTGACACATACTCTCCACCATCATCAGTTCTCAAAATTTTCAGCTTTCGACCACTTTGTCTTTCGACCATAGATTTGAATTTGGAAAATACCTCGATCACATCACTTTTCTTCTTGATGTGGTAAGTCCATAGCTTTCGACTGTAATCATCTATGAATATGACAAAGTATCTGTTGTCTACAATCGAATCCACCTGGATCGGACCATATACATCAAAGTATATAACTTTTAGAATTGCCTTCAACTTGCTTTCTGCATCCTTGCTGAAGCTATTCTTGTGTTGTTTCGCCTGGACATATTCTTCACACACTTCACTTAGAATGTCGATTTCTGATAATCCTGAAACCATATTTATTCTCTTCAAATCTCTGATGTCTTTGAAGTTGAGATGACCAAGTCGATAATGCCACAACCATTCATCTCTGCTGGCTGCAGTTGCAAGACACTTTTGCTCCATCACATTAAATTCAATCTTGAAGGTCCTATTCTGAGACATTAGAGCCTTCAAGATTAACCTACCACCTGAGTCGAGAACTTTCATCATCTTGTCTTTGATCAACACCTTGTAGTTCTTTTTGACTAGCTGTCATATATTGAGCAAATTACTCTTCATGGCTGGTATGTACAACACATTGGAAATTACTGACCTCTTGCCATCCTTCCTCGTAATCAGAACATCACCAATATCTTCAGTTGCTAGAGTATTGCCATTTGCAAATTTCACCATATTCTTCATTGAGGGCTTCATGTTGACAAACCAATATTTCCTACCAGTCATGTGTGATGAGCATCCTGAGTCCAAGTATCATTGGTCCTGAAATCTTCCTTCATCTCTTGTTGTAACCATCAACAACATCTCTTCTTCTTCTTCATGTTTCGGCAGCTTTGCATTAGTTTCTTGATTCTTCTTCTTTTCTCAACACTCACTAAAATAGTGACCATACTTCTGACAATTGTAACACTGAATGTGATTTTTGTCAGGCTTTCGACCATCACTTCTTCCTTTACCTATAACACCACCTCTTTGGTTGCCTTAGTTCCATGGTTTTCTCTTATTCGACTAGTCTCCTTTCTGCTGATTTTAACCAGTCAAATTGTTGTAGTCTCCTCTACCTTTGTTGCAATTCTAGCTTCCTTTTCCTTTCTTTTCTTTTTTTGACTGCGCCTGCAAAGCCATATCACTCTTCGACTTTCCTGCAGCTCTTTCAGCCACCCTTTGTTCATGAGACTCAAGTGTCTCTTGAAGCTCTTCCTTCATTAATACTGACAAGTCTTTTGACTCTTTTATGGCTACTACCACGTGGTCGAATATTGGAGTCAATGACCTCAAGATCTTTGTAACAACTGATCTTGATGTCAACATTTCTCGATATACCTTGATTTTATTCACCAATTTAGTAACCCTGGTGAAAAAATCTATTATACTTTCACTTTCTTCCATCTGAAGCAATTCATAGGTTCTTTTATGAGTTTGTAATCTCACATCTTTCATCTTCTCTACTCCTCCAAACGACTTCTCCAGAATTTCTCACGCTTCTTTCACTGATTCTACATCACTAACCTTTTCAAAATCATCTAGATCAACACATTAATGGATTATAAAGAGAGCTTTATAATCTTTCTTCTTCAATTCTTTGTGTGCAACCTTTTCTTGATCCGTCGTGCTTTCTACAAGCAGTATTACTTCTTCCTTCACAAGATCCCAAAGATATTGATAACAGAAAACCACCTTAATTTGCTTGCACCAATTCTCACAATCATCTTTCTTGAGAATTGGAAGGTTCTCCGAAAAGTGTCTGTTTGGATTATTCATCGCCATCATGATTTTGCTTCTTTGAATCGTAATCGGAGCTCTAGATATCAGATATTGGAATTCAACCTCTATGGAGAATTCCTAATCAATCTTGATGGACAAGATTGTTATCAATCATACAATGACAATGAAAAAGGTTGAGAAAGAAAGAAAATAACGTTGGAGAAAAAGAAGAATGAATATTTTGCAGAGTTTCTCTCTGCTTCCAAACTGAAATTTCTTATTCACTTGCAACTGTAAATTCTGTGAATACAATGTTATGAGTTTTTATTTACAAAATAATGGTTACTCCCTACTTATAGATTTAAGTTAGCTTACACCCTAAGGCAAACCCAAAACTATAAAAGTCTAAAATAGTTAACGTTACAAAAATAAACCTAAATATAAATTTTATGTTAAACAACCTCTTTCAACACTTCGACGCACTACTACAACTTGCCACACACACATTTGACTAATTCGACTAGACTTTGTTTCTGTCGAGTTACACTACTTCTACATAAAAAATTACAAACTCAACAATCGTAAGTTAACATTTTTTTAATATTTATTAAAAAAAATTAAATTAATTAATAGAACTATGTCATACCCCAAATTTTATCCTTAAATTCACTGATCATTTCAATTTAGGTCCATTCTTTTTCATTTCAACTAACCCCTAACCAATTTGCTTAGTTTTTCATTTTTGCAGGTGATTCGAAAATGGTCTTGTGCGTCTGTCAAGTCAGTTTGAATCTACATGGACATAAAAATCCTAAACATTTACGGATTTTTCATTAACATCGTCCTAGGCCTTGATGTGAAGGTTCTCGTCTCGGTTGCCAAGATTCGGAATTTCATATGAGCAGGATTCTAAGCTCCAACGGTTTAGAGAGCGCGATTTAATGGTAAACTTGTGGATTCAGAGGATTGGGGTCCGAAACAAGATTGTCATTTCTTTTGTTGAGTTCAAGCTGATATGAATATGAATACCAATTTTAAAGAGAATTCAAGATGCAAGCTGCGATTTTGTTTCTTCTCTGGTTATGGTTTGAGTCAGGATTGGAGGTTTGCGTCAGATTCATAATGGGCGTCATCTGGTTTTAAATAATTACAAGTTTCCATAAGCCTCAGATGAGAATCACAAAGTTTAAAGTTTGTTCGTAACGAGATATGGTGGAAGTAAATTCGGAAGGATTAAGTTCACATTTTATTAAAAGATTGAATTTATTTACATTGTTCAAGGCCAATTTCCGTTACAATATTCGAATTACATCAAATTTCGAAGTTACATTCTTTACAAGTCCTAATTTTTAAATCCTAAGACTAATTTCTTCAAGCTTCCAAGTTCTTCAGGCTCCGTACCTTAATTGTAAAAACCTACAAAAATAGCAAAGTGGTTGGAAGATAGAATCATTGATAGAAAAGGATTTTCAATTTTATTTTTGGATCCTCAGAATAATTTCATCATCGGGTCCGGGAGGGGCAGCAAATTTGCTACCAAACCCCCCATTTCTTTTCCGACAACCTCAGGTTAAAATCAGATTCTGTTTGTATCCAAAAAAAGAAGAGGAAAATATTTTTTAGAAAAAGTGATTTTTCCATCCAAACAGGCCTTTAAGAAAATCCAACCACCATCAATAAAAAAGTCATGAAAATGGATTTCATTCAATGGACAGCCCAGAAAATCAGAATATCATCATCATCACCAAAACCAGATTCATCACCATAAAAAAAAATAATCACACGAATCCAAAGGGGAAAGAGAGATAATATCCAAAAATCAAATCCGAATCATCATAAAAAATAACAGATTCAGAAGTGAAAAAGATTCAATCATAATCAAATCCGAAATGTTTCAAATAATCAAATCAAATCTCCATCAGGTTTTAAGAAGAAAAAAACAAGTGTATAAGTAGAAGCCTCAGAGGTTCATCACAAGGGGGAACCCTAAAACGGACAGAAAACCCAAAACAAAATCATCACAGCGGCGGCCAAAAACCCTCAAGAACGAAAAACGGCAAATCGCATCAAACATCCAAAACCCTCATCCGTGAATCTGAAAACCACGAGGCCTCAGAGTAACTCATCACTGGCCATAAACCACAACGAAAACCCATCATTCCAAAAGGGACGAAAAAAAAGTTCATCACAAAAACGGACGGAAATCCACCAAACCCGTTAAGTCGTAAGCCACCATCACTAACACCATTGTGTTTGGTTTGTTCATGTTCTTTTTTACAGAAGAAGAAGAAAGAAAATCACGGCCATGGGAGATAGAAAGAAGAGAAATCGCGGCTGAGAGCAGAGAAAGAAAAGAGAAAAGTTCAGAGATAATGCTACAAAAGGGGCCGCCGCGGATGGTGATGGGAATTAGGGTTAAAGCCCTAATTTCCCAATCCCATCTCCTTTCATATCAAACCGGGTAGGATCCTGGGGCCTGACCACCCAGGCCCGACCCATTTCCTTCTTTTTTTATTATTATTTTTTGTTTTTTTTATATTAAATTAAATTGTTAAACCTTTTTTTAAAATAAATCTAACTCTTCCTTTTTTTAATTAAAAATTAACATTTTCTTAAAGTCTAACATTTTTTAATTAAAATTGACCTTTTTAAAAAATAAAATCTAACATTTTTTATTAACATTAACTCCATTTTTAATTTAAAATTCTAATTTAAATTCTAACCTTTTTTTATTACATAAAATTCTCAAAATAAATAAAAACAATTAGTTTCTAAGTTTCTAACCAAAAACCAATTTCACCCAATCTAATTTCACCACTTATTCCACTTAACCACTCACATCCAATCACTATCTAACATATTTTTGTCAATTTCTCATGTTAATCTCCATCATTGCTCATTGTACAGTATTTACAGTTTCATTATTTCATGTTATCATCAATTATCATTCTGCTTACTTTTTCCATTACCGTTTATCCCCTCCGAAGGAAAGGTTATCATGTTTGACCATCGTGTCAATACCTTTACCCTCACCCATCCTAACCTTAGGATTCGAGTCGCCGTACTCGTGCTTAGGCGTCCCGCCGTGGACACACCCACACCCTTACCTTTTCCTAAAACTTAAGACGTTGAGTCGCTGTACTCATGCTTAGGTGTCCCGCCGTGGACATCCATCCCCTTTATCCTAGCCTTAGGATCATGAGTCATCACACTCCATGTATGTTCTCGCCATAGTATACTTACTCTCACATTTTCAATTCAACTCTACAACGTAGAGTCGGAGTCGCCGCACTCCACGTAAACGCTTCCATATGAAAGTTTACTTCCCCCTGGAACCTTGACCACAGTCAAGAAGTTCCTCTTCCTCTCTCTGTGAGGGGAACTACAATTACTCTGATTCCATCCCCTACCTTGGATACGTAGGCATAAGATGCGAGTCTTGGCGAGTAAACTTAGGACTAACCCTTAGGTCCTTCTCTTTACCCTTTAACCCTTAGCATTACCTTTAAGCAGATAACCATTAGCAATAGCACATTTTAAGCTAGAGGTTCCTGTAGAGTACTACAGAAGTTTAGGATGTTAATACCTTCCCTAAGCTTAACCAACCCCCGAACCTTAGATCTCTCCCCGCATTGTGTTTATGATGCAGAATAGGTTTTTCCTTTTTTTAACCTTTCCTTCGGATAAATCAAAGACCAGTTGTGAATCTAAGATTGTGATTCAAATTAATCAATAATTTGATATCCTATTCTTACCGCAACAGAAAATAGCAACTTCACTAGGGACTGTCCATATCTTTTTGAGGGTTATCCATATCTTGTTTTTATGCTTGCTATCTGCTATATTATCTGTTGTATATATTGTTATACCTTGCTTGGGGTTATATCATTATTGTGAGATAAGTCCTACACCCAGACTTGAGTGCAATTATTATAGGAAGGTGATATATTCGACGAGGCTTATAGGGAGTGATTCTCGACCAAGTTGACTTCAGAATCACCGCTCAGTTGAGGCCCTCTCGAAAACTAGTATTGTTGAACGAGTAGTTGTGAAAACATTCACTATTTTCGACCTTGGAGCCTATGATACTGGGGACAGTAGTTACCTAAACACAACTTTGACCTTATTAGGACGTAGTGCGATGACTACGAGGGAGTAGTCCAAAAATAGTTGCTACATGATGCTACACTCAAAAGAGGTTCTCTGGAGAATATTATTAACCACCGAGTTAATCGGGAAATTGATAATATTCGAAAGATGAACTAATGACTTTGGGCACCTCTTTAGAACCTTGTTCTGCAGGTACAATTAACCCATAGTACATACCTTTCGAGATAGGTAGACCTTGGCTCTGCCCATGTTCCTCTAACCTAGGAATTTTGTTTGCTTGTATGTGTTTATGCATTGCATCCATAAAGAATCATATTACATTGGATTTCATGGAATTCAACTTTACTTATGAACATTGCAGGACACCATGGATTACAATAGGATAAATAAGTTGAAATATTCTTTTAAGAGTCTTAAGTTGGATAACCTAAGGAAGTTAGGAGCTTTGGTTGAAGATCAATAGGGATTCAGAAACAAGTATGGGAAGCTGTTACCTTTATTGAGACTCCAAGTGGACAATGGACTTCTTTCTATTTTGTTACAGTTCTATGATCCAGATTATCACTAGTTTACGTTCCAAGATTATCAGCTCTTGCCTACTTTAGAGGAGTACTCTCACTTGGTTGGTTTACCTATTTTGGATGAATTTCCTTTCCCTTTCCTGGAGAAGAACCCTAAAGAATAAGACATTGCTAGAGCCATGTGTTTGAAGTTATCCGACATCAAGGGTAATATGATCACCAAAGGTGGAACTTTTGGGTTACCTACGGACTTCTTAATCAAGAAAGCCCAATACTATGCTGATCAAATGAGCATGAATACATTTGAGGCAATCCTCGCCTTGCTTATTTATAGAGTGTTACTTTTCCCAAGTTTTGAAGGTTTCGTTGACCTTAACGCCATCAAAATATTCATGAAGAATAATCCGATACCGACTTTATTGGCCAACGCTTACCATTTAGTACATCTCCGAAACTTTCATGGTGGAGGGATGATCACCTGCTATGTGCCTTTATTATACAAGTGGTTTATTTCACACTTGCCTAAGTCTATTTATTTTTGGGATCTCGATAAAGGACGTTGGTCAACGATTATGGCTCTGACTCACTCGGACATTGATTGGTATAACCATGTGTATGATGGGGCATTAATCATTGATAATTGTGGAGATTTCGCCAACGTACCCTTACTTGGCTTTAATGGAGGAATCAATTCCGATCCTGTTCTAGCTCGCCGACACTTAGGATATCCGTTGAAAGAACCACCCATGAGTGTTCATGTGGAGAGAATATTCTTCAAGGACGACAAAGAGCTTCAAGAGAAGATTGTGTCTGCTTGGCGTCATTTGCATAAGAAAGGGAAAGAAAGTCTGGGAAAGCCTAATTATGTGTCTTTGGAGCCATATCTTTATTGGGTCAGAAAGAGAGAGAGAGCAATCAAGCTGAAGATGCCTTATCCTCGTCAAGATCCTATGCCTCCGAGAAGGGAACATGTTCTGGTTTTCATGTCTGAAGCTGAAAAGTTGAAGACCGCTTTGAGAAAAGCACAACATAAGTCAGAAGCATGGAAGAATAAGTACCATGTGGTTGTCAAGGAGAATGTTGAACTTCAGAAGAAACTTCAGTCGAAGAATGAAGAATCACTTTCTTACATGAAGAGAAAAGTCCAGGAGGATTTATTTTCCTCCAACCCTCAATCTACCCCTTTGAAGTCGATTGTAGACAAGCTCATCCTCGAAAAGGCCCAGCTAGAAGAGCAGATCAAGGAGCAGAATATGAAGCTTCCTTAGGACTTTATTAGCTTTTATTTAGCTAGTACGTCAGGGCTTTCTTAAGAATATTTACTTGTAATCATTATCATAAAAAATAATAAATAAGCTTTCTTTGGTATTCTGTGATATTTATAAATGCTTGAATTCCATGAAATCTTTCATCTGCATTATGCATTTTAGCATTTGCATACGCATGTATCTCTGATGTGACTCATCCGGTCTTCTGTCTTTGTCTCGTCAGTTGACATCTTGACCATCTGACCAAGCTCGAAGTAATTACTGAAGGGTAGTAAAGAGAACGAAAGATATGGATCCCATGACTGGCTTTAGGGTGATGACTAATCTGATATTTGATCTTCCCTCTGATGATAATGTTAGACAAGTGGATGTTCCTATACAATCTCAACCTATACAAGATAACCTATTTGTTCAAGTTGATGAAAGGGATTCCCAGTTTCCATGATGTATACCAAATCCTAAGAATGTTCATACTGAGATGATCTTCTCGAACACCAGCTGTGAATTTCATGACGGAATAATGGGGCATCCGATTGAAGAAGGAAACATTTTCCAAGAAAGAAGTTCAAGAGCTGATCGACGATAAATCATTGACCTTCAAAAGCAAAAGCCCGATCTTGAATACAAAGACCTAATAAACTCATTTAGAAGGACTTGTCAGACAGTTCATTTTGTTTGCTTATATGTATTTTATTTCTTTGATTATAAAAGCATAATTGGTTTGTAGAAACTTGTTTGTTTGAATGATTAATGCAATAAGTATGTTTGTCTTAAAGAAGTTCATTCGCATTCACTCATAAAATTATTTTTCATAATCTATAATGCCAACTTTACCCAATATCTTGCTTTGATAGAGAGTTGGGAGGAGGATGACGAATCAAAAACGCAAGATCTCTGGTCGTATGCTTGTGAATGAAACCCTACTGATGATGTAAGGCATTGTTTCAAATCCTCAAACACTAGAGATATAAGGAAGATAATCCCTCTTTAACCCCGTTGAGCCTTGAAGTAGGAGTTTTCTTTTCCAAGTAAAAAAACCCTCAATTTTAACCTGGGGCAGGGTAGCTTTCAGTTAAACTGATTGAGCGCCCAAACTCTCAAAAAAGAGGAGTGAACATTGGAGAATCCCGTTTATCTATCCCTACCATATTAGGAGACTGGAAGTCACAAAACACAATGATTATCCCTTAACTATCTAATGAGTGAGGCAATCACAATCCTTTCAAAAGGGTCAAAATGACTTAGAGTCACACAACTTATTCATAAATTAAAAAATAATAATGAATGAAAAAGAAAAGGCTGCTAAGTCAAACCTTTGAAGGAGACTTAGGCAAAATTGAGACATCCCGCTGGACTTGAAATTCAAATCCAAAGACTTCGTCCAGGAAAAAGTTAGGGAATGGAAAATGCGAAAAGCCAAAAAGCCAAAGGATTACAACGAAACCCCCAGTAAAGAACAAAGTCGTGTGATCAGACACCAAAAGAAAATAGGTGAGTGACTGCCATGTCCAAAGCCTTGATGAATTCTCGACCATATTGAATCCGCTCGTATCCAGTTAACTGAATATAGGATTGGAGAATATCACGAAGAATGGGTGGGTACAAATAAACTTTGAGCCTTTATCCTTTGTTTCTTAAACTGTGAACCAAGCCACGATACAGCCTTTAAAAGACCTAATTGAAGTAGGATTTATTTTGAAAGCATACTCGATGAGATAACGTTTCTTGACTCCTATGAGCTAGGCTCAGCTTGATGTTGGCTTTATAAATTAAATTCATATCCTAACTAGTGATTCAGTCACAAGTTATCGTGGTATCTTTTTTGCAACAAAAAAAAACTTCAAGACAAATATGTATGTTGCATTAACAGTTTCAGGATTAGCATTTCACGCGTGTTGACTTTGCCAAATATCTTAGAAACTTACATATAGACATCAACAATGAAACTTGAAGGTTCTGATGAACAGGGGCAGGTGGTTTCCAAATTGCTTACTGGTGTAAATCTGACTTTCTTAAGAGCTATTTCTTAAAGACTCAGTCATAACACTGTCGATCCTGGCCAGTTACGTCGAGATTTGACGAATCTCTCCAAGAGTTTGAAAACAGTGGGGCAATTGGACTCCATGTTCGCTGTAAAATCCTCTTGAAATAACTCTTTCTCATAAAGCAGGTACTCCGAGGGCAATATGTTTTTCAAAATGGCGACTATTACAAAGTTCATCAAAGATCAAAACTACTTTGTTTTCATAACACTCTTCATGCCCCGATGAATTTTGCTTTAGGAGGTCATGATTCCTCCAATAAGGCTCTACTTTAAGCAGTTATGATCAATGCAAGAAATCTCCAGTGACTTTCAAGACTGCAGAGAATCTCCCCAGTATCTTCTAAGTGATACATACTATTGAGGACCCACTCCCAGTGGAATCATCTTCTCCTCGCTGAAGTTGCTATACTTTTTCCTCAGGAAATGTTCCCCATGAGGTTGCCATATTCTCCCCAAGAAGTCAAGATACTTTCCCCAGGGAAGCTGATGTACTTTCCCCAGGAAGTTTGATGTACTTTCCCTAGAAAGTTGTTACACTTTCCCCATGAAGCTGCCTAGCTCCACACTTCCCCAATGAAGCGGATATTTATTTTATCCCTGGAAGTCTCTAATCCTAAGATGACTCTCCCAGTGAACAGGTTCTTTGATCAAAATTTAGATTCATGATGACAATCCTCCAATGAAGTTATGATATTATATCCCCAAGTGGAATTTTTACTCTCCCCAAAGAGTTTGGAACTTCGAAGCGAGATTTAGTTCCGCCCATCAACATTTCCTATCCCTTAATAGATGTACTTTGCAGTGGTCGTCGGGCATCCCCGTCGAGATGTTTATTTCATCTCCCGTTTTCTCCTCCTATCGTCTATTTTGTCAACATGTGCATAAGCATAAGCACAAGCATCAACATTTTGCATACTCATTGCATTTGCATTTTCATTACGCATTGACATACACATTAGCATCTGCAGGTTCGATGTCCTCGTTTTTCTTTGGTCTTTACTTTGGCTATGGTTACTGCTAAGTAAATGGGTTTGTCCATTCTCTCCAAATAGAGTCGTCAACCTTAAGCATAAAATACCTATTATTTTCAGTTTCCCCACAAAGTTCAACCCTTGTGGATGATGGTTATTTCAGTTATCTTTTCTGTGCCTGAATAAGATAAATCCCCATTTTAGTTTATTTCCTCAATGGAGTCTTGTTTGACAGTTTCTTTCTAGCTCGATTCTAGATTGAACTTCGGTCCCCATCGGTCGCCGAACCCACCTGGACGTACATTTATTTTGCACTATCTATCAAGAAGATCCTTTTACAACACCTTTGCTGATAAGTGGCAGTCTCTCCTGAGAAGCTTATCATACTTTGCCCCAAGATAAGTGGCAGTCTCTCTGGAGAAGCTTATCGTTTCATCAGTTTTCTTACCAGCAACAAGTGGCCATCTCCCATGAGAAGCTTGTTTACTGTTATCTTTTCCAGATAAGTGGCAGTCTCGCCTAAGAAGCTTATCATTGCTACATTTGCAGATAAGTGGCAGTCTCATCCGAGAAGCTTATCATTTTTATCATTTCCCCAAGATAAGTGGCAATCTCTTCGGAGAAGCTTATCGTTTCATCATATTACCTAAAAGATAAATGAAAGTCTCTCCTGAGAAGCTTATCATTGTTACCTTTGCAGATAAGTGGCAGTCTCACCCGAGAAGCTTATCATTTTTATCGTTACCAGATAAGTGGCAGTCTCGCCTGAGAAGCTTATCATTGTTATCCTTGCAGATAAGTGGCAGTCTCACTCGAAAAGTTTATCATTGTATTTTTTCCCCCAGTAAGCGGCAATCTCACTCGAGAAGCTTATCACCACTATTTTACAGCACCGATAAGTGGCAGTCTCTCCTGAGAAGCTTATCCTATCTTCATTATACCAGCAACAAGTGGCCATCTCCCTCGAGAAGCTTGTTTCCATTACATCTTACCAGATAAGTGGTAGTCTCTCCCGAGAAGCTTATCAATTTTATCCGTATCCCCAGATAAGTGGCAGTCTCCCATGAGAAGCTTATCATTGTCATCATTTCCAGATAAGTGGCAGTCTCTTTATTTGAGAAGCTTATTCAACTTTGGCATGTAAGACCCTTTCAGCGATAAGTGGCAGTCTCTCACGAGAAGCTTATCCGGGCATTCCCCATTGAAGTCCAATTATTTTGGCATACAACAGAGTTTTTACCCTGTATATTTTCTGATGGTTCCTGAAGATCTCATTCAATCTCTTCGCTCAAGGAATTTCCAGAAGCTTGGATGTTATTCTTTCCTAAAGACTCCAGCATCTTGTTTACGCGATCCTACTTCCATGTGGATCCCGTGTTACTCTTTTATCCTAGAGTGTCAACCGGTCATGCTTGAACTTGTTGAGCAACTACTCTGGATATCTCCTCAATGGAGGCCGTCTTGCCGGTGCCATCTCCGTTGAGGATCTCTTCTCTTTTTTTTTAATCCTAAAGTGTCATCTGGTCATGCCTGAACCTGTTGAGCAGCTACTCTGGATATTTCCCCCAGTGGAGGCTGTCTTGTCGGTGCTATCTCCATTGAGAATCTCTTCTTGGCTTTCTTCCTAAAGTGACAACTGGTCATGCTTGAACCTGTTGGTCTATCACTTTAGATTTCCCCAGTTTCGTGTCGTTCCCCAGTGCGTTCGTCTTCCTCAGTGTGCGGTTGCTCGTTACATCGTTCCCCTGTGTCATCGTTCCGTCTGCATTCTGGCATCCTTGCATTTATCATTATTCATCATATGCATCATATTAGATTTATAGCATTGTCAGCATTGTCGTTTTGTCCATAGCATTGCATATCACTGCATCTAAGGGAAACATTTTTGGTTATCTGTATTTAAATCCCTTCCACCTTGATTTCTCGAGCCTTCGTCGCTCAAATCATCCGGTGAAGTTATTTAAATAAGGGCAACTGTCATACCCCAAATTTTACCCTTAGATTCACTGACCATTTCATTTTAGGTCCATTCTTTTTCGTTTCAACTAACCCCTAACCAATTTGCTTAGTTTTTCATTTTTGCAGGTGAGTCGAAAATGGTCTTGTGCGTCTGTAAAGTCAGTTTGAATCTACATCGACATAAAAATCCTAAACTTTTACAGATTTGTCATTAACATCGTCCTAGGCCTCGATGTGAATGTTCTCGTCCCGGTTGCCAAGATTTGGAATTTCATGAGCAGGATTCTAAGCTCCAATGGTTCAGAGTGTGCGATTTAATGGTAAACTTGTGGATTCAGAGGATTGGGGTCCGAAACAAGATTGTCATTTCTTTTATTGAGTTCAAGCTGATATGAATATGAATACCAATTTTAAAGAGAATTCAAGATGCAAGCTACGATTTTGTTTCTTCTCTGGTTATGGTTTGGGTCAGGATTGGAGGTTTGCGTCAGATTCATAATGGGCGTCATCTGGTTTTAAATAATTACAAGTTTTCATAAGCCTCAGATGAGAATCGCAAAGTTTAAAGTCTGTTCGTAACGAGATATCGTGGAAGTAAATTCGGAAGAATTAAGTTCACATTTTATTAAAATATTGAATTTATTTACATTGTTCAAGGCCAATTTCCGTTACAATATTCGAATTACATCAAATTTTGAAGTTACACTCCTTACAAGTCCTAATTTCTAAATCCTAAGACTAATTTCTTCAAGCTTCCAAGTTCTTCAAGCTCCGTACCTTAATCGCAAAAACCTGCAAAAATAGCAAAGTGGTTGGAAGATAGAATCATTGATAGAAAATGATTTTCAATTTTGTTTTTGGACCCTCAGAATAATTTCATCATCGGGTCCAGGAGGGGCAACAAAAACCAATTTCTAAGTGGTTGGAAGATAAAATCATTGATAGAAAAACAATTAATTTCTAAGTTTCTAACCAAAAACTAATTTCACCCATTATAATTTCACCACTTATTCCACCTAACCACTCACATCCAATCACTATTTAACGTATTTTTGTCAATTTCTCATGTTAATCTCCATCATTGCTCATTGTACAATATTTACAGTTCATTATCATGCTATCATCAATTATCATTCTGCTTACTCTTTCCATTACCGTTTATCCCCTCCGAAGGAAAGGTTATCATGTTTGACCGTCGTGTCAATACCTTTACCCTCACCCATCCTAGCATTAGGATCCGAGTCGCCGTACCCGTACTTAGGCGTCCCGTCGTGGACACACTCACACCCTTACCTTTTCCTAAACCTTAAGACGTTGAGTTGCTGTTCTCATGCTTAGGCGTCCCGCCGTGGACATCCACCCCCTTTATCATAGCCTTAGGATCAAGAGTCGCCGCACTCCATGTACGTTCCCGCCATGGAATACTTACTCTCATCTTTTCAATTCAGCTCTACAACGTAGAATTGGAGTCGCCGCACTCCACGTAAACACTTCCATATGAACATTTACTTCCCCTTGGAACCTTGACCACAGTCAATAAGTTCCTATTCCTCCCTCTGTGAGAGGAACTACGACTACTCTGATTCCATCCCCTACCTCGGATACGTAAGCACAAAATGCGAGTCTTGGCGAGTAAACTTAGGACTAACCCTTAGGTCATTCTCTTTACCCTTTAACTCTTAGCATTACCTTTAAGCAGATAACCATTAGCAATAACACATTTTAAACTAGAGGTTCCTGTAGAGTACTACAAAAGTTTAGGATGTTAATACCTTCCTTAAGATTAACCAACCCCCGAACCTTAAATCTCTCCCCGCATTGTGTTTACGATGCAAAATAGATTTTTCTTTCTTTAACCTTTCATTCGGATAAATCAAAAACCGGTTGTAAATCTAAGATTGTGATTCAAATTAATCAATAATTTAATATCCTATTCTCACCGCAACAAACTAATTTTCCAAGATTAATCTATGACGTTTATAAGCTTAAATTAAAAGAATTCGTAACTCATTAAACCTATTTAAAGTAAGGTATTTTCTAACTAAAGAGTATTTCAAATTATTGTCTGCGCAATCGAATTCTAACTAAATGACATCATAAAGTCAGCCAAGTGGTGCATTATTAATTTTGACTTCTAGATGGGAGAAAACGAAAGCAGCCCATGTCGCATACAGTAAAGCAGCCTATCCAATTTCAGCCGACACTAACTCCCACATCGATGGCTTGACCATGTTCAACATTTATCACGCAAATTACTTAAATAACCTTTCCTTTTAAACAAAATAATCAATACTCTATTTTTTTTCTCAATATTATCTTTATAATTTAATACTCCATATACCTTATCAACATTTAAAAGGGTGCGCTACATACAATTCTTTATTATTTTAAAAATTACTCTTGACTTTAACTTTTTCAATAACTAATGCGTGATCCTTGCATGTAATTATTATAGGGAGATCATTATGAAACTAGTACATTATTTGTACTTAAAATAATATAATAATCATAGAAAACGTCAAAATCTATAATCTTAACAGCTTAAAGTAAAGTAAGAAGAATTTAAACAATAAAGAAAGTGTCATTGACAGCTCTTTTGACATTTTTAAATGCCTTATGTTATGGGGAATCAAGATATACCCCACCCACTCTCCTAATAATAATATCTCTGGACAACTACTTTTTTCATGTTTATAATATTTTATAATCTTAAATTAATTGTTTTAGAATCTAATAATATTTATTAGCTTTTTAAGCAATATTTTCATTTAATTAAGAGAAGTGTTTTTTTAAAACAATTTTGTTAACATTAATTTTTTAATTTAATAGAACTCATAAATTTTGTCACTTTATAAGCTCCACAGATTTTACTCACATGCAAAAAGAGTTAGAAAAATTATTTTTAAAATGCATTCCTAATTTTTAATGAAACAACTCAAGCAATTCATTTTTACTAATTTAACCACTTTAATAGCGCTTGCTTTTTATTTATGTGTAATTAATATTTTTATTTATAAATATTTTAATGGTTTTTAATATTAACCTAACTAATAATTTTCCTAAATATTTTATTGCTTTAAAATATTTTAAAAAAAGACATATAATATGAGAATGAAGGAATATATGGCTAAACAAGTTGCTTTAATGTACACTATAGAGATCTATATATACAACAGCATTCAGTTGAAAGCATCTATAGATGAGAGCAAAACAACTACAAATGCAGCAACTTCTACAAAACCATATCTATAACCATTATCCTCTCCTCTAATATTATTCCACTGTAATCGGTTTGAATTTTATACTTGTGCTTCTCCCAATTATGATGCAGCAAATTCATACAAGGTTAGGATGCTAAAGATGAATCCTAACAAAAACTAAAAAAAGGTTAAGAAAGATAAATAAAACTAATTAATAAAATAAAGACATTTTTATTTATTTATTTATTAATAATCTTTCATTTCTTAATGAGAGTACGTATATAATATCACTAATGGATGGTAGAATAAAAGTCTAATGGCTAAAAAGCCCAACTACACAACAAAAGTCCAACTAAGATAAATTTTACTTCTAATTTTAATAATTTCATGACCCTCTCATTACCTACCCCTTCAAAAACAACCTTGTCCTCAAGGTTGTAAAACTCTATTGATGCAATATCTTCCTTAGATCCTACTCTTTGAAAGAAGAATTAGTTGGCATATTCATATCCATTTTCCCACCGAGATCCCACTCTTGATGTCTCAATACTTTTAATATTGTAACTAAAATGCGAGCTCCACTGTAACCCAATGGATGTCCCAATGACATAGCACCTCCATGTGTATTAACTTTTTCAAGATCAAGACGGAGAAGCTTCTGATTCACAAAAGCCACAACTAAAAATGCTTCGTTTGTTTTATAATAATTGTTAAGAAATGTGGTTGGGCCTAACTCAACTCTACAAAACCGGTTGTTAGAGTGAGGATTGCCCCCACTTATAAACACATGTTCATGCCATATATTGTCCGATGTGGGACTCTTAAAAATAATCAATTTGAGAAGCCTTCAAACTAGCATTTGATATAGCTAGCTTTAGGTATTGCAAGGGAAATATAAGTTGTAAATAATTCAGCTGCATGAGTTGCATCTGCAATTCCTTTTATCTTTGCAATTACATGCAAACCAAACTCACATGCCTTCTCTTTGCTCACTAGCACTAATACAGACTCACCATCACTTATGCTAGATGCATTGCCAACTATGATCGTACCCCTAACCTTTTTAAAGTTTGGTCCAAGCTTCCTTAACTTTGTAGCATCAAACTTTCCCAAACCTTCATTTTTATCTACTAGTGTGGAAGGCTTTCCTCTTTCAACTGGAACTATCTTCCAAGCAAAATGACCAACTTTTTATGCAAGTATTCCTCTCTCAAATATTTGAATGGCATAAGAGTCCTGCTCAACTCTAGTTACAGAATGCTGATTTGCATAGAATTCTGCACAAACTTCCATGCCAAAATCATTATAGAAATCCCAAAGACCATTTTTACATGTCAAACCAAAGCAACGCAGACCTTTTGAACTCATCTTATGGAGTCTTTGAAGAAGTAGTTCCCTACATTGATCATCTACTGGAACAAGAGATCCATCTGCAAGTTGCACAAATGAACTTCACTTTAATAAAATCTCAACAACACCTTTGAAAAGAAGTTGATTGTGACCATCTGGTAACGCTCATCGAATTTCTAACATGGTCAAACTCCAATGTAGCTTCCCTTTTAAATCTTCTATTCCACCACTCACTACATCCTAGCTTCAAGGTATTACAATCTATCGTATTGTCTACTACACCTTGCATGTCGCAAGTTTGGTTCCTTGACTTGATATTTGGAGATCCCATCTTGTCAACCAAAACTTTGAGAGCAACTTCAGTTGGAAAATCTGTGGCTTACAGTAAGCTACCGTCAAAATAAACACCAACATCATTACAAACAACATATATTTTTTCCACGGCTAACAATTTCGCATCCATATTATAGCAAGTCCAATTAACAATGCCTTCATCTTTTGGATCATAAGTTATGCCTTCAACTCTAAGGAATTTAGAAGTAGTGGTTTTCCCTCATAAAGTAAAGAACTTCATCACAAACATTTGAATTGTAGTCGACGTGCCAGTTTTGTCGGAACAAATCACTGTGGTGCATCTCAAAGTTTCAACACTTGGAAGCTTTCTCACAATTGCGTTCTTTTATGCCATTTCCTTGTATCAAGCTAAACATGTTGTGGTAATAGCTAGGAGGCCTTCTGGTATTGCAGCCACAACAAGAGCAACGACAATTTTGAAATAGCAAGTGCATTTCTAAAATGAAAATTTTTGTAGTTTATAATCCACACAACGAGACAAACTATTCCATTTGAAGCTGTTAGCCTGCTACCAAAATTTCCCAATATCTTTTTCAATGGAGTATCACTCTCCTCCAACAAAGCTTCGCGTATTTGTTTCTGTATCTTTCTGATTTTAGTGTTCATTGTCGTGGTAATAAAAATGCAATGAAAACTTCCGTTGATGTTAGATGTCAAACTTTTCTTGTTTGTTCTATCAAATGTTGGCATCTTTCATTCTTTTTGTAGATGAATTGAATTGAATCACTCATGTTTTAGATGATATGCTTCATTGCTTGAAAATGCCTTGGTTGCTTTGATTTGTGTGCTATTGTGTAGGAATTAGGCACAAAATAAGAAGAGTAAGACACAAGAACATTGACAAGGAAACCAAGTAAGCAGCAAAATATCAATAAGTTTGCACAGAACTTCCTAGCGAATTTACCCAGGAAAATCATCAACAAGTTCCCACGGCAAACTTGCCAGCGAAGACCTTTGAGAGCATGGTACTGTTCATCCAGAGAGAAAAGAGACTGAAACTCGCTGTGCGAAGGAGCTAGCGAACGGTTCGTTGGAGTGAAGGCCTAGCGAATGGCCCCAGACCTAAGGCAGTAAGTATTTGGATAAGACTTCGCTGTGCGAAGTGGTTGGTGAAGGCTTCGCAGTGCGAAGGATTGTTCGCATATCGAATTTGTGGAAATGTCTCAGGGCGGTTTAACTATAGACTGGCACTTTAAGTGCCATATTTGGATATTCGCTAGGAGAACAGAAGCTTCGCAGTGCGAAAGTGATAGCACAACAACATGTCTATCAGTATTTGAGACCACTTTTTGGCACTTACCGCTTTTTTCATACCTTTTCATATTTAGATATTTTTCAGCAAGAAAACCCTAGTTTTCCTATTTTCATCATTTCTTAGCCATCTTTCACAAAAATAAGGTGGATTCCCATCCAATCTCGATTATTCGACTCGGATGTTGATCAACCTTCTTCCGAAACTTGTTGCTCAAGCTACCATGGAAATGTGTGGCTAAACCCTTTTTGTGTCAAGATTAGAGGTAACTAATTCTGATTTTATGTATTTCTTTTGACCTTTTGTATGTGAACAAAGCTTTGATCAATATAGATGAAGTTATTTGCTATATTTTGTTGTATTTATGGTTTGGATTGCTTTAGACATAAACTTTTCAAGTCTTGACCTAATTTCTTCATCTATCAACTAACAAACTCTATACATAGATTTGGAAGTTAATATTCACATTGTATTGATCTTAACGATTATTGTTTCGGGTGTTATTTAGAGAGATCACTTAACGGTCGAAACAATAATATTCACGAAGTCGCTTTAGAGATGGACGATTTTGCGAGGATATGTGATTATATTGGTTGAAACTAAGTTCACATATTCGATTGATTGGATACATTTAAAAAGGATTGGTGAACCCTAATCTTGGCATGCTTTTTATCAAACTAAAACCAACTTTTACCTTATTTTATTTCTTGCAACCTTATGTTACCAACTAAAAACCATTTGAAAACCCCTCTACTTAAATCACTAAAATATTGAACGGCAAACATCAAATATTCTCGTACAATTCCTACAGATACGATAAAACACTCCCGACTAAACTATTCTAACAGTTGACAGCTGTTATGCCAGCAAATACCATATTCTCTTTGGCCTGCAATTCAGAATCACCCATGAAAATAGGATTTGTGCCTTTGAGAATAGGAATTGCCTCTCCGGTTAATGAGTTTTGTTCCAATCTCAATGTTGAGGTTTCGAAAGCTGCAACTCTCATGTCAGCAGGAACTTTATCTCCAACACGCAACTTAACAATGTCACCTGGAACAAGACCTCGCACCGACAAATCAGAAACAAAATATCCATCCCTCAACACTTTTATAGATTCACATTGCAATTCTTTAAGAGCTTCAAGAGGCTTTTCAACGTTGCTCTCTTGCCAAACTCCAACAATTGCATTAAGGACTAACATCAAAATAATCATAAATGGCTCTACGTAAGCTTCGAATTCAGACTCCCCTGATTTACTTCCTTGAACATATGCTAAAAGAAATGATACAAAGGTTGCAACCAAAAGTATCTTCACCAACATGTCGTCAAATTGTTCCAATACTAGTTTCCATAATGATTTTCCCTTCTCTTTCGCTAGCTCGTTCCAACGGTATTTCTCACGCCGCTTATGAACCTCATTAGAACTCAAACCCTTGTCCAATTTCACACCATATTCTTTCAAATACTCCTCAACTGACCAAGACCAAGAAAGAAATGAATTTTCCTCCATTGGAACTTTCATATGCATAGAATTCACCACTGTAGAAACATCGCGATCAGGTGGTTTTGGCAGCGGCGGAATCGCATAATCGAATGACTCGCAAGAAGGAGAATGAATCTTCTTATGTTTTGGAATGGACGGTAATAAATAAACCAAAATTGATATGAGTTTAGAAGTGGTATCGGAGTTTGGCGGGGAAAAATGGTGAATCCACGTACTTTTGCAAGCAGTGGCGTCACTTCCGGTGAGGTTTTCAAATCCGGGGGTTTAGGTGGTGGAAATGGTGTCGGAGCTGAAACTGAAGATGAAGATGAAAATGGTGGTTTTGGTGATGGTTGTGACAAGTGCGTAGAAGCTGAGAGTATAGTCAGAGATTCATATTTTAGTGACAAATCAAATGGTTTTGGCGGAATAACAATTTTCACATCATGCTTATCTATTTCTTTGGAATGAGACTTTTCCATACAAACCAAATCTGTGAATTTGTTTTCAATAGACTCCATTGATTCATGTATGGGTTTCATTTCCTCTTCTAATTCCAAGAAAAAGTGTCTCCATTTGGGTTTAAAATGCCAAAAAAATATTTTTGTGAAAGTATTCCAAGACATAGATGGATGAGGATGAATCCTCCATAGCCACCATTTAAGAGCACAACCTCTCATTGCCATTGCAGCTATCTTCATCATTTCCTTATCCTTCACAATATTTTTGGCTCTAAAATATTTTTCAATCAAAAGGATCCACCAATATGATTCATTCCACACAAACCCCATTTTGTAGGAATGAGATCGAAATGAAAGCACCAATTGTTAGGATGCTAAAGATAAACCCTAACAAAACTAGAGAATTCTAAGAAAGATAAATAAAGCTAACTAATCAAATAAAGAAATTTTCATTCATTTGATTGATAATCTTTCATCTCTTAATGAAAGTACATATATAATATCACTAATGGATGGTAGAATAAAAGCCTAATGGCTAAAAATCTCAACTACACAACAAAAGTCCAACTAAGATAAATTTTACTTCTAACTTTAATAATTTTATGATCCTATCAAACAACTTCTTGAATTTCACCTTTAGGTCATTTTCATAACTATCTATGATTTTTTAACTAAAAATTTGCAAGAATAGAGTTTAATTAGACATTATCTACATTCACGTTTCTGTCCTTCACCCGATTATGTCTCACAGGTTGGATAATTAGACATCATCTTTTGTTTCATCATGTGACTTTATATAGTACTACAAAATGTTACAAGTGTTGGAATATCATCAAATTTATGGAGAATTTCGAATCAATTTTGATGAACTATAATCATTTTTTTTGATTGATTAGTCCTCTTGCTCTTTGCTCTACATTTAAGTGAATCAACCACACCTTAGTTGCAAGAAGATTCTGCTGTACAATGATAATTGAATAAAGAAAGAAAAGATGATTTGGGGAAGAAAAGAGAGATTACAGTTTTTGGAAAAAAGAGGAAGAAGAAAAATAATTCTGCAGAGTTTTTCTCTCTGCTTTCGAACTTAAATTTTATTCAACTTTTCTTTATACAACTGCATTATTCCAATGATATGGTACCTCCTTATTTATAAGATGAGAATGCTTACACACCAAGAAATCTCAAACTAACCTAACTAACTCAGTTGAAACAAAAAAAAATAAAGTTAAGGAAAAATTATGTCGAGATACACTTCTTCGACATTTCAATAGTACTAAGTGTTTCGATAATAACACGCATTTTGACATTCCTTGCTTTGACACTAGGAATTACATTCTCAACACACGACCTAATTTATTGTGTCTAAGCTATCTACATTTATGATTATTCTTAGTCTTTTGAACACTTCAACCTGCACATCTTTCATCATGATGTCTGCAATCTGATTCTCAGTTCTGCAGTGTTCCAAATTCAGCTTCCCTTTTGCCACTTCCTATCAAAGATAATGGAACCTTGTTTCAATGTGCTTGATTCTTCCAAATTCTATTGAATTCTTCACCAGATTGATCGTAGACATGTTGTCGATCTTCATGGTAATTGCTCCATGATTCTTCCCTGTAATTTCTTCGACCAAATTCACCATCCACGTTGCTTTACATGCAAAAAGAGAAGCAACTATATACTCTGCTTCACACGACGACAATTTCAATACTAGTTCTTTTCTCGAGTTCCAAGCAACTGGTGCTCCAACTAGCATAAACACATAACCAGTTGTGGATTTTCTATCTTCAGCATTACTATACCAACTTGAGTCGGTATAACTTACTAGCTTGCATTCTTTTTCATTCATTAGCTGTAGGAAATATAATGCCATAGTCAAAAGTTCCTTTGAGATACCTTAGTATCCTCTTCGACGCTGCTAAATGTGATACATTTAGCTTCTGCATGAATCCATTCACCATATCTACATTCACTCCTACGGAAAACCCATTTAACAACTGTTAGGAAAGATATATAATCACGCGTGCCCATGCGTTGTTATGTAGAGTGTCGTTGTATATATGATACTTATAATCACGACCCAATAACCATTGTAATAAGCTCGAAAACGCGTGCCCTATCACAACGGGTTTTCCAAAAGATGTTGTGATACAAATATTTTTTTCTGCTCAGCACGCGAGATATTGTAACGGTTATGATGTATAACCGTTGTTAAATTTTTGCAGAATTAACAAATATTATCCTGCTTTTATAATTAATCCCATTTTTTAACATGAATTATTGTTCACCAGATCACAGCAAAAAATACAACTCACATTTGTGATAAAGTTATCATAATAACATTAATTGTATCATATTCATAATATCACATAATTGTATCATATTCAATACACCATAAAATCATCACATGAATCTAAGGTAACCAATACATCAACCATTACACCATCAGTCAACATACAAACCTAATCAACTATAACCTATTTCGTCATTGTTGTTACAACAAATGCAATGAACACTACAAATAAAAAAAATCTAGGTAATCTTCACCTTCAACTTCAATTCGTCCTCCTTAGCTTTGTAGTTGTTAACCATTTCCTTCTCCTTATTCAAGTTCTTTACCAGTGAAGAAATTATTTGTTTTGCCCTAGGATCCATCTCTTCATCCAACCAAGCAAAGTGAGCGTATTTTTTGTATCCTTGAATCTTATACATCTCACAACCATAGAAACGGCAGCCTGGGTTCGAATTGGTCCATGTCGTCATCAATGGAGCGTCGAGACCACACTTGCATATGTACCTTGAACGACTTGAGGACCTGCTTCCATGGCTACAACGGGACTGCTGAGATACTTTAAAGGAAGGATTTGATGGAAACTTGAAGAAACTACGTGAGAAGAAGACGAACAATGAATAGGGGGAAAAGAAGACGAAAAACAATTCAAAAGGATCAAGAACGCAAGATATAGTAAACAAAAACAACAACATTAATAAACAACAACAACAACATATAACAACATACAATAACACAAGATATCATGTAATGTTTCAAGATACACCTTTTTTTAAATTAATCATGGATGTCGAACAAATTATGAAGTTCATCTAGTTTATAAAGCTATGAAGAAGAAATATAAGGTGAATAAAATTTACACAATAGCTTCACACTTTTTGTATTTCTCTTCATAGCTACACAAACCATATGTATCATAGCCAAAGTACGCGATTTATTAAGGTGGTGAAGACGAATCTGAAAAAATAAGAACATTCACCAAATGAAAAAATGAGAACCCATTTTTAACAAGAAACATAAACGAAATCAAAGCATAAGTTTAATGAACTAACCTCAAGTTAGCAATTGGTGAAGACGAATTTAAAGATGCATCTGAAGGTTGAAGTATGTTTAAAAGGTGACATGGATGTCAGGGTTATGTTGAGAGAGAAGAGTGAAATATGTTAGGGTTTTCTTTTGAGTGAAACGACTGTTATGTACTGAACGATAGATACTTTTGCTTATATACTAAAAAATATCACTTTTCATCACTGTTAGAAAGAAAAACCGTGATTCAATTTTCAAATTTTAGAACAATTGTATTGTAATATCATGTTTAAATAACTTTGAAATTTTACAATGGTTGGTTTACTTCATCGTTGTAAAATCATTTACAATTTATTTTTTAAATAATGGACTTAAGTGAGAAACGCTTAATGTACTATAAAAAATGAAAAAAATGTAGTTGTTGGGAATCAAAGCTTGCTACACATTATTTATTACTATGGTGTTTTAAGACAATCGTCGTTAATTTACTGTTTATAAATCCAGCTACTCACTGGGCGTAAAATTTTTAACCTATTACAATGATGTATATGAATCAATTGTAAATCTGGCGTTGTTGTTTGCGCATTTTGTAGTAGTGATTGTATGCTAGATCAGGCCTTGTGTGACAAAGGTATCTTAACGACCCAATAAGTCTTATGTACTGTGTTGGGTTGACATCATCTTCTTCTGAGTCTTTCGATAGTTGTAGTCTTAGTTTAGCAGGTGTCAAAGTCGAGTTACAGTCTTCCATCTCAAATCTCTTGAGTATTTTGCTTGCATATCTACTTTGATGCATCATCAAGTCACTGATAATCTTGTAGAATTAGATGCCAAGGAAGTATGAAATGTTGCTCAGGTCAGACATATCTCTAAGGTCACCTTTGAATTTTTCGATATCTTTGTTGGAGCTACCTGTTATCAACAAGTCATTGACATAGAGACATAGTATAAGCAATCCACTATTGCTTCTTCTCACATATACTCCATGCTCAGTTGTGCACTTCAAAAAGTCCTTCTCCCTTAGGAAAATATCTATCTTCTTATTCCAAGCTCTCGAAGCTTATTTGACTCTATACAGGGCTTTATGCGACATGTATATTTTTCTTTCTTTGCCATATTTCACAAACCCAACTGGTTGTGCAACATAAAATTCTTCATCTAAAGTCCATTCAAGAATGTATATTTTACATCCATTTGACACATCTGCCATTTGTTCATATTTGTTAGACCAACAACCAACCTAATTGTTTCGATTCTAGCAATAGGTGGAAAGACCTCGTCAAAGTAGATTCTTTTTTTTGAAGAAATCCTTTCGCTACAAGTCTTGCCTTGTGTCGAGTTACTTCTCCTTTAGGATTCAACTCCATCTTGTATATCCACTTCATATTGATTTCCTTCTTGCCTTGAGTCAATTCGACAGAAGACAAAATATTGTTGACTTCGATGGACTTCAGCTCTTCATTCATTGCTTTTATCCACTTTGAATCCTCCAATGCCTCAACTGCATTGACCGGTTTGACATCTGCATAGAAAGCATAAAGTACCAACAAACCTTCATCATCGACCACATCATCTGACGTAATCACACATTCTTGTAATCTTGCAGGAATGCGTCTCGTTCTTTGAGGTCTGCTTATGCTTGCTTGACCTTTAATTTCTTCTTTTTAAATTTCTCTTTTGAATTTATTTGCAGGTTCTTCACATAGGATTCTCATTGAATGCTTCTTGACATTTTCAGCCAATCTCATTCCTTAAGCTCATCTATGATCACATCCCTGTTGATCACTACTTTCTTGTTCACTGGGTCAAACAACTTGTATCCTCCAGTCAAATGATATCTTATTAGGATCATTTGACTTGACTTGTCATCAAGTTTTCTTATCGACTAACCAGGCACATGTCCATGTGCTATAAATCTAAATACTTTCAGATGACTTAAGCTTGGCTTGAGACCAGACCAACATTCTTCTGGTGTGATTCCTTCTAGCTTCTACGTTGGACATCTGTTCAGTATGTATGTTGTAGTCGACACAACTTTTCCCCATAATTCTTTGGGTACATGCTTTCTTTCCATCATACTTCTAACCATATTTATGATAGTTATGTTCTTCCTTTCTGTAATTCCATTCTATTATGGAGTGTAGGGTGACACCACCTCATGCACAATCTCTTCTTTCTTACATAATGTGTCGAAGTATTTCGACACATATTCTCTGCCACCATGGGTCCTCAGAATCGTTTGACCATATATTTAAACTTGACAAATACCTCAATCACTTTACTTTTCTTCTTAATCAGGTAAGTCCATAGTTTTCGACTAAAATCATCTATGAGTATGAGAAAGTATATGTTACCTCTAATCGAATCCACCTGAAATGGACCAACACATTAGAGTATATAACTTCAAGAATTTCCTTCAACTTGCTTCCTACATCCTTGCTGAAGCTATTCTTGTGTTGTTTTTCCTGCACACATTCTTCACATACTTCATTTGGAATGTCGATTTCTGGTAATCCTGAAACTATGTTTCTTCTATTTAGATCTCTGATGTCTTTGACGTTGAGATGGCCTAGTCGATAGTGCCATATTCATTCATCCCTGCAAGCTGCAGTTGTAAGGAACTTGTGCTTCATCACATTAATGTTAATCTTGAAGGTTCTATTTTGAGACGTGGGAGCATTCAAGATTAACCTTCCACATGAGTTGAAAACTCTCATCATCTTATCTTCAATTGAAACTTTGTAATTTTTTTCGACCAACTGCCATATGTTGAACAAATTACTCTTCATGCTTGGTATGTATAATACATTGGAAATTATTGACCTTTTTCCATCTTTCCTCATAATCAGAACATCACTAATACCTTCAACTACTAAGATATTGTCATTTGCAAATTTCACCATGTTCCTCATCGAGGGTTTATGTTAACAAACCAATCTTTTCTTCCAGACATTTGTGATGAGCATCCTGAGCCAAGTACCATTGGTCCTTGAAGCCTTCTTCATTTCTTATTGTGACCATCAACAATATCTCTTATTCTTCATGTTTTGCAAACTTTTCATCATTTTCTTGATTCCTTTGTTTTTTAGGACAACCACTAGAATAATGGTCATACCTCTAACAATTTAAATATTGAATGTGGCTTTTGTCAGGTTTTCGTCCACCACCCATTCATATACTTTGTGGTTGCTTTGGTATGGGGGTCTCCTTTGATTCAACGAGTTTCCTTCTTGCAGGATTCCTCTACCAGTTGTTGTAGCCTCCTCTACCTTTGTTTTCAACCCATTTACCTTTGCCTTTCTTTTCTCTTGTTGATTGCGAATGCAAAGCCATATCACTATTCGACTTGGTTGCAGCTATTTCAACCATTCTTTCTTCATGAGACTCAAGCGTTCCTTGAAAATATTCCTTTATCATTATTGACAAATCTTTCGACTCTTCTATGATTACTACCACGTGGTCGAACTTTAGAGCAAATGACTCAAGACCTTTGCGACAACTGATTTTGATGTTAACACTTCTCCATATATCTTAATTTGATTCACTAGTTTAGTAACCCTATTGAAGAAATCAGTTATGTTTTCATTTTCTTCCATCTAAAGCAATTTATACATTCTTTTGTGACTTTGTAACCTCATCTCTTTCACCTTTTCAGCGCCTCCAAACGATCTCTCTAAGATTTCTCATGCTTTTTTCAGTGATTCTACATCACTGACCTTTTCGAAATTATCTGGATCAACACATTGATGAATCATAAAGAGATATTTATAATATTTCTTATTTAGTCCTTTGTGTGCAGCCTTTTCTTCACCCGTCACGTTTTCTGTAAGCGGCGTCACTCCATCCTTCACAAGATCCCAAAGATATTGACAACAAATAAACAATATTTATCTGCTTGCATCAATAATTATAATTCTAATTCTTCAGAGTTGGGAGACTCTCCAGAAAATGCCCATTTAGATGATTCATTGTGCTATGCTTCTAAGAATCACACAGTCAGTGCTCTAGATATCAGATGTTGGAATCACAGCAAACTTATGGAGAATTCCGAATCAATTTCGATGAACAAGAACATATCTTTCTGATTGATTACTCCTCTTGCTCTTCACTCTACACTCGAGTGAATCAACCATATATTGGTTGCAAGATGATTCCACAACACATTAGCTATTGAAAAAAGAAAGAAAAGATGAATTGGGGAAGAAAAGAAAGATTAGGGTTTTTTGAGAAAAGAGGAGGAAGAAGAATAATACTGCAGAGTTTTTCTCTTGGCTTTCAAATTGAAATTTTATTCAACTTTTCTTTATGCAACTGCATTATTACAACAATGGGACATCTCCCTATTTATAGGCTGAGATTGCTTGTACACTAAGTAATCTCCAACTAACCTAACTAACTCAGCTAAAAAAACAAATAAAGTTAAGGAAAAATTATGTAGAGATGCACTTCTTTGACATTTCGGCAATACTAAATGTTTTGATACTAACTAGCATATTGACAACTCCTTACTTCGACACCAAAAATTACATTCTCAACCATAAAAATGCAATACGTTAAGACTAAATTAAAACATTTTACTTAATAATAAGGAGAACAAAATAATTTTATATATGTTTATCATTAAAGTCCCAGTTATCTCAAAATATGAAACAACTCAAAAATAACAAAAATTGAAACAAAGGAAGTAATCAACGAATAAACAAAGTAATGTAAATAGAAACATAAAATAAAGAAACTTAATAAATTATTAAAGAAACCTAAAGAGTATTAAGTGCAGCATTGACAAGAAAAATTAAAGAAAACTTAGGATTATTCTAAGAGCTAAACTAAAAAATTTGTAATATGGTGATTGCTTGATACATTTTTAATAATTTTGAGGCCTTTTTATAATCGTGAGAACATAAGTGTGCAATTTTGTCGAGGCAGCTACATAATGTAATTTAAATATGAACAACTTGAAACCCGGCGGGAAAACATAGGTTAACCGTAAAACATATTTTTTTCAAACTTTTGAAAGTATTCATTTAATGCGTCCAGACGGGTCCACTTTTTTAATGCACACACATAAAAATTTAAATTATATTTTTTATTTAATATTAATTTTAAATGGAAGTTAAGTAGAAAGTTAGTAGTAGGAAGTTAGATAGGAAGTTAATAGTAGGAAGTTATGTGAAAGATGATAGTAGTAGTTTCAATTGAAGTTATTATGAGTTATACATTAAAGGATAAAATTGGTAGAAAATAGACTACACCAAAATACTATATTTTATCTTTATATAGATTATAGATTTTAACGTGCATAATGACATGGTCGTGCTCCATATTGATGCTTTCTATTTTTAGGCTTTTCTTGCCCCATCTACCTCTTAACACTTAGTAATTTGACCTCAGACATTTTTTTGTCTTTTGTCTCAAAAATATTTCACTATTATTCCCAATACATGATAAAGGTACTTTAGTAAAAATATCATTCTCTCTATTTCATTTATTCATTTTTCTTAATCTGTGTGAAAAGTCAACTGGATCACTCATTGTGGGACAGAAGGAGTGTGTGACAACTAGGGGTGTTCGCAGTTCGGTTTGAATCGATTTTGAAGTAAAATATCATCTGATATAAAGATAAATTTACTTGTGTTTGGTTCGGTTTTGGATGTGTAGCGACAAAGGTTTTGAGTGTAAGCTAATGATTAACTTAACTCATAAAGCAAGAGTCGCCACCGCACTTTTATTTGTTCAAAAGGAAAGGAAAAAGAGCGAACAAAACCTAAAGAGTTCTAAAATAACAACATACAGAGAATGGGTAAGGGGGTTGTGTAATACCCCAAATTTTACCCTTATATTTAATCAATCATTTCGCATAGCATCTCATATGTACGTTGCTAACCGCTAACCAGTTATGGAGGTGTTTGTTTTGTAGATTTGGTCCCAGGGGTATTTTGGTCATCTTACACAAATTCTACCAATTCCTTGAAGACGGGCTGTTATTAAAATTCTGAGGCATTTGATACGTTGTTGTTTTGAGGCATTTATCTATCACCAGGTCTGACCATATTAAGATTTTGGCATTTGGTCAGTGGAATCTAATTACGAGTAGTGTTACTGTTGATGCTGAAACTGTTGTGATTACGGTGCCCTTATGTGTTTGGTTATGAATGGTTGGTTAACATTTTAATCGGATGATGAGATTAGGATTACAAATGAGACGAGTGCACCAATAAGAATACCACTTGGGAGTATTTATGTTTTATGCCTATGTTAATGAATTTAAATACTTGTGGATTTATTCACAAATGTTTATATTTTTTAACTAAGAATAAAATATAAATAAATTCAAAAATTTTGGGAATTTTATTTCATAAAAAATGTCATCATACAAGAAGTGGAGATTGCTTCATATTTTATAAGTGTTGTTACAAGGAAATACATTAAAGTTCTAAATCCTAAGGGATTACATTAAAGTATCTATCCTAAATCCTAAGAACATCTTAATGTCTTCATGTTGTCTTTGAACTTCTCCACGAATCCTCGGCTAACCTGCACATCAAAAAGAAAACAAACAGTGTAGAAAAAAAATGTTAGAAGTTTTTCGACACTCTCAGAACAATGTCATCATCGAGTGCCGGGAGGGGCACAACCGAAGTTGCGTCCTACCCCCCGTTACCGATCCACGCCGGGGGCGTCAGATCAGGTAACACCTGTTCTTATCGATACGGGGCATCCGAGAGATAGAAAAAATAGAAGAAGCGGGACTGATTCGTTTTGCCGCGATTGGATTTCCAAACTGATACGAGAATAAGGCAACATAGGCAAGTTTTGACTCAGACCCGGATGCCGGCAGGTCTGAGCCCCCTTGGTTTCAAAACTTCCAACACCTGAAAAGCCACAAGCATCATCAGAACTCAAAGCATAAACAAAACCAGGAAGGGGCTCGCGCCAATACAGGTATGAATAGCCACCAAAGAAAACAAATCTGTTACCAAACAGAATGAAGACCCATGGTCCAGCAGAATGAAGATCAAGTTCGAAATAGAACAAGAGAAGCCAAACTATGGCATCAAGTTGCACAAGGACAGAAAACAAACCATTAAACGATGCAAGTTCATGTGCAAAGGTCCTACAAATCTGTCATATATTCAGCAGGATCCAAAGAAGCGCAGCAACATACCAAAACAAAGCAAGAGAGCAGGTCAGTTCACAACAGCTCTGAACCGAACAAGTGAACTCACATCATAAAAATCAGAAGTAAATAAACGGACTGCGCATCCAAGTTCTGATGCCTAAAGCGCCTCAACAAGAATGAGAAACGGAGGCAAGATGTAAACTCAGAAAGATTATCAGAACCAGCTCGATTACAAGGGACTCAGTCCATAAAGACTGTCATAGACATTACAATTGGAAGCACTGGGCTCAGCTTAACATCATAGCCCATTGAATCAACCTGCCAAAACTGCACAGAAGAGCCGAAATTCACGTCAGTTCAGAATTGCAAGCAGTATTAAATCATGGCACGGATTGTACCAGCAAGAATAATATAATATAAACATGTCAGTTCATGAGATAAACAGGTTATCAAACCATACTCGGTTCATGAAACAAACAAGTGCATAAACGCGGGGCTCAGTTAATCAAACATCATAGCCCAGGTCATCATCACCAATTCAATCAGAAGCAGCAATATGATCAGAAGCCAGGATGTAGTATCCTGTTCCAAATGGTTCAGACAAACGTCATCACTACCATGTACCCTTCTCGGCGGCAAAGATCAAGGCAAAGTGTCCATCCTGAAAGAAGAAAAAGAAAAGTAAGTGCTAATGATCAGGATTGAATTAAAACAAAATCGCATCAGGAATCAAATCGTATCCCATTGGAACTCAATCTAGGAAAAATAGAAACAAATCAAAATGAACCCATCAAGAAATCCCGTGAATTAATATCAGATGCCAATCAATCCAATCTGAAGGCAAACCATATCAGAAAATAATAGAGATTTAGATTTGATGTCAATCCTAAAGCAGATCAAAACAAAATCAGTTCAGGTCATTAAATCGAACAGGGTCAGAAGAATCAGCTGGATATCAGAGACCAATCAAATCCTAAAAGGGGAAATAGGATCAGGTGGAACCAAATCGTATCCCATTGGAACTCATCAATCAACGAATCAGTATCAAATTCATACCAGAAAAATGAATTTCAATCTCACCAAAACCCCAATCAGGATTCCAAGAGAAGAAACGAGATCCCAATCGTATCAGAAAGCCCCTATTGGAACTCAATCTGAAAAAAAACCAAAGGAAATCAAAATCAAATCGCATCAACACAAAATCAAATCAGAAAAAACGCAAGTTCAAGGCCCAAAAAGAGAGATAAAGAGAAGTTATAAATAGGAGGATACAACCTGATGGAAAGGGATCGGTTGAAACCCTAGACGGAGAGTACCAGAAGCGGCGAAAGAGTCCCATGCGAAAACCCTAAACGGCGCGAGCTCAGACAAAGCAATCGTCATCACCGCTCAAAGAACCACCAAACGCGATCAACAATACCCAGAGAGATCACCTTCATCGTTCGCGAAGAACGACGGGCAATCCAACCGTCCAGCCTCAGAACTTCTTCATCATTGGCCGTCAATCGCGCGCAAAAACAAAACGTAAATCATCCGCCTCTTCATTAGACATATTGCATGTTCATTTTTGTTGTAGAAAAATGAAGAAGGAGAGGTATTATGGTGAAGAGAAGCAAGAAAGACGGTGAAGAGAGGAGAAAGAGATGAGAGAAGAGGAATGTGTGAACGGCGCCGAAGGAGTATTAGGGTTCCCAGAACCCTAATCATTTTTCAATTAAGCTACTAACCGGGTTGGGTCCGGACGTGGTGACCGGCCCAACCCCTCCTCCTTTTTATTTTTTCTTTATTTCATTTTTTTAATTTAATTTGTTTTATGTTTTTAAAAAAAAAACTATTTTAACATTTTCATTTTTATAATATAAAAAAAAATCTTTATAAAAAAATAATATAACATTTTAGTTTTGTAATTATAAAAGAAAAACTTTTTTTTTAAATAAATATTAAGAATAAATTGAAATCTTTTTATAAACTTAAAACTTTTGTAAACATAAAATAATGAAAAACTCCTTTTTTTTAAAAAATACAAAAATAAAACCTTTTTTTAAAAAATTCTTTTGTAAGTTAAATCATTAAATATTAAATAAAACTATCTCAAGTTTGTATCTCATTTTCTTCATTGCCTCGTAATTCATCTGATAGCTGGTTGACTTTGCCTACTAACATTGTTCATTGGTTTTGCAGCTTGTCATGTCTACCGTTATTTATTTTATTTCTCGATTCAAGTTTCGTTTATATTTGTATCTGCTTCCCAGTTGTAATCTCGCGAACCTAATAATCGCGTTTACTTTTCGCATTTAAATTTCTGCTGATGTATGGTTTAAATTTCTGCTGATGTATTGCAATGTTTCTGTCACATTACACGCTCCGAAGGAACTAGGTCTAGCATTTGACCGCCGTGTCAATAGTCCTCAACTTCAAACCCTTACAACTCTTACAAACCCTAATTTTCCACAAATGCCTCGCCGCAGGCAAAATTACAATTTTACCCCTAGCATTAGGTCAAAGAGCCGCCGCGCTCATTTTAGGGTTTCCCGCCGTGGAATCCCTAATTTAACCCTAATTACAACTTAACAATTCAACATAGAGATTTGGAGTTTCTACACTCCACATAAGCGTGTCCTTAAGACATGTTTATTCCCCGTGAGACCTTGACCACAGTCAAGAAGTCTCTAACCTCCCTTTTGAGGGGAACTACGATTACTCTGATTCCATTCCCGTAAGGATACGTAGGCACAAGATGGGATGTCTTGCCGAGTAAACTTAGAATTAACCCCTTAGGTCTTCTTTCTCACTTTTAATTCCTTTGTACATATATCTTAAGCAAATAAATAAAGCAAAATAGTAAACATCTGAACAAAAGGTTCCTGTAGAGTACTACAGAAGTTTAGGGTGCTAATACCTTCCCTAAATTTAACCAACCCCCGAACCCTAGATCTTTCCCCGCATTGTGTTTACGATGCAAAATAGGTTTTCCCTCTTTTGACCTTTTCCTTCGGATAAATCAAAGAGCGGTTGTGAATTGAATTGCGATTCAAACTCATTAATAGTTTGTGATCCTATCTCCACCGCAACAGAAAATGGCGACTTCACTGGGGACACTTAATTTTTGAGGGTTATCCCTAATTTGTTCATATATATTGCTACTTGTTTTGTTATTTTGTATGTATATATTTGTGCTCTGGTTTGGGACTGTTCCTTGTGTTGTGAGATAAGTCCTACGCCCGGACTAGTGACATTATTATAGGATGGGGATATATTCGATGAGGCTTATAGGGAGTTGAATCCCGACCAAGCTGATTCGAGAATCACCGCTCAGTGGAGACCCTTTCGAAAATGGTTCGGTTGAACGAGTAATCGCGAAAACTTTTTCCATGGTCGACTGGAGTCTGTGATATTGAGGACCGTAGTACCTTAACACCACCTCGGCCTTATTTAGGACGTAGTGCGGGAGCTATGTGGGAGTAATCCTACAAACGGCTGCTACGCGATACTACACTCAAAAGAGGTTCTCTTGAGAATATTATTAACCCCTGAGTCAGTCAGAAGGTTGATAATATCCGAAAGATGGGCTGATGACTTTGGGCACTTTGTAGAACCTTGTTCGGCAGGTACAACTAACCTATAGTACACTCCTTTTGGGATGGGTAGACCCTGACTCCGCTCACGTTCCTTTAACCTAGGACTTTGTGTGTTTTCATGCATTGCATCCGTAAAGCATCTCACTGCATTGTATTTCATGGAGTTCAAACATCATTTATGGATATCGCGGGATACCATGAATAAAAAATAATAAAATGAAAAAACAAGAAAAGGATTTCTTTGGTACCCCACGACATTCGTAAATGTTTGAATCCCATGAAATCTTCATTTGCATCATAGCATCATTTACTTTCTTGCATTGCATGTGTCTTCCGTTGTCTCATGTTCGGTTCTCTCGCCTTCCAGTTTCGTCACCCTGAGTTCTCGGCACCAGTACAACACCAGAGCTCAAACTCGGAAAAGAATGGAGGATCAGGCAAAAGAGATTGATCGCCTTAGCAATGAACTTGAAGACCTTCGAGGGGGTATGGGGCGTATGATGGAATTGTTACATGTCATGAATGCTAAGATGGATACCCAGCCCACTGTTGTTTCTGAGATTACCGGCGTTACCATGGACCCTCCACCAAGTGTGACCGTAGCAAGGGACCCACCTTATGGTCTTGCTCCCGGTTTTGTGCCTCCTCAAGCCACTGTTCCAATTAATCAACCTGTTCAGCAAGCCGTGCCTTTATTTTCTGAAGTTTCTAGGGGGGCTCCTATCTTTGCACCGCCTGTTGTACACACTCGTGCGCAACCGTACTTCAATGAGACAGTTTTTGATAATATTGATGAGAATGTCGAGGATTATGAGAAACATGATAAGCTTCGTGAGGAGGTAAACACCATCGTCCAGAGATTGAAAAAGGTAGAGGGTGATCAAACTTTTGGGACTGCCGCAAGGGATATTTGTTTGGTCTCAGGTTTGGTTATTCCCTCGAAGTTCAAAACTCCGAACTTCGATCGTTATGAAGGTGCCACCTGTCCTAAGAGTCATCTGATCATGTATTATCGCAAAATGGCTGCCCATGTTGAGAATGATAAACTGATGATCCATTGCTTCCAAGATAGTTTGAAGGGTGCTTCCTCCAAGTGGTATTTAACTTTAGACCAGTCTCGCATTAAGAGCTTTCAAGATTTATCTGACGCTTTCATCAAACACTACAAGTACAATATGGATCTGGCTCCTGACAGAAGACATCTGTTGAGTATGTCGCAAAAGAATTCCGAGTCATTCAAAGAGTATGCCCAAAGGTGGAGAGAGACCGCTTCGCAGGTAGAACCTCCTTTGACCGAGAAAGAGTTAGCTGATTGGTTTGTCGACACGGTCCGTCCAGAATTTTACGAAAGAATGGTGGGTAGTGTGACTTCAAATTTCTCCGACATCGTTGCTGTGGGTGTCAAGATTGAATTGGGTATGAAAAGTGGTAAAATGACAAATAATCATGGTACTTCTAAGGATCAGCCGAAGAAACCTCCGTATAGCTCCTAGAAAAAGAAAGAGGGTGAGACTAATGCTATATCCTCTGGTAGACCAAGAGAGCGCTTTTATCGACATCCGCAAGGTTATGCTCAACCTCAAGGGTACCCAGTCCAATATGCTCAACAACCCTATGTGGCAGCTATTACACCTTCTTTCAATCAACAGGTTCCCATGTATCAACCTATGCAACAACCTCCTGTTTATTCGCCTCCTGTCAACTATCTACAGGCGCCCAACGCTCCTGCTCCTCAACAGCCAAAGAGTCCGGCTCCCCGCCAGAATGTTTCGAATAGAAGAACGTATAAGCCTTGCCCGCCGATTCCGATGACTTTTACCGAGCTGTATCCCTCTTTGGTCAAGCAAGGTCTAATCACCACTCGAGCTTTGGGTCCGCCTCCTAATCCTCTACCCGCCAATTACAACGCCGCCGCTCATTGTTTATTTCATGAGGGTGCGCCTGGTCATGATCTGGAGAATTGTTATGCTCTCAAAAATATTGTCAGGGACTTATTGGAGAAGAAGATTTTGTCATTTGAAGATCCTCAACCAAATGTTAAGAAGAACCCTTTTCCTAACCATGAGAGTGTCAATGCCATTAGTGTTGATTCGGGGGAAGGTTATGCCCTTGACGTTGAACAGATTAAGACCCCTCTCAAGATGTTCCATTCGAAACTGTTCGAAGCTGGTTTAGTAGATACTTCCCACGCTGCATGCGTAAGTTGTGAAGCCAGTATTAAGGGTTGTGTGTTGGTTCAGAATGATGTTCAGAGGTTGATTAATGAGGGTGTTTTACAAGTGACAAGCCAATACAAGAAAGATGAGGTCGCTGTGGTTGAGCCTGTCTTCCATCAGCCTGAATCAAAGGGTAAGGTACCAGTGTTTAATCTATCAGGGGCAGGTTCTGCCAATCTCGTGTTCGATATACCGAAGTCGTATATCCCTGAGGTGAATCAGCCTAAGCCTATAGTTATTCGAAGACCAAGTCCGTTTCCTTTCAGTGATCCTAAAGCTGTGCCTTGGAAATATGACGTGACGATGATTGACAAGGAGTCTGGGAAGGTTATTCCAAAAGAAGAGGGTAAGGGCACTGTGACCAATATCGCAGATGCAAGCAGGATGACTCGCAGTGGCCGTGTGTATACTCCTCATTCCAACGAGGTCCCACCTAAGGAAATAACTAGTACCCCAATGCCTGCCAAAGACAAAGGTAAAGGAGCCGTTACGAATGATGAAGATGCCGAATTTTTGAGGATCATCAAGAAAAGTGACTATAAAGTTATTGACCAACTTCATCAGACTCCTTCCAAGATTTCGATTTTATCCCTGTTGATGAGTTCACCCGCTCATAGGATGGCCTTGCAGAAGGTTTTGACTCAAGCACATGTGGATCAAGATATCAGCACCAGTCGGTTTGATAGTGTGATTGCCAATTTGACCGCCTGTAAAACCCTTAGTTTCAGCAATGAAGAGTTACCGAAGGAGGGTCCGAACCATAATCGTGCTTTACATATATCGGTGAAATGTCAGGAGGACAATTTAGCGAGAGTGTTAGTGGACACCGGGTCTTCTCTGAATGTTCTACCCAAGAGGGTTCTTGATAAGTTGGCTTGTAAAGAGACTGTGTTGAAACCTACTCCTTTAGTCGTCAAGGCTTTCGATGGCTCTCGTCGGTCGGTAATGGGGGAGGTTGAGCTTCCTATCCTGATCGGTCCGCAAGTTTTTAATATCACGTTTCAAGTCATGGACATTAATCCCAATTACAGTTGTTTACTTGGAAGGCCGTGGATTCATGCCGCTGGGGCAGTAACCTCAACTTTACATCAGAAGATGAAGTTCGTGATCAATGGAAAGTTGGTTATTATACACGGTGAGGAGGATCTGATGGTCAGTAACCTGTCTTCTTTCCGTTACATTGAGGCCGATGAGAATGCTTTAGAAATCTCCTTTCAAGCACTTGAGATCGCCAATGCCGTTCTGCTAGAAGTCGAAGAGACAGTGGGTCAGGGTAGTCCATCTTTCGCATCTCTGAAGAGTACCAAATCGACAATTGACAGGGGCATTCCTGAAGGTTGGGGAGAGGTAATTGATGTCAAGACCAAGACTGATCGCTCTGGGTTGGGTTACAAACCAACTCAGAATGGAGCTGCCACAACCGTCGAAGGGCGTCCGAAGGTTATCCAAGAGGTATTTGTCAGCGGAGGTTTCCAAGTCAATGCCATCAGCGACTGTGAGGAGAATGAAGAGCTGAGCAACCTGGTGTTTAAGGGTGATGCAATTCTGAACAACTGGGAGGCCGTAGAGATCCCTGTTATCTTTCCCTTGTCAAAGTAATTGTTTTTTAAAAAAAAAAAGTTTCATTTACATTTTCGAGTAAAAATCCGTAGCTCTGCCCAAGGCTATAGGGTCACTTTTATTGGGCCACCTTTCATTCCTAAAAAGATATTAATAAAAGCATTTTGTTCAATTCCACTTTGTTTCATTTGCGTTTTTCGTTTTCACCTTTAAAAATGAAATTGGCAACCTTTTTTCCCAATAAAATAATATAAAACAAAAAACAGCATTCCATTTCTTGTCTTGCATATCTTTGAGCATCTTAATTAAGTAAGCCTTCCATCATGCAGAGACATCGTAAACCTTGTGGGATCCAATGACTTTACTGACACTCCTGACTGGGATGCACCCATCAATCAAGCTGAGGACGAGGGTGAAGAAGATTTTGAAGTACCCGCTGAACTGACAAGATTGATTGAGTACGAGTACACAGAGCTTCAACCGCATAAAGAGCAGGTGGACTTAATTAATCTTGGTACAGATGAGAACAAGAAAGAGGTCAAGATTGGCGCAATGCTTGGGACGGAGGTTAAGCCGAGGTTGATTGAGTTGTTAAAAGAGTATATTGATGTGTTTGCATGGTCTTATCAAGATATGCCGGGCCTAGACACGGACATTGTTGTTCACAAGTTGCCACTTAAGCCAGATTGCCCGCCTATCAAGCAGAAACTTTGAAGGACGAGACCCGACATGGCTTTGAAGATTCGAGATGAGGTTAAAAAGCAGTTGGATGCAGGTTTCTTGGCAGTCGCAAAGTATCCCGATTGGGTTGCCAACATTGTGCCAGTGCCTAAGAAGGATGGTAAAGTTAGGATGTGTGTAGACTACAGGGATCTGAACAAAGCAAGTCCGAAAGACGACTTCCCTCTGCCACATATTGATACACTGGTAGACAATACAGCCAGTTTTGCGTTGTTTTCATTTATGGATGGTTTCTATGGCTATAATCAGATCAAGATGGATCCCGACGATCGAGAGAAGACTACTTTCATTACTCCTTGGGGAACCTTCTGTTACAAAGTCATGCCCTTTTGGTTTGAAGAACGCGGGGGCAACTTACCAACGCGCTATGACCACTCTTTTTCATGATATGATGCACAAAGAGATTGAGGTGTATGTGGACGATATGATAGCCAAATCTCAGAGTGAAGAGGAGCATTTAGACCATTTGGTGAAGCTGTTTGAACGACTCAGGAAATATCAGCTGAAATTGAATCCTGCTAAATGTACTTTCGGTGTCAGATCTGGAAAATTGCTTGGTTTCATTGTTAGCCAGCGAGGGATTGAGGTGGATCCTGACAAAGTCCGAGCCATTCAAGATATGTCAGCTCCGCGAACCGAGACGCAAGTTAGAGGTTTTCTGGGGCGCTTGAATTATATTTCCAGGTTTATCTCCAATATGACCGCTACTTGTGAGCCGATATTCAAATTACTTTGCAAGGGGCAGACAGTTGAGTGGAACCCCGATTGTCAGAAAGCGTTTGAGAAGATTAAGGGTTATTTGCAAGATCCCCCTATTCTGATTCCTCCCGTGCCTGGAAGACCGTTGTTTATGTACCTTACTGTTCTCGAGAAGTCTATGGGTTGTGTGCTTGGACAACATGATGAGACTGGGAAAAAGGAACATGTGATTTATTACCTGAGCAAGAAGTTCACCGATTGTGAAAACAGATACTCACCATTGGAGAAAACTTGTTGTGCATTGGCATGGGCCGCTAGGCGCCTTCGGCAATATATGGTCTGTCATACCACATTGCTGATTTCTAAAATGGATCCGATCAAGTATATTTTTGAAAAACCTGCTCAAACCGGGAGGCTAGCCCGTTGGCACATGTTGTTATCCGAATATGACATCCAGTATGTACCCCAGAAGGCGATTAAGGGTAGTATTTTATCTGATTATCTTGCAGACCAGCCAGTTGAAGATTATGAACCTCTTAAGCTCGATTTTCCTGATGAGGATATTTTGTTGATTAAAAGAGATTGTGAAGAGCCAGATCCGAGCGAAGGTCCAGAACCAGGTCTTTGGTGGAGGATGATGTTTGATGGTTCCTCGAACTTCAATGGGCATGGTATAGGCGCCGTTTTGATGAACCCAAAGGGTGGATTCACTCCATTTACAGCGAGGTTGGACTTTGAGTGTACTAATAACGTCGCAGAATATGAAGCATGTATTCTTGGCCTCGAAGCGGCGATTCACCTCCGAATCAAACTTCTTAAAGTAAGTGGTGACTCAGCCTTGGTTATTTACCAGGTACAAGGCAAATGGGAAACGAAGAATGAGAAGTTGATCCCTTATAAGGACTATATTATTGAGTTGATCAAGTATTTCGACGAGATAGAGTTCGAGCACGTTCCTAGATCAGAGAATCACGTTGCTGATGCTTTAGCCATGTTAGCATCCATGTGGAAAGTTAAATTCGTCAATGAGGCACCTCTTATCCATATTGAGCGCAAAGTTGAGCCCGCTTATTGTCAGATGGTCGAAGAAGTTGAGGTGGATGAAAAGCCTTGGTTTCATGATATCAAGAACTATCTCGTCAAGCAAGAGTATCCTGATGGTGCTACTGGTCTGGACAAGAAAACATTGAGAAGACTGGCGTCCAAATTCTTTATCAGTAATGGTGTGTTATACAAGAGAAATCACGACATGGTTCTGCTCAGATGTGTTGATAAACGGGAAGCGGACATGTTACTGCAGGAAATTCATGAAGGGACCTTCGGAACTCATGCCAATGGTCATGCTATGTCCAAGAAGATGTTAAGGGCTGGGTATTACTGGTTAACCATGGAAGCCGACTGTATCCAATACGCTAGAAAATGCCATAAGTGCCAAATTTATGCTGATAAAATGCATGTACCTCCGTCACCGTTAAATGTTTTGTCTTCACCATGGCCGTTCTCTATGTGGGGCATTGACATGATTGGGGCGATCGAGCCAAAAGCTTCTAATGGTCATCGTTTTATCCTTGTTGCTATTGATTATTTCACCAAGTGGGTAGAGGCTGCCTCCTACACCAACGTGACCAAGCAAGTGGTTGCCCGTTTCATCAGGAAAGAGATCATCTGCCGTTATGGAGTACCAAGCCGGATAATAACTGACAATGGCACCAACCTGAACAACAAGACTATGAAAGAGCTGTGTGATAGTTTCAAGATCACTCACCACAATTCTTCTCCGTACCGTCCTAAGATGAATGGGGCCGTTGAAGCTGCGAATAAGAATATCAAGAAGATCCTGCAAAAGATGGTTGTGACTTACAAAGATTGGCATGAGATGTTACCGTTTGCTTTGCATGGATATAGAACCTCAGTGAGAACTTCGACAGGGGCAACACCTTTCTCACTGGTATATGGAATGGACGCCGTGCTCCCCATTGAAGTAGAGATACCTTCTTTAAGAGTGTTGATGGAAGCTGAACTTGAGGAAGCTGAGTGGGTTCAAGACAGACTGGATCAGTTGAATCTCATTGACGAGAAGCGTTTGACAGCCATGTGCCATGGGCAATTATATCAGAAACGGATGAAAAGAGCGTTTGATAAGAAGATCCGTATCCGTGAGTTCCGTCAAGGAGAGCTCGTACTCAAAAAGATCTTGCCAGTACACAAAGATATGCGTGGAAAGTGGATGCCCAATTATGAAGGCCCATTTGTTGTAAAGACCGTTTTCTCCGGAGGGTCCCTGATACTCACGACAATGGACGGAGAAGAACTAGCACATCCCGTGAATTCTGATGCAGTCCGAAAATATTATGCCTAAAAACCCGCTAAGTCGAAAACCTACAAAAGGCGACTTAGGCAAAAGTAAGGGTTGGAAAAAAAATAAAATAATAAAAAGCTCGCTAAGTTGAAAACCCGAAAGGGCGGCTTAGGCAAAAAAGAGCGTCCCGGTGGATTGAAAACCCGAGAGGGCGGTCCAGGCAAAAGTTAGGGACAAAGGCATTTCATTGCATCAGAGGACACTGATCATCTCGAACACACTTTCCACATGAGAGCCATGTTTCAGTTCTTTCATCCTTGCCCAAAGCAGGATTCTGGATTAGTCTTAGTTATTAGTGTCAGTAGGTGTCATTGGATTCAATGTAACCTTTCCCATGTTGCCAATTTCAAAACATAATCATCTGTGGAGCTATGCCTTCAGCGAGCTACCGCCCTTTAATAAAAGATACCATTTGTTACTTACATTCCTTGGTGCATTGCTCTTTGTTTTCTATTTTTATGCAAAATGCGTTTATTCTTAAAATTTGAAAATGAAAGGTGCATGGTATATTCTTCAAAACTGTTTTTCAAAAATAACAAATTCAAAATGTAATAAATTACTTTGACTAGTGGAAATTTTCAGAAGGATCTTTTCACTCCCCGGAAATATCATTATTGCAGAAACACTTTCAAACCATTGCTATGACACAGTCCCCAGAGAGACTATAAGCTGACAACCTTTTCTTGGGTAACTCGAAAGTGTCCCTCAGGTTTTCTTCTCCCCATGTGAAGATGTGATACTATGCACCCGAGCAAATTACTTTCTCCCTCAGAGAATTCAGAACATTTAAAACCAGATTTGGTTCCACCATTGATCCTTCTCACCCATGATTGACGCATTGGTTGCGGAGAACGCAGGGTATCCTCGTCGAGATGTTTATTTCGTCCCTCGTCCCGTCTCTAGTCTGTTCGTCAGTATATGCAGGGGCATAAGCGTCACATGCCTATTTCATTACATATTCATTACATACTCATTTCATAACATCTTGCATATTTAACATACATAGACATTAACATACATTCACATCAACATATGCATCAACATATGCGTTAGCATTCACAGGTTCATTGTGTCTCGCCATCATTGGTTGTTACCGCCGAGTAACTGGGTTGGTCCATTCTCTCCAAATAGATTGTCAGCCCTAAGCATAAAATACCTACTTGCTTCCAAGTTTCCCTACGGAGCTCGATCCTCGTGGATGACGGTTACTTCAGCTATATTTCCTCACCAGGATAAGATATCTACCCTTCGAGATCATTCCCTCGATGGAGTCTTGATTACCAGTTTTCTTTCTAGCTCGATCCTAGATTGAACCTCAGTCTTGTCGGTCGTCAATCCCAACCGGACGTGCATTTATTTTGCACCATCTAAAGGTTTTAACCATACCATGACTGATACGCGACTATCTCACTCGATAAGTTTGTCACTGTAACCGGATGTGCATTTATTTTGCACTATCTTTCAAGAAAATCAACTACAATCTTTTACAGATACGCGCCAGTTCACGCCTGGAAAATCTACCAATACAACACTTTACAATCCTACATGTTACAACACTTTACATCTTACAGCATCAATATACAACACTTCTCACCTAAGAAGTTGATCCTATCTTCGTTATGACTCGCAGCAAATGGCCATCTCCATGGAGCAGTTGGGCTTCCATTTACCTGTCGTCTTGAAGTATAGAGGGTATGAACCAAACCGTATTCAGGAGAGCACGATCTTGAAATACGGGGAGGTTTGAGCGAAATCATATTCAGGAGAGCACGATTCTGAAGTTATGAAGAAGTACATTTATCCTTTAGTAAAAGAAGGAGCGAAATCATATTCAGGAGAGCACGATTCTGAGTTATGAGGAAGTTCAATTGGCCGTTTTTCAGGAGGGCACGATTCTGAAGAATGAAGAAATTTCAAGAGCCGAATCATATTCAGGAGAGCACGATTCTGAGTTATGAGGAAGTTCGATTATCCACTTTCATATTCAGGAGAGCACGATTCTGAAGTATGAAGAATTTCATTTACAAGAAACAACCGAATCATATTCAGGAGAGCACGATTCTGAGTTATGAGGAAGTTCAATTAGCCATGTTCATATTCAGGAGAGCACGATTCTGAAGTATGAAAAAATGCATTTACAACCAAATCATATTCAGGAGAGCACGATTCTGAAGTATGAGGAAGTTCAGTTCACCCTTTTCATATTCAGGAGAGCACGATTCTGAAGTATGAAGAGTTTCATTTACACGAAAAAGCCGAATCATATTCAGGAGAGCACGATTCTGAGGTATGATGAAGTTCAGTTTACCCTTTTCATGTTCAGGAGAGCACGATCTTGAAGCATAGAGAAGTTTATTTATCCTTCAGTAAGAGAAAAAATCAGAATCGTATTCCAGGCGCCGACCTTAAATGCGAGAAGATTTATTTATCAGATAAGCAGCAGCCTCTTTATTCGAGTGTTTATCCATTTTGGCATATAAATCCCTTCCAACGATAAGTGACAACTCTCCCTCGAGAAGCTTATCAGGGCATTTCCCATCAAAGTCCATTTATTTTGGCATACAGCCGGTCTTTACCCTGTATATTTGTTATGGAGCTCCGAAAGGTCCGTTTGATCCTGTCACGAGAGATAGTTTACAGAAGCTTGGATGTTATTCTTTGCTCAATGCTCCAGCATTCTGTAATCGATCTTGCCATCGTACGTGATCCAGTTTTATTTTTAGATTCCCCAGTGGAGGCCGTCTCACAGGTGTCATCTCCATTTGAGAATCTCGTTCCTTTTCTAAAAAGACAATTGGTCGTGTTCGCACCAGTTGACCATCTTTTTTGGAATTCCCCAGTGTTGTGCTGTCGTCCCAGCGCGTCGTTTTTCCCAGCGTGTTCTTCTCGTAGCGTCTGTCCCTGTGTCGTCGTATTCGTCGGCATCTTCATATTCATCATTCCAGCATACGCATCACATCATATTCATATCATCTGCATTAAGAGGTCCTCGCTTTGTCCATAGCATTACATACCGTCGCATATAAGGGCAAAATTTTCGGTTATCTATATTTAAATCTCTCCACCACGACTCCTCGAGTCTCTGTCACTCAAATCGTCCGGTGTAGCTATTTAAATAGGGGCAACTGTAATACCCCAAATTTTACCCTTATATTTAATCAATCATTTCGCATAGCATCTCATATGTACGTTGCTAACCGCTAACCAGTTATGGAGGTGTTTGTTTTGTAGATTTGGTCCCAAGGGTATTTTGGTCATCTTACACAAATTCTACCAATTCCTTGAAGACGGGCTGTTATTAAAATTCTGAGGCATTTGATACGTTGTTGTTTTGAGGCATTTATCTATCACCAGGTCTGACCATATTAAGATTTTGGCATTTGGTCAGTGGAATCTAATTACGAGTAGTGTTACTGTTGATGCTGAAACTGTTGTGATTACGGTGCCCTTATGTGTTTGGTTATGAAATGGTTGGTTAACATTTTAATCGGATGATGAGATTAGGATTACAAATGAGACGAGTGCACCAATAAGAATACCACTTGGGAGTATTTATGTTTTATGCCTATGTTAATGAATTTAAATACTTGTGGATTTATTCACAAATGTTTATATTTTTTAACTAAGAATAAAATATAAATAAATTCAAAAATTTTGGGAATTTTATTTCATAAAAAATGTCATCATATAAGAAGTGGAGATTGCTTCATATTTTATAAGTGCTGTTACAAGGAAATACATTAAAGTTCTAAATCCTAAGGGATTACATTAAAGTATCTATCCTAAATCCTAAGAACATCTTAATGTCTTCATGTTGTCTTTGAACTTCTCCACGAATCCTCGGCTAACCTGCACATCAAAAAGAAAACAAACAGTGTAGAAAAAAAATGTTAGAAGTTTTTCGACACTCTCAGAACAATGTCATCATCGAGTGCCGGGAGGGGCACAACAGAAGCTGCGTCCTACCCCCCGTTACCGATCCACGCCGGGGGCGTCAGATCAGGTAACACCTGTTCTTATCGATACGGGGCATCCGAGAGATAGAAAAAATAGAAGAAGCGGGACTGATTCGTTTTGCCGCGATTGGATTTCCAAACTGATACGAGAATAAGGCAACATAGGCAAGTTTTGACTTAGACCCGGATGCCGGCAGGTCTGAGCCCCCTTGGTTTCAAAACTTCCAACACCTGAAAAGCCACAAGCATCATCAGAACTCAAAGCATAAACAAAACCAGGAAGGGGCTCGCGCCAATACAGGTATGAATAGCCACCAAAGAAAACAAATCTGTTACCAAACAGAATGAAGACCCATGGTCCAGCAGAATGAAGATCAAGTTCGAAATAGAACAAGAGAAGCCAAACTATGGCATCAAGTTGCACAAGGACAGAAAACAAACCATTAAACGATGCAAGTTCATGTGCAAAGGTCCTACAAATCTGTCATATATTCAGCAAGATCCAAAGAAGCGCAGCAGCATACCAAAACAAAGCAAGAGAGCAGGTCAGTTCACAACAGCTCTGAACCGAACAAGTGAACTCACATCATAAAAATCAGAAGTAAATAAACGGACTGCGCATCCAAGTTCTGATGCCTAAAGCGCCTCAACAAGAATGAGAAACGGAGGCAAGATGTAAACTCAGAAAGATTATCAGAACCAGCTCGATTACAAGGGACTCAGTCCATAAAGACTGTCATAGACATTACAATTGGAAGCACTGGGCTCAGCTTAACATCATAGCCCATTGAATCAACCTGCCAAAACTGCACAGAAGAGCCGAAATTCACGTCAGTTCAGAATTGCAAGCAGTATTAAATCATGGCACGGATTGTACCAGCAAGAATAATATAATATAAACATGTCAGTTCATGAGATAAACAGGTTATCAAACCATACTCGGTTCATGAAACAAACAAGTGCATAAACGCGGGGCTCAGTTAATCAAACATCATAGCCCAGGTCATCATCACCAATTCAATCAGAAGCAACAATATGATCAGAAGCCAGGATGTAGTATCCTGTTCCAAATGGTTCAGACAAACGTCATCACTACCATGTACCCTTCTCGGCGGCAAAGATCAAGGCAAAGTGTCCATCCTGAAAGAAGAAAAAGAAAAGTAAGTGCTAATGATCAGGATTGAATTAAAACAAAATCGCATCAGGAATCAAATCGTATCCCATTGGAACTCAATCTGGGAAAAATAGAAACAAATCAAAATGAACCCATCAAGAAATCCCGTGAATTAATATCAGATGCCAATCAATCCAATCTGAAGGCAAACCATATCAGAAAATAATAGAGATTTAGATTTGATGTCAATCCTAAAGCAGATCAAAACAAAATCAGTTCAGGTCATTAAATCGAACAGGGTCAGAAGAATCAGCTGGATATCAGAGACCAATCAAATCCTAAAAGGGGAAATAGGATCAGGTGGAACCAAATCGTATCCCATTGGAACTCATCAATCAACGAATCAGTATCAAATTCATACCAGAAAAATGAATTTCAATCTCACCAAAACCCCAATCAGGATTCCAAGAGAAGAAACGAGATCCCAATCGTATCAGAAAGCCCCTATTGGAACTCAATCTGAAAAAAAACCAAAGGAAATCAAAATCAAATCGCATCAACACAAAATCAAATCAGAAAAAACGCAAGTTCAAGGCCCAAAAAGAGAGATAAAGAGAAGTTATAAATAGGAGGATACAACCTGATGGAAAGGGATCGGTTGAAACCCTAGACGGAGAGTACCAGAAGCGGCGAAAGAGTCCCATGCGAAAACCCTAAACGACGCGAGCTCAGACAAAGCAATCGTCATCACCGCTCAAAGAACCACCAAACGCGATCAACAATACCCAGAGAGATCACCTTCATCGTTCGCGAAGAACGACGGGCAATCCAACCGTCCAGCCTCAGAACTTCTTCATCATTGGCCGTCAATCGCGCGCAAAAACAAAACGTAAATCATCCGCCTCTTCATTAGACATATTGCATGTTCATTTTTGTTGCAGAAAAATGAAGAAGGAGAGGTATTATGGTGAAGAGAAGCAAGAAAGACGGTGAAGAGAGGAGAAAGAGATGAGAGAAGAGGAATGTGTGAACGGCGCCGAAGGAGTATTAGGGTTCCCAGAACCCTAATCATTTTTCAATTAAGCTACTAACCGGGTTGGGTCCGGATGTGGTGACCGGCCCAACCCCTCCTCCTTTTTATTTTTTCTTTATTTCATTTTTTTAATTTAATTTGTTTTATGTTTTTTTAAAAAAAACTATTTTAACATTTTCATTTTTATAATATAAAAAAAAATCTTTATAAAAAAATAATATAACATTTTAGTTTTGTAATTATAAAAGAAAAACTTTTTTTTAAATAAATATTAAGAATAAATTGAAATCTTTTTATAAACTTAAAACTTTTGTAAACATAAAATAATGAAAAACTCCTTTTTTAAAAAAAATACAAAAATAAAACCTTTTTTTAAAAAATTCTTTTGTAAGTTAAATCATTAAATATTAAATAAAACTATCTCAAGTTTGTATCTCATTTTCTTCATTGCCTCGTAATTCATCTGATAGCTGGTTGACTTTGCCTACTAACATTGTTCATTGGTTTTGCAGCTTGTCATGTCTACCGTTATTTATTTTATTTCTCGATTCAAGTTTCGTTTATATTTGTATCTGCTTCCCAGTTGTAATCTCGCGAACCTAATAATCGCGTTTACTTTTCGCATTTAAATTTCTGCTGATGTATGGTTTAAATTTCTGCTGATGTATTGCAATGTTTCTGTCACATTACACGCTCCGAAGGAACTAGGTCTAGCATTTGACCGCCGTGTCAATAGTCCTCAACTTCAAACCCTTACAACTCTTACAAACCCTAATTTTCCACAAATGCCTCGCCGCAGGCAAAATTACAATTTTACCCCTAGCATTAGGTCAAAGAGCCGCCGCGCTCATTTTAGGGTTTCCCGCCGTGGAATCCCTAATTTAACCCTAATTACAACTTAACAATTCAACATAGAGATTTGGAGTTTCTACACTCCACGTAAGCGTGTCCTTAAGACATGTTTATTCCCCGTGAGACCTTGACCACAGTCAAGAAGTCTCTAACCTCCCTTTTGAGGGGAACTACGATTACTCTGATTCCATTCCCGTAAGGATACGTAGGCACAAGATGCGATGTCTTGCCGAGTAAACTTAGAATTAACCCCTTAGGTCTTCTTTCTCACTTTTAATTCCTTTGTACATATATCTTAAGCAAATAAATAAAGCAAAATAGTAAACATCTGAACAAAAGGTTCCTGTAGAGTACTAAAGAAGTTTAGGGTGCTAATACCTTCCCTAAATTTAACCAACCCCTGAACCCTAGATCTTTCCCCGCATTGTGTTTACGATGCAAAATAGGTTTTCCCTCTTTTGACCTTTTCCTTCGGATAAATCAAAGAGCGGTTGTGAATTGAATTGCGATTCAAACTCATTAATAGTTTGTGATCCTATCTCCACCGCAACAGGTTGGTTACGCAAAGGGAAGGTGTTAGCACCCAAAATGTCTAGAGTACTCTATAGGAACCCTTTGAAATATCTATACTTTTTTGGTTTGAAAAGATTTGTTTGAAACGAGATTGAGGAGATGAGAAGAGAAGTATTTTTTTAAATTTTTGTGTTTGGAGAGACTTCTTGAGCCTCATGCCTATGTATACAAAAAGTGTAATATAGGATCAAAACCCTATATTTCGTGGTACAAATAACAAAATTGGTTTGTTATGGTTGGTTTTAATGAAAAAAATTGTCATTTCCAAGCGAATAGTTCCGCTTAAAGAGATGCTCATGTCTAAACTTATGGAAAAGTTTTAAAAGAAAAAGTGTATAAGGCACAAAAGGTTTAAATGAGTTTGAATGCTCTTTATGTCTTTTTGAAAAGAGTCAAAGTATGATTAATATTGATTGGTATTTATAAAAGAAAAGGAAGTTTGAAAAAATACTTGACAAAAGTCTAGGTTTTATTGTAAAAGAGACTGCAGTTTTGAAAACAAGAAAGATTTTGAAAAAGGAGAGGATATTTTAAAAATTGAAGAAGGGGTGGAGAATAAGTGACTATCCTAAAGCAAAAAGATAAAAGTTAAGGATAAGAACGACCTAACCACACAAGCATGCTTCACAATATAAGCATTCTTTTATATTAGGCTTTAACCAAAATAAGTCTTTAAAAGAGAACTCCAAGTATCCAAAATATAAGGTTTGACATCACAAGCTTCCAAGTGTAGGTTAAGATCCTAATTCTAGGTCCAAAACTCCATGTCCAATGTAAAGGATAGTAACCATAGTCCACCATTAAGAGAATAAATATTTAGGGGTTTAAGCCTTTACTAATGTTTTTGTTCCAAATGGACAATATGAAAAGAGAGTGGAAGCACAAAAAATAATATGATATGAGATGATAATAATGGAGCATAGAAATAAAAGAGATATAGGGAGCAAGAAAAAAGCATAAACAAAATTACTACAATAATATTATTAGTGAGTTAGTGATTAGTTATTAGAACAAATGATCAACGATGGTTAAATAATGTACGTAGGCCAAAGTTAATGAAGACTCATTAGAGGATTGATAAAATAAAAGCCTCCTAACCACAAGTTTCATAAGTGATGAACCCAAGACGAATAATCAACTATACTTGGACTTTCAAACATAATTTTGAGCCACGAATGATCATTTTGCAATACGGGACAATTTAGCGCTATGTTAAGCAATCGTAATTGGGCTTATGTAGAAGCTACGACTATCTGAGGTCAGTGAATAAAAATGTTAGTGCTAATGCATGCTAGATTAGTGATATGTAGATCACTCTCCGAAAGCAATACCGCACGAAAAGAAAATAGGTAACGATCTCATCTTCATCAAGAACTTGAAACAAGTTCAAATGATATTGAAGATTTTTATCGATCAAAAGAAAATGAGAGATAGATGAAGAAATGCCAAATTGAACCATACAAAGATGTAATCCAAGACAAAGAAAAAAAGGAAAGGGAAGGACAAGGAAATGGAACCAAAACATCCCCAAAAACAAGTAAAAAACACATTCTGGACACTGGTTAATCGATTAACCATTTGCATGTGCAAATGTGTTAATCAATTAACACTGCTAAAACAACAAAAAAAGTTTGAAAACATTCAACATTCATAATCTATCAATTTCTTCAAACACCTCATAATCATGAATGAGAATTAGCACGGAAGTTCAAGTAAAACAACATTAAATATCACCAATAAAACATAATTTGCAAGATCCAAAAATCAAGCAACAAGAATCAATAATAGATCACATTGTGGAATATGTATCAAGAACAACAATGATGGAATGAGGGTTTTTCACTTCAAATTTGAAATTGTTTCAAATTAACTTCAAGAACTACACTCCAAAGTCTTGATCTACTGAAATTGATGATGAAAAAGTGATTGGATGAAGGTTTTAGCTCAAAGATTAGTAAGTTCCAATGAAGAACTTACTAACTTTCAAAAGAAGAAAGAGCTTTGGTGAATTTTGTGGTTGAAGGGAATTGAGAGAACTTTTAGCAAGGGGATTTTGGCTATCAAAGCTTGAAAAAAGAGTGAAATGAAGCCTTTATTTATAGAATTTAGGCTTGAAAATTTTGGTGGTTTGGAACCAAAATTAGGTTTGGAATTTGAATTTGGAGACAAAATCAAAATTAAGTGGTGATTAGTGAAGGTGTATGGTGGGATTCAATTATGATGAGGTAGGGGAATTAAAATGAAGTGATCTAGAATATTCTCATGATGAAATATTTTAAAATTGGTGTCTAAATGCTGCAAAATTTGAACTTGGCTCATTTTCACAAAAAACACAATGGTTAATCGATTAACCATTTGCATGTGTAAATCTGTTAATCGATTAACACAGTAAAAATTGTGAAAATTTGCCTTTTTGATGTGTTAACTGTCTTGGCTCCTGCTCGATTCTTTTGACTTGTCAAAGAAGACATGGAAATAAATACATGAACCTTAGAACTTTTTGAGTAATAGTCAATCAAAACTTGGGAAATTCTTGATCAAATGATTTGAATTGCTTGTGGATTAACTTTGACTTTGTTCAGATGAAATTTCATTTGAGCTGAGGGATTGTTGATTGATGTTCTTCATTCGAGCTGAAATTTGTTCTGGAAAACAGTTAGTAAAGAAAAAAAACAAACATATTTTTGGAGTTTGATTAAAGGTTGGTAAACATAAACATACAAATAAAAGCAAATAAGAAACACACAGATGCACAGTGATCCCTGCAAGGTATAAACCTAAAGATGAGAGGGATAGAGGAACCAAAACATGATCTTGTTTGTGATGCAAATATGCAAATGAGATGTGGAAAATCTTAGGGGTAAAAATTAGGGTATTACAGATGCACCTATTTAAGTTTCTTTTATCCGAAGGTATGAACATTGGCATCTTTGTCTCGGCAAGATACAAGAGACTTAAATACAAAAAACCAAATTTTTAGCCTTGGGATGCCACAAGATAATATGAATGAAAAGGATAAAAAAAACTCTGCAGGGAAGCTTAAAACAAAATATTTACGGTAAATTGAGTGAGATGACGTGAAAAGACACGCTGAAGAACACGAGCTATTTATTGAGTTCTGTCAAGGTGACAAGAAGTGTCCATCCATAGTTGGAAAGAGGGACAATACCTGGGAAGACGATTAGTGACACCCAAGAATGGCATTGGATTGAAACTAAGAATAAGACAAAAATATGCCAATAGATTTCCAAGAATGGAATTGGACAACAACAAGGAAAAAACAACATCGTCATCCAAGAATAGTACTGATGGAAGGTGAAAAACACTATATTAGGGGTAGGATATCCAATAATGGAATTAGATGAAAAGAACTACAAAATTCAAGAATGGCATTGAATGGGGCAACAACAAGCATCAGAGACATCTAAGAATGGCATTAGACGGAGACAAACTCAACTGATGATATATCAATCAACATCCAAGAATAACATTGGATGGAAACAAACTTCCATTTGAAAAACTTCACTGGGGACATCCAAGAATGACATTGGATGACAAGGGTAAACATCAGAGATATCCAAGAATAACATTGGACTTAGCTAAGGGAAAGATATCCAAGAATGGCATTGGACAGAAGAAATCACAATGTTCAAGAATGACATTGAATGAAGTGAGAAAAGTTCTCGAAAATACATCAGGAGTATTCAAGAATGGTATTGGATAAAAAGAGTTCACGATATCCAAGACTGGTATTGAATAAAGTGAGAAAGAAATTTCAGGATTGCCACTAAAAGTAAAGGTAAATCACTACATTCAGGAATGTCATTGAATGATAGTGAGCAAGACATCCAGGAATGACACTAAATGCAAAGGAGAAAACTCATTCAGGAAGGGCACTGTATGAACAGATAAAACTTTCAGAAATAACACTGAAAGATATCCAAGAAAATTTGTTGGGGATTACAGAAGAAAGACAGGACTTCCAGGAATATCACTAGGAAAAACAAGAGGAACAAGATATCCAGGAATGACATTGGAGATCAAAAGAGACAGACATCCAGGAATGACACTAGAGTGAAAGAATACAACGATCTAGGAATAACACTAGAATGGAAGATGACAAACATCTAACAATAACATTAGATGCATAGGGAAACAACAATATTCAGGAATGGCACTGAATGAAAAGATAGGTAAATGTTTTGGTATGCGCCAAGTAAGTTGGACTTTGATCACAAGGTAAGTTGTTGATAGCAACAGGACCTCGGGAAATGCACATGAGCATGAAACACACTTTGAGCTATGCGAATCTTCTTATGTATGATATATGAATGATCTATGCATGATATGCAGATGATTAGGATAACTGAGATGAAATGTTTTGTGAGGGAAGAATGGAAATCTGATTCCTCAATACAGGGAACACTGCCAACTCTGCTTGGAGAGAAGATGTTGAACACATCTCTATCACACTATTTAATTGTATCATGCTGATAGTCCTTTGAGGAAAGACATATTGAGGATTCTTGAAGAAGACTGCCCCAAATTGATTGACTGATGAGGATAAACTGATCATAGCTTCAACTTGACTATTGTAGGGGAAAACTGATCATGGCTTCAACTTGACTACTGTAGGGGAAAAATGATCATGACTTTAATTCTTGAAATGAATGCTGAGGATAAACTGATCATGGCTTCAGTTCTTGAATGTTGAGGAGGATAAACTCAGTATGAGTGTTGAAAGAGATCTTCTGGTTAACCAATTTTGAGAATAACTTGCACTGAGCAATAAATCTCGAACTAATTCACAACAGGATTTGGAAGTAATATGCCCCTGATAGGATCACTGACCAAGTTTCTCAATTGTTTGAAATTTCTTGATGAGGAAATTTTGTCTGCAAATAAAATTATTCAAACATGGTAATTTTAATGCAAAGTTCATGAATTTTTAACATCAAAAATTAATTTTGGAATGATATTATTGATGAATAGCAAATGAATCACTTGTCAAAACAAGGTGGTTTAGACATTCAAAATGAAAGAGAAATCAAAGGTAAGACATTAAAACAAATGATTGGCAATAATCTTAGGAGCCAATTTACGCAACCTTGTTGTAGTATGCTTTCAAAAGAAACCTGGCTTCAATTAGGTCTTTTGTGGGTTATGTTGCACCCCAAAATTTGCCCTCGCGTTTTCTAAACTTTGACTGACTTTTGCTTCGCATTCATCTGCATATCATCTAGGTTGATCATTTCTCGCATACTGTCCATGTTATCAGCCAAAATGGGTTTACCGGGATTATAGCCGCTTTGTTCGCATTTTAGACAGTTTAAACCAGTTCGAATGATACGTTTTATGTCGAAATCGAACAAAGGTCGTATTCTTCTTGGTGGTTTAGTCCGTGCTGATAATTTTGGTGCGTTAGTTTCCCGCTTCAAGCATTTCGGATTCGCCCCTTTTATTCGTTTTTTAATTCGTGGCTTTTTATGATTTATTTTTATTTTTGCTTTATAATTTCATTTTTATAATTTGTTAGTATAATATAATAGTAAGTTTTTAGCAATAGAATTAATTAGAATTAGAAAATAGTTTTTAGAATAGAACTAGAATTTAGATTAGAATTTTAAATAGATTTAATTAGAATTAGATTTAGAGTTAATTAGGATTTAGGATTTAGAAATAGAATTAGAATTTTAATTAGGATTGAATTTAGAATTTTAATTAGAATTAGATATGTTTTTTAATTTAGGATATAAATTTTAGATTAGAATAGATTTTTAATATTAGAATAGAATTTATTTAATTGGAACTTAATTAGAATAGTTAGAATTATATTAGAATAGTTAGATTAAGTTAGTTTAGAATTAATTGTTTAAATTAATCAGAATTATTAAAAGAAAACAAGAAAAGACAAAAAAAAACAGTAGAAGAGGACACATGATGTTTACAGTATAAAACCCCCAAATTACTGTTCATCATCTCTAAGATCCGGAAACCTAGCCACCAAACCCTAACAGCACGCTGTTCATCCTCTTCTTCCTTGAGACCAAAACCTAGCTGCCGCCGAAACTCCATCTTCTTCTACCCAACCTTCAAACCGAAGCCCAGAAACCCTACGTCGTCGCTTCCCTTCTCCTTCCAACTTGCTTCGACGCTCTCAGCGTCAAAGTTATCAAATAAGCCGGTTTCTCATACTGCATCACAAGAGGTTTCTCAATTTCAGCAACCAGATTAGGTCTTCCAGATGTCAGATTCATCTCCTACAGCGAAATCGTCGATCAAGGTCGTCTCATTACTCAATCGGTTAATATTCTTGTTATTGGTTATGATGATAATGGTTATGGTAATGCCATGAATGTTAAGAGAACTGTTAAGGGTTTTATTCATGCTGGTTTTGCTGGAATCATTCATGAAGATCAGGTGGCACCGAAAGCATGTGGGCACACGCGTGGGAGGAAAGTGGTTTCAAGAGAGCAGGCAGTTATGAAGATTAAAGCTGCAGTTGATGTTAGAAGTGAGAGCGGGGTCTGATATTATGATAGTGGCCCGCATCGATGCACACCAAAGTGTGTCTCTTGAAGAAGCACTTTGCAGGTCAAATGCATATGCTAAAGCTGGTGCTGTTTTTCTTTCAAACGTTGGATCTGAGTGTTCCAATTCCTTGGGCTCCATTAAGCCTATGTTTAATTTGTGATAGCTGCACACCCGTTTCTTAATTTCGCACCTCCTTTTTATTTTTTAATTAAAAAAAAACCTTTTTTTAAATTAGTTGTGAATTAGTTTTTAGGTCTTGATATAATTTAGTCATATATATATATATATATATATATATATATATATATATATATATATATATATATATATATATATATATATATATATATATATATATATATATATATATATATATATATATATATATATATATATATATATATATATATATATATATATATATATATATATATATATATATATATATATATATATATATATATATATATTTCTAATCTAGTTTTTTTTATATATAGAAATTTTGTAAATATATTTTCTTAAATTAATTTTTAGAACTTTTTTTTAACACTTTGTTCCTATTAGTTTGTTTAGAATTTTAAAATTATTTTCATTTAGTTTTAGAGCTTTCAATATTTTTTCTAATTTAATTTTTTAAAGTTTCTAACATTTTTTCTAATTTGTTTTTTTTTTTGAAGTAATTAAAAATTGTCATAGAATCTTTATTCATTTTATCTTTCTTTTTGGTCGATGAAGAGACCTCTAAGTTTTTCTGCTAAATTATTGATGAAAAACGATAGATTTGAGACCAAAATTCTTTTCATTTTCGTTTTCGATTTTTATTCATCTTTATTACTTCGTTTCGGCCGATGACGAGACTTCCGTAAATCGGTACTAGTCAAACTATTGATGAATAATGTTGGATCCGAGACCACCTTCTTTCTCTCCTCATTTCTTATTCTTTTCGATTTTATTTTAATTTCCTCGATCTATGAAGTCTTTTATTTGTGAGCGTCGACTTATCAAAGTTGATAACCTTCCCGATTTCAAATCTATGGAAAATGACCATTTAGGTCATTTTCTTTACTTTGGGATCGCGATAGGCTACCTTCGATTAATCGACATAATGTTTGCGATTAAGACGAGATGCCACCTGTTTGGTCCGTGCGACACGATTTAATCTAGAATGATCTTCAATATCATTTCTCTATCTTGTCCATAGCACGAATATTAACTCACGCGACCTCCTATTGTTCGAATTCGCTCATAAGTCGAGCTACGATGGTTTAGCGCCATATTTTGTCCCGATTCGATTCATCAACACTATTGAACATTAATTCAAAACCTTAATAACTGCGATGAGTGTTGTGAGCCACAAGTGTTAGATACGTAGGAAATGATGAGTGGGGAGGTCTCTCTTCACTTGTCTAGAGTGTTTAATGTATGCCCTTTGAGCGATATGTGATGCATTCGCTCCTATGTCTTAGAATTTAGTGCAGTACGCGTCCGTTCACTTCTGTTAAGGTATTCCAGGCCTAGGACCTTTTCTCTCGCTCTCGTGCGATTGAGATCTCGTTTTCCCGTAGTAGCGTGAACTATGGACGCTCTGATTCCTCATTCCGTAATGAGGATACGTAGGCACGAAGATTCCTATCCTTGACGAGCACACTAACAACTAACTCCCCCTTTTTTCTCTTGCCCCCAGTGCAATTACCAATCTGTTTTTCAAACCTTTTTATCCTTCAGGTTTGTTTCAAACTTCACTTTCAAAAAGAGTACGTTACTTTTCCGTTCTACCGCAAACAGGCGTCGTCCCTAACTGCTGGAATGGAGATTTAACGTTCATAAAAAACACTTAACCAACCATTGGTCTAGTTTATATGAACTACGTTTACTTTGATTTCTCATACCAGATGAGGATACGTAGGCACAAGACGATGATGTCTTGGCGAGCAACCTCCCCCCATCACCCGTAGTTTTCTGAACTACATTGACTCTGACTTTCCCATTGCACGAGGGAATACGTAGGCATAGGTCGGCGATGTCCTATCGAGTCTGTTCTTTTCTCTTCACCCCCGTTTAGCAATAGCTTTTAGATAGCTTTCACCCATAGATTAGACAACAAGCGTGGATCCCGTTCAGTACAACGGACGTGAGGGGTGTTCATACCTTCCGTTTGTGTAATCGACTCCTGAACCCAAGATTTGGTTGCGATGACCTTGTCCTTTCCTGTTCTTTAGGTTTTCTTCGATCGTTTCCTTTCCCTCTCTTTGGGATAAATAACACTCGGTAGCGACTCTCCTGTTTGTTTTCACCAGCCTTTTTTCAGCAGTTATGACAGGTTATAACGTGGTCTGGTTCACGACTTTCAAAACAAAGGATATAGGCTCAAAGTTTATATATACCCAACCAATTCTTTGTGATGATCTTTAGTCATATGTTCAGTTAATTCAAGCTATGCATTTAGGTTCCAAGCGATTTTAGAATTACAATACAGTTATGATGATGACTCAAGAGCTAAGGGATTATTTTTTGAGATGGCAGTCACTTTTTCTTACAACATTTTGTTGTTTTTGATGAGGACCTCAGTCAAGTCGTTTTGTCTTTGAGGATTTTGGTTACCTCTTAATTGATTTTTTTGTTATCCCTAACTTTTGCCTAAACTGTGTCATTTGAGCTTATAGTCAGCGGGATACCCTAATTTTTGCCTAAGTCTCCTTCTTAGGTTTTGACTTAGCGAGCTTCTTTTTCCCTTTTTTTTGAAAGATAGTGACTGTCTGGCTTAATGATTATGCTGAACCATCATTGGCTTTTTATTTGAAAGAAATCTTCGATATTTCTTTGATGTGTGCGAAGTAAATCTTGTGATTGCAACCTTTATTGGAAATCATCTTGAATGATTCTTTCGTGTTTAAATGCACATTCAAATTAACTGAGAACTACCCATCCCCAAGTTAAGATTGCGGGTTTTTCATATAGAAAGAAATTGCAACTTCTAGGCTCAAATGGGTTGGCAAGGGATTAACATCCTTATTTCTCCAGTGTTTGGAAGTTGAAACAATGCTTTTACATCATCATCCAGGTTTTAATTAAAAGTGTACAATTCAATAATTTTGGGTATTTCGTTTTCATCATCCTCCCTCCAATCTTTGCATAAACAAAAGCTTGATAAAGAAAGTGAACAGGAGATATATTTTTGTTTTGTGAAAGAGAAAGCATAAAGATGCACACAATGGATATAAAAGAATTGAATCAAAACATTGCAATGCTCATTTCATTAAAATTAACCATGAAAGTAAAAACAAAGTTCGAGAGCAAACAGTCAATACAATCAGAGAAAAATGCAAACAGAAAGAAACAAGGTCTAGTGACTAATCAACAACAAGGATGAGTTGTCCTGTCTAAAACACTGGCTTTAGGAAATGATCTGTCTGAACTGGCTCAAACTTCACTTGGCATGCTCTGGTAAAGGATTGTTGACAACATTTGGATTGGTATCATGAAAGGTGAGGATCTTGTCTCTGATCAGTTTTTGTACTCTACCTTTCAATGCATAACAACCTTCCAAGTTATGGCCTGCCCCACCTTGATGGAACTTACAATGAAGATCAACTCTATAGTCGGCTGGGAGAGGATTTGGTGGAGGAGGTAGAGCTCTGGTTGTAATCAAACCTTTTTGAATAAGACCTGGATGCAACTCAGTGTAGGACATCGGGATAGGATCAAAGTTAGTCCTATTGTGATTCTAATTTTGTTTAACAGCGTACCGAGGAACTTGAACTGGGTGAGCATTGACAATAGGAGCAACTGCAACTCCATATGGTTGATTGTAATACCCCAAATTTTACCCTTTCTTTTTTATTTTATTTTATTTTATTTTTTTTATTTTAAATTCTTATTTAATAAATTAACCTTTTTTTAGATCTTGTTTTTTTAACTAATAATAATTTAATTAAATTTTTTTTATAACTTTACTAACGTTTTTTATTAACTTTTTTTTTTCTATTTAGTTTATTTATTTAAATCATTTTAAGCTCTTCTTACTAACTTTTAGGATTTAGATTAAAATTTAACTTTTTTTTTCTTTTCTTCAAGAGTAAATTTTTTATAACCTTTTTTAAATTAATTTCTAACACATTTTTTTAATCAAATTCTAATACTTTTTTTAAAATAAAAATCTAACTTTTTAAAATTAAATCTTTTTTCTAACTTTTTTTAAAGTTAAATCTTTTTTTCTATTTTTTTAAAAAAATCAAATCTTTTTTTCTAACTCCTTTTTAAAGCTAAATCTTTTTTTCTAACTTTTTTAAAGCTAAATCTTTTTTTTCTAACTTTTATAAAGTTAAATCTCTTTTTTCTCTAACTTCTTTTTAAAAATTAAATCTCTTTTTTCTCTAACTCCTTTTATAAAGTTAAATCTTTTTTTCTAACTCTCTTTAAAATTAAATCTTTTTTTTTCTCTAACTTCTCTTTAAAACTAAATCTTTTTTCTAACTATTTTAAAAATTAAATCTAACCTTTTTTTTTATAAATTAAATCTATCCTTTTTTTAAAAATTAAATCTAAATCTTTTTTGACACCATCCTTTTTCAAATTAAAATTCTAAATTCTTTTTAAAATTAAATTCTAGCGCCCGTTTCTTTTTCTTTTTTTTTTCTTTTTTTTTTAATTCTAAATTCCTTTTAAAATGAAATTCTAACCGTTTTAAAAATAATTCTAACACTTTTTTTTTAAATCAACATTCAAATGTTTTTTTTTTTAAAATTCTAACTCATTTTTTTTAAACTTAAAACTCTATTTTTTATTTAACTTGAAACTCTAACTTTCTTTGCTAACATTTTTAAATTTAAATCCCAACATTTTTTTATCAAATCCAATCACAATAAATCACAGATTGAGCAAAATCAAATCAATCAGATCATATCATCATCATAAGAAAATCAGATCTAAATATCAACATCACCATCATTGAATCAAATCTGAAATCATCATAAAAATTCATTCAAATCAAATCAGAGATTGAAAAAGATTGAGATATTCAAATCAAATCTGAGATTGAAAAAGATTTAAAAAAATCAAGTATAAAAGGACCCTCAGGAGCAACAAAACAGGGGATCGACAAGCATCAAAAACTCTTACAGTCTTCATCAAAACTGACTAAGTTCAATTGATTTTATTTTCAGTTTAAATATTCAATTATCATATTTGTAACTGCTTATGGGATGTAATTTTGCGAGACAATTGTCGCATTTATCTTTCCGCACTTTATGTTCTGCCATTGTATGTTTATCGCGTCTTTACCAATAATCTCACTCCTCCGAAGGAATTAGGTCTAGCCGTTTGACCGCCGTGTCAATAGTCCTCAACTTCAAACCCTTACAACCTTACAAACCCTAATTTTCACAAATGCCTCGCCGCAGGCAAGATTACAATTTTACCCCTAGCATTAGGTCAAAGAGCCGCCGCGCTCATTTTAGGGTTTCTCGCTGTGGAATCCCTAATTTAACCCTAATTACAACTTAACATTTCAACGTAGAGATTTGGAGTTTCTACACTCCGCGTAAGCGTGTCCTTAAGACATGTTTATTCCCCTTGAGACCTTGACCACAGTCAAGAAGTCTCTAACCTCCCTTTTGAGGGGAACTACGATTACTCTGATTCCACTCCCGTAAGGATACGTAGGCACAAGATGCGATGTCTTGCCGAGTAAACTTAGAATTAACCCCTTAGGTCTCTTTTCTCACTTTTTAATCCTTTGTACATATACCTTAAGCAAATAAATAAAGCAAGTAGTAAGCATTGAACAAAAGGTTCCTGTAGAGTACTACAGAAGTTTAGGATGCTAATACCTTCCCTAAGCTTAATCAACCCCCGAACCCTAGATCTTTCCCCGCATTGTGTTTACGATGCAAAAATAGGTTTTCCCTCTTTTGACCTTTTCCTTCGGATAAATCAAAGAGCGGTTGTGAATTGAATTGCGATTCAAACTCATTAATAGTTTGTGATCCTATTTCCACCGCAACAGAAAATGGCGACTTCACTGGGGAATCTAATTATTGAGGGTTATCCCTAATTTGTTCATATTTATTACTATCTGTGTTATTATTCATTTGCATGTATATATTTGTACTCTGATTTGGGACTGTTCCTTGTGTTGTGAGATAAGTCCTACGCCCGGACTAGTGACATTATTATAGGATGGGGATATATTCGATGAGGCTTATAGGGAGTGAATCCCGACCAAGCTGATTCGAGAATCACCGCTCAGTTGAGACCTTTTCGAAAATGGTTCGGTTGAACGAGTAATCGTAAAAACTTTTTCCATGGTCGATTGGAGTCTGTGATATTGGGGACCGTAGTACCTTAACACCACATTGGCCATATTTAGGACGTAGTGCGGGAGCTATGTGGGAGTAATCCTACAACGGCTGCTACGCGATACTACACTCAAAAGAGGTTCTCTTGAGAATATTATTCACCCCCGAGTCAGTCGGAAGGTTGATAATATCCGAAAGATGGGCTGATGACTTTGGGCACTTTGTAGAACCTTGTTCGGCAGGTACAACTAACCTATAGTACACTCCTTTTGGGATGGGTAGACCTTGACTCCGCTCACGTTCCTTTAACCTAGGACTTTGTGTGTTTTCATGCATTGCATCCATAAAGCATCTCATTGCATTGTATTTCATGGAGTTCAAACATCATTTATGGATATCGCGGGATACCATAAATAAAAAAAATAAAATGAAAAAAAACAAGAAAAAGATTTCCTTGGTACCCCACGACATTCGTAAATGTTTGAATTCCATGAAATCTTCATTTGCATTCACATTTTAGCATCATACTTTTGCATTGCATGTGTCTCCCGGTTTCTCATACTCGGTTCTCTCACCCTCCAGTTTTGTCACCCTGAGTTCTCTGCATCAATACGACCCTTCAAAAGAATGGAAGATCAAAACCAAGAGATTAACCGTGTCAGCCATGAATTCGAAGATCTTCGAGGAAGTGTAGGGCAGATTTTGGAGATGTTACGAGCTCTTAGTGTGAAGGTGGATGCTCAGTCTACTGTTGTTTCTAAGACTAATACCGTTATGGAACCTCAACCAGCTGTTACTGTCGAGAATGTACCTCCTCACGGTCTTCAATCCGGTTTGGTGCCTCCCAGTGCTCGACCAGTTCGACGAGCTACCCCTCCAAAGTGCAAAACTCCTAACTCCGATCATGGTAAAGGACCTACACGTTCAAAGAACCGCAAAAAGGCTACTCCTCAACCTTTACAATATCAGCAGAGTTATGTTCAAGGTTATCCGTTTCTACATGTTCAACAACCCCATGTAGCTACTGTTGCACCTCCTTTCGACCAGCAGTTTCCTACATACCAGCCTGTGCAGTCAGCTCTGGTATATCAAGCACCAGTTTATCAACAACCTTCCGGTTATTCGCCTATGCAAGTTCCTGTCGACAGTCAAGGAGTGCCCAACGCTCCTGTTCACCAGCAATCACAGGATCAGGTTCCTTATCCCCGTAAGAGCCAGTATAAGCCTTGTCCTCCAATTCCGATGACTTTCACTGAGTTATACCCCCGTTTGGTACAACGAGGTCTGATTACCACCCGTGCTTTGGGTCCTCCACCTAATCCATTACCTGCAAGTTACAATGCTACCGCTCATTGTTTATTTCATGAGGGTGCGCCCGGCCATGATCTAGAGAATTGCTATGCTCTTAAGAAAGTTGTCAGAAATTTGCTAGAAACGAAGAAGTTGTCTTTTAGCAATGCTCAGATGAAGATCGAGACTCCTCTCGGGGTCCCTCACTTGGCAAGTTCGAATTCTGCAAAGCATGCTACTCCTGTGGCAAATCAGCCGAAACCAGTAATTATTCAAAGGCCTAGCTCGCTTCATTTCAGTAACCCTCAAGATGGTATGACCGGGATCAACAAAGAATCTGGGAAAGTTATTTTGAAGCAACGACTGAAAACTGTTGAAGATGTGACCAGCGTAACTGGGGCAAGCCATGACGACTCACAGTGATCATAAACCAGACGTCCTTTCCATTGAGGCTCCGCCAAAGGAAACTGTTACTCTTGAATGCAAGATTTCATAAACATTTAGAAGGATTTTTTCCAACAGTTCATTTGTTTATTTGCATTTCTCTTCGATTAAGCATATTTAGCATGTACGAACTTGTTTATCTTTGATTAATTAATGCACGCATATGTTTGTCTTGAATAAATCCATTCGCTTCACTCATTCAAAAACGTTTTCATAAATCATAATGCCAACTTTACCCGATCTCTTATTCTGATGGAGAATTGGGGGGAGGATGACGAACCCAAAACGTCAGATTTCTTGTCGTATGCTTTCGATTGAAACCCGCTGATGATGTAAGGCATTGTTTCAAATCCCAAACACTGGAGATATAAGGATGTTAATCCCTAGTCAACCCTTTGAGCCTTGAAGTAGGAGTTTTTCTTTCTTTTTAAGAACCTTCATCCTAACCTGGGGCAGGGTAGGTTTCAGTTAAACCGATCGAGCGCTTAGACTCTTAAAAAGGAAGAGCCAACCTTCGAGAATTTATCCTTAGCATCTTAAGAAGTCCAATACAATGACTATCCCTCGGTTACCTAAGGAGTGGGGCAGTCACGAGCCTTTCGAAAGATTTACACGACTTGTGCATAAAAGAATATTCAAAAAAATAATAAAAGCCCGCTAAGTCAAAACCTATGAAGGAGACTTAGGCAAAACTGGGGCATCCCGCTGGACTCCAAAGTCAAATCAAAAGACGTTGTCCAGGCAAAAGTTAGGGAATAAGAACACCAAACCAGTAGTTTTTTATAATCCCTATTAAAGAACAAGGTCGTGTGATAGAAACGCCAAAAGAAATAGGTGAGTGACTGCCATGTCCAAAGCCTTGATAAGTTCTCGACCATAGCAAATCCGCTTGAGATATGAGCGTTCGTATCTGATTAACTGAATTAGGATTGGAGAACATCACGAAGAATGGGTGGGTACAAATATAACTTTGAGCCTTTATCTTTTGTTTCTCAAACCGTGAACCGAGCCACGATACAACCTTTAAAAGACCTAACTGAAGTAGGACTTCGGTTGAAAGCATACTCGACAAGATCACGTTTCCTGACTCCTACGAGCTATGCTCAGAAAAATTCATGTTGGCATTATAATTAAAACTTATATCCGGACTAGTGATTTTGGTCACAAGTTGTTGAGATATCTTTTTTTCAAAACAAAAATTCAAGACAAATATATGTGTACATTGACAAGCTCAGGATAGGCATTTCAGGCATGACAACTTTGCTTGATATCTTAGAGATTTACATATGAACATAACCCGTGGAACTTGAAGATCCTGCTGAACAGGGGCAGGCAGTTTCCCAATTCGCTTACCAACGCGAGTCTGACATTCTTAAGAGCTATTTCCCAAAGATTTCGTCGTAACACGATTAATTTGTGCCAGTTACGTCGAGACCTGACAAATCTCTCAAAGAGTTTGAGAACAATGGGGCAACCGGACTCGGTGTTCTCTATAAAATCCTCTTGAGATGACCCTACCTCGCAACGCAAGTATCCTGGGGCACCATGTTTTTAAAGGAAACAAATGGCGATTACTACAAGATCCTTCAAGATCAAAACTATGTGGTTTCACAACTTTTCTTCATGCACCCGATGGATTTTACTCACAGCGGCTTTCATCCCCCAGTAAAGCTCAGTGTTGCAACAGGCTCTTAAACTATTGCCTCATCATAGTCCCCAGCGAGACTTTAAGCTGACAATACTTTGGATGGAGCCGGTGGTCCCTAAGACATCAAAGATTTCACCGACATGCTCCCAGTGACAGTCCCCAGAGAGACTATAAGCTGACAACTTCTTCTTGGGGTAACTCAAAAGTGTCCCTCAGGTTTTCTTCTCCCCATGTGAAGACGTGATACTGTACACCCAAGCAGATTACCTTCTCCCCAGAGAATTCAGAACTTTAAAACCAGATTTGGTTCTACCATTGATCTTTCTTACCCATGATTGACGTATTGGTTGCAGAGAACGCAGGGTATTTCCGTCGAGATGTTTATTTCATCTCTCGTCCCGTCTCTAGTCTGTTTCGTCAGCATACGCAAGGGCATAAGCATCACATGCCTATTTCATTACATATTCATTATATATTCATTACATATTCATTACATACTCATTACATACTCATTTCATAACATCTTGCATACATAAACATTAACATATATTCACATTAACATATGCATCAACATATGCGTTAGCATTCACAGGTTCTTTGCGTCTCTATCATTGGTCGTTACCGCCGAATAACTGGGTTCGTCCATTCTCTCCAAATAGATTGTCAGCCCTAAGCATAAAATACTTACTTGTTTCCAGTTTCCCCACAGAGCTCGATCCTCGTGGATGACGGTTACTTCAGCTATCTTTCCTCACCAGGATAAGATATTTACCCTCCGAGATCATTCCCTCGATGGAGTCTTGATTACCAGTCTTCTTTCTAGCTCGATCCTAGATTGAATCTCAGTATTGTCGGTCGTCGAGCCCAACCGGACGTGCATTCATTTTGCACCTTCTGAAGGTTTTCACCATACCATAACGGATACGCGACTGTTCTCGCCCGAGAAGGTTATTACTGTACCCGGACGTGCATTTATTTTGCACTATCTTTCAAGAAAACCAACTACAATCATTTACAGATATACGCCAATTCACGCCTGGAAAATCTATCATTACAACACTACAACACTTTACAATCCTACATCTTACAGCATCGGTATGCAACATTTCTCACCTAAGAAACCGATCCTATCTTCGTTATGACTCGCAGCAAATGGCCATCTCCATGGAGCAGTTGGGCTTCCATTTACCTGTCGTCTTGAAGTATGGGAGGTTTGAACCAAATCGTATTCAGGAGAGCACGATCTTGAAGTACGGGGAGGTTTGAGCGGAATCATATTCAGGAGAGCACGATTCTGAATTATGAAGAAGTTCATTTACCCTTTAGTAAAAGAAGGAGCCGAATCATATTCAGGAGAGCACGATTCTGAAGTATGAGGAAGTTCAGTTAGCCCTTTTCATATTCAGGAGAGCACGATTCTGAAGTATGAAGAATTTCATTTACAAGAAAGAGCCGAATCATATTCAGGAGAGCACGATTCTGAAGTATGAGGAAGTTCAGTTAGCCCTTTTCATATTCAGGAGAGCACGATTCTGAATTATGAAGAATTTCATTTACCTGAAAGAGCCGAATCATATTCAGGAGAGCACGATTCTGAAGTATGAGGAAGTTCAGTTAGCCCTTTTCATATTCAGGAGAGCACGATTCTGAATTATGAAGAATTTCATTTACCCGAAAGAGCCGAATCATATTCAGGAGAGCACGATTCTGAAGTATGAGGAAGTTCAGTTAGCCCTTTTCATATTCAGGAGAGCACGATTCTGAATTTCATTTATCCGAAAGAGCCGAATCATATTCAGGAGAGCACGATTCTGAAGTATGAGGAAGTTCAGTTTACCCTTTTCATGTTCAGGAGAGCACGATCTTGAAGCATGAAGAAGTTTATTTATCCTTCAGTAAGAGAAAAATCAGAATCGTATTCCAGGCGCCGACCTTAAATGCGAGAAGATTTATTTATCAGATAAGCAGCAGCCTCTTTATTTGAGTGCTTATCCATTTTTGCACATAAGTCCCTTCCAACGATAAGCGACAGTTATCCCTCGGGAAGCTTATCAGGGCATTTCCCATCAAAGTCCATTTATTTTGGCATACAGCCGGTCTTTACCCTGTATATATGATATGGATTTCTGAAAAGTCCATTCGATCCCATCACGAGGGATAGTTTACAGAAGCTTGGATGTTATTCTTTGCTCAATGCTCCAGCATTCTGTAATCGATCTTGCAATCGTACGTGATCCAGTTTTACTTTTAGATTCCCCAGTGGAGGCCGCGTCATAGGTACCATCTCCATTTGAGGATCTCGTTCCAGTTCTAAAAATGACAATTTGGTCGTATTCGCGCCAGTTGACCATCATTTTAGAATTCCCCAGTGTTTGTACTGTGTCCCAGCGTGTCGTTTTCCCCAGTGTGTTCTTCTCGTAGCGTCTGTCCCTGTGTCGTCGTATTCGTCAGCATTTTCGCATTCATCATTCCAGCATACGCATCATATCATATTCATGGCATTGTCTGCATTAGTCTGCTTTTGTTTTGTCCATAGCATCGCATATCGCCACATATAAGGGCAAAATTTTCGGTTATCTATATTTAAATCCCTCCACCATGATTCCTTGAGTCTCGGCCACTCAAATCATTCGGTGTAGATATTTAAATAGGGGCAACTGTAATACCCCAAATTTTACCCTTTCTTTTTTATTTTATTTTATTTTATTTATTTTATTTTAAATTCTTATTTAATAAATTAACCTTTTTTTAGATCTTGTTTTTTTAACTAATAATAATTTAATTAAATTTTTTTTATAACTTTACTAACGTTTTTTATTAACTTTTTTTTTCTATTTAGTTTATTTATTTAAATCATTTTAAGCTCTTCTTACTAACTTTTAGGATTTAGATTAAAATTTAACTTTTTTTTTTCTTTTCTTCAAGAGTAAATTTTTTATAACCTTTTTTAAATTAATTTCTAACACATTTTTTTAATCAAATTCTAATACTTTTTTTAAAATAAAAATCTAACTTTTTAAAATTAAATCTTTTTTCTAACTTTTTTTAAAGTTAAATCTTTTTTTCTATTTTTTTAAAAAAATCAAATCTTTTTTTCTAACTCCTTTTTAAAGCTAAATCTTTTTTTCTAACTTTTTTAAAGCTAAATCTTTTTTTTCTAACTTTTATAAAGTTAAATCTCTTTTTTCTCTAACTTCTTTTTAAAAATTAAATCTCTTTTTTCTCTAACTCCTTTTATAAAGTTAAATCTTTTTTTCTAACTCTCTTTAAAATTAAATCTTTTTTTTTCTCTAACTTCTCTTTAAAACTAAATCTTTTTTCTAACTATTTTAAAAATTAAATCTAACCTTTTTTTTTATAAATTAAATCTATCCTTTTTTTTAAAATTAAATCTAAATCTTTTTTGACACCATCCTTTTTCAAATTAAAATTCTAAATTCTTTTTAAAATTAAATTCTAGCGCCCGTTTCTTTTTCTTTTTTTTTTCTTTTTTTTTTTAATTCTAAATTCCTTTTAAAATGAAATTCTAACCGTTTTAAAAATAATTCTAACACTTTTTTTTAAATCAACATTCAAATGTTTTTTTTTTTAAAATTCTAACTCATTTTTTTTAAACTTAAAACTCTATTTTTTATTTAACTTGAAACTCTAACTTTCTTTGCTAACATTTTTAAATTTAAATCCCAACATTTTTTTATCAAATCCAATCACAATAAATCACAGATTGAGCAAAATCAAATCAATCAGATCATATCATCATCATAAGAAAATCAGATCTAAATATCAACATCACCATCATTGAATCAAATCTGAAATCATCATAAAAATTCATTCAAATCAAATCAGAGATTGAAAAAGATTGAGATATTCAAATCAAATCTGAGATTGAAAAAGATTTAAAAAAATCAAGTATAAAAGGACCCTCAGGAGCAACAAAACAGGGGATCGACAAGCATCAAAAACTCTTACAGTCTTCATCAAAACTGACTAAGTTCAATTGATTTTATTTTCAGTTTAAATATTCAATTATCATATTTGTAACTGCTTATGGGATGTAATTTTGCGAGACAATTGTCGCATTTATCTTTCCGCACTTTATGTTCTGCCATTGTATGTTTATCGCGTCTTTACCAATAATCTCACTCCTCCGAAGGAATTAGGTCTAGCCGTTTGACCGCCGTGTCAATAGTCCTCAACTTCAAACCCTTACAACCTTACAAACCCTAATTTTCACAAATGCCTCGCCGCAGGCAAGATTACAATTTTACCCCTAGCATTAGGTCAAAGAGCCGCCGCGCTCATTTTAGGGTTTCTCGCTGTGGAATCCCTAATTTAACCCTAATTACAACTTAACATTTCAACGTAGAGATTTGGAGTTTCTACACTCCGCGTAAGCGTGTCCTTAAGACATGTTTATTCCCCTTGAGACCTTGACCACAGTCAAGAAGTCTCTAACCTCCCTTTTGAGGGGAACTACGATTACTCTGATTCCACTCCCGTAAGGATACGTAGGCACAAGATGCGATGTCTTGCCGAGTAAACTTAGAATTAACCCCTTAGGTCTCTTTTCTCACTTTTTAATCCTTTGTACATATACCTTAAGCAAATAAATAAAGCAAGTAGTAAGCATTGAACAAAAGGTTCCTGTAGAGTACTACAGAAGTTTAGGATGCTAATACCTTCCCTAAGCTTAATCAACCCCCGAACCCTAGATCTTTCCCCGCATTGTGTTTACGATGCAAAAATAGGTTTTCCCTCTTTTGACCTTTTCCTTCGGATAAATCAAAGAGCGGTTGTGAATTGAATTGCGATTCAAACTCATTAATAGTTTGTGATCCTATTTCCACCGCAACATTGATCATATCGTTGTTTTCTGCGATGAGGTTTTCTTTCAACTGAAACAACATGGGTATCTCCATCCTTCTTCTTTTGAAAATTCCCAGCGAGCTTTCTAGCACCATTAAAGGCTTCAACATTAGTAATCTTTCCTTTCTTGATACTCTCTTTTAGTCTTTCTCCAATAGTGGCTAAGTCAGCAAAACCTGATGATACACTGCCTATCATCTTTTCCCAAAAGAGTGGCTGAAGAGTGTCCATGAACAATCCAGTCAATTCCTTTTCTGCCAAGGGTGGCTCCACTAGAGCAGCTAGCTCTCTCCAGCGTTGAGCGTATGATGGGCGATTTGCAAGTGCAAGAATAACATCAAAGTAATATAAAGGATTATCGATCCCATAGAGACCAAACGTCAATCTATCGATTACTATTGTTATGGTGTTTATCTAAGGCAAATCAAATAAAGGATTGGGTTGTGCGAAATAAAAGTAAAGTGCGAAAAATAAATTCAATAATAAAGCAACAGGCATAGATGCAATTCATATAGCTACGTAGTATTCCAGATGTATACATATAGGATTCCTTATGGGGTAATATTTTCTACTCATGAAAAGATCTAATTTAACGGGAATTGTCGCTTTCGCGTATTCAAAATCGAGTTTATCCATAATCGACCCCTCTTATTGTCACTTATAAAAAGGTGCGCATTGTGTTAGGATTAATAAACCTATTTTTAAGAAATATAGTTTCTTGAATTAGTTGAAAAGTTTTTTAACCTGGAATTTCTAACAAAGAGAGGTTCTTACGAACCGGACTTGAAATCCATAAACGCGTCCGAGAACAGTTTCAAAATCGGTTTTCTTAAACATTAAAGATTCCTAATTAACTGAGCCAAGCGCTTTTGCTTCCTTGGAACAATCAAGACTAACCAAATTTATCTAAAGGTTAGACGGCTTTCAATCTTATCCAACAAATTTTAAGTACAGAAAATAAGTGTTAAAAGTTAAAATAACCTCTAAGTAATTCTACCAACAACCGTGTGGAATACTAATTATAACTATAATCCTCGCATCCTAGCCCTTAAGATTTAGCTGGACATGGTAAATAAATGCGAGTAAATAAAGTGCGGGTAAGTAAATAAATAAAGTGTGGTGCGAGAAATAAAGGGTGCAGGAAATAAAGGTGGGTAAATAAATAAAAGGCAATAAATAGACAGAAACCTGCTCTAAACGAGAGGCTTTAAAATCTTGAACAACTGGAAGTAAAAAGACTGAATTAAAATGGCGACAGGTTTAACTTCTACCTAAGTGCTCCAAACTCGATTACACGGTGTGATAACCCCTCGATGTGAGAAGTTTATCACTTTACAATAGGTGAAATTTATGGCTTGAGTTCTGTTCTCTAAGCTTGGATGATTTGAAATGAATCAGAATTTTTCTATTTATAGAGGTAGGAAAGTACAGGTAAAGACAGGAATGCCCCCCAACTCCTTTTGGGAGGGAAATGGCCGTGTGAAGGTGGCGCCTGCCACCCCCTTGTGGCGCCCGTCACATGAACTAGGGTGGAAAGTAGTGGGTGGCATGGCAGTTGTCAGCAATTGGCTTCTATCAATGTGTGGCATCCCCTATGGCGCCCGCCATGGTGGAAGCCATGTGTACAATTCCTCAGAAAGTAGGGTTTTCAGCTCGTTTTTCTTCATTTCTTCTCGAGTAGCTTTGAAAATACAAAAAACCTGAAAAAGAAACAAAACAAAGGCATAATACAAGAAAACAGAAATAAAATACTAAATAACATGCGCAAAATCGAGTCAAATAAACAGTATAATTTAAGCCTATCAAATTCTCCCACACTAAAACCTTTGCTTGTCCTCAAGCAAAACATCATGGCAGAACAGGGCGATATCCATAAATTATCTGGGAAAAAATGTCTTATAAGTTCAAGCTGGGATGAAACGATAGGTGATGACTCAATGAACCACGGGTATCGGAATGACACTTCTCCAAAAATACGAACATAAGCTTCGTTTTTACACAAATCAATCCATACTACCCTACTATACCTAGGCCTACTTTGAAATCTCCTTTTGAGTCCTTTTCATTTTGGTGCAATCATATTAAGCCCGCTATCCGTACGAAATCATGGTAAAGTGACCGGTTAGCGATTCTAATCTAAGCATGGGGTTCTGGTGCACAAAGTGGCGTAACCCCTTTTATTGGCCCATTTGCACCTGCGGGGGATCAGATCGTAATCCGCCCTACCGAGTTCAGTACCAGATACCTCTGAACCAACTGATAATGGGAAGGTATTTTTGTTTTGTTTTGTCTTTATCATTTTTTTTACCTTTTTTTCTTCTTTTTTTTCGAATTTACAACTTTTTGGGTTAAATGACCTTGTGAGGGTTACCTATACCCGAGTTGTAATTATTTTATTTTTTTAGCATACTGATCATTCACTTATTTTCATCGATCCTTCACTTAGATAACGTTCTTGTCCGGAGCTAACTGCTAAGATAAACTACTAAGGACTTACTATGGGTATTCTATTAAGGCCATGGTACACAGAGTATATATCGGGGTCAATTTCTGCGTTTGCGAAGCCTAAGGTGTTATAATGATACCGATGTTTCAAAGAGAACTTTTTCCAAATCATCCACATCCTAACATGAACTTGCCTCAAAGCCTAAAATTTTTTCAGGATAGTACACTATTTGTCAAAAAAAATTTGGTGGGGCAAAGTAATGAGGGAGTAAAGGTATACTGTAGAATGACTTGTTAAGCACAAGTATGTTCTAAAAAAATGAAAAAGAAAAATAAGACGGGAAATAAACTAGGAAGCAATAAAAGAAAAAAATGCGAGATAAAGCAGGAAAATAAATAAAGTCTCCTCCCACACTTAAATTGAACATTGTCCCCAATGTTTCAAAATAAGAAAGGGACGAGGTACCTGGGGTGCCTAAGGCATGCTGCCAGTGCTGTCGCCAGCATGCGGCGAGTACCTAGGGCTGCGGGATCTGCTGCGACGATGGTCGGTCTGAGAAGCTTCGAACGCGTTGAATCGGGTGGTCAGAGCAGCTTGAGATTGCATGATGGTATATATGGACTGGTTTATCTGCTGCTGAGACTCTTGCATGAATCTCATATTCTCAGATAATTGTTGCTTAATGGTGTTGAGTAAATTGTCGCGTCTCTCCTCTCTGGCTAATTATTCTCGCCACATCTTCTCAGATATATAAAAGCCAGGAGCGGTACATGCAGAATGGTAAGAGGAAGACTGTGCAGTGTGTGTCTGTGGTACACGGTGAGACGGTATAGGATGATTGGGAGATCGCTATCGCCAGTCATACTCGTCATCAGTATCATCGTTGTCACCAAATGGAATATTTGGGGGTACTGGGCCTGTAATGGGTGGAGCATCTAAATCATAGGTCAAGTTTCCCTCGATAGTCACATCGATGCGTCTAGTGCAAGGCAGAACAACAGATGGGATAGCCCTCCCGTGTATCATAAGCTTGAAGCCGTCTTCCTTCCTGACTTTGCACAATTTCACATCTTTCAAAAATTTCAAATTGATTGTGCGAGGAGGCAGAGGCTCTAAAGTGGCTATCTCAGCATTTAGGTTCAGAGCCTTTATAATGGACGTAATAAGTCCTCCGAAGGCTATGGTCCCAGTGCTCTTAATAGAGGCATTCATATGGGCCATCATGAATGAGACTACATTGAATATGCTGTTTGTAAGGCACCCCTGCAAGAATAGTAACTCTTTTGCATTTACCTTGTTAGGATTCTCCTGACCAAAAACAGTATAGGCTAGCATGTAGCGAAACACGCGGATGGTCGGGTTATGGATTCTGGAGGCAAGTATTCCTTCGAAAGATGAAATAGTAAAATTTGACAACCTGTGCCAAAAGGAAAATGCCTCCACATCCCATTCAGAATCCAGAGGTGCTTCACAAATAGCACCCGCACCAAAAGGCAATCCAAGCCTTTCTGCAAGTTCATCAGTACTAAACGAATATTCAACATTAAACATCCGGAACTGGACCGTGCCGACGGTGCTAGCAGTGTCGGGTCTGACAACATAAATCAGGGAACTCAAGAATTCCCTGGTCAGCTGGTCAAAAATAGGATCCTGTCTAACAAAAATCTCATGCAGTCCTAGAACGTCTAATAAATGATACACACTATGGTAAATACCTAAAGAATAAAGGTAGTTATCATCCACATACCGTGTCGAAGCGGTATCCCAATTTCTCAATTTGTCGAGGACTTTCCGTTGTCTTTCTCTGGGTTTCCCTTGACGCAAAACGTAACCTTCGTGCTCCATGGATGAATGTTGGAGATGGAAGAAGATGAAGAATGGGTATTTTTGTGGAGTTTTGTAAAAATGGGTTTTTTGATGGATTTTGGTGAGGGGAAGTGAAAATGGAAGTTGGAATGGTGAATGGGTTGGTGAGTGGAAGATGAAAGTGTGAACTTTTGGTGACTTGGGGAGGATTCTCGTGTAGCAAAAAATGGGTTTTGGAGGTTTTTGAGTGCAAAAATGGAGGTTTTGTAACTTCTGCCCTGCATATAGTCATGACCCCATGGCGGGCGCCATCCTTGTAAAAGGTGGTTGGGCCGGATTTTGTGCTTTTGGTTGGGCCTTGGTGCTCCTTCTTGATTTTTGAGGGTGTGCTGGCAATAGAAATCATCTGTCCTAGCACACTAATTTTCTCCGTATATATATTTTTTTCTTTTTCCATATTTCGACATAAAAAAAATCAGAAAAACATAAAAATTTATAAAAATAAATTGCATGAACTATTAATGGTCACAAATATATATATATATATATATATATATATATATATATATATATATATATATATATATATATATATATATATATATATATATATATATATATATATATATATATATATATATATATATATATATATATATATATATATATATATATATATATATATATATATATATATATATATATATATATATATATATATATATATATATATATATATATATATATATATATATATATATATATATATAGATATGAACGGTAAGGTAAATGTCATGAAATAAAAACGTAAGAAAGTGCAATAAGTCTGTGAATGAAAATAAAAGCGAAACAAATAATAAAAAGCAATGAAATAGTGTCATCAAGGAGCTGACTGCTCGTCAGACTGATCGGGATGATGGAGTGAGTGTAGCTCTCTGTGTAAATCCGAGATCTTCTGATACAAAACATCTGTCTCAGTGGCATGGGTCATGTCTGAAATCTAAAACTGTAAGGTGATATCGGCTACTGTCTGTTGGAGTCGAACTATCTCTATGCGCAATGCTGCTATCTAGGTGTGCAAGTCGGTCCTTTGCAATGCATGATTATTAGAATACACTGTCGTCCTCGGAGAAGGTGGAAAGGGATGGTATTCCGCTGAAGGCGGTGTATGTGGCTCGTCGATCGTCTCGCCATACCCTTCCAACGCATAACTCCAGTTGGAAGAATCGTGCACACTGGTTACAACTGGGTCACGTAGAGTGAAATAATGGATAGTCTGGTAATCAATGAGAAGTTTGAAAGCATCAGGCTGAAAAGAAGCTCTCCTCATCAGTCCTCTATCCAAGTAGAAATCAATGTCAAGCAATTTAGGTCCATAATAAGGGGTCAGATGCAGCAACTGGCTAGTCAGTCCCAATGCAGTGGCTATATGAGTGACGGTGCCTCCCACATGAATAACTCCTTCAGATGATCTAGCTATGCCTTCGAAATTATTCAGCAAGAAGTTCCCACATGCCACTGGGCGTAACCTATTTGCGCATAATAGGAAGAATATCTCTTCCTCGCTAACATGCATGTCGGAATCGTCTTTTCCAAGGAAGGTGTGAGCCGGGGTCATCTAAAAATACCTCATAGCCGGGTTATGAATCACTGAAGACAACTGAGTCGATGGATCTAGGCTCCCTCCTCCTGTAATATCTCGCCAGAACTAATCAATGTCTCTGCTCATAAAGTAGCCCATCGGGAGGTCAGGAATGGAATCAGGGGTGGTCAAAAATCTAAGTAGGTCTCCGAATCCCTTGTTGGCGAAGGCGTACTCCCTCCCAAAAAGTATGAATGTAGCCAGCCTTTCCTCATTGACATATGGCTCATGGTGGAACAAGCTGAGAAACTCTAATGTGAGGTGCCTGTAATTCTGGTGCAGCTCGTCAGCATATTTGCCCCATTGGAGCTGATGACAGAGGAATCGTACGCTGTGCTCGATCCTTAGAGCCTCCATGTAGGCCTGATCCGGATACCGGGTCGGTGCCATAGGACGTGTCAAAGAATCGAGTACCTCTCTCTTTGCCTGTCGTCTCTGAAGGCGACATGCATGTCATCGTGCTGCTGCATCCTGACAAATAAAACTCAGAAAACCTGAAAGCACAATCATCATAGACCGTCAGTTGACACTTAAAGGAAAACAACATAAAATAAAATAATAAAAAGGATGAAAGATAAAGAAAACCATGGGTTGCCTCCCAGGCAGCGCTTGTTTAACGACGTTAGCTTGACGAACAAAACCTATATGTTTGAAGTAGGCAATGGTAGATCAATCAAGGTATGGCTGGAGTAATCGTCGGGAATGTCTCCTTCTTCGTAGAGTTTTAATCTCTGCCCGTTTACAACGAATGGGCTACATGACTGGTTCTGGATCTCGACTGCTCCTGATTGTAAAACTTTAGTAATTGTAAAGGGACCTGTCCACCTTGAACGAAGCTTGCTAGGGAAGAGTCGTAATCTAGAGTTGAACAGGAGAACAGGGTCTCCTACATGAAAATTTTTCTTTACGATCTTCTTATCGTGTCAGGCCTTGGTTCTTTCTTTATATATAATTGCGTTTTCATAGGTGGATTGGCAGAGTTCTTCTAGTTTATGCAAATCAAGGATGCGGTTTTGTCCAATAGTAAAATAGTCAAAGTTTAGGGTTTTATGGCCCAATAGGCCCTGTGTTCTAATTCAAAGGGGAGATGACAAGATTTTCCATAGACTAGTTGGTAAGAGGTTGTTCTAATAGGGGTTTTGAAGGCGGTTCTATAGGCCCATAGTGCATCCTGCAACTTTTGAGACCAATCTTTTCTTGATATAAAGACCGTCTTTTCTAAGATTTGTTTTATTTCTCTATTGGATACTTATACTTGGCCACTAGTCTGTGGGTGATAAGGTGTTGCTATCCTATGCTTGACTCCATATTTTCTTAAAAGTTTTTCTAAGATTCTTGATATGAAATGTGATCCACCATCGCTGATAACAAGACGGGGAGTTTCGAATCTAGGGAATATGTAATTCTTAAACAGCTTAATAACTACACGGGTGTCGTTGGTGGGGGAGGCTATGGCCTCGATCCATTTAGACACATAATCAACTACAACTAAGATGTATTTGTTTCCCAAGGAAGACGGAAATGGACCCATAAAGTCTATACCCCAAACATCAAAGAGTCCCACCTCTTGAGTGTTTCTTAAAGGCATTTCGTCACATCTTGAGATGTTTCCAGTGGCTAGCACTAGTCACATTTGGCTATATAGGTGTGTATATCACACCATATTGTTGGCCAAAATAAGCCTGCTCTTAGAATCTTGGCATGAGTTTTGGATGTGCTAGAGTGTCCTCCATAAGGTGCAGAGTGGCAGTGTCCTATTATATTTCTTACTTCTTCTTCTGGGACGCAGCGGTGGAAAATACCGTCTGTGCCTCTCTTAAAAAGGAGCGAACCATCCCAATATAAGTGTCTTACATCGCTAAAGAACTTCTTTCTATGCTGGTAATTAAGATCGGGGGTATAATGTCGGCAGCCAGGTAATTTACAAAATTTGCGTACCAAGGTACGTTGCTTACTGCCAGAGATCTCTCAGGGTTCTTAGAAGGTTCTAGGTTGCTTTCTTCTATGGTTTCTATCCTAGCGATTAACCTGTCATAAGTGAAATCATTATTAATGGGGAATGGATCTGGTTTTAGATACTCGAGCCTAGAAAGGTGGTCGGCAACTACATTTTTTGTGCTGTCTCTAATATCTAGATCAAACTCCTGTAACAGGAGGATCCATCGAAGTAACCTAGGTTTGGCATCCTTCTTTCTCAATAAGTAACGAATGACAGCATGATCTATATAAACTATGATTTTGGCTCCTACCAGATAGGATCGAAACTTATCCTTAGCGAAAACTACGGCAAGAAGTTCTTTCTCGGTGGTAGCATAGTTAAGCTGAGCAGCATCTAGGGTTCTACTGGCATAGTATATAACATGTAATTTCTTATCCTTTCTTTGCCCTATAATAGCCCCTACAGCATAGTCGCTAGCGTCACACATGATTTCGAACGGTTGGTCCCAATCTAGAGGTTGAATGATGGGTGCCGAGATCAGGGCTTGTTTTTCTTCAAAGTCAAACTCGACATGTTTCATTAGGAGGTTGGTTAAAGGTTCGGTTATTTTAGAGAAATTTTTAATAAAACGCCGATAAAAACCAGCGTGTCCAAGAAAACTTTGGACTCTTCTGACATTGTTAGGGGGTTTAAGGTTTTCAATCACTTCTATTTTGGCTTTATCTACTTCCATACCTCTCTCAGAAACTATATGCCCCAAAACTATACCTTCGGTGATCATAAAGTGACATTTCTCCCAGATCAACACTAGGTTGACGTCAACACATCTTTTCAGGATCTTCTCAAGGTTTGTGAGGCAATTGTTGAAATCAAATCCGCATACCGAGAAACAATCCATGAATACTTCCATGATTCCATCAAGGTAATCTGCGAAGATCGTCATCATGCAAGTTGGAAAGTAGCAAGTGCGTTACAGAGACCGAAAGGCATTTGCCTGTAGGCGAAAGTTCCATAAGGGCATGTAAAGGTAGTTTTCTATTGGTCTTCTGGATGTATGGGGATTTGGAAAAATCTTGAATATCCATCCAGGTAGCAAAAATAAGAGTGTCTGGCCAAACGTTCCAGCATTTGGTCTATAAATGGTAAGGGAAAATGGTCTTTCCTAGTGGCTTTGTTTAATTTTCTATAATCTATACACATACGCCATCCTCCTTCTATCTGTTTTGTTACATGTTCACCTTTATCGTTCTGTACAACCGTGATGCCTCCTTTTTTAGGTACTACATGCACAAGGCTTACCCACTTACTATCTGAGATCTGATAAATTATACCTGCTTCTAGTAACTTGAGAACTTCCTTCTTAACAACATCACTCATTATATTGTTTATTCTTCTCTGGTGTTCTCTAGAGGGTTTTGAGTCTTCCTTGAGCGAGATCCGGTGCATGCACACGGATGAACTTATACCTTTTAGATCATAGATGTTATATCCTAAGGCAGAGGGATATTTGCGTAAGACAAATAAGAGTTGGTCGGTTTCTCCTTGGTTTAAGGTAACACTGACTATAACCGGATGATTCATTTCTTCGTCCAAGAATTCGTATCTTAGATTCTTAGGTAGTTCTTTAAGTTCTAAAACTGGTTTTTTTGGGCATGGTAAAGGATCTGGGGTAAGGGATAAACATTCGTACAGGTTATCATCAATGTAGGGTTCTATAAATCCATCGTCCTCCTTTATGAAGGTTGAAGGTAGTCTGATGGTTTCTTCTAATTCTAACTCCCTAACGCATTCATCGATGATGTCTATGCCGTAAAATGCATCTCCTAATACTGGTGCCATAAGAAATTTTGACAGAATAAATTCTATCTTTTCGTCAGCTACCTTAAAAGTCAATTTCTCTTTCTTGACATCTATTATGGCTCCAGCGGTTGATAAGAATGGTTTGCCTAGAAGGATTGGAATGCCATCATCTTCTTTAATGTCCATGACAACAAAATTAGTTGGGATGAACAACTGACTAATCCTAATGGGGACGTCTTCCAATATGCCAACCGGATACTTGATGGATCTGTCGGCTAATTGAAGTGACATCTTCGTAGGTTGTAATTCTCCTAGTTTTAATCTTTCACAAACCGCCAGGGGCATAAGGCTTACGCTAGCTCCTAAATCTAGAAAAGCTTTATTGATGACATGACTTCCCAAAATACAAGGTATGGAGAAATTCCCAGGGTCTTTCTCCTTCTTGGCAAGTTTATTTTCGGAAATGGAGTTACATTCTAAGGGTTTTGGATCGTCAAGTCTACATTTATTGGTAAGGATGTCTTTGAGGAATTTTGCATATGACGGTATTTGGGTGATGGCTTCTGTGAAAGGGATTTCCACATGAAGTTTCTCTATGACTTTGATAAATTTTTTATATTTGTTGTTGACCTTGGTTTGTTTTAGTCTTTGCGGATAGGGTATGGGAGGTTTATATGGTGGTGGTGGTTTGTTAGTTTTGTTCTTATCCTCCTGCTTTTCAGATCCTACTGGTTCTTCTACTTCGCTCGTGGGTACCATGATTTCTTTAGGAGTCTTGGGTTCGCTCAATATCGGGTTAACCGGTTCATCGTAAGCGGTCCCACTCTGTAAGGTGATTACATTAGCTTGCCCTTGGGGGTTCTGTTGAGGTTGACCAGGGAACTGTCCTCCGGGTGTAGTCTCCGAAGCTTGTTTTAAAGCTATTTGAGATATATGGGTTTCAAGCATCTTATTATGGGTGACTATTTGGTCTACTTTGGTTCCTAACTAGGTAATCAATTCATTCACATGAATGTTCTAGTTTAGGAGTTCTTTGTTTTGCTGGGTCTGATCCGTAATAAAGTTTTCCATGATTTTTCTCAAGGTTCGACTTAGGTTGCACAACTTGCATAGGCGGGTTTTGTCTTTGAGCTTGAAAACCGGATGGTCTTGGGGGTGCAGGGTTTTGGATAGGGTTGTTATTTTTGTAGGAAAAGTTAGGGTGATTCTTCCATCCGGGGTTATAGGTGTTTGAAAATGGGTTTCCTTGGGTATAGTTGACCTCTCCTGAATGAGTTTCGTTCAGCATATTGCATTCTGCTGATTGGTGTTCTTGAGTACCACATAGTTTGCACTCAGTTGAAACTGCTGCTGCAGCTACTGGGTTTGTGTACATATGTTCGACTTTGAGGGCTAAAGCATCCATCTTGGCTTGCATCATGTCTATAGAACTTATCTCATGTATTCCTCCTTGGGCTTCTTTCTTTTCCACTGTTTCTCGCTCAATCCCCCATCGATAATAGTTTTGGGCCATATCCTCGATGAGAGCGCAAGCTTCAGGGTAAGGTTTATTCATCAGGGCGCCAACTACGGCAGTGTCGATGGTCATCTTTGTGTTATAATTAAGTCCTTTATAGAAGGTATGAATGATTAGCCATGATTCCAGGCCATGGTGAAGACATATTCTCAACAGGTCTTTATATCTTTCCCAAGCTTCTAAGAGAGATTCACCTTGGTTTTGGGTAAATCTGGTTATTTAGTTCCTAAGAACAGCGGTTTTGCTCGGGGGAAAATATCTAGCGAGAAAAACTCTCCTAAGGTTTTCCCAAGTTGTTATAGAATTGGCTGGAAGGGAATCTAACTATGTGAGGGCTTTGTCTCTAAGGGAAAAAGGGAATAATCTTAACCTAATCGCCTCAGGGGTAGCACCATTGGTTTTAAAAGTATTAGCTAGTTGAATAAAAGTTTTTAAATTTTGGTTCGGGTTCTCGGTAGCGAGTCCCGCGAACTGGTTTTGTTGTACTAATTATGATAGGGACGGTGTTGCGGTGAAATTTTGATGTCAAGCTATTGATTAACTTGAATCTTAATTCATTTACAACCGGTCTTTGATTTATCCGAAGGAAAGGTTAAAGAAAGGGGAAAACCTATTTTGCATTGTAAACACAACGCGGAGAGAGATCTAAAGTTCGGGGGTTGGTTAAGTTTAGGGAAGGTATTAGCATCCTAAACTTCTGTAGTACTCTACAGGAACCTCTTGTTTTAATATGTGCTATTGCTATGTTATCTGCTTAAAGGTAATGCTAAGGGTTAAAAGTGAAGAGAAAGACCTAAAGGGGTTAGTCCTAAGTATACTCGCCAAGACTCGCATCTTGTGCCCGCGTATCCTGGGTAGGGGATGGAATCAGAGTATTCGTAGTTCCCCTCACAGAGGGAGATGAGGAACTTCTTGATTGTGGTCAAGGTTCCTGGGGGAAAGTAAGTGTTCATAAGGAAGCGCTTACTTTGGAGTACGACAACTCCTATTCCTACGTTAAACCTTGAATTAGAAGGGTGATGAGTAAGTATTCCACGGTGGGAAACTTATATGGAGTGCGGCGACTCCTAATCCTAAGGCTAGGGTGAAGGGTTGGATGTCCACGGCGGGACGCCTAAGTATGAGTACGACGACTCGGATCCTAAGGCTAGGATAAGGTGTAGGTCGCTGAGGTGGTGAGATAAGGAGGAATTGTTTTAGTTTAGTTAACTTTGAAGTTAAATATTTTTGAGAATTTTGATGACTAAGCTACAAATTAAATTAATTCGTAAATTTATGTATTTTTATGATTTTATTTTGTGAGTTATGCAATTAGAAATTTATAGTTCATTTTGAATAAAAAGGTTATTATATTTAAGAAGTAAGATTAATTAGCAAAGACTAAATAAATTCTAAAAAATCTACTTTACTTAAGTTAAATTAGTTAATTATAACTTTGAAATAAATTTCTCTTGGGTTTTTAATCTACATATGTTTTTATGGATTTTGAATATACTGTCAAAAGAAAGTGAAATTATAATTAAATCTAGACATACATATTTTTTATTTGTTGTTTATAAGTTAAAAATGGTTAATTAACTAAAAATCATAAAAGTATTTTTAAATTGAATTGAAAATCGAATTAAAACTAACATGCTTTTCTTGTTTTTTATTTTTATTATTTAATATTGAAAGAGTTGAATTAATTATAAATTAAAATTAAAATATTTACTATTTTTGATATTTATTTTTCTATTTTTGGTTCTTTTTAATCTCAGGTTTTTAAAATTAGGGTTAGTGTTAGTAATGTTAGTAGGTTAGTAATTTTATTATTATAATAATTAAAAATTACAAAACAATACGGAAAATAAATAAACAAAAATAAGTAAAAAATGAAAAACTAAATGAAACAAAAGGTGGGTTGGGCCGGTGGTGATGAATCCACCGGACCCAACCCGGTCCGGATCCAGCAATCCAAAGGGGGGAAAAAGTTGTCTGAAACCCTAGATCTTTCAATCAACGACGCAACCCCTTCTCTTTCTCTCCACTGCTTCTCACCGTTCTTCCCTTTCTTATGCTTATCACTTCCTTTATTCTCAATCTCTCATCTTCTTCTTTCCGAACCTGTGGACAATCAGGAACAACACAAGGAACCGGGTGAATCAAACAAAAAAAAATTACCTAACACGAACAACGACAATGGCTGGACGGTTCGCGAATGAACGTGATCTCAACGGCGATGAGGTTGGTGCAGGCTCCGCAGTTCCGGCAAGGGTGTTGGCGGTGGCAACGACGCGAGCTCCATGTCGAGATGGGGGAGCTTCTGATGACGGCGACGGGGTTGTGGAATTCCGGCAATTCGCGACGACGGATTTTGCAAAGAAGCTGAAAAGATAAGTTGCTAGCTTTCACTCTTCTCATGATTTTAGGGGTTTGTGTTTGTGCCCTGTAATGTGTGTTGTGAATCCATTTTTATAGGCTCTGTGCATTGAAGCCTTAATTTGACCATGAATACACCAATTACTCTGTCGAATATTGTTTAGGAAAGAAACAACAACTTTGAAAATCTTTATGTTTTCGGATTAATTTTGTCTGAAACATGTGTTGGCTGTTTTGGGAAGAATTTGAACCATTTTTGATGATGTTTTATTGTACGATTTTTTTCTATCATACTTGATGGTCCTTGGAGGTGAAATACTTGTCATTATGAACTTGCCATTCTCGAATATTTTCTCATGAATTCATCCAAATCTTTGTCACAACCATGTTTTAATTTGTGATCGAAAGTTTGACAATAGTGAATGAATACATCCTGTTTTTATTAGAACATGTCCGAATATACTTGATTCTCTTTTGACAAGCCGTAATGTAAATCAAAATGTTTTAACTTGGGCTGCTTTGGTGATCCTCTTTAGGTGAAATTTGTGCAGCCACAACTACTTGGTTGGGAAGTACCACATACGGTATGAGACAACAAGTTCAATTCCCACCAAAATGATGAGTTCAGGATCAAATTTTGGAGGGGACATTTCCAGAAATTGAGTTACTAATTCTGTCATTTGTTCATTGGGCTAAGAAATAGAAGTTGTGCAGACTTAAGTCAAAACCATGTACTGATCATATTGGGAAAAGCTATCACCCTTTTGCTTGTTGTGTTGCCTTGAGGTGTTAGGAGCTAAAGTTAAATTTGGTTTCTTGCAGGTCACAACAAAATTGAGGTCGTGGAGTAACAACAGAGGGTGGTATTAGTTGAATGCAGCATAACAGATTCATCTCCAGTAGTATTTGTGGAGGTCTTTGGTATGATCTCAACCTTTTCGTGTCATCTTCAAATGGACAGGCTTGCGGCACCATTGCCTTTTCCTAATACACTGTTATTTAATGCAGGAGTAGCAATTTGAAGTAAAAGATGGAGCTCGGTGACTTCGCCGGATTTGCGAGCAAATACCGGAAAATAGTATTGTGGTGAGCTCTTTCTATTAATTTCCTGAACTTTCATTCTGTTACAAAGTGCACTTCACCTCTTCCTGACTTCGTCTTGTATGCCTTGTGTTCAGATTATGATGTGGTTACGAGAACCGACCTAAAACTCCAACCTTACAAGGAACGATGTTTCGTAATCGTGGCCAAGGCTTCTCATGTGAAAACTTAGGATTAAGATTTCTTTGTAGAATAACTTAATTGTAGCAGAGTTTAAAGTTTAAATCCACTCTTAATTGTTTTGGATTTCCACTTACTGAAACACCATTTTACGGTTCAGTATTTTGGAAGCGACACTTGAATTGAAATGATATGCAAGGATTTATGAACTCTTTGAATTGCTTTATGATTCCTCATGAGTTTACATGGCTAGTTTTGGTTGTAATTATTTGTACTGGCATGGAATGTGACAATGAATGATGTAGTAGCTAGGCATAGATATGTGTATGTATTGGTTCTGGTTTTGATTGTGCTTGAATTATGCAGGTTGTTTTGGCAGGGATGCTTCAATCATCATGAAGCTCAGTTCATAAACCCACTTGAAGTAAGGCAAAGTTGAAGAAAGGAATTGGCTTGGTATGTAACACCCCCTTTCTATACCCCCAAATAAACAAATAAATCACTTAATCACTTATTGAAATTTCGTCAGAGTAAATTTAAAATATGGTATAAAAGGAGCATGTCACACATACATGAAAATAAATCATACAACACATGCTCAAAATGACATGTAACAGTGGGGTAGTTTTGAAATAGAGGGCTTGGTCCTTACACCCACATTTTAATTTTCGAAATATCAGCGGAAGATTAAAACATTAAACCATTTGAAAACATAATATCATAAATATACATATCAAATCAGTTTGTTCATCACATCATCATGGTTTTATAAAACACATTTGCCAACAGATACATATACAATGTATCTCAAAAGAATGCTATACAGCCTATCTACCCGGTGCTACATATCAGAGCGACCCGACAAAAGAATGAAGATAAAACTTCACAAAAAGAACCTCCAGCAACCTAATATGCAATGCCTCATAGAGCATTATAAAACAACAGAAGGGTGAGAAATATTATCATAATAATCAATGCATATAAATATATATACATATACGAAAATAAAGATACAAATATTTCACAATTCTCACCACAAATCATTCATAACTCATTATACATTTCACGACATGTATAAACACATATGAATAATCACAAAACATCTTTCACCAACACACCAATCCATTATTCACAATTCACCAAATCACCAATTCACATACAAGCATAATTCATATAACAATGACATCAATGTTATGTGACTCAACACAACTCAATGCTATGTGGTACCAACACTTGTTATCATTTTTCGGTTTTTACATTTAAACCGGGTCCACCCTTCTAGACCGATAACAAAAAAGCTCGTTCCCTAAGCTTTCAAACCCACCCTTCTAGGTTTGGGACAAGCCACTAGTCTCCACGAAACTAGCAAACATTGTCTCTTGACTAAATGATGCATATGCAATCAACCACAAATGCACTTAAGACCGATCTCACGTCTTAATCCCATGCATTCAAATAATTCCTCCCTTCAAGAATTAAAACAAGATTGCACACACAACATATCATAAAATCACGTATTCATACTTTACATCATCATGTTTATCAAACAATGCACGCATATCTTACAATATGCTCCCATGCATTAATTCACAATAATCAGATACAACAAATATGCATTCATAATTCAACCTCATTACCTTTTCAAACAATGCACACATATTCACAATATGTTCTCATGCATTCACAATATCGCATACAATCAATATGCATTTACACTTCAATATCATTACCACATTTATCAAGCGATGCACACATATTCACAATATGTTCTCATGCATTCTTCATATACAAACAATATGCATATATTTGTCAAAAGACTATATTTCATAATCGATTCCACCATCTAGGATTCACGCCATACGGCTATCCACAACATATCATATCACAACATGCATAAGCTATACGTTATATAACAAAAGTATTCTGCACAATAACACATCAATCACACACATTCGCGACGGTAAAAATCAACACAACAATATGTTTTCAATTTTATGCTATAATTGAACCAGATACAGGCCTCAAAGCCATTTTTTCTAGAAATATAATCTCGTTAACTTACCAACGCTTCGAACGGGGGTCAAAACCGACTTACGGTTCAAGAGTTATGAATTTTCGAAGTTTTCCGAAAAACCAGAATTTTGCCTAAACACGGCTACGGGATTTTGCATTTTCGCCCGAAAATCCGATCGATTCAATTCTTTTTTTCGAAACAAACACATACTCATACTCACCTAACATATAGCAGTGAATTAGAACCATTAAACACGATTTCTACGACGTCCGATTTCCACTCAAATCTCAAACCCTCAATTATCCAAAAATGTCAAAACTCACAAACTCAACCAAATTCAATCAAACGAAATCCAATAATCATGGCTAAATATTACCCGACTAAACTACGCAATTTATTTTGAATTCTAACCATTCAAAACTCGATTCTACCGATTAAACCATTTATGCCCTAGAATGAAAAATGGAGAAAAACACCCAAACAAACTCAAACAATCCATACATAATCACATACATTGATAAGATAATGATATTTCACACCCTTACCTTGCTCAAATCGATGCTTGAGAGTTGTTCTTGATGAAAATCCAAGCTTTGCTCTTTTCTTCCCTTTTTCTCCTCTTCCACTTTCTTTCTCTTCTTTCTCCTTCTTATGTTTCTAACTTTCTATTTCTTTTCCAAATTTCCTTTATATCACTTTCTATCCAATTTCCTTCCAATTTATTTTCCTCTCAAACATCTACCAATTTAATAAATAATCACTCAATTAATTAAATAAACCCCATAATTCATTTAATTAATTAAAATAATCACTTAATTAAAATTAGACTATTACATGGTACATGACCTTCTTTACTGTTCTGTGCGTTGTCTCTAGTAACAGCAGGTGTATTATTGATTTTCTTGCAACAATGGGATCCAGTTGAGTTATTCCTGTTCAGATTTACGACCTTGTATGCAGTATGATTCCTTTCAGGATTGGAACTTCCGGTAGGGGTTAAATTATTAGTCATACTTTAATATCTGTTAATGATACTGATTTCCGTCTGGGTTGTGAATAGCTGTGATAAAGCTGATAAAGGTCTCGTTCTGTAGGATTGGCTTGGTAGTACTTTACACATTCCTCTATTTCTTTCTAATATCATCCAGGGCCTTGTGCCTTTTAACTTCTTTTGAATGTATCCTCCTGCAATGCTTACGATGCCAGCAAACGTGAAGTCGACACAACTATGACGTCAACCATTACCGTGAGAGGAATTCGAGATTGATACAGTTTGAATATTAACACGCATTGGCTTTCCTGCTACCAAAGGTGCGTATGGACCAACAATGTCTCATAACCGGTTTTGTTCTTCTCCTTCACTTATTGTGCTGGTTTGCTAAACTCAATGCTTGTTGTGATTACACTGATATTCTATTTCCATCTTCAACTTGACTTGTTTATTCATGTTATGGTTGTGACTTGTAACTCAACTCATTCACTTTATAACTCAACTTCATTTTGACAGCAGGTTGGGGACTAGAGATGTTGTTTGATGGTGCCAAGTTTGATGCTCAACTCTACTTGGATGTAGATAGGATGGCCTCTTGCTTGGTAAGCCAAGGGCTGTGCTTGTGGAAAACCTTTTATGAAGTTCTTAATTTAAATTTAAACTGATAGTTCTTTTTACGGGATTGTGCAACACTATGCCGTTATTCACTTCATTCCAAATTATCGGCAGCGTTGCAGCAAGCGCTTGAACCAAAACACCAACGATACTCTGATATGAAGACGTACAAATGATTTCTCGCGATGCACCATCCAACTCGGCTGTAATATTAGTAGCTTCACTACAATCCTTCAAATCAAGCTTCTCAATCAACGCATCTAGATTACTCTGCGTCCTTAGATTGCCTTCATACTCTTCTATAAATTTAAGTAGCTATTTTTTAAAGTCTTTCGGCCAGCTAGCAGTAGTGGAAATTGCACTCATTTCCAACATGGTTTGAAGACTTGTTGAAGTAATGTTGTACTAATGGTTACATGATGAACGAGGCTTGCACTTTGTATATATATTTCCTGTGAATGAAACTTGTTATCTTTCTTGTATTGATTGACATTAGCATATGTATCATGGATTAATCGCCACTTCAGCATCTCCTTTATAACAACTTGTCATAATTATTTAGCCTTAAAGTGGGCTTTATAATTAAATTTACTTTGCACATCTTGACGAACTCCAACCTCGTTGGAATTTGGAATTAAACTTGAAAATAACATTAGAACATGAACTTCAAGGTGAAATCAACCATTAATTCTCGAAAAATTATAGTGGAACTCAATTCGTATCCACACTTGCATCTAATATATCTTTAATACACAATTCCGCCGACACTAAACCTAACATTTCGCATCAATGGCGGGGAGTTCGGATTTCTAAACTTTCCATTAGCAAACCTGCCCTTGTAGAACACAACAAACAAACTCGTTAAACGATTAGTTAAAAAGAAAAGGTACTAAAATGAGATGCGCAAATGATCACCAATCTAAGGGTAAAATTTGGGGTACGACAGTTGCCCCTATTTAAATTACTTCACCACATGATTTGAGCGACGGAGGCTCGAGAAATCAGGGTGAAAGGGATTTAAATACAGATAACCGAAATTTTTTCCCTTAGATTGTGATATGCAATGCTCATGGACAAAACGACCATGCTGACAACGCTTATGAAAACTAATGTGATGCGTATGATGGAACATGATAAATGTAAGGATGCAGACGAAACAACTACACAGGGGAAGACGACGCACTGGGGAGATAGCGCGGAAACCAGGGAAGCCGACAGTTGTCACTTTAGAAAGAAAGCTAGAAGAGATCCGCAATGGAGATGGCACAGGCGAGACAACCTCCACTGGGGAAATAAGCAACAATATAACGGCTCAACAGGTTCAGGCATGCCCGGATGATGCTTTAAAGTGATGGACCAACGGGTTCAGAAGTGACCAATTGACACTTTAAAGTGATGGTGAAAGGGATCCTCAACGGAGATGGCACCGGCGAGACGACCTTCGTTGGGGGGAAAATATCTTAGAGTAGCTACTCAACAGGTTCAGGCATGACCGACTGATACTCTAAGATGAAGGTAAGCTTCCATGATCAAAACATGATTTAGCTTCTTCTTTAACTAAATGATTCATTTAGAAAGGGTTAATAAACTTCACCACTTTTTCAAGGTCTGCTGCTCCCTGAAATGATTCAGTTTCTTCTTTTACTAAAGGGTAAAAATATTGTCTACGGCGAGACGCCCGAGAATGCGTACGGCGACTCAACATTTTAAGGTTCAGGAAAGGATATGTCCACAGCGGGACGCCCAAGAATGAGTACAGCGACTCAACGTCTTAAAGTTCGGGAGAATGACATGTCCACGACGGGATGCCCAAGAATGAGTAAAGGCGATTCAACGTCTTAAGGTGTACGGTAACTTGTTGCTAGTCATAATAGGGATAAACTTCTTAGGTGAGAACTGTTGCAAATCTTTGTTATAATAGGGATCTTCTTGAAAGATAGTGCAAAATAAATGCACGTCCAGGTAGGTTCGGTGACCGACAGGGACCGGAGTTCAATCTAGGATCGAGCTAGAAAGAAACTGTCAAAAGACTCCATTGAGGGAATGAACTCCAATGGGAATTATCTATTCCTGGCGTGGAAAAGATAACTGAAATAACCATCACCCACGAGGGTTTAACTCTGTGGGGAGACTAAAACATAGTAAGTATTTTATGCTTAAGGTTGACGATCTACCTGGAGAGAATAGACAAACCCAGTTACTTGGCGGTAACCATAGCCAAAGCAACGACAAAAAGACAACGAGGATATCAAACTAGCGGATGCTAGTGCGTATGCAACATGAAAATGTAATGCGAATGCAATGAGTATGCAAAATGTTCATGCTTATGCTCATGCACATGCTGACAAAACAGACGAATGGAGGAGGAAACATGAGATGAAATAAACATCTTGATGGAAATACCCGGCAACCTCTGCAAAAGTACATCTATCAAGGGATAGGAAAGTTGATGGCGGAACTGAATCTTGCTTCGAAGTTCCGAATTCTTCGGGGAGAACAAAATTCCACTTGGGGATATAACATCATGAATTCATTGGACGATTGCCATCATGGGTCTAAATTTCTGATCCAAGAAAACCTGTTCACTGGGAGAGTCATCTTAGGAGTAAAGGCTTCTGGGGATAAAATAAATATCCGCTTCATTGGGGAAGTGTGGGGCTAGGAAACTTCATGGAGAAAGTAGCAGCTTCCTGGAGAAGTACATCAGCTTCCCTGGGGAACGTAACTTGACTTCTTGGGGAGAGCATGGCAATATCCTGGGGAATATTTTCGGATCTGTCCGAAAGTGTTGTCAGCTTATAGTCTCTCTAGGGACTGCTATGAGGCAATGGTTTAAAAGCGCTTCTGCAACAATGAGACTTACCGAGGAAAGGAAGATATCCTTCAGAGATTTCCACAAGTCAAAGCAACTTTATATATTCCGAAAGCATTTTCAAAAAAACAGTTTTAAGTTTAGAAAACTCTTCACTTTCAAAATTATTATCAACAAATAGCAATTTGCATAACAAACATGAAAACATAGATAGTATAATAGACAAAAATTGAATTGCAAAAGGGTTTTAATTTATTGAAGAATGGTAGCCTGCTAAGGGCAGAGCTCCATGGAAAATTACAATTGAAATTGGCAAGTAGGAAAAGGCTACATTGAATCCAACGACCTCTACTGACCCTAATAACTGAGACTACCCAAAATCCTGCTTCTGATAAGAGCGACTGGATTGGAATTCATCTTCTGTAAAATGTTCTTTGATGCTCGGCGTCATCTAATGCAGTGAAATGCCTTTGTCCCTAACTTTTGCCTGGATCGCCCTTTCGGGTTTTCAATCCACCGGGACGCTCATTTTTGCCTAAGCCGCCCTTTCAGGTTTTCAGCTTAGTGAGCTATGTATTTTTTTGTATTTTTATCCCTTATTTTTGCCTGGATCTCCTTCCTAGGTTATGATCCACCGGGATACCCATTGTTGCCTAAGTCGCCTTTTCAGGTTTTCGACTTAGCGGGTTATTTTAGGCATAATATTTTCTGACTGCATCAGAGTTCACGGGATGTGCAAGCTTTTCACCGTCCATGGTTGTAAGAATTAGTGATCCTTCGTAGAAGACTGTCTTCACAACGAATGGGCCTTCATAGTTGGGCATCCACTTCCCACGCATGTCTTTGTGAACTGGCAATATTTTCTTGAGTACGAGCTCTCCCTGACGGAACTCACAGATTCAGACTTTCTTGTCAAAGGCTCTCTTCATCCGTTTTTGGTATAACTGACCATGGCACATGGCTGTCATGCGTTTCTCGTCGATAAGATTCAGCTGGTCAAATCTGTCTTGAACCCACTCGGTTTCATCAAGCTTGGTTTCCCTCAACACCTGTAAGGAAGGTAACTCAACTTCGATGGGGAGGACGGCGTCCATTCCATACACCAATGAGAAAGGGGTTGCCCTTGTTGAAGTTCGTACTGAAGTTCTATATCCGTGTAAAGCAAATGGTAACATTTCATGCCAGTCTTTGTAAGTCTTGACCATCTTTTGCAGGATTTTCTTAATGTTCTTGTTCGCAGCTTCAACAGCTCCATTCATCTTAGGACGGTAAGGAGAAGAATTGTGATGTGCAATCTTGAAACCTTCGCACAATTCCTTCATGGTTTTATTGTTCAAATTGGTACCATTGTCTGTTATGATCCGACTTGGAATTCCATAACGGCAGATAATCTCTTTTCTGATGAAGCGGGCAACCACTTGCTTGGTCATGTTGGTGTAGGAAGCAACTTCTACCCATTTGGTGAAGTAGTCGATAGTGTTGCGGTGAAAATCGGGTATCAAGCTATTAAATTAACTTGAACCTTAATTCTTTTACAACCGGACTTTAATTTATCCAAAGGAAAGGTCTAAAGAAAGAAAGAACCTTTTGCGCGATGTTACAACAACGCTAAGAGATTCGGGGATCGGGGGTTGGTTATGCATAGGGTAGGTATTTCACATCCTAAACATCTGTAGTACTCTACAGGAACCTTTTGTTTGTTTGTATGCTAAGTTTGTTAAATGTTTGCTAAGGTTTGGGTATTGGGTAAAAAGGTGAAGGTTATGATAGATGAAGACCTAAGATTGTTTCTAAGTTTGCTCGCAAAGACATCGCGTCCTCTTCCTACGTATCCTAACTAGGATAGAATCAGAGCAATCGTAGTTCACCTCACTAGGATTGAAGAACGCTTGATTGTGATCAAGGTTCAAAGGGGAACAAACATAATAATGTTTGTGTAGAGTTTCACAAAACTCTCTATGTCTATGTTGTAACACACAAAGGGGGAAGTAAGTGATCATATCCATGATCCTTACATAGAGTTAACAACTCTATCCTAGGGTTCTAGTTGTAAACACTCCTAGTGAGGGGGAAGGTTGCTCGTCAAGATATTGCATCTTGTGCCTATGTATTCTCATTGTCCAATGAGAAATTAGAGCGGTCGTAGTTCGGGCTCGAACTAAGGAATCAATTGGTTCTTTCCAGACCAAAAGAGGGGAAGGTTCTATCCAGACCTATGAGTTTATATCCTATTGGTTCTATCCAGACCAAAAAGGGGGTTAAGGCTTTTTCGAGGCCAATGAGGGTATTGAGCTATCTATGACCCAAGGGTCAATAAAGAGACTTTCCTTTGGAAGGGAGGAGATGAGGCAACTTGGATGAGAACTAAAAAAGTTCCATCACTTGGGGAAGAAATAATTAACAAAGTAATCAATACTTTAAACAAAAGGGGCATGGTTACAACCAAAGATCATGTATCTTAACAAAGACGAAAGCATATCTTAACAAAGATTAAAGGTATATCTTAACAAAGATTGAAGGTAACAACCACATGTATTGATGACAATCAAATACAAGCAAATTAGTTTAACCTCATAATTTAGGAGGAAAGCAATATGAAATCATGGTAACAACCAAGGGAGAGTACCCTAGCATGTTAACTAACATAGTATAAATGAGAATGAGTGAATATCATAACACAAATGATCACGGTGAAAAAGAAATTCATCTGCATACGCGAGATAACGATCTCAATACAAAGGCAACTTACAAGCAACCAAAAGGCATGAAAATATGAACAAACATGGAATTAAAAAATATCACATGAAAGTAGGCATCAAGACAAACATAATGCAAAAAGAATGGGTTCAAAATGATGAAAAATGGATGAGTTATGATTTTTTGAAGTTTGGATGAACAAAACATGAAAATCTAAACGATAAAAGGAATAAAATGCACATGGTAAGACAATGAATCAAACAAATTTGATTATTTAAACATGTTAACAAAATTTTAAGAATAATACAAGATCAATCTCACAAGAAAAATCAAGTTACAAGTTAAAAATTTTCAAGATCATCATGGTAAAAAAAACAGTCATGGTAACATGTGGAATGCAAGTGGAAAGTTCACATTTATGAGTTTTAGGTTTACCTCTTGAAGCAAGTTTAAGCAATAAGAAAACCAGAGATCTTGAGAGCTCTTCCAAGATCTTGTTACATAAGTGTGGAAGTGACTTGGATAGCTTCAATACATCATACTTTATGTGTTTGAAGTGTTTCTTGAGTTGGAAGAAGTTTGGAAATGGTTTTGAAAGGTGTTTTTCAAAAGCAAATTTGGAGGGATTTTGGAAACTTAATGAGATTTTGTAAGAACTTGTGATTGTGTAAGGAAGAAAGTTCTAGCTGGTTTCTAGCATGGAACTTGTGTGTTTTTGATGTAGTAAGTGAGTTCTATTTATAGCCAAAGGCCTAGAATCAAGGTATGGGCAAAAGTGAAGCAAATTGTCAATTTTAACCTTCCATCATGAAAATCTTTGAGTTTTCCAATGAAATCTTCACTTTTATCTTTAAGCCACTCTACTAAGATATTCTCCATACCCCATAGATTTTTTCATCATGATTGATAGGATAGGAGGTGACTTGTTGAATTAAAGTTGATGATTTGACAAGGGTAGCCACTTTTTTTCTCTTTCTTCACTATTCACTTTTGCAACTTGCATTAAATAATGATTTCCTTTGATCTTTGTACCATTTTCGTGGGAATTGATGTCAAAATGTTTATTATCAATATAAGCATCATAAATGAGGCTTAGTCTTGGATTAGCATCGATTTGGAGAGGTTTTGGAATCAAAAAACTCATGCTGACCTAGTTTTGCGAATGTGAGTTTTTGCCAACTTGTGGATCTTGGTCTCTCTAACCAGGAAGAGTTATGGAACCCAATTGTACTTTTTAAAAATCTCCAATTAGGTACTACAATATTTATGCTTGTGTTAGGAACTCATTCCCCTTGAAACTAGGTCAAAAACCCTTGTGTGGTTAAGGAGTTACGGCTTTGCCTTTTTTAAAACCTTAATTTTCCAACTTTTCGATTACTTATCAATTCTTGATCCAATGGTCACCAAACTTCATGAATAGATGTTATATACCATTAGGAACATAATTGTCTTCAATTTTGGGTCAAAACCATGTTGGTCAATGAGTTGACTTTTCAGTCAGACGAACCGATTGATTGAAGAACTTTGAATCGACTGTTGGTGTTCTGGGTCCTCTGAGGTCTTGAAACTTCTTGAGTGAACTTCACTAAGTCATATGAGCTTCATGGATCATGATTCCATCATTGGAACACTAGTTTAATCAAAATTCAAACTACAGTTGACTTTTCCTGATCAGAAACCCTAATCGGGTGTCCTGAAGTGCACTGTTCTTAATCCTTGGGTGACAACCTCAAATTGGATTCATACTTGATCCAATGGAATACACTTGATGATGTGGAGACTCAATTTAAGGAGAACCAATCCAAAATGTTGACTGATTAATCCTTAAAACCTCGATTTCGGCTGTACAAAACCCTGATTCCTGTATCTTGACAAAGACAAACTTGAAATAGGTTAAGGTTAGATAATCAAATGAATATGATCCTAAAATGATGATGAGGATCTAAGGGGTCAAAATTTGGGGTGCAACAGTTGCCCCTATTTAAATATCTTCACTAGATAGCGATGAGAGATGACAATCCTCATTGAATCGTAGTGGAAGGTATTTAAATATAGCAAACCAGAAATTTTGTCCCTTAGATCCGATGGTATGCAAAAGAACAAATGATGAAATGCAATGAGTTCTAAATGATGTTTTATGATGCTTGAATGCAAGACAGATGCAGACACATGAGCAAATATAAAAGAACGGCAATACAACGAGTAACCACTCACGAGGGACCCGACACACCGGGGAAAGATTCAAGAAAAATTAAGCAAGATAGTTCAAACATGACTAAAGATGCTGTTCAAGGATCTCTTTCACACAGGGGACACAAATTCCACTAAGGAAGACACATCTTCACTAGGGAAAAGGAGACACACCGCCGGGGAAGAAGACAATTCTCCATTGGGGAAACGAAAGAAAAGAAACGCAAACCTCACTGGTGAAGAAACCCACTGGGGGAAACTTCGCTGGGGAACAAATCCACTGGGGAAGCAAATCTTCACCGGGGAAAAGACGGAACGGAGACACGAACCTCACTGGGGATAACTAGATGAGAAATTTCCTATAACGAAGAGTTCAAACGGGATCTTCAGGAAAATATTAGAAACAAGACCAGATGCACCGGGGATGCTAGTATCCACTAGACCTCCGAGACTCGACTGGGGAAAGCAAAAAGCTTCAAAGGGATATTGGTGACGTCCAGAACAACAAACGGTCTTTTTTCAAGATGCTAGTTACCACTAGACTTCCTGGGGTGATGGTGACGACCAGAACCAAAGTTACAATTACAATTGGGAATTCCAAACGATATTGATAAAACACAGGACTTCGGTTGGGGAAGTTGGTAACGATCAACTTGTAACAATTAGCTTTCAAGCAATGCCAGTAACTACTGGACTTAGAGGAGACTGGTGATAACCAAATCAGGATATACCAATAACAACTAATTCTGGATAATGCCAGTAACCACTAGACTTAAATGGAGAAATTGGTAACGACCGAGTCCCAGGAGACCAATGACCATTGGATTTTCACAGAGTTTGGTAACGACCAGACCAAAGTGGTGATAACAATCTGATTTAAGCGATGCCAATAATCATTGGACTTATGGTAACTGGTGACGACCAAATCCATGGGTATACCAATAACAACTGGTACTGTATACTGCTAGTGAAAACTAGATTTTCCAAGCAATGCTAGTGACCACTAGACTTAGAAAGATTGGTAATAACCAAATCAAAAGCCACCAATAACAATTGGATCTGAAGGTAATACTAGTAACTACTAGATTCAAAAAGACTGGTAATAACCAAATCAAACAGGTACCAATAACTATTGGATTCCAGGCGATGCCAATAATTATTGGACTTTTTAGGGAATTTTGGTGACGACCAACTCAAGTACCAATGACCATTGGTTTTAGAAGGAAATACTAGTAACCACTAGATGTTTTAGCAAAGATTGGTGAAAACCGAATCAAAAGGACTCCAATGACGATTGGTTGGCTTTATAACAGAATCAGTGACGACTGGGTTTGGACATTGTTGGTGATGACCAAATCAAGATACCGAATATATCCCTGAATACCTTAGGAACAAAAACTACTACCCTCAATACATTAGGATACAGCAGAGACACAACCTTCAACACAATAGGATTGGGTGAAGACCCTCACTGCTTTAGGATCAAAATACATCCTCAATACATTAGGATATATAATACTCATGCAAATGTAACCACTTTAGCTTCTGGGAATTTCTGAACTCGGGATCCAAAGTATACATCTCCAAAGGTACACGACCTATGCTCGGGATGGCAACAAACATCTTCCAAAGGTACAAAACCTGTGCTTGGACTGGCAACAAACATCTTCCAAAGGTAAGAAACCTGAGCTTGGGATCAAACAATCTATCTCCGAAGGTACACAACCTGTGCTCGGGATAGAAACAAACCTCTTCCAAAGGTACAAAACTTGTGCTTGGAATTAAACAATACATCTCCAAAGGTACACAACCTGAGCTTGGGATCAAACAATCTATCTCCAAAGGTACACAACCTGTGCTCGGGATAGAAACAAACCTCTTCCAAGGGTACAAAACCTGTACTTGGAATTAAACAATACATCTCCAAAGGTACACAACCTGAGCTTGGGATCAAACAATCTATCTCCAAAGGTACACAACCTGAGCTTGGGATGGCAACCATCGTGACTTAGTTTGGAATGATATACAACCAAATTGTCAGTATTTGTTGTTCATGGATTTTCATAACGCCAGTTGCCAACGGGCCTTTCTTGAAATATGATTGGTCATCACCAAAATTACTTATACCAGTATCCACTGGATTTTCAAACAATGCTGGTTACAATCGTGCGTCGACTTTAAGATAAACTTCTTAAATGAGACTGCCACTTATTGCTGAAGACGATTAAACTTCTCCGAAGAGACTGCCGTTTATCGTTGATGAAGGTTAAGCTTCTCCCAAGAGACTGCCACTCACCTGTTGATGACGATTAAACTTCTCTGAAGAGACTGCCATTTATCGCTGAGGACGATTAAACTTCTCTGAAGAGACTGCCATTTATCGTTGAAGATGATACAAAAATGTCCTTCTTGATAGATAGTGCAAAATAAATGTACATCCAGGTAGGTTTAGCGACCGACAAGGACCAAAGTTCAATCTAGAATATAGCCAGAAAGGAACTGTCAAACAAGACTCCAACCACTGAGAAATGAACTCGAATGGTGACTTACCTTATCCAATCATGGAAAAAGATAACTGAAGCAACCATCATCCACGAGGATTAAACTTTTTGGGGAATTGATAAAGGATTTTTATGCTTAAGGGCTGACAACTCTATTAGAGAGAGACAAACACACCCAATCACTGAGGGGGGAACCAAGGTGAAACAGGAACAGGCAACAACCAGAGATAGCAACAATGCACGGATGCTATGCATATGCTTTATGCCATGCTTATGTTTATGCTGACAAATTAGACAAAACAAAACTGGAGATGAAATAAGCATCTCGACACGGAGACCCAACCAAAATTGGAAATCAAAGGGATGATCATGAAGAACAACAATTCCACTTCAAGGTTACCACCTTCTTTGGGAGAAGTAATCTTCTCAGGCTAAAACATCAAGACTTCACTTGGATTTCCATCATGAGTTTGAATTCTTTGTTGAAGGAAAATCACCAAGGGAAGTTCCAAGATCAACCGAAGTAACAACTTAATCGGAGAGCTGACAAAGGGTATCATGAGACCAAAACATTTATGCCCCATTATGATAATAATCATCTTCAAGTGAGCAACGGCTCTTGAGATAAATAGTCTTCAAACTTTTCTGCCCCAGATTACACGGTCTGTGAGAAGAAGTCATAAGGATGCTTTTACAAAAGAAACGGCATAAAGATGCTTCAATGTCTTCAAACACTTATAGAGAGATTTTCAAATCTCGACGTGATTGCCCCAGTTTAATGGTGTTTGCACAACAAAGTCTTCAGACTGTGGGAGTAACGATTGGGGAACAAACTTGCCCCTGCTAGCTGGTAACTTCAAAAGATTTGCCCCAGACTAAACTGTTCATCGAGAGCTTCATCTGATCTTGACCTGGTCGGCTCTAATTAACTGAATGTTATGACAAATGATTAACGAATCCTTCAAATTGGTCTCCCCCAGGCTGAGCTTCCTTTATCAAGTCAAATTCCCTAGCTAACAGCGTTTGTTGGGATTCCTTTGACATTGGATCGTTTTGCACGCAATGTTGTTCATTAAAAATTGGCAATTTTCAATGTAAAATTCATGCAATCTTTTGAAAACATATTTGATGAAACACACACGGCGGAGTGATCAATTGATCAAAGTGAAAGTGATCCAATCATTTTACAAATGATGGATAAAGTGATGAACACACACAATTAACAAAGATCATTAGGAGTCAGGTTATCCAACCTGGTTGTAATATGCTTTCAAAACAACCTTACCTCAATTAGGTCTTTTAAGGGTTGTAACGTGGCTTGGTTCACGGTTCATGAAACAAAGGATAAAGGCTCAAGGTTATTTGGTCCCACCCACTCTCCATGATGAACTCCAATCCTATGCTTAGTTAACTCAAACTATACATTCAGGTTCTTACATGCTTAAGACTTGAACTGATGATAGTTGGTGATGGTTTACAAACCTAGGGTAGTCACAACTCCCTTACAGAATTTGATAGCTTTTTGCTATTTGAGGATTTTTAAAAGTGAAGAATCTTACAAAACTCCTTTCTTTTTATCCCTGACTTTTGTCTCTTTTGAACATACAGTCAGCGGGATGCCCCATTTTTGCCTAAGTCCCTTTCATAGGTTTTGACTTAGCAGGCTTTTCTTTTTTCATTTTTTCTTCTTCTCTTTTTTTTTTGAAAGGAGGTGACTACCTTGTTTAATGATTACGGTGAACCATCATCGTTCTTTAAGCTGAAAAGCATCTTCGACACTTTCTTGTTGTGTGCGAAGAAAAACCTGAATGCACCACTCTTATATGAAAAGTGTCTTGTATGCACATATCTCCGAGTTAACTGAGAACTACCCGCCCCAGGTTTGAGATGTAAGGTTTTGTTTTTGTAAAGAAAGAAACTCCTACTTCTAGGCTCGAAAGGGTTAACGAGGGATTATCTTCCTTATTTCTCCAGTGTTTAGGGATCGAAAAAAATGCCTTACATCATCGGCAAAGTTAAATTGAAAGCATATCAACAGCAATTATGGATATAGTTTTCATCATCCTCCTCAATCTTTGTTTTAAACAACAGTTTAGTAAACAAAAGAAATTTTCTTGCATTTTTGGTATTTCATAACAATGAAAAAAGAAAGAGTGAAACGACTGGACTTAATCAAAAGATGCACAAACATTTCATTAAATATTGCCAAATTCAAATAAACAACAATTTACAAGCAACACAAATGCAAAGAAAACGCAACAAACTGCTGAAACAGTCTACAGCTGTCAGCCTTAGGGAATTAAAATTGTTTAACAAAACAAAATTCAAATTTCAGGCCCATGCGGGGAAACACCTCCAACCACCACTTGCTCCTTGTGATATAGAATTGTGAGGGGTCTCACGGGTCCTTTGCCTTTGGATTTAGGAATATCAGCGTTGTCATTTGATTTATCCTCCTGAGGTCTCAGCAACTCTTGCAGTCTCAGTTTAAAACCTTCACATTCTTCGACTAGGTGCCCTGTTGTCCCGGTACGATATCCACATTCTACTTCTGGGTGATCTTCTTCGAGAATCAGGTGTTTGTCAATGATAAGCTCTTTAACAATGAACCCTAATGCTAGACATGCATCTAGGTTGTGTCCTTCAGCTCCTTTGTGAAATTCACAGGTCAGGTTCGCATTATGCCATGGTCCTGGCACAGGTTTGGCTAATCGCGGAGTCACTAGCGAATTCTGAATCAATAGCGGGTAAAGTTTGCTTAACGGTACTGGAGTTGGTCTACCGTAAGTCTTATTTTTTCCTGACATGATCCTTCTTGTTCAATCTCCGGCTTTGAGAACCTTGAGGAGGAACAAACACCGGCTGGTGAGAGTCTTCAGTTGAACGCCCCAGTGCCCCAGTATGATAGTCCCATTTGGCATTGGTATCGAAGTCCATAGGATGAGGAGGAATTATTGGTTTCAGCTCCTTCGGTATTATCAATTCGCCTTGGATCAAATCCGGCAATATCTGTTCGTACGACATTGGAAATGAACTCTCTAGTTTCCTTGGTCTTTGTTGGGCGTGCTGACGTGATTGACGATTATCTGGTGGTTGATACCGAGAATGTCCTTGAGTTGGAGGAATCATCGGAGATAATGCATCCCTAGTTTCTCTGGACGTCACGTGGTCTGAGTGACCGTCTTTTTTCATCATGTTCTGTAATGTCTCTAGAACCCAATTCATCTGACACTTGAGAATTCTGATGTCCTCTTTCATCATTTCCTGGGCTTTCAAAAGTTCCTCCATTGTTGCCATTTGTCCTGGATATGTGCTAGGTATCCCTTCTCTATCTCTGATCAAAAGCGACGCAAGGCTGAGAAATGCAAATGCAATGCAAAAGAAAACTGGTTTTACAAAACTCAGAAGATTGACTAGGTCAAAACCCTCATTTCATTAATCGTTGGAAAAGTTACAACTTTTAAAAATATCAGAGATCGACTGAGTTTTACAAAACTAGTTGCGACATGATATGCTTATGGTGATATGATGGGATGATGCACACATAACATAATGGCAAGTATTCACAAATACAATGCATATGCACACGCAAAGATATCCTAGGCTCAAAAGCAAAGAGTCAAAGGTCTACCCATCCCAAGGATTTGTACTATGGGTTGATGTGTACCTGCTGAACGGGTTCTACAGAGTTCCCAGAGTCATCAACCCATCTTTCAGATATTATCAATTTCCCAAATCACTTGGTAATCGATAATATTCTCAAGAGAATCTTGTCTGAGTGTAATATCGCGTATCAACTACTTCGGAAATACTTCCTTATAGCCACCGCACTACGTCCTAATAAGGCCAAAGTGGGGTAAAATGTATTCTAAAAGTCCACAGTGTCATGGGCTCCTTCGTTGAAAGTAGCATTGTTTTCACAAATACTCGATCAACAATACTAAACTTTCAAGAGGGCCTACACTGAGCGGTGGTTTCTCAAGTTAGCTTGGTCGGGAATCAACTCCCTATAAGCCTTCTTGAATATACCACCATCCTATCACAATTGCACTCAAGTCCGGGTATAGGACCGTCTCACCACTCAAACACCCAATATCCAACAATTAAACAAATATATTGACAAATATACATGTTAAGCAAATATTTACAAATATAGCATACAATCAAACAAAATAGGCTAAACCCTCAAGTTTAAGTCGTCCCCAGTGAAGTCGCCATTTCTGTTGCGGTGAAAATCGGGTATCAAGCTATTAAATTAACTTGAACCTTAATTCTTTTACAACCGGACTTTAATTTATCCAAAGGAAAGGTCTAAAGAAAGAAAGAACCTTTTGCATGATGTTACAACAACGCTAAGAGATTCGGGGATCGGGGGTTGGTTATGCATAGGGTAGGTATTTCACATCCTAAACATCTGTAGTATTCTACAGGAACCTTTTGTTTGTTTGTATGCTAAGTTTGTTAAATGTTTGCTAAGGTTTGGGTATTGGGTAAAAAGGTGAAGGTTATGATAGATGAAGACCTAAGATTGTTTCTAAGTTTGCTCGCAAAGACATCGCGTCCTCTGCCTACGTATCCTAACTAGGATAGAATCAGAGCAATCGTAGTTCACCTCACTAGGATTGAAGAACGCTTGATTGTGATCAAGGTTCAAAGGGGAACAAACATAATAATGTTTGTGTAGAGTTTCACAAAACTCTCTATGTCTATGTTGTAACACTCAAAGGGGGAAGTAAGTGATCATATCCATGATCCTTACATAGAGTTAACAACTCTATCCTAGGGTTCTAGTTGTAAACACTCCTAGTGAGGGGGAAGGTTGCTCATCAAGATATTGCATCTTGTGCCTACGTATTCTCATTGTCCAATGAGAAATTAGAGCGGTCGTAGTTCGGGCTCGAACTAAGGAATCAATTGGTTCTTTCCAGACCAAAAGAGGGGAAGGTTCTATCCAGACCTATGAGTTTATATCCTATTGGTTCTATCCAGACCAAAAAGGGGGTTAAGGCTTTTTCGAGGCCAATGAGGGTATTGAGCTATCTATGACCCAAGGGTCAATAGAGAGACTTTCCTTTGGAAGGGAGGAGATGAGGCAACTTGGATGAGAACTAAAAAAGTTCCATCACTTGGGGAAGAAATAATTAACAAAGTAATCAATACTTTAAACAAAAGGGGCATGGTTACAACCAAAGATCATGTATCTTAACAAAGACGAAAGCATATCTTAACAAAGATTAAAGGTATATCTTAACAAAGATTGAAGGTAACAACCACATGTATCGATGACAATCAAATACAAGCAAATTAGTTTAACCTCATAATTTAGGAGGAAAGCAATATGAAATCATGGTAAAAACCAAGGGAGAGTACCCTAGCATGTTAACTAACATAGCATAAATGAGAATGAGTGAATATCATAACACAAATGATCACGGTGAAAAAGAAATTCATCTGCATACGCGAGATAACGATCTCAATACAAAGGCAACTTACAAGCAACCAAAAGGCATGAAAATATGAACAAACATGGAATTAAAAAATATCACATGAAATTAGGCATCAAGACAAACACAATGCAAAAAGAATGGGTTCAAAATGATGAAAAATGGATGAGTTATGATTTTTTGAAGTTTGGATGAACAAAACATGAAAATCTAAACGATAAAAGGAATAAAATGCACATGGTAAGACAATGAATCAAACAAATTTGATTATTTAAACATGTTAACAAAATTTTAAGAATAATACAAGATCAATCTCACAAGAAAAATCAAGTTACAAGTTAAAAATTTTCAAGATCATCATGGTAAAAAAAACAGTCATGGTAACATGTGGAATGCAAGTGGAAAGTTCACATTTATGAGTTTTAGGTTTACCTCTTGAAGCAAGTTTAAGCAATAAGAAAACCAGAGATCTTGAGAGCTCTTCCAAGATCTTGTTACATAAGTGTGGAAGTGATTTGGATAGCTTCAATACATCATACTTTATGTGTTTGAAGTGTTTCTTGAGTTTGAAGAAGTTTGGAAATGGTTTTGAAAGGTGTTTTTCAAAAGCAAATTTGGAGGGATTTTGGAAACTTAATGAGATTTTGTAAGAACTTGTGATTGTGTAAGGAAGAAAGTTCTAGCTGGTTTCTAGCATGGAACTTGTGTGTTTTTGATGTAGTAAGTGAGTTCTATTTATAGCCAAAGGCCTAGAATCAAGGTATGGGCAAAAGTGAAGCAAATTGTCAATTTTAACCTTCCATCATGAAAATCTTTGAGTTTTCCAATGAAATCTTCACTTTTATCTTTAAGCCACTCTACTAAGATATTCTCCATACCCCATATATTTTTTCATCATGATTGATAGGATAGGAGGTGACTTGTTGAATTAAAGTTGATGATTTGACAAGGGTAGCCACTTTTTTTCTCTTTCTTCACTATTCACTTTTGCAACTTGCATTAAATAATGATTTCCTTTGATCTTTGTACCATTTTCGTGGGAATTGATGTCAAAATGTTTATTATCAATATAAGCATCATAAATGAGGCTTAGTCTTGGATTAGCATCGATTTGGAGAGGTTTTGGAATCAAAAAACTCATGCTGACCTAGTTTTGCGAATGTGAGTTTTTGCCAACTTGTGGATCTTGGTCTCTCTAACCAGGAAGAGTTATGGAACCCAATTGTACTTTTTAAAAATCTCCAATTCGGTACTACAATATTTATGCTTGTGTTAGGAACTCATTCCCCTTGAAACTAGGTCAAAAACCCTTGTGTGGTTAAGGAGTTACGGCTTTGCCTTTTTTAAAACCTTAATTTTCCAACTTTTCGATTACTTATCAATTCTTGATCCAATGGTCACCAAACTTCATGAATAGATGTTATATACCATTAGGAACATAATTGTCTTCAATTTTGGGTCAAAACCATGTTGGTCAATGAGTTGACTTTTCAGTCAGACGAACCGATTGATTGAAGAACTTTGAATCGACTGTTGGTGTTCTGGGTCCTCTGAGGTCTTGAAACTTCTTGAGTGAACTTCACTAAGCCATATGAGCTTCATGGATCATGATTCCATCATTGGAACACTATTTTAATCAAAATTCAAACTACAGTTGACTTTTCCTGATCAGAAACCCTAATCGGGTGTCCTGAAGTGCACTGTTCTTAATCCTTGGGTGACAACCTCAAATTGGATTCATACTTGATCCAATGGAATACACTTGATGATGTAGAGACTCAATTTAAGGAGAACCAATCAAAAACATTGACTGATTAACCCTTAAAACCTCGATTTCGGCTGTACAAAACCCTGATTCCTGTATCTTGACAAAGACAAACTTGAAATAGGTTAAGGTTAGATAATCAAATGAATATGATCCTAAAATGATGATGAGGATCTAAGGGGTCAAAATTTGGGGTGCAACAGATAGCAACCAGAATGAATCGGTGACCATTGGAAGCTTTCGGCTCAATTGCCCCAATCATGTCAATGCCCCACATTGAGAAAGGCCATGGAGAAGATAAAACATTCAACGGTGTTGGAGGTACGTGGACCTTATCAGCATAGATTTGACACTTATGGCATTTCCTGGCATATTGGATGTAATCGGATTCCATGGTTAACCAGTAATATCCAGCTCTCAGAACCTTCTTAGACATAGCATAACCGTTGGCATGAGTTCCAAAGGTTCCTTCATGAATCTCTTGAAGTAACATGTCTGCCTCACGTTTGTCAACACATCTAAGCAGAACCATGTCATAGTTTCTCTTATATAGCACATCATTGCTGATGAAGAACTTGGATGCTAGTCTTCTCAAAGTCTTCTTCTCGAGATTTGTAGCATCGGCTGAATATTCTTGCTTGAGCAGGTAGTTCTTAATGTCATAAAACCATGGCTTATCATCAGATTCTTATTCAACCATTTGACAGTAGGCAGGCTCAGTCTTGCATTCAATTCGAATAAGAGTAGCATCATTAACGAATCTGACTTTCCACATTGAGGCTAACATGGCTAGAGCATTGGCAATATGGTTTTCAGATCTCGGAACATGTTTGAAAGTGATCTCATCAAAGTACTCGATCATTTCAACAATGTAGGCTCTGTAAGGGATTAACTTCTCATGTCTGGTTTCCCATTCACTTGTAACTTGATAAATAACCAAAGCTAAATCTCCACTCACCTCAAGAATTTTGATTCTGAGGTCAATTGTTGCTTCAAGGCGGAGAATGCATGCTTCATATTCGGCGATATTGTTGGTACATTAAAAGTCTAACCTGGATGTGAATGGGGTATAACCACCTTCTGGATTCATTAGAACGGAGCCTATGCCATGCCCAATGTAATTAGAGGAACCATCAATCATCATCTTCCAAGAGAGACCCGGCTCGGGACCCTCATCAGGACCTGGCTCTTCATAATCCTTTACTAACATAATGTCTTCATCAGGAAAGTCAAACTTGAGAGGCTCATAGTCTTCAATTGGCTGATCTGCAAGATAATCTGACAAAATACTACCTTTGATAGCTTTCTGAGTCACATAATGGATGTCGTATTCTGATAACAACATGTGCCAATGAGCCAGTCTTCCAGTCTAAGCAGGATTTTCAAAAATGTACTTTATTGGATCCATTTTTGATATCAACAACGTAGTGTGACAAATCATGTATTGCCTGAGACGCCTAGCAGCCCATGTTAATGCACAACAAGTCTTCTCCAAAAGTGAATATCTGCTCTCACAATCAGTAAACTTCTTGCTCAAGTAGTAAATGACATGTTCTTTTCATCCAGTCTCATCGTGTTGACCCAATACGCAACCCATAGACTTCTCAAGAACAGTAAGGTACATGAACATCAGTCTTCCAGGAACAGGAGGAATCAAGATAGGAGGTTCTTATAGATAACCCTTGATCTTCTCAAATGCTTGCTGACAATCAGAATTCCAATCAACAACCCGACCCTTGTAGAGTAATTTGAAGATTGGCTCACAGGTAGCAGTCATATTAGAAATGAATCTGGAGATATAGTTCAGTCGTCCAAGAAAACATCTCACTTGTGTTTCAGTCTGCGGCGCAGGCATGTCTTGAATGGCTCAGACTTTATGAGGATCAACCTTAGTTCCTTGTTGGATGACGATGAAACCAAGTAGTTTTCCATATCTAACACCAAAGGTACACTTAGCAGGATTCAATTTCAACTAGTACTTCCTCAATCATTCAAACAGTTTCAGCAAATGATCCAAATGGTCCTCTTCATTTTGGGATTTGGCAATCATATCATCAACATAAACTTCGATCTCTTTATGCATCATGTCATGAAAGAGAGCGACCATAGCTCTTTGATATGTTGCCCCTGCGTTCTTCAAACCGAAGGGCATAACTTTGTAGCAATAGGTTCCCTAAGGAGTAATGAATGTAGTCTTTTCTCTGTCGGCGGGATCCATCTTGATCTGATTGTAACCGGAGAAACCATCCATAAAGGAGAAAACTGCAAAACTGGTTGTATTATCAACAAGTGTATCAATATGCGGCAGAGGGAAATCATCCTTTGGGCTTGCTTTGTTCAAATCCTTGTAGTCTACACACACTCTGACTCTACCATCCTTTTTTAGTACTGGAACAATGTTGGCTACTCAATCAGGATACTTCGCAACTGTAAGGAAACCTGCATCAAGCTGTTTCTTAACCTCATCTCGAATTTTCAAAGCCATGTCAGGTCTTGTTCTCCAAAGTTTCTGCTTGATAGGTGGACATTCTGGCTTAAGTGGCAGCTGGTGAACTACAATATCAGTGTCTAAACTGGGCATATCTTGATACGACCATGCAAACACATCAGAATATTCTTCTAGAAGCTTGACCAATCTCTGCTTGACCTCGGCCCCAAGTGTTGTACCAATCTTGACCTCTTTCTTGTCTTCATCAGTGCCAAGATTAATCAAATCTACCTGCTCTTTGTATGGTTGAAGCTCAGTGTACTCATACTCAACCAATTTTGCCAGTTCAGCGGGTATTTCAAAATCTTCATCACCCTCATCTTCAGCTTGATAAATGGGTGAATCCCAGTCAGGAGTGAAAGCAAGGTCGTCGGATTCAACAAGGTTTTGGATATCACTGCAATGTTTGGGCTTATTTTATTAAATGCACAAGGAAAATGCACGAGGATAAAATGCTTTTAAATTTATAGTTTGTAGTTTTTGAAAAGGTTTGCCAATTGCATTTTAAAAAGTGAAAGCAAAAAAAAAAACGCAAGTGAAACAAATGGGATTTTAACAAAATGCATTTATTAATATCATTTTAGAAAGTGAAAAGGCGGCCCTACAAATTATCCAATAGCATCGGGTGTAGCTATGGAATTTTTGAAAACAACAAATGAAAACGTTAAATTACTTTGAAATGGGAAAAATCACGGGGATCTCTATAGCTTCCCAGTTGCTCAAAGCTGCATCGCTCTTGAATACCAAGTTGCTCAGGTCTTTAACATCATCATCATTGTTGATAGCATTGACTTGGAAACCTCCGCTGACAAACACTTCTTGGACAGTCTTCGGACGCCCTTTGACGGTTGTAGAAGCTTTATCATGAGTTGGTTTGTAAACCAACCCGTGGCAATTAGTCTTGGTCATGATGTCGATCACTTCTCCTCAACCTTCAGGAATGCCCCTGTCGATCGTTGATTTGGTGCTCTTGAAAGATGCAAATGATGGCTTACTCTGGCCCACTGTTTCTTCAACTTCCAATAGGAAGGCATTGGCGATATCAAGTGCTTAGAAGGAAGTTTCCAAAGCGTCTTCATCGGACTCAATATAACGGAAAGAAGATAGGTTGCTGACCATCAGATCCTCTTCACCATGTATGATAACCAACTTTTCATCTGCCACAAACTTCATCTTCTGATGCACAGTTGAAGTCACTGCCCCAGCGGCGTGGATCCAAGGTCTTCCAAGCAGACAATTGTAATTGGGATTGATGTCCATTACCTGGAAAGTGATGTTGAATACATGTGGTCCAATAAAAATTGGTAGCTCCACTTCTCCGATTACGGATCTGCGAGAACCATCAAAGGCTTTGACAATCAAGGAAGTAGGCTTCATCACAGTCTTTTTATAAGCCAACTGTCGCACCTCGAAAAAATCACATTCGAAAATACGACCCTCGCGCGAAAGGCGCGGAAATGCGGTTCGACAGAGTCGCCACCGAACTTTATTTTTCCCGAAATAAACGGGAGAGGAAAATATCGAGAAAACCTCTTGAAAACGAAAGGATAGGAACAGGGCTGTCGCAACCAAGTTCCGGGTTCGGGAGTCGGTTACGTGAGGGGAAGGTATTAGCACCCCTCACGTCCGTCGTACTCGACGGGAACCTCTTAAGGTAAATGTGGGGAGTGTTGTTCAGGTTTACTGGTTTTCTTCTCGTTGGTAAAGGTAGAATTGGTAAGGTTTAAAGGTAAAAGACGCTAAGGAGAGATGGGTGGTTAGAAGATAGGGTGCTCGCCAAGGATTGGGGCCCTTGTGCCTACGTATGCTCATTCGGACGAGAATGAGAAATCAGAGCGTCGTAGTTCGACTACGGGAAAGGATGGGGGAAAACGGAAGATGGATAGAAGTGTGCTCGCCAAGATTATCGCAATCTTGTGCCTACGTATCTTACATTCAAGAATGAATAAAGAATCAGAGCGTCCGTAGTTCGTGGTAACAACCACGAAAAGATGAGGTTGAATGGGTTGGAAGTTTGAGAAAAAAGACGAAAGAGTGACTGACAAACAACCTAAGGGCGTGCCTCAAGAGCTTGTCACTCAAGGATTCAAGGAATGCGAGATCCCAAGAACTCAGTTCTTTCGGAAGTTGGGTTGAATGAGTTGTAGATAAGAGTTGGATATTTTGAGAACGAAAGAATGAACTAATAACAACTCGGGGGCGCGCCCAAGAGTTATTCATTCGAATATTCAAAGAATGCTGGATTCTAAGAATATCCCTCTTTCGTAAGTTTAAAAAAATGTGCTTGTGAAAGGATCGAATCGAAGAATGGCATGCGAGGCCAAAAGGGAATTGTTTTGAACTGGTTCGACGACGTGTCGAAGATTTGATTGAAGATGGAACCGGCTTGACGACGTGTCAAGGGTTAAGGTTGTGAGAAACGATATTAGTCCCTGAGGGTGCTCCTAATATCGAAACCACGAGAGGTTGTGAATGTGTACGTGTACTCGACTTAGGAGAACGTCGGAAGATGTTAGAGTTTGAAAAAGTCGAAAGGTTGAGTGAATAACAACCCAAAGGGCGTGCCTCGAGAGCTATTCACTCGAAAATTCAAAGAATGCTAGACTCCAAGAATCTCCTTCTTTCGAAGTTTGAATCGAAAAAAGATATTTAAAAAGGTCGAAAGATTGAATGAATAATAACTCAAAGGGCGTGCCTCGAGAATTATTCACTCGAAAATTCAAGGAATGCTAGACTCCAAGAACCTCCTTCTTTCGAAGTTTGATCGAGAAAATGTTTGAAAAAGATTTGAAGTGAAATGAGGTATGAAAATAATTTGAGGTACGAGATGTGAGGACGTGAGATTGGTTTTGAAAATGAGATAAATGACAATTATTTGATAAATGAGACGTAGGCCTCACAACCAATTAATTGGGGTATTACCGAAACGCTGGATCTCGACGACACCTTTTTCATTTTGGAAAATGCTTGAATGAACAAAGGAAATATCACAAAGAATGCTAAATTCTCATGACATTTATTTGTTAGAAAAATATAATTTTTGAAAATGAGAGGTCGAATAATACACTATTTAAGGTGTACACCTTAATAATGACTATCCAAAAATTCAAGAAGTGCTAGACTTCAAGAACTTAGTTTCTCATTATTTGATTTTAAAAAAAATAATTTAGTAATAAAAATTAAATTGAGTAAGGACCAAAATTATTTATAAATGAATTTGAAAAGAAGATATTTTAATTAAACCATTTTGAAATAAGAATTGGAGAATAATATTTTAAAAATAGATTTGAAAATAAATTTAAACAAAGATTTAGAAAAATAGTTTTGAAAATAATTTACAACATAATAAAATAGTAGGGGGCATCAGTATCCAGGGGGTACACGTGAAAATCCCCATGATGGCCCCTAAGGCCCAATCTCAAACAGCAGTAAAAAATAAAAAAAAACAAACAAAGGGTGTAATAACAATAATAAAAAAACGGGGGGTTAGATCCAAATGGAACAGGTGGGCCAACGGCCCAATAAACCCAAATCTGACTCATCATCTTCTGAACCAAAACAAAAAAAAAAAACTGAACCCTAGCACCCTTTCCTGTTCACCGCCGCCGCCATACTCTCTCAGCCTCTCTCCGTTCATGCTCTTCTGAACCCTCCCTCTCCTATCTCACGCTCTTTTCTTCTCCAACCTTTTCCATCCAATCTCTTCTTTTCCTTCTCCTATGGACGAAAACCTGTGGAAGCGTGTTGTTAGGTTGTTGTTGTTATCTGTTCACGATGAAGAACAGCGAAGTAATTGAGTTGCACGAAGACAGCGACAGATCATGGCTCGATCGCAGGTTTTGCGTACAGATCTGAAAAGAAAGTTGTTGAAGCTTGTTCATGAGTCACTGTTTGAAGATGTTTGATGATGTTCGATTTGGACGAAGAAGTTCAGATCTAGAGGTTTGCTGATCTGTTTGTACGTTCATTCTCGGAGATCTTTGAACAGATCTGGGAAGTTGTTCATGAGGGTGAAGATAAGGGTTCAAATCTGGGTTTGCTCGGAGGGTTCATGCATGTTTGAAGTTTCCAATGATTTCTGGGAAAATGTTGATGAAAAACGGTGGTTGATGGTGAAGATCCGAGTTCAGATATGGATTTGGCGCATGTTGATGGTTCGGTGAAGGTGTAGATCTTGAAACAGATGGAGTTTGATGGTTGAGATCTGGGTTTCCCGGAAAATTGTTTGAAGATTGAAGGTTTGTGATGAAGATATGATGGAATCTGTTGTGTTTAAATGTTGTTTGGTGTGTTTCGCAAGGTTCAAGTTGGTTGAAGCTGGATGATGAAGTTTGAGTTTAGATCTGGAAATCTGGAGATTGGTTTGAAGATGATGAATATCGTGATGAACATATGAATATATGAAGGTTTCTGGAGAAATATTGATGAACATGATGAAGGTCTGGGGAAATGATGAAGAACATATGAATTTATGAAGGAAGATCTGGAAAAAAAAATCGTGTTGGAGAAGATGAAGAACAGCGAAGGAAAACTGGAAGAACATCGAAGTTCCGGCGAGAGATGAAGTTTCCGGCGATGTATTGGCCGCTTGATTTGTCCGACGAGTATGCCAATGGTTTGCATGGATTTAGGGTTAGGTCAGAATTAGGGTTAGGGTTTGAGGTGGCGGCTAGGGTTAGGTGGCGGCTGTAGGTTTCAGTGTTTGGGAAGTGTGTCCCTCCATTAATGCAGACACCTATCAGACTTTATAGCCTGACAAGTGTCCTACAAATCTGACCTAATGGGCCTTGGAACGTGACATAGTGGACCAAATGACCCTAGAAAGCTGTCAATTTAAAACTAAATTAATAAAAAACTGCATTAAAACTCACTTAATTAAATTAACACTTAAAGTTAAAACCAAAACCTAATTAATATTAACTAATAAAAAATCTAAAAACCTAACTAAAACTAAATCTGAGTAAATAAAAAAAATAAAAAATAATTATTGATAGTCTAAAAAAAAAAAACGATGAAAATAATAAAATAATAAAATAATAAATACGTAAACAAAACTAATATTTTTTTAAAAACTCTAATTAATTCTAAAATCCTATATAAATAAATAATAATAAATGAGAAAACTCTAATAAACAAAATCTATTTAATAACCAAAACTTAATAAACTACCATATTTTTTAAAAGACAAATAACACTTTACTCTAATTAATATTAAATAAAATAAATTTAACTCTACTATGAAAAATCTAATAATAAAAAGAGAGTATCCATCCCGCTTCTAGCAAAAATAAATGATTCTACACCTAATTGAATTAAATAAAAGATAGAATAATAAATAAAAAAATAAAATAAAAGAAAAGTACAAGAAGGTAAAATTTGCAAGAAAAAAAGAAAAGAAAATGGAAGCAAAATTGACCAAAATGCCCCTCAGGCCACGTGTCACACTTTGATTGGTCAAAAGATAAATTTTGAAAAATCGACCAATTGCGAGATAACACGTGTCTAAATGGCACGGAACAAAAAGCGAAAATAATTACAAAAAGGTAGGACAAATTTAGGGTATGACACCAACTTAGCAAGAACTCTCTTGGGTAGGACATTCAGAGATGAACCGGTATCCACAAGCACCCTTGATAAGTTATCCTCCAAACATTTCACTGATATATGTAAAGCACGGTTGTGATTCTGACCTTCTCTCGGTAACTCTTCGTCACTAAAGCTGAGAGTGTTGTAGGCAGTAATGTTAGCGATCACACTATCAAATTATCCGGTAGTGATGTCCTAAGCGACATGAGCTTGAGCCAATAACTTCTGCAAAGCAGTTCTGTGAGCAGGTGAATTCATTAACAAGGATAAAATTGAGATCTTGGAAGGAGTCTGATGAAGCTGATCAATAACTTTGTAGTCGCTCTTTTTGATGATCCTTAGAAACTCAACATCTTCATCATTAGTAACTGCTTCTTTATCCTTGTCTTTGGCAGGCGTAGTGGCAGTAGTGGTTTCTTTTGGCGGAACCTCGTTGAATTGGGGAGTATAGATACAGCCACTGCGAGTCATCCTGCTTGCCCCAGCTATATTTGTCACATTTTAATTATCAGTCTTCAATTCTTCCTTCGGAATAACTTTCCCAGATTCTTTGTCAATCATGGTCACATCGTATTTCCAGATTCTTTGTCAATCATGGTCACATCGTATTTCCAGGGTACAACTTTAGGATCACTGAAGTGAAATGGACTTGGCTTCTGAATAATCACCGGCTTTGGCTGATTCACCATAGGAGTCACAGGCTTTGGTACGTTGAACACGGGCTTTGCAGCACTCGACCTTGGCAAATTAAACACTGGCACTTTAATATTTGGCTCTGGTAAACTGAAGACGGGCTCAATCACAACAATTTCATCCTTCTTCACTTTACTAACCACTTGTAAGAAACCATCACTGATCAATTCCTGAATATCATTTCGAACCCACAAACAGCCCTTGATACTGACATCACAACTTGTACAAACAACATGAGAAGTATACACTAAACCGGCTTCAAATAACTTAGAATAGAAGACACGGAGAGGAGTCTTAATCTGAGCAACATCAAGTATAAGGCTTTCATCAGAGGAATTGTCAATAGCATTAACAACCCCATGGTTAGGCAAAGGATTGCTCTTGACATTCGGCTGAGGATCATCAAAAGACAGGATCTTCTTTTCCATTAATTCTCTGACAAGATGTTTAAGAGCATAACAACCTTCTAGATCGTGACCTGGCGCACCCTCGTGAAATAAACAATGAGCGGCGGCGTTGTAATTAGCTGGTAGCGGATTAGGAAGTGGACCCAAAGCTCTGGTAGTAATCAAACCTTGCTGTACTAGTGAGGGGTACAACTCGGTGTAAGTCATCGGAATGGGAGGACACTGCTTGTATTGTCTCTTGTTGGGACCATTCTGACGAGGAGCCTGATTCTTTGACTGATATGCGGGAGCGTTGGGCGCTCGTTGATAGTTGGCAGGAGCTTGTGCAGGCTGATAACCAGGGGGTTGTTGATATACCGGAGGAGGATAAATAGGAGCCGGTTGCACAGGCTGATAAGCAGGCATTTGCTGGTTGAATATGGGAGTAACATCGGCCACATAAGGTTGTTGAGCATACTGCATAGGATAACCTTATTGTTGAACATAATAAGGCTGATTTCTGAGAACTGAACGAAGGTTTCTTGGCTTGATCTTTGGAGCTTGAACTACCAACAACACTTGACATCTTACCACTTTTCAGACCCAATTCCACTTTCACACCAACGGTAATAATGTCAGAAAAATTAGAAGTTACACTACTAACCATTCTCTCGTAGAATTCTGGACGCACTGTGTCAACAAACCAATCGGCTAATTCCTTCTCAGTCAGAGGGGGTTCCACTTGTGAAGCAATCTCTCTCCACCTCTGAGCATACTGTTTGAATGATTCTGAACTCTTCTGGGACATACTGAGTAGTTGTCTTTGATCAGGAGCCAGATCCATATTATACTTGTAGTGTTTAATGAAGGCATCAGACAGATCTTGGAAACATTTGATACGGGACTGATCCAGAGTTAGGTACCATTTTGAGGAAGCACCTTTCAGACTATCTTGGAAGCAATGTATCATTAGCTTGTCATTCTCAACATGAGCTGCCATTTTACGGTAGTACATTATCAAGTGACTTTTCGGACAAGTAGCACCTTCATATAGGTCAAAGCTCGGAGTTTTGAACTTTGGGGGAATAGTCAATCCAGATACCAAGCAGACATCTCTGGCAGTAGCACCAAATATTTGGTCACCTTCCATCATTCTCAGCCTTTTGTCAATGATTTCAACATTTTCACGCAACTTCTCATGTCGCTCATCTTCGTCATTCTTCATGTCAGGAATATTATAAACCGACTCATTAAAGTAAGGTTGCACACGAGTATGAACAACAGCTGATGTAAAGTTCGAAATCACTTGAGGAGCTTCAGAAACCAAAGGAACAACTTGAGGAACCGATTGAGCGATAGAAACCATAGGAGGAGGAGGCACAAAAGCAAATGGAAGACCATAGGGAGGTACACTCGCGGTAGTAACAGCAGGTTGAGGATCCACAACAGTATTAGTAATCTCGGACACGACAGTAGGCTGAGTATCCATCCTTGCATTAATGACCTGAAGCATCTCCCTTATCTGCCCAACACTTCCACGAAGGTCTTCGAGTTCGTTGCTAACACGGTCAAGTTCTTGATTCTGTTCCGCCATCTTTTTCCGAGCTCGAGCTCTGGTGTTGTATTGATGCAGAGGACTCAGGGTGACAGAACTGGAAGCGAGAGAACGAAGGATGAGAAACCGGAAGGAAAAATCCAAATGCAAAAACAGGATGCAATGCAATGCATTGGTTTCAAGGAATTCAACAGTCGATTGCAAATATTTTCGAGGAAATCTTGAAAAAGTTGTAGACTTTGAAAAGTAAAATTTTTTTTTTTGAATTTGCATAAGGACAGTTGAACTCCTTGAAACCAGGAATGATATGATGCTGGATGCAATGCACAAACACACAAAGCACACAAAGGTCCTAGGTTAGAGGAACATGAGCGGAGCCAAGGTCTACCCAATCCGAATGGTAAGTACTATGGGTTAATTGTACCTGAAGAACAAGGTTCTAAAGAGGTCCCCAAAGTCATTAGTCCATCCTTCAGATATTATCGACTTCCCAACTAACTCGGGGGTTAATAATATTCTCAAGAGAACTTCTTTTGAGTGTAGTATCGCGTAGCACTATTTCGGGACTACTCCCTCATAGTCTTGCACTACGTCCTAATAAAGGCCAAAGTGGAGTTAAAGGTAACTACGATCCTTAGTATCATAGACTCCAATTGAAAATAGTAAAAGTTTTCACGACTAAACTCGTTCAACCGAACCATTTTCAAAAGGGTCTCAACTGAGCGGTGACTCTCGAGTCAACTTGGTCGGGACTCACTCCCTATAAGCCTCGTTGAATATATCACCTTCCTATAATAATTGCACTCAAGTCCGGGTGTAGGGCTTTGTCTCACCACTCAAGGATCACCCAAAAAAACAGATAAGCAAATAAGCAAATATATAACAAATATAATAAACAAGTTAGGGGAACCCACTGTTATCATCCCCAGTGAAGTCGCCATTTACTGTTGCGGTGAAATTTTGATGTCAAGCTATTGATTAACTTGAATCTTAATTCATTTACAACCGATCTTTGATTTATCCGAAGGAAAGGTTAAAGAAAGGGGAAAACCTATTTTGCATTGTAAACACAACACGGAGAGAGATCTAAAGTTCAGGGGTTGGTTAAGTTTAGGGAAGGTATTAGCATCCTGAACTTCTGCAGTACTCTACAGGAACCTCTTGTTTTAATATGTGCTATTGCTATGTTATTTGCTTAAAGGTAATGCTAAGGGTTAAAAGTGAAGAGAAAGACCTAAAGGGGTTAGTCCTAAGTATACTCGCCAAGACTCGCATTTTGTGCCTACGTATCCTGGGTAGGGGATGGAATCAGAGTATTCGTAGTTCCCCTCACAGAGGGAGATGAGGAACTTCTTGACTGTGGTCAAGGTTCTTGGGGGAAAGTAAGTGTTCATAAGGAAGCGCTTACTTTGGAGTACGACAACTCCTATTTCTACGTTAAAGCTTGAATTAGAAGGGTGAGGACTAAGTATTCCACAGCGGGAAACTTATATGGAGTGCGGCGACTCCTAATCCTAAGGCTAAGGTGAAAGGTTGGATGTCCACGGTGGGACACCTAAGTATGAGTACGGCGACTCGGATCCTAAGGCTAGGATAAGGTGTAGGTCGCTGAGGTGGTGAGATAAGGGTTGGGATCCGCTCCATTTCTTTGTCCCTCCATTTTCTCCATTACTATAGTTTTTATGTATATAAAATTAACTAAATATTAATTATATGTCACATGTCTTAGAAATGTATGTTATTTACACACAAAACTATAGTAATGGAGAAAATGGAGGGACAAAGAAATGGAGTGGATCCCAACCCGTGAGATAAGGAGGAATTGTTTTGATTTAGTTAACTTTGAAGTTAAATATTTTTGAGAATTTTGATGACTAAGCTACAAATTAAATTAATTCGTAAATTTATGTATTTTTATGATTTTATTTTGTGAGTTATGCAATTAGAAATTTATAGTTCATTTTGAATAAAAAGGTTATTATATTTAAGAAGTAAGATTAATTAGCAAAGACTAAATAAATTCTAAAAAATCTAATTTACTTAAGTTAAATTAGTTAATTATAACTTTGAAATAAATTTCTCTTGGGTTTTTAATCTACTTATGTTTTTATGGATTTTGAATATACTGTCAAAAGAAAGTGAAATTATAATTAAATCTAGACACACATATTTTTTATTTGTTGTTTATAAGTTAAAAAGGGTTAATTAACTAAAAATCATAAAAGTATTTTTAAATTGAATTGAAAATCGAATTAAAACTAACATGCTTTTCTTGTTTTTTATTTTTATTATTTAATATTAAAAGAGTTGAATTAATTATAAATTAAACTTAAAATATTTACTATTTTTTATATTTATTTTTATATTTTTGGTTCTTTTTAATCTCAGGTTTTTAAAATAAGGGTTAGTGTTAGTAATGTTAGTAGGTTAGTAATTTTATTATTATAATAATTAAAAATTACAAAACAATACGGAAAATAAATAAACAAAAATAAGTAAAAAATGAAAAACTAAATGAAACAAAAGGTGGGTTGGGCCGGTGGTGATGAACCCACCGGACCCAACCCGGTCCGGATCCAGCAATCCAAAAGGGGGAAAAAGTTGTCTGAAACCCTGGATCTTTCAATCAACGGTGCAACCCCTTCTCTTTCTCTCCTCTACTTCTCACCGTTCTTCCCTTTCTTCTGCTTATCACTTCCTTTATTCTCGATCTCTCATCTTCTTCTTTCCGAACCTGTGGACAGTCAGGAACAACGAACAACGACAATGGCTCGACGGTTTGCAAATGAACGTGATCTCAACGACGATGAGGTTGGTGCAGGCTCCGCAGTTTCGGTGAGGGTGTTGGCGGTGGCAACAGCGTGAGCTCCGTGTCGAGATGGGGGAGCTTCTGATGGCGGCGACGGGGTTGTGGAATACAGGCGATTCGCGGCGACGGATTTCGCAAAGAAGCTGAAAAAATAAGTTGCTAGCTTTCACTCTTCTCACGATTTTAGGGGTTTGTGTTTGTGCCCTGTAATGTATGTTGTGAATCCGTTTTTATAGGCTCTGTGCATTGAAGCCTTAATTTGACCATGAATACACCAATTACTCTGTCGAATCTTGTTTAGGAAAGAAACAACAACTTTGAAAATCTTTATGTTTTCAGATTAAGTTTGTCTGAAACATGTGTTGGCTGTTTTGGGAAGAATTTGAACCATTTTTGATGATGTTTGATTGTACGATTTTTTTTCTATCATACTTGATGGTCCTTGGAGGTGAAATACTTGTCATTATGAACTTGCCATTCTCGAATATTTTCTCATGAATTCATCCAAATCTTTGTCACAACCATGTTTTAATTTGTGATCGAAAGTTTGACAATAGTGAATGAATACATCCTGTTTTTATTAGAACATGTCCGAATACACTTGATTCTCTTTTGACAAGCCGTAATGTAAATCAAAATGTTTTAACTTGGGCTGCTTTGGTGATCCTCTTCAGGTGAAATTTGTGCAGCCACAACTACTTGATTGGGAAGTACCATATACGGTATGAGACAACAAGATCCATTCCCACTAAAATGACGACTTCACGATCAAATTTTGGAGGGGATATTTCCAGGAATTGAGTTACTAATTCTGTCATTTGTTCATTGGGCTAAGAAATAGAAGTTGTGCAGACTTAAGTCAAAACCATGTACTGATCATATTGGGAAAAGCTATCACCCTTTTGCTTGTTGTGTTGCCTTGAGGTGTTAGGAGCTAAAGTTAAATTTGGTTTCTTGCAGGTCACAACAAAATTGAGGTTGTGGAGTAACAACAGAGGGTGGTATTAGTTGAATGCAGCATAACAGATTCATCTCCAGTAGTATTTGTGGAGGTCTTTGGTATGATCTCAACCTTTTCTTGTCATCTTCAAATGGATAGGTTTGCGGCACCATTATCGTTTCCTGATACACTGTTATTTAATGCAGGAGTAGCAATTTGAAGCAAAAGATGGAGCTCGGTGACTTCGCCGGATTTGCGAGCAAATACCGGAAAATAGTATTGTGGTGAGCTCTTTTTATTAATTTTCTGAACTTTCATTCTGTTACAAAGTGCACTTCACCTCTTCCTGGCTTCGTCTTGTATGCCTTGTGTTCAGATTATGATGTGGTTACAAGAACCAACCTAAAACTCCAACCTTACAAGGAACGATGTTTCGTAATGGCCAAGGCTTCTCATGTGAAAACTTAGGATTAAGATTGCTTTGTAGAATAACTTAATTGTAGCAGAGTTGAAGTTTAAAACCACTCTTAATTGTTTTGGATTTCCACTTACTGAAACACCATTTTACGGTTCAGTATTTTGGAAGCGACACTTGAATTGAAATGATATGCAAGGATTTATGAACTCTTTGAATTGCTTTATGATTCCTCATGACTTTACATGGCTAGTTTTGGTTGTGATTATTTGTACTGGCATGGAATGTGACAATGGATGATGTAGTAGCTAGGCATAGATATGTGTATGTATTAGTTCTGGTTCTGATTGTGTTTGAATTATGCAGGTTGTTTTGGCAGGGATGCTTCAATCATCATGAAGCTCAGTTCATAAACCCACTTGAAGTAAGGCAAAGTTGAAGAAAGGAATTGGCTTAGTACATGACCTTCTTTACTGTTCTGTGCGTTGTCTCTAGTAACAGCAGGTGTATTATTGATTTTCTTGCAACAATGGGATCCAGTTGAGTTATTCCTGTTCAGATTTGCGACCTTGTATGCGGTATGATTCCTTTCAGGATTGGAACTTCCGGTAGGGGTTAAATTATTAGTCATGCTTTAATACCTGTTAATGATACTGATTTCCGTCTGGGTTGCGAATAACTGTGATAAAGCTAATAAAGGTCTCGTTCTGTAGGATTGGCTTGGTAGTACTTTACACATTCCTCTATTTCTTTCTAATATCATCCAAGGCCTTGTGCCTCTTAACTTCTTTTGAATGTATCCTCCTGCAATGCTTGCGATGCCAGCAAACGTGAAATCGGCGCAACTATGACGTCAACCATTACCGTGAGAGGAATTCGAGATTGATACAGTTTGAATATTAACACACATTGGCTTTCCTGCTACCAAAGGTGCGTATGAACCAACAATGTCTCATAACCGGTTTTATTCTTCTCCTTCACTTATTGTGCTGGTTTGCTAAACTCAATAATTGTTGTGATTACACTGATATTTTATTTCCATCTTCAACTTGACTTGTTTATTCATGTTATGGTTGTGACTTGTAACTCAACTCATTCACTTTATAACTCAACTTCATTTTGACAGTAGGTTGGGGACTAGAGATGTTGTTTGATGGTGCCAAGTTTGATACTCAACTCTACTTGGATGTAGACAAGATGGCCTCTTGTTTGGTAAGCCAAGGGTTATGCTTGTGGAAAACCTTTTATGAAGTTCTTAATTTAAATTTAAACTGATAGTTCTTTTTACGGGATGGTGCAACACTATGCCGTTATTCACTTCATTCCAAATTATCGGCAGCGTTGCAGCAAGCGCTTGAACCAAAACACCAACGATACTCTGATATGAAGATGTACAAATGATTTCTCGCGATGCACCATCCAACTCGGCTGTAATATTAGTAGCTTCACTACAATCCTTCAAATCAAGCTTCTCAATCAACGCATCTAGATTACTCTGCGTCCTTAGATTGCCTTCATACTCTTCTGTAAATTTAAGTAGCTATTTTTTAAAGTCTTTCGGCCAGCTAGCAGTAGTGGAAATTGCACTCATTTCCAACATGGTTTGAAGACTTGTTGAAGTAATGTTGTACTAATGGTTACATGACGAACGAGGCTTGCATTTTGTATATATATTTCCTGTGAATGAAACTTGTTATCTTTCTTGTATTGATTGACATTAGCATATGTATCATGGATTAATCGTCACTTCAGCATCTCCTTTAGAACAACTTGTCATAATTATTTAGCCTTAAAGTGGGCTTTATAATTAACTTTACTTTGCACATCTTGATGAACTCCAACCTCATTGGAATTAAACTTCAAAATAACATTAGAACATGAACTTCAAGGTGAAATTAACCATTAATTCTCGAAAAATTATAGTGGAACTCAATTCGTATCCACACTTGCATCCAATATATCTTTAATACACAATTCCTCCGACACTAAACCAAACATTTCGCATCAATGGCGGGGAGTTCGGATTTCTGAACCTTCCATTAGCAAACCTGCCCTTGTAGAACACAACAAGCAAACTCGTTAAACGGTTAGTTAAAAAGAAAAGGTACTAAAATGAGATGCGCATATGATCACCAATCTAAGGGTAAAATTTGGGGCACGACAGACGGTTTTAGCTCGAAATTGTGAGCAGGAATATTGGGGTTCACAATACTAGAATTAGGTTCGTCATTAGATGGTTGAGAGAAATCCTTAAGGGGTCTTTGGTTACGGTCTTCGTCTATAGCTCTCTTAAATCTACAAATTAAGATATGTGTGCGAGTGTGACGTTTAGGTTCCACTAAAGGATCTATAAGGGTACCGGTGCTGCGAGTTCTTCGCATTGACCGGTGGGTATAGCCTTAGTCTAGATGGTGTAACAATAGGGTACAAAATTTTGACGTAATTGGTCCCTGGCAACGGCGCCAAAAACTTGATGGGCGATTCGCAAGTGCACGAATATCGTCAAAGTAATATAAAAGATTATCAATCCCACAGAGACCAAACGTCAATCTATCGATTACTATTGTTACGGTGTTTATCTAAAGTAAATCAAATAAAGGATTGGGTTGTGCGAAATAAAAGTAAAGTGCGAAAAATAAATATAATAATAAAACAATAGGCATAGATGCAATTCATATAGCTACGTAGTATTCCAGATGTGTACATATAGGATTCCTTATAGGGTAATATTTTCTACTCATGAAAAGAACTAATTTAACGGGAACTGTCGCTTTCGCATATTCAGAACCGAGTTTATCCCTAATCGGCCCCTCTTATTGTCACTTGTAAAAAGGCGCGCATTGCTTTAGGATTAATAAACCTATTTTTAAGAAATATAGTTTCTTGACTTAGTTGCAAAGTATTTTAACTTGGAATTTCTAACAAAGAGAGGTTCTTACGAACCAGACTTTAAATCCATAAACGCGTCCGAAAACAGTTTCAAAATCGGTTTTCTTAAACATTAAAGGCTCCTAATTAACTGAGCCAAGCGCTTTTGCTTCCTTGGAACAATCAAGACTAACCAAATTTATCTAAAGGTTGGACGGCTTTCGGTCTTACCCAACATATTTTAAGTACAGAAAATAAGTGTTAAAAGTTAAAATAACCCCTAAGTAATTCTACTGACAACCGTGTGAAATACTAATTATAACTATAATCCTCGCATCCTAGCCCTTAAGATTTAGCCGGACATGGTAGATAAATGCGAGTAAATAAAGTGCGAGTAAGTAAATAAATAAAGTGCGGTGCGAGAAATAAACGGTGCGGGAAATAAAGGGTGCAGGAAATAAAGGCGGGTAAATAAATAAAAGGAAATAAATAGACAGAAACCTGCTCTAAACGAGAGGCTTTAAAATCTTGAACAAATGGAAGTAAAAAGACTGAATTAAAATGGCGGCAGGTTTAACTTCTATCCAAGTGCTCCAAACTCGATTACAGACACGATTACACTGTGTGATAACCCCTCGATGTGAGAAGTTTATCACTTTACAATAGGTGAAAGTTATGGCTTGAGTTCTGTTCTCTAAGCTTGGATGATTTGAAATGAATCATAACTCTTCTATTTATAGAGGTAGGAAAGTACAGGTAAAGACATGAATGCCCCCAACTCCTTTTGGGAGGGAAATGGCCGTGTGAAGGTGGCGCCCGCCACCGCCTTGTGGCTCCCGCCACATGAACTAGGGTGGAAAAAAGTGGGAGACGTGGCAGTTGTCAGCAGTTGGCTTCTATCCTATGTGTGACATCCCCTATGGCATCCGCCATGGTGGAAGCCATGTGTACAATTCCTCAGGAAGTAGGGTTTTCAGCTCTTTTTTCTTCATTTCTCCTCGAGTAGCTTTAAAAATACAAAAACCTGAAAAAGAAACAAAACAAAGGCATAATACAAGAAAACGGATATAAAATACAAAATAACGTACACGAAATCGAGTCAAATAAACAATATAATTTAAGCCTATCAGCGTACTCCTTAAAGGATTCTTTTTCTTTTTGAGACATGTTTTGCAGTTGACGATGATCAGGTGCCATGTCCAGGTTGTACTTATACTGCTTTAAGAAAGCATCAGCCATGTCCTTCCAGCTTTGGATATGGTTATTCTCAAGTCCCATATACCATTTCAGTGAAGCCCCGTTCAAGCTGTCTTAGAAACAATGAATGAGCAATTTGTCGTTGTTGGTATAGATAGTCATCTCGCGGTAGTACATCACCAAGTGGCAGTATGCGTTTGTTCACTTCTGTTAAGGCGCTCTAGGCCTAGGACCTTTTCTCTCGCCCTCGTGCGATTGAGATCTTGTTTTCTCGTAGTAGCGTGAACTACAGACGCTCTGATTCCTATGTAGGCACGAGGATTCCTATCCTTGATGAGCACACTAACAAATAACTCCCCCTTTTTCCTCTTGCCCCCAGTGCAATTACCAATCTATTTTTCAAACCTTTTTAGCCTTCGGGATTGTTTCAAACTTCACTTTCAAAAAGAGTACGTTACTTTTTCGTTCTACAACAAACAGGCATCGTCCCTAACTGCTAGAATGGAGATTTAACGTCACTCATAAAAAACACTTAACCAACCAGTGGTCTAGTTTATCCGAACTACGTTTGCTCTAACTTCTCATACCAGATGAGGATACGTAGACACAAGACGACGATATCTTGACGAGCAACCTCCCCCCATCACCCGTAGTTTTCCGAACTACGTTGACCCTGACTTTCCCATTGTACGAGGGAATACGTAGGCATAGGGCGACGATGTCCTATCGAGTATGTTCTTTTCTCTTCACCCTTGTTTAGCAATAGTTTTTAGATAGCGTTCACCCATAGATTAGACAACAAGCGTGGATCCCGTTGAGTACAACAGACGTGAGGGGTGCTCATACCTTCCCCTTGGGTAACCGACTCCCGAACCCAAGATTTGGTTGCGATGACCTTGTCTTTTCCCGTTCTTTAGGTTTTCTTCGATTGTTTCCTTTCCCTCTCTTTGGGATAAATAACATTCAGTGACGACTCTTCTGTTTGTTTCCGCCGGCCTTTTTTCAGCAGTTGCGACAGCTGGCGACTCTGTTGGGGATCCTGTTTCCCTATGCGAGTCAATCCTAGTGCTTGTTTGCTTTATATTTGTGGGTGTGTATATTTATGTGTATGTATGTTGTATTTTGTATATTATTGCACTTACATTTTATTTTCGCATTTTATTATTGTTATTATACTGTTGCTACTGTGCTATTTGGTGGGTTGTTTCATTGAAAGATAAACTCAATACCCAGGCTTGAGTACACACCTAGTATTAGTGTTGAGAGTAGTGCGGGCTTGCATGTTTGCATGCAAGAGCCCTCATTAAATTTGCGTCCAGACGAGGTTTTCTTTGAAGACATCCTATCCTGTGCATTTTGGATAGTTGAGGGGATGTTGGATCTGAAAACTAACAACTCTGGAGACCGTTCATTGGGAATTCAGTTGAGGCCTCCTCGTTTGACCATGATGCCAAACCAGAAATGGTGAACGTATCATCGTTTCTTGACCTGAGAGTCCGTGATACTGAAGACCTGCATAGGATGCCGTACCTTGTCAGAGATTAGGTCCTACCTGTGAGTGGGAAGGGTTATGCAGGAGACTTTGACCTTCAACCAACCCGGTGTTCTGGTATTCTCTTCAGAGAAGACTTATGAACTTATCCAGTCAGCAGCGCATCAGTTATTCAGAGCTTTATGGGAGTTTTGATTTCTTGTCTGTTGTATTAGCATTTTGCATTGCATATCCATCCCCAGCCGGAACAGAGAGCTCATCTGTCTTTTGTCCAACCTGTAACTTGATTTCCCGACACTCGTACCAGACTTGAATTAGCTTTTGGAAGAATCATGAACTCAAGAGAGCAGAATTCAGTTGTTACAAGGGAAAAGTTTGAATTGATGAAGAATCATCTAGATCAACTCTTGGAAGCCGTGACAGCTATGACTTGGGGAGAGGCCAATATTCAGAGAACTCCAGTTAATGAGGATGTTATTCCACCTTCATTGAAAAATGTTGCTCAAGCTCAGCCTGTGCGCAGTCCTGTCGAAGATCAAGTTATACAAGAGCGTACCATTGTCCGAGATGGAAATTCATCTTCTCTCAATGACACGGATTATCATAATTTCACATTCCCTGTGTCGGATTCTCAATGGGCTGTTCCAAAGATTAATCCTAAGGACGCACAAACTGCTGAGTTTATGAGAAGATATCGCCTGTTAGAGGAAAAACTTGACACCCTAATGGGTCATGATACTCTTAATCTGAATGCTTCAAGCATGTGTTTGGTGCCAGGCCTTGTGATGCCTCCGAAGTTTAAGACGCCGAATTTTGAGAAGTACAAAGGGGATAGTTGTTTGAAGCATAGTTTGGTGATATTTTGCAGAAGAATGACTTTGCATGTCCACAATGACAAGCTTATGGTTCACTGTTTCCAGGATAGTCTGGGTGGGACATTGTTGAGCTGGTACATGCAGTTAGAGAGTGGTTGCATCTGATCATGGTCAGACCTAGCCAACGTCTTTGTGAAGCAATACAATTACAATCTCGACATAACTCCTAGTTGCATGCAGTTACAAGACTTATCTCAGGTGGACAATGAATTCTTCAGAGGGTATGTGCCGAGATGGAGAGAATTAGCTGCTCACGTTCAACCAACACTTCTAGAAAGAGAATTTGTTGACCTGTTCATGGATACTTTGCGAGGTCCATACTTCGATAAGATGATTGGTAGTGGGGCATTAAACTTTTCTGACTTGATGATAATTGGGGAACGTATCGAGAGCGGACTCAAGAGTGGAAAGATTTGAGACACCTCAGATATATCAGTTTATGAAAGCGAATCAGTTGTCAGTTCACAAGGAGAATGAGAGAAGGAAAGTAATTCCATCAAGGAATCCCCGATACCTCATATTCAGTTTTCAGACATTTCAACTGCTCAGAGTTAGCAACTTGTTGGGTATGTGTATCAGATATCTGTTCCCCTCTAGAGTCAATAGTCATACCATCATCAGCCGCATCAGCATGCTCGACAAAGACCTAGGAAGCCAGAGAAGCAGTTCACTCAGTTGCCGATGTTATATAGTCAGATGTTGCCAAATTTGATCAAAGGTGGATTGATAGTGCCAAAAGAGATTAATCCAGTAATTCCTCCATATCCGCCAGGTTTTAATGTCAACGCCCGTTGTGATTACCACGCTGGGAAACATGGGCATTCAACCGAAGACTGTAAGGTGCTAAAGAGCAAAATTCAGACTCTGCTTGACTCCAATATGTTCTCAGTCACACCTCAGGTATCCAGATCAACAATCCTCCTTCATTCCGTCATGTGGGTCTATCAGTTCATGTTATGGAGGAATCCATCGAGAGTAGGTGTTCAGAAGAGTATCAGACTGACTTCGACGAGCAATTCTGAAGATGGCTAGTTCAGTAGAGAATCAAGATTGGAAAGCCCAGTTCCGTGAAGTGGACAATCTTTTATACCATGTCATTTCTTTGCATTTGTAGTTTCTTTTCTGTTAAAGTATGAACTTATCGGTAGAACTTATTTGTTTTCAATTGATAATGATGATGAAATGAATATGCATGTTTTGATTAAATCCATTCGTGTTCACTCAATACTTTTTATTGATGTCAAACGCTTGTTTAAGCAAAATTCGAGGGAGGATGACGAAATTGAAAGACACAAAGCTTCTGATTGTATGCTTTTGAAAATCCATGTTGATGATGTACAAACTTTTCTTCAAATTCCTAAACACCAGAGATATAAGGAAGATAATCCCTTGTTAACCCTTTTGAGCCTAGTAGTAGGAGTTTCTTTCTGAAAACGAAAAACCCTTGATCTTAACCTAGGGTAGGGTAGGTGTCAGTTAATTCGACCAAACATCCAAATTGCAAAAGGAGTATTCTTATTCGAGGATCAATCACACCTGTAGAGGTCGTACCTCAAAAAGCTTACGGTGGTTATCCGTCACCAGCCAAGGAGTTAGGCAGTCACAACCCTTTCAACAAGTCAGACAAGCCGGTGTCACACGACTTGTTCCCAAAAAGAAAAAGAAAAAGAAAAGCCCGCTAAGTTGATAACTTGAAAAAAAGTGGCTTAGGCAAAAATTAGGGTATCCCACTGGACTTCGAAATCAAAAAGATATATCCAAAGGAGTCAGTCCAGGAAAAAATAGGGAAATCAGAAGAAAAAAAATGATGAAGAACAAGTCGTGTGACTCCAGACACCAAAGACGAAAAGCGAGTGACGATCACTCCTGTCATCCAACCTTTGAAAGGTGAGCGCTTGTGTTGAATTAGCTGAACATACGACTGGAGAACATCAAGGAGAATGGGTGGGTTAAAACAAAACTTTGAGCCTTATATCCTTTCTTTCTCAGACTGTGAACCAGGCCACATCACAGCCTTCAAAAGACCTAGTTGAAGCAGGTTTGTTTCAAAAGCATACTTCGGTAAAGATCGCGTCGAAACTGACTCCTAAAAGGATTTTCTTACCATTTCGGTATTAATATTGACATTCTGATAAGTGATCCATTCACTATATGTCACAACTTTTTCCAGTGAACAAACTTGGATTTCAAAACTGTCATATGCATGACATTAATATTATCTTTTCAAAACAATTTGTTTTACTTGCGAGTAAGCACTTGACGTCAAGAGAGTTTCCACAATGGAAAGTTTGATCGAGATAAGATGCAGAACTCCTGAGCGCTCCGTTGAGCAGAGTCATATCAAACGATCGCATAAGGGGAGTCAGCCATTCCAAGATTCAGTAAATCTGGGGCAACCAGGTCGAGATTCATCAAATCTCTTGAGTAAATCAGCAAATCTGGGGCAATCAGGTCGAGATTCAATGAATCTCTTGAAGGTCAGTTCGTCAGAGGCACTTCTTCACAAATTATCCAAGCTGGGGAAAAAATTGGAAACAAAGGAACATTTCCTCTCCATATCTTCAGAGATACTCAAAGTTATTCAAGCGGGTTCAGTCAATCTTCAAGTTCAAGACGAATGTCAGGAAGTCATGTTAACCATTCCCTGACCCTTCAATCATAAACCCCGTATCCAGACAATACATTTTCCAGCGTCAGCTGTACCTGACCCCTCACAGATAACCTAAAGTCCAATTCCTATTGGCAACTACCAAAGTTCAATTCCTATTGGCAACCACAAAAAAATCCAATCCCCATTGGTATCCAGAAAAATTTCACATTAAAAAAACCAATCACCGTCAGATTTCACCTAACGTTCCCAATAAAAGTCCAATCATTCCAGGGGCATCTTCCTTTCCCCGGCAGCCCGAGCCTGCATTTGCATTTTTGCATATAGTTATCATCTTTGCATTACATCCTCAAATGCGTAGCATTTCCATTTCGTATGGAGCATTACACCATAAAAAAATTCAAACATATGCATGCAAAGCATAAGCCAGTTTTGGTTACCTTTCGTGGCAACCTGAATCACTCTTCAATCAAGACAGTGGAACATCTCCAGCAGCCTGGTTCGGTCAACTTATCTGCTTACTTTCTTTTGGGTTTCAGATCATACATCGTTCATACTTTGTCCATCAATTCCCTGATGATGACATCCCCAACAAGTTTTTCTTCCCGTCAATTCCTATTGACGATGTGGTTCCCGGATATGGTGTTTCTTCCCGTCAATTTCTATTGACGATGTGATTTTGGATATGGATTTCTTCCCGTCAATTCCTATTGGCGATGTGACTTTGGGATTCACCGAGGTGTTTCTTCGGATATGGTTTTTCTTTCCGTCAATTTCTATTGACGATGTGGTTCTTCGGAGATGGTGTTCTTTCCGTCGATTCCTATTGACAATGTGGTTCTTGGATATGGCGTTCTTTCTGTCAACTCCTATTGACAATGTGGTTCCTTTGGATATGACTTCTTTCCGTCAATTCCCATTGACGATGTGGCATTTCTCTGGATATGGTATTTCTTTCCGTCAATTCCTATTGACGATGTGGCTTTGGGATTCACTGATGTGTTTCTCTAGATATGGTGTTCTTTCCGTCAATTCCTATTGATGATGTGGTTCTTGGATATGGTTTTCTTTTCGTCGATTCCTATTGGCGATGTGTTCTTTGGATACGGTTTTCTTTCCGTCAATTTCTATTGACGATGTGGTTCTTGGATATGGTGTTCTTTCCATCAATTCCTATTGGCGATGTGGTTCTTGGATATGGTTTTCTTCCCGTCTACCATTAGACGATGTGGTTTTGGATATGGTTTTCTTTCCGTCGATTCCTATTGACGATGTGGTTCTTTGGATATGGCGTTCTTTCCGTTGATTCCTATTGACAATGTGGTTCTTTAGATATGGCGTTCTTTCCGTCGATTCCTATTGATGATGTGGTTTTTTGGATTTGGTTTTCTTCTCGTCTACCCTTAGACGAGGTGATCTTTGGATATGGTTTTCTTCCCGTCTACCCTTAGACGAGGTGATCTTTAGATATGGTGTTCTTTCCGTCAATTCCCATTGACGATGTGTTTCTTTGGGTATGTTTTCTTTCCGATGATGTGTGATCGGGCTCCAATTGCATACATCCCAACAGACTGCAAATTTATGGGTTCTTTCTATATTCAATCACCTTCTACCTTGAATGTTTAAAAGCGGTTAATTTTCATACCTTCAGGTCCAAGTTGTTTGAATAGGGGCAGCTGTTGCACCCCAAAATTTGCCCTCGCGTTTTCTAAACTTTGACTGACTTTTGCTTCGCATTCATCTGCATATCATCTAGGTCGATCATTTCTCGCATACTGTCCATGTTATCAACCGAAATGGGTTTACCGGGATTACAACCGCTTTCTTCGCATTTTAAACAGTTTAAACCAGTTCAAATGATAAGTTTTATGTCGAAATGGAACAAAGGTCGTATTCTTCATGGTGGTTTTGTCTGTGCTGATAATTTTGGTGTATTTTCAAGCATTTCGATATTCGCCCCTTTTATTCGTTTTTTATTTCGTTGCTTTTTGTGATTTATTTTTATTTTTGCTTTATAATTTCATTTTTATAATTTGTTAGTATAATATAATAGTAAGTTTTTAGCAATAGAATTAATTAGAATTAGAAAATAGTTTTTAGAATAGAACTAGAATTTAGATTAGAATTTTAAATATATTTAATTAGAATTAGATTTAGAGTTAATTCGGATTTAGGATTTAGAAATAGAATTAGAATTTTAATTAGGATTGAATTTAGAATTTTAATTAGAATTAGATATGTTTTTTAATTTAGGAAATAGATTTTAGATTAGAATAGATTTTTAATATTAGAATAGAATTTATTTAATTAGAACTTAATTAGAATATTTAGAATTAAGTTAGAATAGTTAGATTAAGTTAGTTTAGAATTAATTATTTAAATTAATCATAATTATTAAAAGAAAACAAGAAAAGACAAAAAAAAGTAGTAGAAGAGGACACATGATGTTTACAGTATAAAGCCCCCAAATTATTGTTCATCATCTCTAAGATCTGGAAACCTAGCCACCAAACCCTAACAACACACTGTTCATTCTCTTCTCTCTTCTTTCTTGAGACTAAAACCCAGCCGTCGCCGAAACTCCATCTTCTTCTACCAAACCTTCCAACCAAAGCTCAGAAACCCTACGCCGTCGCTTCCCTTATCCTTCCAACCTTTTGAAACCTGCCTCCCTAAAACGAAGACATACCGCACCAAAAAAAAAACCAAATCCTTCACAAAACTCCTTCAAATTCACGCCTTCTCCTTCTTCTGCAAAACGCGCAACCCAGATTCACAAAACAGACTAAACCCCCCAGCCGCGAAACCTATTTTTCACCACCAAACCCTCTTCTTCGAGCCTCAATCTAAACCGAACAGAACCCACTCCATTTCCACTTTATCTTCTCTTCCTCCATCCAAACCTAAATCATCTTCTTCGTTAAATCCAAATCAGCCACCATCCTTCGCCGAATCATATCTTCCCCCGGCTGCCATCAAGGTCCTTACTGCTTCGATGCTCTCAGCGCCAAACTTATAGAATCAGCCGGTTTTTCATACTGCATCACAAGCGGTTTCTCAATTTCAGCAACCAAATTAGATCTTCCAGACGCCAGATTCATCTCCTACGGCGAAATCATCGATCAAGGTCATCTCATTACTCAATCGGTTAATATTCTTGTTATTGGTAATGGTGTTAATGGTTATGGTAATGCCATGAATGTTAAGAGAATTGTTAAGGGTTTTATTCATGCTGGTTTTCCTGGAATCATTCACGAAGATCAGGTGGCACCGAAAGCATGTGGGCACACGCATGGGAGGAAAGTGGTTTCAAGAGAGGAGACGGTTATGAAGATTAAAGCTGCAGTTGATGTTAGAAGTGAGAGTGGGTCTGATATTATGATAGTGGCCCGCAGCGATGCACGCCAAGGTGTGTCTCTTGAAGAAGCACTTTGGAGGTCAAATGCATATGCTAAAGCTGGTGCTGTTTTTTTTTATATTAAAAAAATGTTAGATCTGAGTGTTCCAATTCCTTGGGCTCCATCAAGCCTATGTTTAATTTGTGATAGCTGCACACCTCGTTTCTTACTTTCGCACCTCCTTTTTATTTTTAATAAAAAAAAACCTTTTTTAAATTAGTTGTGAATTAGTTTTTAGGTTTTGATATATGCATATCTGTGTGTGTGTGTGTGTATTTTTTCTAATCTAGTTTTTTTTACATATAAAAATTTTGTAAATATATTTTCTTAAATTAAATTTAGAACTTTTTTTTAACACTTTGTTCTAATTAGTTTGTTTAGAATTCTAAAATTATTTACATTTAGTTTTAGAGCTTTCAATATTTTTTCTAATATAATTTTTTAAAGTTTCTAATATTTTTTTCTAATTTATTTTTTTTGAAATAATTAAAAATTGTCATAGAATCTTTATTCATTTTATCTTTCTTTTTGATCGATGAAGAGACCTCTAAGTTTTTCTGTCAAATTATTGATGAAAAACGATAGATCCGAGACCAAACTTTCTTTTCATTTTCGTTTTCGATTTTTATTCATCTTTATTACCTTGTTTCGGTCGATGACGAGACTTCTGTAAATCGTTACTAGTCAAACTATTGATGAATAATGTTGGATCCGAGACCACCTTCTTTCTCTCCTCATTTCTTCTTCTTTTCGATTTTATTTTAATTTCCTCGATCTACAAAGTCTTTTATTTGTGAGCGTCGACTTATCAAAGTCGATAATCTTCCGATTTTAAATCTATGTGTTGAACCCTAAATTTTGACCCCTTAGATCTTCATCATAATTATAGGATCATTTTCATTTGATTATCTAACCTTAACCTATTTCAAGTTTGTCTTTGTTAAGATACAGGTGAATTAGGGTTTCGTACAGTCAAGAATTAAGGTTTTGATGGTTTAATCAGTCAATGTATTGGATTGATTCTCCATGAAATAAGTCTCCACATCATCAAAGATACTCCATTGGGTCAAGCATGAATCCAATTTGAGGTTGTCACCCAAAGATTAAAGACATTGCAGTTCAGGATCCCCGATTAGGGTTTTCGATTAGGAAAAGTCAACTGTAGTTTGACTTTTTATTTAAAAGGTGTTCCAATGATGGAATTATGGTCCATGAAGCTCATATGGCTTAGTGAAGTCCACTAAAGAAGTTTCAAGGCCTCAGAAGACCCAGAACATCAACAGTCGACTCGGTAGTAATCGATTGATCGTTTCGTTGACCGAAAAGTCAACTCTTCAACCATAAGGAATTTGACCTTAAAGTGTGTAGCAAAAATGTTCCTAATAACATATTACACCTATATATTAAGTTTCATGACCATTTGATCAAGGATTGGGGAGTAATCGAAAAAGTCGAGAATTAGGGTTTTGAAATGGGCAAGACCATAACTCCCTAACCACACATCCAAATGAGTTGGTTCAAAGCTTGTTGGAAATGTCTTGGCAAGAATTAAAAAAAGTGTAAAACTGACCCATGGGAAAAAATGCATAGATTTGGTGTTATAACCAAAATCATCACAAGAGGGAGAAAACACTTAGAAAATTTCTAAGTTTCTGGCCTTTCAAATCATGTTTTTAGGCAACTTTGAGGAGTTTTTGACCTAGTTCCACTTGGAATATGAAGATCATTAAAACATGAAAGTTTTAGATATCCATGAGTGCTTTCCAAAAAGTACTATAACTCCTCCATAGCCCTTATGAGTTGAGAGTTATGAGTCCAGCAAGTTGGGGTTTCAATACTTGAACGCACCATTTCAACTTTTCCACAAATTCACTTTTCACCCACTTGAATTATTTTCAACCATTGGATCATGTATTGAGCTGATATTTAGAGAGGTTGATGGATAGAAAATGCAGAAAGAATGAGATTTTGAGGGCTTTGCAAGTTGCAAGCAAGTTGCCATAATTATATTAAAAAAACAATAGGAAAGAGAAACTTTTGTGAAGAGATGCTTGCAGCTGCAGTCCCCTACACACTAGCCTCACTTCAGTCACCTCATGTCCTTCATTTCACTTGAGTTTTGCCCTGCATTGAGCCAAAGAACTGATATGCACAGCTTCCATAAGATCTTGGATGGATTTTCTTCCAAAACTTCCCTTCAAAGGTAAAAAACCAAATCTGCCCCAAACTCTTCTTTTAGCCTATAAATAGAGGCTTCATCCTATTGTATTCTACACGCCAGAGCTATCAGAAACATCACAAATACATACCTCTCTTTCTTTCTCCCTTTGCTTGAAAGTGAAGAAATCTCATAAAACCACCAATTTCACCACTTTGCATTTTTCACACTAGTTTTTGTTTCCAATCCAAAAACACTTCAAAGATCACATACACACCCTAAAAATGATCATTTGAAGACCACATACACTAGTTTTTGACTTTTATGCACATTTCAAGCCAAATCACCACACAAGTCTTTTTCCATCAATTTAACACTCAAGACACTTCATATTTATGATGTATTAGCTGTCTATAATCTCAAATCACAGTTGGAAGTACATTTGCTCCAACTGTCCATAAAGTTGCCTTCTTTCTTCAAGAGGAAGTAACTCTCAAAAGTTTGCTTAAAGGGAAGAATCTTTGGTTTTCTTGGCAGCTAGCATAGTGAGGAAAGACTACAAGAGATATGTCCTTATAAACTCACCTATTGATATGCCTCATCATGTATTGTTTGGTTCTTTTGAAAAGCGTATGCATTGTCATATTGAATTAGTTTTTTAGCTATACTGTCAAAGTGTATGAAAGGCTAATGTCATGTGTTAATTGCTATTAGGATGACAATAGGGTGGTATGTGTGTTTATTACCTTTGTAAAAGTATGGTGTTGATCCTTTGATTAGGTTTATGATTTTTAACATTGTTATGTTAGATTGATCACCAAGCTGTCCTTTTTAAAAAGAAGCTATCAACATGAGGGGGCCTAGTTTAGGTTTTTCAAACTTAACAGTGTTATGGTTGATGTTTCTCATTGATAAACACTTAACTTTGCTCATTTCTGGATTTGCTTAGCTCATTAGGGTTTGCATTGAGCTGTCATTTAAGTCCTTTGTTTAAAGGATGTTGTTGGGATTTGTGTGAATTTTGGACTTGCCAATTCATATTGATACACTTAAGCTGCTAACTCTTAATGTTGGATTACATCATCCTTGATCTATCTTGGTGATGACAGTTTCGTAGAGCTGTCTAGGTTTAGTTTAGCTTTCCTTATTGGATTTGTGATTTTGTACCCTCATACTATGTTGGATCAGTTCTTTTTTCTTTTTGCTTTGGAAAAGTTTAAAGTCATGGCAATATGGTCATTGAACTGTTCTTGAAGGCTGAGTTGGTCAACTCATGTCTGTTACTGTCCAATCTTTGTCTTCTCTTTTAGAGGGTTTTGTTTTGCTTGGACTTTCATCTGAGAAGAAGCTATTACCAAGTTGTTGCAGCTGTGGCTGTTGATGAAATCCATTTTAAGTTGTTAAAGATCATTGGCTTTGACTGTACCTGTGATAGCCTAGACTGTCATTTGTTTCTCTTATGTTTAAAGGGTGCTGCCAGTTTGTGAACTGTTAAAGTTCATGTTGGCAGGTCTAGAGTTTGTGGACTCTTGCGGTTGAGGTGCTCCACCCTTGATTTGGCTTTTGCTTAGTGTTAAGTAGGTTTCTTTAGGCATTGAAGATTAGGCTTTTGAGCTTCAGTCTAATTTATAGTTGAGGTTTAGTATTGTTGGTTTGTGTTCATTTCTAGGTTTGAGTTTGGCCAGCTAATGCATAGTTGTTGCCTTGTTAAGTTTCTTCTAGGCAATTGGTGAATTGCTATTAATGTTCATCTGAGGTAGGGGTATGGCCAGGTCTGTGGTCATGGGAGTCCAAAACCATGATTGCCTGAATGCTTAGCTTGCTATCTAAGTTTGTAGGGAGGTAATTAACCTAGATTCCATCAGTTTTTTTGTTATTTTGTTGATGCATGATGTTGAGAATACAATGATAGGATCTGTTCAGCTCATGTGATGATATCTTTGTCTGTGAACACGACCTTCATTTGATGCCATTGCCAACTGTTTTAATCATGTGTATGCCCCTGCTTTGCATCAAAATATTGAACACTTAGTTGCCTTGATTTTGCAATCTGTTTTGTTCAAAGTCTGTTGCTATTGATTGTTGACTGGCTACTTGTGTTTGTTGTCTAGAGTTGTTTGAGATGTTTGATTTATCAACTTAGAATTCTGGTCAGAATCCTAGTTGGTATGTTAAGGTCCATTATAGGTTAAGCTCTTGGCATGTTGGCTTAGTTAAGTTGGTTTTAATTTGGAAGGCTTCTGCATAAGTTTTGTGGCTATCAAGCTGTGGTTGAAAACTGTTAGTATGCTATTTCGTTCAGTCTTACTACTCTGAGGTTCAATGACCTCTAATTCGACCTTTTTGTTGCAATAGGCTCTTGATTACTCACAGTCTAGATTAGTAAGTTAGCTTTGCTTTTTGAGGTTTTTGCTTGGGCTTTGTCTATAACAAGTTTATTCTAATATTACCAATTTACAACTCATATATCATTTTCTTGGTCTGATTTTTTTTTTTTGAATGAATTTCTTGTTAGAACTCATTCAATACCATATTTGGAACTTGCTCATACCAGTCCCTTGCTCTAAATACACATGTTTTGATCTTTGAGTTTCAAAATGTATTTCAAAGATTTAAATTGTATTTTCATTCGAATTTCAGTGTGTGAGCATCATTTCAAAATTTGGTTGGCACCATTACAATCCTCGTGAAAAAACAAGCATGTTTGACTTACATTTCACTGAAATTGATTGAGTTTTGACAAAGTTTGAATGAAATCGTTTTTGACATTTACTCTTGAGTTTGCCTTGCATCTAACCCAGAAACTTGCTTTGTTAAGTATATGTTTTAATAGGGTGGCTTGATACAATGGATGTATCGTCACCCCAGTGGTTATTGCCTTGCGTTCATGTATCTTGCTTTGCCTTGTGTTGTGGGTTCGATCCTCAGCGAGGACATTTTTTGGGCGTTTTATGACTTTTTATGGTTTTGCTATTTTTTCTTCCCTTTCCATTATGTTTCACATGTGTGAAATGGCTGGGTTGGCAAAATTTTGAGCCTATGACCCCAAGGTCTTGGGTTCAAGCCTTGGGGGAGGCATTCCTTTCTTTTTAGAATTTGGTTTTATTTAATTTAATTTTAATTGTCATTAAATTCAAAAATTCATAACTCTTTCATTTTTAACCCTTTTTGAATGATTCTTTTTTCTAAATTCTTATATTAATGCGTACTTTCATATGATGCTTAAAGAACTCTGAAATTTTTATTTTAGAAACACTTTGCATTATGAGGAATTTAATATTCATTTTAGGGTTTTCACCCTCCTACCTTTCCCCTTTCATTTCAAAATTGAATTTCTTTCTCTTGGAGTTTTAATTTGAAACTGTCTTGTTAGCATCCTTGTGTACTTGAGTTTGACTTAAACTCCTTGCTTGTAAGCATTTGTGTTTGATCTTTTCTGAAAACTTGAAAGTTTTCCCCGTGAAGTTTTGTACTTTTTCCTTACATTTTGTTGTGACATTATCTAATTATTACTTGATGTTTGTGATTACATATGACATCTTGTGAGCCTTAAGAAACCACATCTTTATCAAGATACATCTTCATCTTTGTTAAGATATATCCCCGAATTTGTTAAGATGTGCCATTGGTTTTTACCTTTAGGTCTTGTAAGAACTTCCCCCTTCATTGATATTGTTATATCTTAATGTTTGCTTTGGTTGTAACCATTTATCTCGATTGAAATCATTGCTTGATATCGTAATATGCTTGTTTATTTTTGGTTGTAACCATGCTTCTTATCTTCATCATGTTTGAGTGATTATTGCTTTATTAAGTTATTTCCCCAATTGATGAAACTCTTTAGTTCTCATCCAAGTTGCCTCATCTTTTTCCTTCCAAAGCAAATCCTCTCTATTGACCCTCGAGGTCATAGATAGCTCATAACGCTTATCTTGACTTTGTTAAGTCATCTCCCTCTTAGTTAAGTTAGAACTAAGCCACTAAACTTTTATTAAAAGTCTAGAAGACCTATCCCTTGTTAGGAGTGTCTTCAACTAGAACATTAAGATAGAGTTTGTTAACTCTATGTAAGAATTATGGTGATAATTACTTATTCCCCTCTTGACTTTGGTAAAATTCAATTCCTTTGAGTGTTTAAACTTAGATTAGAGAGTTTGGTTAAACTCTACACAAACATTGTTATGTTTGTTCCCCTTTGAACCTTGATCATAATCAAGTGTTCTTTATCCCTAGTGAGGTGAATTACGATTGCTCTGATTCTATCCTAGTTAGGATACGTAGGCAGAGGATGCAATGTCTTTGTGAGCAAACTTAGAAACTATCTTTAGGTCTTTACCTACACTTTTTACCCAATCCCAAGCCATAGCAAACATTTAGCAAACTTAGCATGTAAACAAACAAAAGGTTCCAGTAGAGTACTACAAATGTTTAGGATGTGAAATACCTACCCTAGGCATAACCAACCCCCGATCCTCGATCTCTTAGCATTGTTGTTACATCGCGCAAAAAAGTTTTTCTTTCTTTAAACCTTTCCTTTGGATAAATTAAAGTCCGGTTGTGAATTTAAGAATTAAGATTCAAGTTAATCAATAGCTTGGTATCACGATTCTCACTGCAACACTATGGAAAATGACCATTTGGGTCATTTTCTTTACTTTGGGATCGCGATAGGCTACCTTAGATTAATCGACATAATGTTTGCGATTAAGACGAGATCCCACTTGTTTGGTCCGTGTGACACGATTTAATCGGAGAATGATCCTGAATATCATTTCTCTATCTTGTCCATAGCACGAATATCAACTCACACGACCTCCTATAGTTCGACTTCCCTCATAAGTCGAGCTACGACGGTTTAGCGCCATATTTTGTCCCGATTCGATTCATTGACACCGTTGAACATTAATTCAAAACCTTAATAACTGCGATGAGTGTTGTGAGCCACAAGCGTTAGATGCGTAGGAAATGATGATGGAGAGGTCTCTCTTCACTTGTCTAGAGTGTTTAGCGTATGCCCTTTGGGCGATATGTGACGCATTCACTCCTATGTCTTAGAATTTAGTGCAATACGCGTCCGTTCACTTCTGTTAAGGCGTTCCAGGCCTAGGACCTTTTCTCTCGCCCTCGTTCAATTGAGATCTCGTTTTCCCGTAGTAGAGTGAACTATGGACGCTCTGATTCCTTATTCTCTAATGAGGATACGTAGGCACGAGGATTCCTATCCTTGACGAGCACACTAACAACTAACTCCCCCTTTTTTCTCTTGCCCCTAGTGCAATTACCAATGTGTTTTTCAAACCTTTTTCATCCTTCAGGATTGTTTCAAACTTCACTTTCAAAAAGAGTACGTTACTTTTCCGTTCTACCATAAACAAGCATCGTCCCTAACTGTTGGAATGGAGATTTAACGTCACTCATAAAAATCACTCAACCAACCAGTGATCTAGTTTACCCAAACTACGTTTTCTCTGATTTCAAATACCAGATGAGGATATGTAGGAACAAGACAAAGATGTCTTGGCGAGCATCCTCCCCCCATCACCCGTAGTTTTTCGAACTACGTTGACTCTGACTTTCCCATTGCACGAGGGAATACATAGGCATAGGGTGGCGATGTCCTATCGAGTCTGTTCTTTTCTCTTCACCCCCGTTTAGCAGTAGCTTTTAGATAGCTTTCACCCATAGATTAGACAACAAGCGTGGATCCCTTGAGTACAACGGACGTGAGGGGTGTTCATACCTACCCCTTGCGTAATCGACTCCTGAACCCAAGATTTGGTTGCGATGACCTTGTCTTTTCCCGTTCTTTATGTTTTCTTCGATCGTTTCCTTTCCCTCTCTTTGGGATAAATAACACTTGGTAGCGACTCTTCTGTTTGTTTCCGCCAGCCTTTTTTCAGCAGTTGCGACAGGTTATAACGTGGTCTGGTTCAAGACTTTCGAAACAAAGGATATAGGCTCAAAGTTTATATATACCCAACCTATTCTTCGTGATGATCTTCAGTCATATGTTCAGTTAATTCAAGCTATGCATTTAGGTTCCAAGTGATTTTGGAATTGCAATACAGTTATGATGATGACTCAAGAGCTAAGAGATTATTTTTTGAGACGGCAGTCGCTTTTTCTTACAACATTTTGTTGTTTTTTACGAGGACCTCAGTCAACTTGTTTTGTCTTTGAGGATACCCCAATTTTTGCCTAAGTCTCCTTCTTAGGTTTTGACTTAGCGAGCTTCTTTTTCCTTTTTTTTTAAAAGATAGTGACTGTCTGGCTTAATGATTACGGTGAATCATCATTGGCTTTTTATTTGAAAGAAATCTTCGACACTTCTTTGATGTGTGCAAATGAAATCTTGTGATTGCAACCTTTATTGGAAAGCATCTTGAATGATTCTTTCGTGTTTAAATGCACAGTCAAATTAACTGAGAACTACCCATCCCCAAGTTAAGATTTCAGGTTTTTCGTATAGAAAGAAACTCCAACTTCTAGGCTCAAATGGGTTGACAAGGGATTAACATCCTTATTTCTCCAGTGTTTGGAAGTTGAAACAATGCTTGTATATCATCAGCCAGGTTTTAATTAAAAGTGTACAATTCAACAATTTTGGGTATTTCGTTTTCATCATCCTCCCTCCAATCTTTGCATAAACAAAAGCTTGATAAAGAAAGTGAGCAGCAGATATATTTTTGTTTTGTGAAAGAGAAAGCATAAAGATGCACACAATGGATGTAAAATAATTGAATCAAAACATTGCAATGCTCATTTCATTAAAATTAACCATGAAAGTAACAACAAAGTTTGAGAGCAAACAATCAATACAATTAGAGAAAAATGCAAACAGAAAGAAACAAGGTCTAGTGACTAATCAGCAACAAGGATGAGTTGTCCTATCTAAAACACTGGCTTTAGGAGATGATATGTCTGAACTGACTCAAACTTCACTTGGCATGCTCTGGCAAAGGATTGTTGACAACATTTGGATTGGTATCATGAAAGGTGAGGATCTTGTCTCTGATCAGTTTTTGTACTCTAGCTTTCAATGCATAACAACCTTCCAAGTTATGGCCTGCCCCACCTTGATGGAACTTACAATGAAGATCAACTCTATAGCTGGCTGGGAGAGGATTTGGAGGAGGAGGTAGAGCTCTGGTTGTAATCAAACCTTTTTGAATAAGACCTGGATGCAACTCAGTGTAGGACATCGGGATAGGATCAAAGTTAGTCCTAGTGTGATTCTAATTTTGTTTAACAGCATGTCGAGGAACTTGAACTGGATGAGCATTGACAATAGGAGCAACTACAACTCCATATGGTTGACCATATCGTTGTTGCCTGCGATGAGGTTTCCTTTCAACTGAAACAACATGGGTATCGCCATCCTTCTTCTTTTGAAAATTCCCAGCGGACTTTCTAGCACCATTAAAGGCTTCAGCATTAGTAATCTTTCCTTTCTTGATACTCTCTTCTAGTCTTTCTCCAATAGTGACTAAGTCAGCAAAACCTGATGATACACTGCTTATCATCTTTTCCCAAAAGAGTGCCTGAAGAGTGTCCATGAACAATCCAGTCAATTCCTTTTCTGCCAAGGGTGGTTCCACATGAGCAGCTAGCTCTCTCCAACATTGAGCGTACTCCTTAAAGGATTCTTTTTCTTTTTGAGACATGTTTTGCAGTTGACGGTGATCAGGTGCCATGTCCAGGTTGTACTTATATTGCTTCAAGAAAGCATCAACCATGTCCTTCCAGCTTTGGATACGGTTCTTCTCAAGTCCCATATACCATTTCAGTGAAGCCCCGCTCAAGCTGTCTTGGAAACAGTGAATGAGCAATTTGTCGTTGTTGGTATAGGTATCCATCTCGCGGTAGTACATCACCAAGTGGCTTCTGGGACAGGTGTGCCCCTTGTATTTCTCAAATTTAGGATTTTTGAATTTGGAAGGCATAACCAAGCCTGAAATTAAGCACATATCCATTGTGGTAGCACCAAAGACATCACTTCCTTCCACGACTCTTATCCTTTTATCTAGAGTTTGCCATTGCTCTCTAACTTCCTCAATATATCCAAGTTCTCCGCGACCTTCGGATTACAGACCAGCAACATGGTACACGAAAGGAGGATTCTCAGGAGTAGCTTGAGCAACAATATACATAGCAGGGTGAGGTTCAATGATCAATGGAGCTGAAGATACTGGTAGTACGGATGGGCCAACCATTGGAGTAGTTGCAAAGGGTGGCGATTAATTCAGAGGTAACCCAAATTTTGGCCAAGTAGAAGCTGGTTGTTGGATCAATGGAGGGTTAACAACAGCAGTTGAGATTTCAAAAATCACAATCCTCTAAGGTGGTTCTCCTCTAGCAATCAGAACTTACATCATTTCTATGAGCTTGGTCATGCTGGTCTTTAACTCATCAATTTCTATTCTAACTTCTGCATTGTGCTAGTCTTGATTTTCCATTCTTAATCTGATGGTAGCTCTAGTTCCACAGTTGTGTTGAGGAAACAGCTTGACAGTGGACAAATAACTGAAGAAGGAGACAGTTGATATGAGTTCACTGACACCTTGAAGGAATGCATATGTATGCTCATGAATGCAAAAGTGCATGGATGTCACAGACATAAACAAGATCACACAAAGCACACGGGTTAAAGAGTCCGAGTCACGAGCATGGAGCCAAGTTAAGAACCAACCCGTAAAGGTGTGTAATAAGGGTTATATCAACACCTGTAGAACAAGGTTCTAAAAAGTTCCCAGAGTCATAATTTAATCTTTTGGATATTATCGGCTTAAATGACTACTCGTCAGCAAACAATATTCTCAAGAGAAACTCGTCTGAGTGAAGTATCGCGTAACAACTAATTAAAGTATACACCTGAACAGCCACTACACCACGTCCTAATAAGGCCAAGATGGGTTAAAGAGTTCTAAGGTCTTCAGGTTCTCGGGCTCCCAGGTCGGAAAAAGTAATGCCAAATACGACTACTCGTATGAAATTAGTAATCCCAAAGGGGCCTCTACTGAGCAGGGGATCTCAAGTCAGCTTAGTAAGGACTACTCCACGTAAGTCGAACAAGACTATACCTCCCTCCTATCATAAGTGCACTCAAATCCAGGTAAGGACTTATCTCACCACACAAATCACCAAGCACCCAAACAGAACAAGCAATAACAAATAAATTAAACAAATAAGCACAAATAAATCAAAGTAGGCTAAACCCACTGAGAACTAGAGAATCCCCAGCAGAGTCGCCACTTTTATGTAGTGGCAAAAATTGTGAGTGTAAGATATTGATTAGCTTAACTCATAAATCAAGAGTCGCCATCGCGCTTTTATTTGTTCAAAAGGAAAGGATAAAGAGTGAACAAGACCTAAAGAATTCTAAAATAAGAATAAACAAAAAATAGATAAGGGGGTTGGTTATGCAAAGGGAAGGTGTTAACACCTAAAACATCTATAGTACTCTATAGGAACCCTTTGAAATATCTACGTTTTTTGGTTTGAAAAGATTTGTTTGAAACGAGATTGGGAAGATGAGAAGAGAAATATTTTTTAAGATTTTTGTGTTTGGAGAGACTTCTTGAATCTTATTCCTATGCGCCCACAAAGTGAAATATAGGATCAACACCCCGTAGTTCGTGGTACAAATAAAAAAATTTGTTTATTATGGTTGATTTCAATGAAAAGACAAGTCGTCATTTCCAAGCGAATAGTTTCGCTTAAAGAGATGACTCATGTCTAAACTTATGGAAATTTTTTAAAAGAAAAAGTGCATAAGGCACAAAAGGTTTGAATGAGTTTGAATGCTTTTTATTTCTTTTTGAAAAGAGTCAAAGTATGATTAACATTGATTGACATTTATTAAATAAAAGGAAGTTTGAAAAAACACTTGACAAAAGTCAAGGTTTTATTGTAAAAGAGGTTGTAGTTTTGAAAACAAGAAAGATTTTGAAAAAGGAGAGAATATTTTGAAAATTGAAGAAGGGGTGGAGAAGAAGTGACTATCCTAAAGCAAAAAGATAAAATCTAAGGATAAGAACGGTCTAACCACACAAGCAAGCTTCACAACATAAGCATTCTTCCTTTAGATTAGGTCTTGATCAAAATAAGTCTTCAAAAGAGAACTTCAAGTACCAAAAATCCAAGGTTTGACATCATAAGCTTCCAAGCATAAGTTAAGATCCTAATTCGAGGTCCAAAATCCATGTCCAATATAAAGGATAGTAACCATAGTCCACCATTAAAAGGACAAGTTTTTAGGGGTTTAAGCATTTATTAATGTTTTTGGTCCAAATGGACAAAAGAAAAAGAGAGCGGAAACACAAATAATAATATGATATGAGATGATAATGGTGGAGCATAGAAATAAAAGAGAGATAGGGAGTTGGAAAGAAGCATAAATAAAATTAGTACAATAATATTGTTAGTGAGTTAGTGATTAGTTGTTAGAACAAATCATCAACGATGGTTAAATAATGTACTTAGGCCAAAGTTAATGAAGACTCATTAGAGGATTGATAAAATCAAAGCCTCCTAACAATAAGTTTCATAAGTGATGGACCCAAGACGAATAATCAACCATACTTAGACTTTCAAACATAAGTTTGAGTCACAAATGATCATTTTTCGATACGGGACAATTTAGCACTATGTTAAGCAATCGTAATCGGGCTTATGCCACGACTATTTGAGGTCGGTCAATAAAAATGTTAGTGCTAATGCATGCTATAGAAATGATATGTAGATCACTCTCCGAAAGAAATACCGCACGAAAAGAAAATAGGTAAAGATCTCATCTTCATCAAGAACTTGAAACAAGTTCCAATGATATTGAAGATTTTCATCGATCAAAAGAAAATGAGAGATAGATGAAGAAATGCCAAATTGAACCACACAAAGATGTAATCCAAGGCAAAGAACAAAAGGAAAGGGGAGGAAAAGAAAATGGAACCAGAGTAACCCTAAAAACAAGCAAAAACTCATTTTGGACACTGGTTAATTGGTTAACCATTTGCATATGCAAATGTGTTAATCGATTAACACTGGTAAGATAACAAACGAAGTTTGAAAAAATTCAGCATTCATGATTTATCAATTTCTTCAAACACACTTCATGATCATGAATGAGAATTAAAACGAAAGTTCAAGTAAAACAACAACAAATATGACCAATAAAACATAATTTTTAAGATCCAAAGATAAAGAAACAAGAATCAACAATAGATCACATTGTGGAAGATGGATGAAGAACAACAATGGTGAAATGAGGGTTTACCACTTCAAATCTGAAATTCCTTCAAATTAACTTCAAGAACCACACTCCAAAGCCTTGTTCTACAGAAATTAATGATAAAAAAGTGATTGAATGAAGGTTTTAGCTCAAAGATGAGTAAGTTCCAATGAAGAACTTACTAACTTTCAAAACAAGAAAGAGCTTTGGTGAATTTTGTGGTTGAAGGGAATTGAGAAATTTTTTAGCAAGGGGACTTTGGCTATCAAAGATTGAAGAAAGAGTGAAATGAAGCCTTTATTTATAGAATTTAGGCTTGGAAATTTTGGTGGTTTGGAACCAAAATTAGGCTTGAAATTTAAATTTGGAGTCAAAGTCAAGATCAAGTGGTGATTAGTGAAGGTGTATGGTGGGATTCAATTATGATGAGGTATGGGAATTAAAGTGAAGTGATTTAGAATATTCTCATGATTAAATATTTGAAAATTGGTGCCAAAATGCTGTAGAATTTAAATTTGGCTCATTTTCACAAAAAAACGCAATGGTTAATCAATTAACCATTTGCATGTGCAAATGTGTTAATCGATTAACACAGTGAAAATTGTGAAAATTTTCCTTTTTGATATGTTATCTTAGCTCCGGCTCAATTCTTTTGAGTTTTGAAAGAAGGCATAGAAATAAATACACGAACCTTAGAATTTCTTGAGTAATACAATCAAAACTTGGGAAACTCTTGATCAAATGATTTGAATTGCTTGTGCCACCCTTGCATTTCGTTTTCCCTCCCAAAAGAAGTTGAGGGGCATTCTAGTCTTTCCTTGTGCTTTCCTAGCACTATAAATAGAAGAGTTCTTTCTCATTTCTAAGCATTCAAGCTTAGTTACAGAACTCAAGCCATAAATTTCCATCTGTTGTAAAGTGATAAACTTCTCACATCGAGTAGTTATCACATTGTCTAATCGAGTCTCTAATCGGGTTTGAAGCAATTTGGTAGAAGTTAATCTTGTCGGCATTTTATTTCCAGTCTTTTACTTCAAGTTTTACCAGATTTAAAACCTCCTTATTAGAGCAGGTTTTTATTTATTTTCTGCATTTATTTCTTGCACTTTATTTATCGCACTTTATTTAATCGCACTCTATTTAATCGCACTTTATTTAATCGCAATTTATTTAATCACACTTTATTTACCATGTCTATTTACGTTTCCATGTCCGGCTAAATCTAAGAGGTTAGGATGTGAGGATCATAATTAAAGTGGTATTCCATACGGCAGTCGATAGAATCACTTAGTGGTTATTCTGACTTTTAACACATATTTTCTGCACTTAAAATCTGTTGGGTATGATCGAAAGCCGTCCAACCTTTAGTTAAACTTGGTTAGTCTTAACTGTTCAAAGGAAGAGAAAGCGCTTGGTCCAGTTAAGTAGGAATCTTTAATACTTTAGAAAAACTATTTTAAAACTATTTTCGGAAGCGTTTATGGGTTTAAAGTCCGCTTCGTATGAACCTCTTTTTGTTAGAAATTTCGGGTCAAAATACTTTTCAACTAAGTTAAGAAACTATATTTCTTAAAAATAGGTTTATTACTTTAACACAATGCGCACCTTTTTATAAGTGATAATAAGAGGGATCGATTAGGGGATAAACTCGGTTCTGAATACGCGAAAGCGACAGTTCCCGTTAAATTAGTTCTTTTCACGAGTAGAAAACACTACCCCATAAGACGCTCTATTTATACACACTTAGAATACTACCAGCTATGTGAATTACATCCAAGCCTGTTGTTTTAATATTAAATTTATTCTCGCACTTTACTTTTACTTTGCACAATCCAATTCCCAATTGATTTGCCTTAGATAAACACCGTAACAATAGTAATCGGTAGATTGACGTTTGGTCTCTATGGGATCTATAACACCCCGTTTCCCGAAATAAAATAAAACAATTAAATAAGCACATATCAGAGTTTCTCTCCCAAACGGGATGTCACAATTTCCAAAAATTTCCATAAATCATTTTTCCAAATTAATTTCTCAATAAAACTGTAGCGAAAATAAATAAATAAATAAATAAATATATATATATATATATATATATATATATATATATATATATATATATATATATATATATATATATATATATATATATATATATATATATATATATATATATATATATATATATATATATATATATATATATATATATATATATATATATATATATATATATATATATATATATATATATATATATATATATATATATATATATATATATATATATATATATATATATATATATATATATATATATATATGGTTTGTCACAAATCGAAATAACACATATACATCATGTCATCAACATTGTCATATACATCAGCCGGCTAACCGCCCCAAAAATATATATAGTATCATCAACTATCAACACATATCTCCCAAAATTAGATACGCCACTAGGGCACATGTAATCAACAAATAAACACATAAACTCCCAAAACGCCCCGGTGTTACGTATCAGAGCAGTCCTACAGAGACACCACAATCCAGCTAGTTAAACACCTGGATTGTCTGTACTTCCGAAGAAGCACAGACCACAACAGCAACAAAGGGGTGAGAATCACGGTCAAATATTAACGGTATAAACGTACATGAAATAAAAGGCAGAAACAATAAATCAATTATTTCATATTTCTCACACCCGGACCTACTGTCCCATCATCAACAATCACACACACACACAACCACAATGCAACACATGCACTCGACTCGACAATATGCGGTACCGACTCAACTCAGGATAGATCTCATACACTCTCTCTAAGCAACGATCTATCCCTACCACGCTCCTCATGAGCTCATATAATCACATAGCAACGATCCAAATTCCCGTCCACGCTCCCCACTGGAGCACGCCAGTGAATCATACACTGCGTCCACACGCTCCCTATTTGGAGCACGTGAGCCACACAGGCCTCACGTCCACACGCTCCCCATTTGGAGCACGTGAGTGAATCGCATACGCTCCACCGAGCAACGATTCACCACGTCCACATGCTATGCAAGACACTATGCATAAACACACAACACACACAGTGCACACGACCCCACTGGTCCATCGCATCATAATATGCATACATACACAAGCACACAAAGTGACCGATCCTACCGATCAACTCACCACACAATATACCATACATCATGCACCTAAGGCATATCGGTCCTACTGACCCAATCATCACAACAACACATAAATATGACGCATATAAAGTGTATCGATCCTACGGATCCTCTCATCACAACATATTACCACAACACACTGAAGGCGTGTCGATCCCACTGATCCACATCCCTCACACAACACACAAGCACAACGCACAACAAGCGTATCGATCCTACGGATCCACATCCATACACATCCATACTTATCTAAACTTAACACATAATCCACTGATTATGTCCAATGCGATAACCGCCGGCCACACGGCCCTCCCACACCTCAACATACTCTCAACACCCAACTATCATCACAGCACATCAATCCGATCGCACTCGGCACCCTTATATCACCACATACATGTATCATAACATACGCTGACGTAATCCCTCCAATTAAGGGAATATCCAGGGATTCACATCCTGCACTACACAACATACAGGTATCATAACATACCCCAATCCACATATCATGATCCCACGAGTACCACATTCGTCACGTCCCGACGCTACACATACACTCACCTCAGCTCTCCAGCAAGCTCCTCATCATAAATGACCAACAAGGGTCCAATACCACAAGGAAACAACACATAACAGCAGCAAAAACACAAGCTGCTGTTGGGCTCGCTGGCGCGTTCGCCCGGCGAAGCCCCGCAGTGAAGGCTCGCTGCCATTCGCCTGGTGAAACCTCTGGCGAAGCCAGACAGAAGCTTCTGCCAGCACTCGCTGGCTAGTTCGCCCGGTGAAGTCTGGCGAAGGCTCGCCCCTCATTCGCCCAGCGAATAGCTGCGTACTCAGAAAAATTCTGCACAGCAGAAACAACACCCATCACCGATTCCACCCGATTAAATCGAGTCTAACACCCACTCGCAACCAAACAACATACTACGACTTAATTACAAGGTCTATTCCTGATTCTACCCGACAATTCATCAACTCTGTTCTCAAAACCAACTTCCGGCTCAACTTCGAAATTACCCGGAAGCTCCCAATTCACTCAACCATCATTTTACAGCACATGCATACCAAATTAACATAATCTAACACAATAATCTCAGCAACAACAACATGCAATAGCATCAATTCATCATCAATCATCATCAACATGCAATATATTCATACATGGGGTTAGGGATTCCCCTTCTACCATCATTCATGTAAATACCAATTAACCGTTAAATTCTCCCCCCGTTACCTCAAATGTAGACGGATGATGATCAGTTTCTCGAATCTTCAGCCTTGATGCCCTCTTTGCTCAATCTCTCTTGATCGTTCCCTTCTTCCTCCTTCCGTGTTCGTACGTTCCTTCTTTCCTCCCATTTTTCCAAAATGCCAAACTTGCCCTCAATACCCCCAAAATTCCCTTATATTCCAAATAAATAGTTAATTCTCATTTTCTTTTAATCCAAAAATTCCAATAATAATAAATCCTCATTTTAATCCCAAATAATCCAATTTTATTTATTCTTAATCCCAATAATAATATTCTCATTTTTCTTCATTCCAAAAATCAAATTTAATATTAATATCCAAAATAAATATTATTTCCACAATTTCTTTAATTCCCAAACTCTTCCAATAATATTTTTAAATATGACAATAATAACAATAATATTAATAATAATGGTATCAACACTATTAATCACCATATTATTATTATTATTAATCATATTTTTCTAATATTATGGAACTCAATTCCTAAAACAATTTCCACACACAATGCACTGAAAAACAAATAATACGGAAAAACCAAATAATTAAAAATGGGTGTTACAAGATCGATAATCTTTTGTATTACTCTGACGATATTTGTATACTTGCGAATCATGCATCAAGTTTTTGGCGCCGTTGCCGAGGACCAATTACGTCAAAATTATGTACCCTGTTATTACACCACCTAGACTAAGGTTTTACCTACGGGTCAATATGAAGAACTCGCAGCACCGGTAGTCTTATGGATCCTTTAGAGGAACCTGAACGTTACACTCGCGCACGTCTCTTACTTCGTAGAGTTAAGGAAACTATGGCCGAAGACCGTAACCAAAGACCCCTTAAGGATTTCGTCCAACCATCAAATGACGAACCTAACTCTAGTATTGTGAACCCCAATATCCCTGCTCACAATTTCAAACTAAAACCCTCCCTATTATAATTAGTACAACAAAACCAATTCGCGGGTCTCCCTACTGAGAACCCGAATCAACATTTAAAAACCTTTACCCAATTAGCTAACACTTTTAAAACCAATGGTGGTACTCCTGAGGCAATTCGTCTAAGACTATTTCCTTTTTCCCTCAGAGACAAAGCCCTTACTTGGTTAGATTTCCTTCCAGGAAATTCTATAACAACTTGGGAAGACCTTAGGAGAGTTTTCCTCGCTAGATATTTCCCCCCAAGCAAAACAGCTGTTCTTAGAAACCAAATAACCAGATTCATTCAAAACCAAGGTGAATCACTCCTCGAGGCTTGGGAGAGATATAAAGACTTATTGAGAATATGTCCACACCATGGCCTAGAATCATGGCTAATCATCCAAACCTTCTATAATGGACTTCACTATAACACTAAGATGACCATCGATGCTGCCGCAGGTGGCGCTTTATTGAATAAACCTTACCCTGAAGCTTGCGCTCTCATCGAGGATATGGCTCAAAACCATTGTCAATGGGGGATAGAGCGAGCAATGGTGGAGAAGAAGGAAGCCTAAGGAGGAATACGTGACATAAGTTCCATAGACATGATGCAAACCAAAATGGATGCTTTGGCCCTTAAGGTCGAACATATGTATGCAAACCTAGTTGTTACTGCAGCAGTCTCGACTGAATGCAAATTATGTGGAGCCAAAGGACACTAATCGGCAGAGTGCAATCTGCTGAATGAAACTCATTCAAGAGAGGTCAACTATACCCAAAGGAACCCATTTTCAAACACTTACAACCCTGGATGGAAGAATCATCCAAATTTTTCCTACAAAAATAATTTCCCTATCCAAAACCCTGCACCTCCGAGACCATCCGATTTTCAAGCTCAAAGGTAAAACCCGCCTATGCAATATGTGCAACCTAAGCCGAACCTTGAGAAAATCATGGAAATTTTCATTACGGCTCAAACCCAGCAAAATAAAGAATTCATAAACCAAAACATTCATGTAAATGAACTAATTACTCAGTTAGGAACTAAGGTAGACCAAATAGTCACCCACAATAAGATGCTTGAAACCCAGATCTCTCAGATAGCTCTAAAACAAGCCCCCGAAACTACACCTGGAGGGCAATTCCCTGGACAACCTCAACAAAACCCCCGAGGGCAAGCCAACGCGATTACTTTACAAAGTAGGACCGCTTACGATGAACCAGTTAACCCGACATTAAGCGAACCCAAGACTTCTAAGGGAAGCATGGTACCCATGGACGAAGTAGAGAAACCAGTATGATCTGAAAAACAGAAAAACCAAGACAAAGAAAAATTTATAGAAAAAGCTAACGAACCACCTCCACCATACAAACCTCCTATACCATATCCACAAAGACTAAAACAAACCAAGATCAATAACCAATATCAAAAATTTATTAAAGTCATAGAGAAACTTCATGTGGAGATCCCTTTCACATAAGCCATCACCCAGATGCCATCATATGCAACATTCCTCAAAGACATCCTTACCAATAAGCGTAGACTTGATGATCCTAAACCTTTGGAATGGAATTCCATTTCCGAAAATAAACTTGCCAAAAAGGAGAAAGATTCTGGAAATTTCTCCATACCTTGTATTTTGGGGAGTCATGTCAAAAATAAAGCTTTCCTAGACTTAGGAGCCAGTGTAAGCCTGATGCCTCTGGCAGTTTTTGAAAGGTTAAAACTAGGAGAATTACAACCTACTAAGATATCTATTTAGTTAGCCGATAGATCCGTCAAGTATACGGTTGGCATATTGGAAGACGTCCCGGTCAAGATCGGTCAGTTATTCATCCCTACTGGTTTTGTTGTCATGGACATTTAAGAAGATGATGACATCCCAATCCTCCTAGGTAGGCCATTCTTATCAACCGCAGGAACCATAATAGATGTCAAGAGAGGGAAGTTGACTTTTGAGGTAGGTAATGAAAAGATAGAATTCGTTCTATCGAAGTTTCTTATGGCACCAGTATTAGGAGACGCATGTTATGCCATAGACATCATTGATGAATGCATTAGGGAACTAGAGCTAGAACAAGAAGAAACCATCACACTGCCTTCAACTTTCATAAAGGAAGATAATGGATTTATGGAACCCTACATTGATTATAATCTACATGAATGTTTATCCCTTACCCCCGATCCAATACCATGCCCTAAGAAGCCAGCTCTAGAACTTAAGGAACTACCCAAAAATCTAAGATACAAGTTCTTGGATGAAGAAATGAACCATCTAGTTATAGTCAGTGCTACCTTGAACCAGGAAGAAACAGACCAGCTCTTATGTGTCTTACGTAAATACCCCTAAGCCTTAGGATATAACATCTCTGATCTAAAAGGTATAAGTCCATCCATGTGCATGCACCAGATTTTATTCGAGGAAGACTCAAAACTCTCTAGAGAATATCAGAGAAGAATAAAACCTATAATGAGTGATGTTGTAAAAAAAGGAAGTTCTTAAGTTACTGGAAGCAGGCATAATTTATCAAATCTCAAATAGTAAGTGGGTAAGCCCTACGCATGTGGTACCTAAAAAGGGAGGCCTCACAGTCGTGCAGAATGAGAAAGGAGAACATGTAGCAAAACGGATAGAAGGAGGATGGCGTATGTGCATAGATTATAGGAAATTAAACAAAGCTACTAGAAAAGACCATTTCCCCTACCATTTATAGATCAAATGCTGGAACTTTTAGCCAGACACTCCTATTTTTTCTATCTTGATGGGTACTCGAGATTTTTCCAAATCCCTATCCATCCAGAAGATCAAGAAAAAACTACCTTTACACGCCCATTTGGAACCTTTGCCTATAGACGAATGCCTTTCGGCCTCTGTAATGCACCAGCTACCTTCCAGCGTTGCATGATGGTAATCTTCGCTGATTACCTAGATGGAATTATGGAAGTATTCATGGATGATTTCTCGGTATGCAGATTTGATTTCAAAAACTGTCTCGCTAACCTTGAGAAAATCTTGAAAACATGTGTTGATGTTAACTTGGTGTTGAACTGGGAGAAATGTTACTTTATGGTCACCGAAGGTATAGTTTTAAGACATGTAGTCTCTGAAAGAGGTATTGAAGTAGATAGAGCCAAGATAGAAGTGATAGAAAATCTAAAATCCCCTAACACCGTCAGAGAAGTTCGAAGTTTTCTTGGACATGCTGGTTTCTACCGACGTTTTATCAAAGATTTCTCTAAAATAACCAAACCGTTAACCGACCTCCTGATGAAGGATATCGAGTTTAACTTTGATGAAAAATGCCTCGAAGCATTCAACTTTTTAAAACATGCGTTGATCTTCGCACCCATTATCCAACCTCCAGATTGGGCCGAACCTTTCGAAGTCATGTACGACGCTAGCGATTACGCTGTAGGAGCTATTCTAGGGCAAAGAAAGGATAAAAAATTACGCGTTATTTACTATGCTAGTAGAACCCTAGATGCTGCTCAACTTAACTACGTAACCACTGAGAAAGAACTCCTTGTCGTAGTTTTTGCGATGGACAAAGTTCGATCCTATCTGGTAGGAGCTAAAATCATAGTTTATACAGATCACGCTGCCATTCGTTACTTATTAAACAAAAAGGATGCCAAACCTAGGTTACTTCGATGGATCCTTTTATTACAAGAGTTTGATCTAGATATTCGAGACAAGAAAGACACAGAAAATGTAGTTGTCGATCACCTTTCTAGGTTTGAGTACCTGAGACCAGATCCACTCCCTATAAACGATGAGTTTACCTATGACAGGTTAATAGCTAGGATAGAAGCCATAGAAGAAAATAACCTAGATCCTTATAAGACCCCCGAGAAATCTCTGGCAGTAAGCGGCATACCTTGGTACGCAGATTTTGTAAATTACCTAGCTGCCGACATCATACCCCCTGACATTAACTATCAATAGAGGAAAAAGTTCTTTAAAGACGTTAGACACTTCTATTGGGACGAGTCACTCCTCTTCAAAAGAGGTAACAAATATTATAGAACATTGTCACTCTGCACCCTACGGAGGACACACTAGCACCTCCAAAACACACGCCAAGATTCTTTGAGCTGGCCTGTTTTGACCCACAATGTGGCGTGACATACATGCTTATATAGTTAAATGTGACCGGTGCCAGCGCACTAGGAACATCTCCTAGCGTGACGAAATGCCCTTAAGAAATATTCAGGAAGTAGAACTCTTTGATGTTTGGGACATCATTTTTATGGGACCATTGCCATATTCATTTGGAAACAAATATATCTTAGTAGCAGTTGACTACGTGTCTAAGTGGATCGAAGCTATAGCCTCACCCACCAACGACACACGTGTAGTGATAAATCTATTTAAGAATTACATATTCCCTAGATTCGGAGTACCCCATCTTGTTATCAGCGATGGTGGATCGCATTTCATATCAAGAATTTTTGACAAGCTTTTAAGCAAATATGAAGTTAAGCATATGATGGTGACACCTTACCATCCACATACTAATGGCCAGGTAGAGGTATCTAATAGAGAGATTAAACATATCTTAGAGAAAACACTTCTATATCGAGAAAATATTGGTCTCAGAAGCTACAAGATGCACTATGGGCCTACAGAACCGCATTCAAAACTCCTATTGGAACAACTCCTTACCAATTGGTCTATGGAAAGTCCTGTCGTCTACCCTTTGAGTTAGAGCACAAGGCCTATTGGGGCATAAAGACCCTAAACTTTGACTATTTGACTACAGGAGAAAAATGCATCCTTGACATTCATAAACTAGAAGAACTTCATCAATCTGCCTACGAAAACATCATAATATATAAAGAAAGAACCAAGGCCTGGCATGACAAAAAGATCCTAAATAAAGATTTTCATATAGGATACCTTGTTCTCCTCTTTAATTCCAGGTAGCAACTTTTTCCTGACAAGCTTCGTTCAAGGTGGACAAGTCCTTTTACAGTTTCGAAAGTCTTAAAATCCAGATCAGTTGAGATCCAGAACCAGTCATGTAGCCCATTCATTGTAAACGGGCAGAGATTGAAATACTATGAAGGAGGTGACATTCCCGATGATTACTCCAGCCACACTTTGATTGATCCACCACTGCCTACTTCAACCACATATGTTCTACTCGTCAAGCTAACGACGTTAAACAAGCGTTGCTTGGGAGGCAACCCACAATTTTCTTTATTTTTATTTACTTATCTTTTATTTTATTTTATTTTAGTAATTATTATTTTGTTATGTATCACCTAACCGTATATAATGCTTGTACTTTCATGTCCAGTTCTCTAAAATTTTATTTGCAGGATGCAGCCTCTTGACGACATGCACATCACCTTTAGGGACGACACTCAGAGACAGCGGTACTTAGTTCTTCAACAGCGTCCTATGGCACCTACCCGATACCCATCAGGCCTGCATGGAAGCCTTGGGCATTGAGCCCAACATAAGGTTCCTCTGTCATCAGCTTCAGTGGGGTTCATATGCTAATGAGTTGCACCAGACCTACAGACACCTTACTCTGGAGTTCCTTAGTTCGTTCCGCCAAGAGCCATACGTTGGTTAGGACGATATCACCATATTCAGACTATTCGGGACGGAGCTAAAGGTGAGAAAAACACTTAGAAGGGGGGTTGAATAAGAGTTTTAAGAAATATGGCAATAAAAACAACTCAAGATTTTTATCCTGGTTCGTTGAACTCAACTACTCCAGTCCACCTTATCAAAGATGATTTGCCTTTCTCCACAAGGACTTAATCCACTATTAATCAACTGATTACAATAGCAAGCACTAAGAATAACTGTCTTAGTCTTCTCAAGAACTACTGACCACACCTTGGTCTTCTCAAGTAACTTCTTACAAATTAATGTAAACTAAACAAGTGATTAAATGCATCTAATAAGATGTATCACAACTGTGATATTTACACTTAAGATTAAGTACAAATAAAACTATACAGTTTTATGAAAGAACTAATGTATATGAACTTTGAGAGATTTTCACTTTGATGCTTCAAGTGTGTGTATCAATATTTCTTTCTTAATGAGCTAGCAACTTCTAAATGTTGTAGAAGTTCTCCTTTTATAGCTTTTTCCAAATTGCTTTGAATGATGTGCAGCTAAGTATTATATTAAGATATAAGACTTTTCATCACCAAAAGGTATGGGCAGAGACATGCTTTCTGCAGAAAAAGTATGGTTGTAGAAGCTTTGGGATTTGCACCACGTCTCTTCATTGGACAAAATAGTCGTTGGTTACTTTGGAAGTAGCACCACGTCCAATCAAATTTACAGCTTCTTCAACAAGTTTCCTTCAGGATGAAGTCTTCATAATCTGCACTTCAGAACTTGTAACAAGCTTAAAAGGAATGAAATACATGAGATGATCAGAGCTAAATATTTGCGATTATCAGAGCTTGATAGATGATCAGAACTTGATATATCAGAGTCTCAATCTTGATCAGAGTCTTCATCAGAGTATGCAGCAATATGAGCTTGAGCGTGTATATAATGAGATAAGAGTCTGATTAACAGAGCCTCTGTTCTTGTAGCTAAATGATCTACAGAGTATGATTTGATCAAAGCTTTCAACTCTTTATACAGTTCTTTCAGAGACGCTTCTGATCATTCTGCAGCTTCTGCTTCAGATTCTTCTGGCAGCACTTCAGAGTCTTCTGATTGTCTTGCATCTGATGCTTCAGAGCCTTGCGTAGTTGCTTGTACTTATGTATTTTGCTTCTTTAAGAGTATTCAATTTAATACCTGAAATAATAATACTTGAACAAATTTTAGAGTATATATTTTCTTAATACAAAATTCCATAAGAGTTATCATCAAAACATAGAGATATAAGAAACACCAATCTGTGTTCTAACAATCTCCCCCTTTTTGATGACGATAAAACATAGGAAATTTTGTTCAAAAAAAGAATAAAATATATAACTCCCCCTGAGATTAAGAATCTCCCCCTGAAATGAATACTCTAATAGAAGAGAACACTTCCCTTTTTGCTTGAGTATATTTCAGAACCTGGTAGGAATCCTTGTTAAAATAAAGAATTAGAGCTTGGATGCTTTCCAGAATCAGAGCCTGATGAATTCTTTCAACTAAAGAGTCTGGTTTATCTTCCAGAATTAGAGTCAAATTTGCTTCAAGGATCAGAGCCTGGTTGGGTAATTCTCAGGGTAACTTCAAAGAATTTTTGTTAGATGAAGCAATAAAGTCTGAAAGTCTTAAAATTCAGAGTTAGTGAACACTATGTCTGAATTTCATTTTAGTATTGCTTATGGATTGAACAATCAGATTCTTTTTCTCCCCCTTTTTGTCATAATCAAAAAGATTTTAAAAGACAGAAAAGATAGCAGAAGAAAAGAAAATAACACATAAATGAAAAACAAAACAGCCAGATTCATTCAAATTAGATGTTTAGAACAGACAACAGAAACCAAACAACAGAAAATAAGTGCAAACATAAATGCAAAAACATGGAAAAGAAAAACTAGGGCCGGCGAGATGCAATCAGGGTCAGAAGATCAATAATATTTGCAGTAGACCCTTCTTGCTTAGCCATCCAAGTTTTGAACTCCTCAGTAGTTTGTTCTTGTTTTACCATCCATAATCTAATTTCCTTAACCTCTTGGACAACATCTGGAGTCTCAGTCTTCATCTCAGATGCAGAGGGTTCATTAGGATGATCAATCTCCATGTTAGATGCAGTCTGAGGATCAGGAGTATCTTCTATCATTGGAGCAGTATCTTCAGATGAAGAGTCTTCAGCAGGAGCATCTTCCAGAAGTAGTACTGGTGTTGTGAGAATGCTCAGCAGAGTCTGTCTGACCATTTCAGCAAACTTTACCTTTGCATCATTAGCGCAAACTGTTCTGAGATCAGAGGTAGCAGTGTTGAACTTTGAGATGAATCTGTTCTAAGAAGCTTCAGATTCAACAGGATCCATACTAGACAGACACTCTTTTTCTACATAAGCAATTTCCATACGCATTTCCTTCTTGAAATTCTTAAACAAAGTATAAACATCTAATCTGGGTTTGGGGTTCAGATAGTCTTCTATGGTGACTTTTTGTGAAGGTTCAGGGTTTGTTTGAGTTTGTTCAGGAGGTGTTTGATCAGATGGTGGTTGTTCAGATGGTTGTGGTTCAGATGGTTGTGGTATGGTGAGATGAGGTACAATGGGTGTTGAGGTATCAACAACAGATGGTGTTGATGTAACAACATCAGATGAAGATGGTATAAAGTCTGTGAAGTTAAATTTGGAGCGAAGAGCAAGCTGATGATGGTGTTGTTCAGAAGCAGGTAGGTCAGATGGTAGTGGTTTATAAGGATCAGGAACTTGTAAACAAGATGGTGAGGGAACTTCAGATTCATCAGAATCAGATGATTCAGTTGAATGACATGAAGTGGAAGATAAGACATACATGGTTGCAATGGGTTGCACATCCATAATGTCTTCAAATGGTTGTGGGATACAGGGTTCAGGATTAGGGATGGTTGGTTCTTCTGGTGGTTGAGTAGAAGAGGATGGTTCAGATGGTATTTGTTGTTGTGGTTCAGATGTTGTTTGTTGTTGCGGTTGTTGTTCAGATGATGTTTGTTGAGGGGGTTCAGATGGTTGTTGAACAGAAGATGGTTGAGAATGTGTATGAGGAGATGAAATTGGTTCAGATGGTTGAGGTGGAGATGGTGGAGGTGAAGGTGAGGGTAAAGGGACATATGGTTTTGGATCATATGTTAATACCTGTTTAATTGTTTCTCTTATTTCCTCCAAGCTAGCTTCTGGAGGGTTTTCCTTCAGCTTCTTGTCCTCCCGAGGCTTGTCAGCAGCATCAGAGGCTTTCCTCTTAGGCTGTGCAACAGATCCTTCCTCAGCTTTCCTCTTCTTGCGCCTTTCTCTCATAAGATTTGGCAACACTTCTCCTTCCTTCTGTACTATGTTGGCAGGCAGAGGAATACCATCTCTCAAACATTCAGCAATTAATGACAGAATGATTTCCCTAGGTTCATCTGCACTGAACATGGGAAAATCTGCTATAGGAATCCTCATTCTGCTGACTTCTTTAGAGTCAATCTTCTTAGGTTTGCCAGCAAGCTCTGAGATGACCTTCATCCTTTTCAGAGTGTTCCCATTAATGACAGATCCTACAATGTAAGACAAATCCTCTGTCAACCCAGCATCAGTCAGATGCTTTACAAGACCATTCTCTGTTAGAATGTCTGATATCAGCCTTCCCATAGGGATCTAATTTCTGATCTTTCCAGCCTTAGCTCTTACTTCTTCTCTTGTTTCCTTTATGTGATTCAGAAGATGACTGAACAGAAGATAAGGCAGATCCACCTTCTTGCCTTTACTCATACATAACATGAAGTACAGTTGTTCTGTGTTGACATAGTTTGGAGAGTTTGAAGATTTTCTATGAAAAATAGAGCTCATGAAAATCTTAGCCCAGATTCTGTAAACAGGCTTCAGATCTCTGACTTTGTTGGATGGTTCCCCAGAAACACAGACCTCTTGAAAAACATCAGCCAAGTCCACACGAGCAGTTGCCATACTTGTGATTCCATCAGTTTCTTTGTACTTAATCGGCTGTCTAATTAACTTCTCAGTAATAACAATCTCCTTTCCAAGAACAAAAGAGTGAATGAACTTAGGGAAAACTTGGGCGTGAATCCAAAACTCTTTCACCAAAGCTGGATAAACAGGACCCATTAACCTGTCAAAGTACTTAGCCCAGTTTTGAGTTTTAATGGTTGGTTTGAGATCAAAACCATTTTCTTCAATGGAAGCAAAATCCACAAAGTTTTCACACAGAACCTCAAGATCCTTTGTTGGAGTGAGAAGAGTTCTCACTGGTTCCTTGTACACAGCAGCATTTGGAGATGACACAGCAGTAGTAGAGGTTTGCATCTGAGCAGATGTTGAAGATGAAGATGCCATTGATGTTCTTGAGATACGTCTGGGTTTACGTGAGGATTTGGGTTTTGAAATGAGATGGAAGCAATGAAGAAGACAGAAATGCATATGAGAAAAAGTGAGAGATGGTGTAAAGTGTGAAATGTGAAGTGTTGTGAGAATATATAGAAAAAAAAATTTGGACAAGCAAAGGTCACACAGAATCTCATGCGTACACTTAAGCAATTAATGAAGTGAAAATAATCATATCAAGCAATTAATGCAAAGAATAAAATCATTTCAAGCATTTATGATTCTGACAGATGGGGGAAAATCAAGAGATTTTAGATTTTCAAAGCAATGCCTCAAACGTCAATTCAGTATGGTGCACTCTATCTTTCCAGATTCTGAGATACACGTGTTTGCTTGCATGTGCCTCTGAAACTTCTTGAGAAATGAAACGTTAGGCAACATTCAGATCCTCTGAGCCTTGTTAGTTCAGATTTAGACACAAATAAATAAACACAGAATTGAAATGAAGAAATACTTCAGAGTTTTGACATTTATCATCTGAGTAAAAATTTCATCTGATGAATATTTTATTCTAGACAGAAGTCCATACTTATATTTTTTAGAATAAATTTAAATCTATCTTCAGCAAGGGGTTTTGTAAAGATATCAGCCCACTGATGATCTGTATCCACAAAGTTTAAATTAATAATTCCCTTCTGAACATAGTCTCTGATGAAATGATGTTTAATCTCTATATGTTTAGCTTTAGAGTGTAAAATAGGGTTTTTAGATAAGCATATAGCAGAAGTATTATCACAGAAGATAGAAATGTTACTCTTAAAAATCTGATAATCTTCTAGCTGACTTTTCATCCAGAGCATCTGGGTGCTACAACTAGCAGCAGCAATATATTCTGCCTCTGTTGTTGAAAGTGCAATTGTGGGTTGCTTCTTGCTGAACCATGAGATCAGATGACTTTCAAGAAACTGACAGCTTTCAGAAGTACTTTTACATTCTACTCTGTCTCCAGCATAGTCAGCATCACAGAATCCAACTAATTTATAATCATCAGATCTTCTGTAATATAGACCCACGTTAGTAGTACCTTTCAGATACCTTAGAATCCTCTTAACAGCTGTTAAGTGAGATTCTCTAGGATCTGATTGAAATCTAGCACATAAACAAACACTGAATAAAATATCAGGTCTTGAAGCAGTCAAATATAAGAGAGATCCAATCATACCTCTGTAAATTTTTTGGTCAACTTTCTTACTTACCTCTTCCTTACCAAGTGTGCTTGTAAGATGCATTGGAGTCTTTGCCAATTTGCTTTCATTCAGATTGAACTTCTTCATAAGCTCTTTGACATATTTAGTCTGGTGAATATATGTGTATTCTGGAGTCTGATTTACTTGGATTCCCAGAAAGAATCTAAGTTCTCCCATCATGCTCATTTCAAATTCAGCCTGCATAGACAAAGCAAACTCCTTTCCCAGCATAGTATTGGTAGATCCAAAAATAATATCATCCACATAAATTTGACAAATTAGAAGATCTTTCTTAACTGTTTTACAGAAAAGAGTTGTGTCCACTTTGCCTCTGATAAAGTTCTTTTCTAGAAGAAAATTACTTAATCTTTCATACCAAGCTCTGGAGCTTGTTTCAAACCATAAAGAGATTTTTTGAGTTTGAAAACATGATCTGGAAATTTATCACTTTCAAAGCCAGGAGGTTGATGGACATAAACTTCTTCTTCTATAATACCATTTAAGAAGGCACTCTTAACATCCATCTGATATAGAGTGATGTTATGTTGTGCAGCAAATGAAATAAGAAGGCGTATAGATTCTAACCTTGCCACTGGAGCATAAGTCTTAGTGTAATCAATTCCTTCTTGTTGACTGTATCCTTGAGCTACTAGCCTTGCTTTGTTCCTAACAACTTCTCCTTGCTCATTTAGTTTATTTCTGAATACCCAATTTGTTCCAATAATGTTGAAGCCTTTTGGTCTTGGAACCAGATCCCAAACATCATTTCTTGTAAATTGATTCAGCTCATCTTGCATTGCAAGTATCCAATCATTATCACTCAGATCATCATCCACAGATGTTGGTTCAATAATAAACACCAACCCAAGAAGTGATGTTCCAGATGATCTGATAAACGACCTTGTTCTTATAGGGTCATCTTTCTTTCCAATAATCATTTCTTCTGGATGAGAAGCTTTGATTCTGGATGATCCTTTAACTGTTGGTTCTTCAGAAATATTCATGTTATTCATCTGAGCAGCCAATGAAGTTGCATCTGGCGTAGATTCTTCTTGAGCTTTATCTACCTTTGGTTTCTCAGATCCTGTGAGAATAACTTCTCCATCTGCAGAGTTTTCAAGCTGCTTTGGCTTTTGATTGCCAAGCTTATCATCAAATCTAACATGTATAGATTCCTCCAAAATCTGTGTCTCAGTATTGTATACTTTGTAGCCTCTAGAGCGTTCAGAATATCCAAGCATGAAACACTTTTGTGCTTTAGAATCAAACTTGTTAAGATTCTCTTTAGTGTTCAGCATAAAACATATACATCCTAAAGGATGGAAATAAGAAATGTTTGGCTTTCTATTCCTCCACAATTCATAAGGAGTCTTTTCCAGAAGAGGTCTAACAGACACTCTGTTCTGAATGTAACATGATGTGTTAATTGCTTCTGCCAAAAAATGTTTTGCCATGTTAGTCTCATTGATCATGGTTCTGGACATCTCTTGCAATGTTCTATTTTTCCTCTCTACAACTCCATTCTGTTGTGGAGTTCTAGGACAGGAGAAATCATGAGCAATGCCATTTTCATTAAAATATTTTTCAAAATATTTGTTTTCAAATTCACCACCATGATCACTTCTGACTTTAACAATTTTGAAATCTTTTTCAGTTTGGACTTGTTTGCAGAAGTCAAAGAACACAGAATGTGACTCATCCTTGTGCTTTAGGAATTTTACCCATGTCCAACAACTGTAGTCATCAACAATGACCAATCCATACTTCTTGCCTCTGATGGATGCAGTTTTCACTGGTCCAAACAGATCAATGTGAAGTAACTCTAATGGTTTTGAAGTTGAAACAACACTTTTGGATTTGAAAGATGATTTTGAAAATTTTCCTTTCTGACATGCTTCACAAAGAGCATCTGAGTTGAACTTCAAATTAGGAAGCCCTCTGACCAGATTAAGTTTATTAATCTGAGATATACGTCTCATATTAATATGACTCAATCTTCTGTGCCAGACCCATTGCTCATCATTAACAGACATGAGGCATTTAACATTCTGAACCTTAAGTTTTGAAAGACTGATTTTATAAATGTTGTTTTTCCTTTTACCATTAAAGAGGATTGAGCCATCCTTTTGACTAACAGCTTTGCAACACTTTTGATTAAAGATTATGTCATAACCATTGTCACTTAATTGACTTATGGACAATAGATTATGAGCTAATCCTTCAACAAGCAAGACATTAGTTATGGAAGGAAGTTTACCATTTCCAATGGTTCCAGAGACAATTATCTTGCCCTTCTGATTCCCTCCAAACTTGACGTCTCCTCCAGATCTAAGCTCCAGACTTTGGAACATAGACCTTTTTCCCGTCATATGTCGTGAGCATCCAGAGTCCAGGTACCATGACTGGAGTCTTGACTTCGCTGCTAAGGATGTCTGCAACATAGATTATCTTATCCTTAGGTACCCAGATTTTCTTGGGTCCTTTTTGGTTAGTTGCCTTAAAGCTTTTTCTGAACTTTTGTCTTTCAACATAAGACTTGTTCTGATTAGCTTTAGATTTATTAAACACAGGTTTGTTCTGATTAGAACTTGTGTGTTTAATATCATTTAAATGACCAAATGTAAACTGAGAATATAAAGGAGGATACTTGATATCCAGTTTATCTACAGGTTTTGGATTTGAATCCTTATAAGAAGAAGATTTATATCCAACACCTTTTCTATAGTTTTTGCTAATACCATAGATCATTGAAGCCATCTTGCTTCTATCTAGGCTTTTATTTAGAAACTTCCTGAAGCTATAGTCATACTCTTGTAAAATATTTTTAGAGCATGGTTCAGACTTTGGATCAGAGTTTAGTTGAGCAGATTCTAAATTATCTCTCAATTGAAGATTTTCAGCTTTTAGCTCAGCTATTTCTGATTCAAACTTGTTACTCTCAAGTTCAACATGCTTTAGAAGCTTTTTGTATTTGAGTTTAACTTTGCTATAGTTTTCAAGAATATCAGATAGACTTTCAACAAGTTCATGTCTAGAAAGTTCAGCAAATACCTCCTCAGAATCAGATTCAGATTCTGATCTAGATGATTCAGCACTGTCTTCTATGTCAGCCATGAATGCTACATTAGCACATTCTTCTTCTGACTCTGATGACAAATTAGATGCATCTGAGTCATCCCAGGTAGCCATCAGAACTTTCTTTTTGTGATCTAACTTTCTCTTTGGCTTCTCCTTCTGAAGTTATGGGCATTCACTCTTGTAAAATATTTTTAGAGCATGGTTCAGACTTTGGATCAGAGTTTAGTTGAGCAGATTCTAAATTATCTCTCAATTGAAGATTTTCAGCTTTTAGCTCAGCTATTTCTGATTCAAACTTGTTACTCTCAAGTTCAACATGCTTTAGAAGCTTTTTGTATTTGAGTTTAACTTTGCTATAGTTTTCAAGAATATCAGATAGACTTTCAACAAGTTCTTGTCTAGAAAGTTCAGCAAATACCTCCTCAGAATCAGATTCAGATTCTGATCTAGATGATTCAGCACTGTCTTCTATGTCAGCCATGAATGCTACATTAGCACATTCTTCTTCTGACTCTGATGACAAATCAGATGCATCTGAGTCATCCCAGGTAGCCATCAGAACTTTCTTTTTGTGATCTAACTTTCTCTTTGGCTTCTCCTTCTGAAGTTATGGGCATTCACTCTTGTAGTGCCTAGGTTCTTTGCATTCATAACAAACAACCTCTCTTTTTCCAGATCGTCTGTGTCCATAGGATTATCCAGATCTTCTGTATCCAGAGGGTTCTCCAGATCTTCTGTATCCAGAAGATTCTTTGTGTTGATCTGGTTTCCTGAAGTTCTTGAACTTCCTTTGCTTATTCTTCCAGAGTTTGTTGATTCTTCTGGACAGCAAGGATAGTTCTTCTTCATCTTCAGAATAAGACTCTTCAGAGCTTTCTTCTATTACCTGCAATGCTTTAACAGATTTATTAGATTTTAAAGCAATTGACTTACCTTTCTTTAGAGGCTCATCTTCCTCTAGTTCAATCTCATGACTTCTCAAAGAACTGATTAGTTCCTCCAGCGTAATCTTGTTCAGATCCTTTGCCAGCTTCAGAGCAGTGACCATGGGTCTCCATCTGATTGGCAAGCTTCTGATTATTTTCTTGACATGATCTGCTGTAGAGTAACCCTTGTCCATAACCTTTAAGCCAGCAGTGAGAATCTGGAATCTGGAAAATATGGCTTCAATAGATTCAGATTCTTCCATTTTGAAAGCTTCATACTTCTGGATCAGCGCCAGAGCCTTGGTTTCTTTAACTTGAGAGTTCCCTTCATGAGTCATCTTCAGGGATTCAAATATGTCAAAGGCAGTTTCTCTGTTGGTTATTTTCTCATACTCAGTATGAGATATAGCATTTAGCAAGATAGTTCTAGCCTTGTGGTGATTTCTGAATTCCTTCTTTTGCGCCTCAGTCATTGATTTTCTGTCAATTTTCTTGCCATTCCCATAAGTGGGATGAACATATCCATCAATAACTAAGTCCCAAAGATCAGCATCAAATCCTAGAAAGAAACTTTCTAGTCTATCTTTCCAATAGTCAAATTTCTCTCCATTAAACATGGGAGGTTTTGTGCTGACTCTTTCTTCATATTTGTTGTTGCTGGATGTTGAAGTTTCAGCAGCCATAATGTATATCAACCAAGAATATTAAGAGTTTTTCCCACTGGATCTTTTCTGGTCACGGTTAAGTGATAGCACAAACAGAACCGGAGCTCTGATGCCAACTGAAGGTGAGAAAAACACTTAGAAGGGGGGGGGGGGGGGGGTTGAATAAGAGTTTTAAGAAATATGGCAATAAAAACAACTCAAGATTTTTATCCTGGTTCGTTGAACTCAACTACTCCAGTCCACCTTATCAAAGATAATTTGCCTTTCTCCACAAGGACTTAATCCACTATTAATCAACTGATTACAATAGCAAGCACTAAGAATAACTGTCTTAGTCTTCTCAAGAACTACTGACCACACCTTGGTCTTCTCAAGTAACTTCTTACAAATTAATGTAAACTAAACAAGTGATTAAATGCTTCTAATAAGATGTATCACAACTGTGATATTTACACTTAAGATTAAGTACAAATAAAACTATACAGTTTTATGAAAGAACTAATGTATATGAACTTTGAGAGATTTTCACTTTGATGCTTCAAGTGTGTGTATCAATATTTCTTTCTGAATGAGCTAGCAACTTCTAAATGTTGTAGAAGTTCTCCTTTTATAGCTTTTTCCAAATTGCTTTGAATGATGTGCAGCTGAGTATTATATTAAGATATAAGACTTTTCATCACCAAAAGGTATGGGCAGAGACATGCTTTCTGCAGAAAAAGTATGGTTGTAGAAGCTTTGGGATTTGCACCACGTCTCTTCATTGGACAAAATAGCCGTTGTTTACTTTGGAAGTAGCACCACGTCCAATCAAATTTACAGCTTCTTCAACAAGTTTCCTTCAGGATGAAATCTTCATAATCTGCACTTCAGAACTTGTAACAAGCTTAAAAGGAATGAAATACATGAGATGATCAGAGCTAAATATTTGCGATTATCAGAGCTTGATAGATGATCAGAACTTGATATATCAGAGTCTCAATCTTGATCAGAGTCTTCATCAGAGTATGCAGCAGTATGAGCTTGAGCGTGTATATAATGAGATAAGAGTCTGATTAATAGAGCCTCTGTTCTTGTAGCTAAATGATCTACAGAGTATGATTTGATTAAAGCTTTCAACTCTTTATACAGTTCTTTCAGAGACGCTTCTGATCATTCTGCAGCTTCTGCTTCAGATTCTTCTGGCAGCGCTTCAGAGTCTTCTGATTGTCTTGCATCTGATGCTTCAGAACCTTGCATAGTTGCTTGTACTTATGTATTTTGCTTCTTTAAGAGTATTCAATTTAATATCTGAAACAATAATACTTGAAAAAAATTTAGAGTATATATTTTCTTAATACAAAATTCCATAAGAGTTATCATCAAAACATAGAGATATAAGAAACACCTATCTGTGTTCTAACAGGAGCATGCTTTCACCATTAAGAGATTCGACGATTTGCTCGGTTTCCAGACCACACCAGATGTTATACCTGATTTTCCGATGGAGTATTTTATGAGTCGAGACATCGACAAATTCTGGAGTGACATTACAGGTGGAGGAAGCCTCGATCCGTCCTAGTCATCCATAACTCAGCTCTAAGGTACTTTCAGATGGTCCTGGCCCACACTTTCCTCGGAAAGGCTGACTCTGATATGCATGTTAGTGAGGAAGAGATCTTCCTGTTTTGTGCAAACCAGTCATGTCTGATGGCTTGTGGGAACTTTTTGCTAAATAATCTCGATCTCACAACTAGATCCTCTGAAGGGATTATTCATGTAGGAGGTACCGTTACTCAGATTGCCACAACCTTGGGTCTTACCAACCAGCTGCTTCGTCTGACTCCATACTGCGGGTATACCTTACTGGATATTGACTTCTACTTAGACAGAGGGTTCATAAGGAGAGCATCCTTTCAACCTAACTATTTCAGACTCCTGATCGATTACCAGACCATCCACTACTTTTACATTGCCTGATCCTGCTATGACCAATGTCCATGATCCTTCTAACTGGAGTTACGCCTTGGAAGGTTATGGAGAGACAGTTGATGAGTCGCGCTCACCACCTTCAGCTGAGTACCATCCTTCACCACCCTCTCTGAGGACTACAGTATTTTCCAACAATCATTCATTATGGAGGACTAACTTACACAGTCAGGTAGTAAAGTTGCATATGGAGATAGCCAGGCTCCAACAGACAGTTGTTGACCTCACTTTGCAGGTACAGGTATCTGACATGACTCATGCAACAAAAGTCGACAATTTATACCAGGAGATCTCAGACCTGCACCGAGAGTTACACGCACTCCGACATCCTGACCAAACCGAAGATCATCCCACTCCGTAATGACACTACTTTCGTTATTTTTATAGCTTGATTTATTTTCGTTTCCTTTACAGACTTATATATATTTCATATGCTTACATTTCTTTTTCTTCCATGTAATATTTATTATTTCCTTATTTAAATTGTGTTATTTATCTATTTACTTATTTTTGTTTTTCTAAAATTTTTATGTCAAAATAAGAAAAAAAAAAAAAAAAAAAATATATATATATATATATATATATATATATATATATATATATATATATATATATATATATATATATATATATATATATATATATATATATATATATATATATATATATATATATATATATATATATATATATATATATATATATATATATATATATATATATATATATATATATATATATATATATATATATATATATATATATATATATATATATATATATATATATATATATATATATATATATATATATATATATATATATATATATATATATATATATATATATATATATATATATATATATATATATATATATATATATATATATATATATATATATATATATATATATATATATATATATATATATATATATATATATATATATATATATATATATATATATATATATATATATATATATATATATATATATATATATATATATATAGGAGGAATATAAGTGTGTTGGGACAAGTAAATCTTGCTGCCTACACACCTAAAAATCAAGGAGGACCACAAAAGCCCAAGTATGAAAAGGAAAAACCGGCCCACAATCATTTTGTGAGGATGGCACCCGCCATATAGTCCATGGCACCCGTCATGGGGTGTGGACTATATGCGGGGCAGAACCTCCATAACCACCATTTTCACACATTCAAACCTCCATTTTTACCCATTCCAAAATTTCCTTCAAACCCCAAAAAGTTCCAAACTTTATCATCCACTCACCATCCCTTTAACCATTCCAAATCCCATTTTCATTTCTCTACATCAAAATCCATCAAAAATCCATTTTTACTAATTTCCCCAAAAATACCCATTTCTCTCATTTTCCACCTCGAAGGTACATCCATGAAGTACGGCGGTTACATTCTTCGTCAAGGAAAGCCCGGAGAAAGGCAGAAGAAAATTCTCGACAGATTGCAGAGCCGAGAAATTTCTCTGACACGGTACGTAGACAAAAACTACCTGTATGCTCTTGGCATTTACCATAGTGTTTTTCATATGTTAGACATTTTAGGACTGCACGACATTTTTGCTAGGCACGATCCTACCTTCGAAAAGCTGACCAGGGAATTCCTGCAAAAGAACTTCTATTTTTGAAAGGATGCCTCACAAATAGGAAATTTAATGTGGTTCCTTTTATGATTGCCCATATGACTGCCGTAATCAAGGGTACAGGACCCATTGCCTCTGGAGGACTAATTACGTCTATCGCAAAGGCTCTGAACCTTAATGCTGACATAGCAACCTTAACGCCCCTTCCTCCTCGCACGATAAATTTAAAAATTTTAAAAGACATGAAATTATGCAAGGTAAGGAAGGAAGGGGGCTTTGAGCTCATGATCCATGGGAAGGCTATCCCATCTATTGTTTTGTCTCTCACTAGACGTACTGATGTGCGTATCGCGAGGAACTGGACCTACGATTTAGATGCTCAACTTGTTACAGGTCCATTACCTCCTAATGTTCCTATTGGTGACGGTGACGCCACCAATGACGAGTATGACCGGAGAGAGAAGTCTCTCGATCATCCTATGTCGCCTCGCCATGTATCAACCGCACACACCGCACCGTCTTCTTTTCACCATTCTGCAGGTACCGCTCTTGGTTTCTATATTTCTGAGCAGATGCAGCGTGACCAGTTAGCCAGAGAGGAAAGACGTGATGACTTGCTCACTTCCATACAACAGCAGTTAACTGGCAACATGAGATTTATGCAAGAGTCTCAGCAGCAGATGAGCCAGTCCATGCAAAGTATAATGCAATCGCAAGCTTCTTTGACCACCAAATTCGACGAGTTCGCTGCTTCTCATAGCGATCGTCGTCGCATTATATCTCGTCGCCCTAGGCACTCACCGCATGCTGGCGACAGTACCGGTAGCATGCCTTAGGACCTTCAGGTACCTCGTCCCTATGTTATTTCGAAACATTGGGGACAATGTTCAGTTTAAGTGTGGGAGGAGACTTTATTTGTGTTTTTTTCGTTATTTTTTATTTTCGCGCATTTTCTTTTCTTTTATCGCTTTCTAGTTTATTTCTCTTATTTCTTTTTCGTTTTTAGAATACACATGTGCTTGATGAGTCATTTGTAGTACACCCTTATTCCCTCATTTCTTAGCCTCACCAAAAAAATTTTTGACAAAAAGTGTACTATCCTAAAATTTTTTTAGGCTTTGAGGCAAGTTAGAGTTAGGATGCAGATGACTTGGAAAATCCTTTTTGAGACATCAATATCATTTTAACACCTTAGGTTTCGCGAATGTAGAAATCGACCCCGATACCCCATGTACCATGGCCTTAATAATAATGTTCATAGAAAGTCCTTAGTAGTTTATCCTAGCAGTCAGCTCCGGCCTAAGCATGCTCTAAGTGAAGGACCGATGAATATAAGTGAATGATCTGTGTGTTCAATAAAATAACTGCAACTCAGGTATAGGTAACGCTCACAAGGTCATTTAACCCAAAAAGTTGTAAATTTTTTGAATATATATATATATATATATATATATATATATATATATATATATATATATATATATATATATATATTTATATATATATAATAAAATAAAATAAAATATCTTCCCATTGTTAGTTGGTTCAAAGGTGTCTGGTGCTGAGCTCGGTAGGGCGGGTTACAATTCGATCCCCCACAACTACAATTGGGTTAATAAAAGGGGTTACACCAGTTTGTGTACCAGAGCCCCATGCTTGAGATCAGAATCACTAACCGGACACTTCACTATGAGTATGTATGGATAACGTGCTTAATATGATTGCACCAGAATGAAAAGGACCCAAAAGGAGATTTAAAAGTAGGCCTAGGTACATTGGGGGAGTATGGATTGGTTTATATAAGAGCGAAGCCTATGTCCGTGTTTACGAAGAAGTGTCATTTCGATACCCGTGGTTCACTGAGTTAATACCTATCGCTTCATCCCAGCTTGAACTTAGAAGCCCTTTTTGCCCAAATCATTTATGGATATCACTTTTTTCTATCATAATGTTTTGCTTGAGGACAAGCAAAGGCTTAAGTGTGGGAGAATTTAATAGACCTAAAATGTACTATATATTTGACTCGAATTGCACGCGTTCCTTAGGATTTTATTATTGTTTTCTTGTGTTATGCTTCCGTTTTGTTTCATTTTTTCAGGATTTTGTATTTTCAGAGCTTTTCAAGAAGAAAGGAAGAAAAACGAGCATAAAGACCAGCTTTTTTTAGGAATTTTACACATGGCTCCCACCATGGCGGGCGCCATAGGGGATGCCATAACTTTGATAAGAGGCCAACTTCTGACAACTGCCACATATCCCACTTCTTTCTTCTCTAGTACACATGGCGGGCGCCATGAGGGTATGGCGGGCGCCACTCTTGCATTTCGTTTTCCCTCCCAAAAGAAGTTGAGGGGCATTCTAGTATTTCCTTGTACTTTCCTAGCACTATAAATAGAAGAGTTCTTCCTTATTTCTAAGCATCCAAGCTTAGTTACAGAACTCAAGCCATAAATTTCCATCTGTTGTAAATTGATAAACTTCTCACATTGAGTAGTTATCACATTGTCTAATCGAGTCTGTGGTCGGGTTTGGAGCACTTTGGTAGAAGTTAATCCTGCTGCCATTTTATTTCCAGTCTGTTACTTCAAGTTATACCAGATTTAAAACCTCCCGATTGGAGCAGGTTTCTATTTATTTTCTGCATTTATTTCTTGCACTTTATTTATCGCACTTTATTTAATCGCACTTTATTTTATCACACTTTATTTAATTGTGTTGCACCCTAAAATTTGCCCAACCTCATTCTTTGGTTTATGTTTCATTATCATTAGCATTTGCATATAGAGTCATGTACATAGACTAACCATCTGCATAGCATAAGCATAGCAAGTCATTCAACAGGGGACCAATCATGATTCTCATCTCTAGAGGCCTATCAAGAGGTTATTATTCCAATTCAATCTCATTCAAGTCATCAGGAAAGAATTTGAAAGCAAAGAGTTCAGCAGATCAAGCCTTGAGTCCATCTCCTAGCTGAGGGTATCTGAGGACCAACAAGAGGGTTGTGAGCTGTGAAGTGAAGGCATGGAGAGTATCTAAGCATTATGAGAGGCTTATAAAGTCATTTGGAGAAGAAAACAAGTTGTAGATGAGAGCACAAGAGCTATAGTTGAAGACAGTCAACTAGGGTTTCATCTGGGTCAACCCTAGGTCAACCCTAGGTCAATTGACTGATTTAAGGGGCATTCAAGTCTATTGGAGAGGTGTGGGGTTCATCATTGGACATATGAAGAAGGATGTGGAGATATGACAAGGAGAATTCAAGAGAAATCAAGGAGAAGAGGAGTTACTAAATTAGGGTTTCTCTGTAAAATTCCCTAGTTTAGGTCAAATTTCCAAGCAAGATAAGTCAAAATGCTAGCTTCAAATGGCTTCCTGGCCAACATGAAACTTGTAGAGGATCTCAAGACCTTTAATTTGAGTGGTGGAAGACCTCAAGGAGATTTATAGAACTCAAGTTATGGTCCTTGCAAGTTACAGGTCATCTGAGGTATCTGAATTTTTGTCTGTGAAAGTGACTTGACTTCCAAGCTAGTTTTGCCCCTCAAGGAGATTTCAAATTAATTCTTGGTCAACATAAGAATTGTTCCTCATTGTCTTAGCTTTCTAGAATGGTATAGTATGCCTTCATATGATGTGGAGAACTCAACTTATGGTCTTAGCAAGCAAAGGGTATTTTGGGCATTTGTGAATTACAGGTCATTTTAACCTATGTCCAAAACTCATACAAGGAGGACTCAAATGGAAAAACTTACAACATCAAACTTGCTCCAAATGGGATTTTAAGTCTAGAAAGAAGGTCACAAATTATTGGAGAAGCTCATAACATGAAGTTGCATAATTGGTCAAAAGTTGAACTAAAATGGCTTATAAAGTGAATAAATTCAAGATGGAAAATGGTTTGGGAGATTTCTAAGTCCAAATGGAGACTTCCAATATATGATTTTGAATGGAAAAGCAATTCTAAGAACAATGGTTCAAACACTTTTTTGAGTTTAGAAGGGAAAAAGAAAGTTATCTTTGGTTACTTGTAATTGAAGAAACATAACCAAAATGGATCAAAGTTGGAAAGCAAGGGAATGTGCAAGATGGATCTAGAATGTTCATATGAGGTCTATATATTCATGAAATGAGCATTGATCAAGGGTTGGCCTCATTTGCACCAAGAATTTCACAAACTTTCTCATTCTTTCTCTTTGAAGTTTCATTCCAATCTCACAAATTCTTCACCAAATCTTCATCATAATCAACTTTCTCATACTGTTTCATCATCATAGATCCCAATTCAATCAAGAATCAAGTGTGAATCATCCATTTTCGAGCACTTTCTTCATCATCATCAAAATTGAAGTTTCCATTGGACAGCATAATTCAAGCAAGGAATCACCAAAATATTGCATACAGAATTGAGTACTGAGTTTGTGGATCAAGATCCAAGTCTCAAAAGCCTCAGATCCTCAATCTTCCATAGCTGTTTTCAAGCTTTTGCACCAGGTATGTTTTCATTCAAACTGCTTGATCTAGGTAGTTAGGCATCTTGTTGTTAGTTTAGACATAATGTAGGAGGTTAGGAGAACAATTAGGATGAATTAGGAGTGATTTGGTGATAATTGTTAGCAGGTGCCATAAGCTGTTAGGGTTTAAATCTCTTAGGTTAATGCATTAGAATGTTAGTTTGATGGATCAGATTAATTACCATTAGTTGTAGGTTAGCTTAGTGCAAGTTTGAGGGAGAATCGTGATGGTGCATCTCAGTGTACTTCCATGGTGACCAGACCTTGGCTTGATCGGGTTGAAAGTTGTGATGAGTTTCAGACTGAATTAGTGCCCTAGACGTGTAGAGGGAGAGTTGTAGAGTAATTTTCATGTTTACATCGTGTGGATTGGTTGCCTGTAGAGTGAGAACAGATTGGTGTAAGGCTGGTTCGTGCATGAGCTCTCATGGAGATGAAACCTTAATTTCAGTTGATCCAAGGAAAGAGACATAATCTGGTCCGTTCCTTTGGCGTTGGACTTTTGACTTATAGGGAGATCGGACGGCTGAGATTTGAAGCAGAATTTGGAGGGAGTGTGTTGGCCAAAACGCGCCGTTTCATTAATTGAAACGGGCGGGCCTCAGACTATGTTGTTATCCCCACCCCCAGCTTTCAGGCCCAATGCAATTTCAACGTGATTTTGGTTTCTTTTCTCACCCCCCTGCGCGTTTGTTATTTTTAATAATTGCTGAGTGTTCTGGGCCTTAACCAAAATGCTAAGCGCACCCCCTGGATGCCTGGCCCATCTGGATTATAACTGGGCGTATCTGCTATTCTAACCCCCCTCCCTCATTTTTAATTCATTTTATTTCTTAATTCATTTTAATTTTTACCAATTTTCATTAATTCATAATAAATTCATAAAAAGCCATTTTTAATTCATTCTTTTTACAATATTTTCTTTAGGATGTGTAGAATATTATAAGAAAATAAAATTGCATTTTTATTTTTATTTCATATTTTTTCCATATTTTCTAAATAAATGTCATATTAAATAGTTCATTTCATGCATCATTTTACTAATTTTTGTTCTCTTACGTGCTTTAATATTTTTTGTTCATTCTTTTTATATTGTTTAGATGAGATATTCAACTTGTAGAAATATTTTAGTTCCCATTTTTAGGAATTAATTTTAGGTGATTAAAATAGGTTTGAACATCATGAACAAAACTAGGGTTTTAGATGACAACTTAAGAAGTTTGATTTCATTTCCCTTAGGACTTAGGATTCAACTAGATTAGTTATGGGACTATATGGGCTATGGGTAGCTATTAGATCCCTTAGAGAAAAAGTTAGGACTCCCCTACTGCTATTAATGTTCTGTATATATCTGATTGACTGGTGTGGTGTGCCCTCTGGGGATTATTGCTTGCTTGCTTGGGTATTGGGATTGTCTGGGGACTTGGGAGAGTTGAAGACTTGAGGAGATGGAGACCATTGGAGATCCAAAGACTGAAGATCAACTGTCAGAGTTGAGGAGGAGTTTCTGGCTAGCAGATGCTGAGGAGACTAGGGTTTAGGAGCTAGGCAGAGCTCTAGATTAGAAACCTTGTTTCTCAAACATGGAATGCCTTGTCTGCATCCATCCTTCCTCTATGATTCAAAGTCTCTTTCAAGTATCCACCTCCTTCCTTTGGAAGGATCAGTGAATATATTTGAAAGATAGAACTTTTGAGAGGAGACTTTCTGCTTAATGTTAACAGTTGATGAACCACCATTGGTAGGTAATTAACTGTCTAACATTCATTCACTTCACTCTTGTGACTGATCCCTCATCCTGGAGGTTTGAGCTTGAAGAAAAGCCATTGCAGATGGAAGATAGATGATCAAAGCCCTTGTCTGAAGGCCATGAAGATGGAGATTGAGGCTTGTTGAAGCCTGTAGCTGAATGGAGATTGCTTGAAGCCAGATTCAGAGCTGCTGATGCTGTTTCTTTTGCTGTTGTATTTCATTTGTTGATGTATTGATTGGTTTTCCGGACTGTATTGTTTGCTGTTTACCCTGTTGGGTTGAAAGTGAAGCCTGTTCACTTTCGCCTATTGTTTTCTAGGTTCGAGGTTGAGTGGGACTCCCTTGCCTCGCTTGTATTGTTGCATCCATGCATTTTACCGCTTTACTGTATATATCTGATATTGTTTCTGTTTCTGCCTATCCCGTAGGATCTCTGTTTCTCTCTGTGCAAGAGAGGAGCATGATAGACACTAGGTCTTAACCCATGCATGATAACATTAGGATAGTTTGATTCCCTTCGCAACCGTAGGTTAGAGTTCTGTCTCTTTCTTTCTCAAAACAAACAGAAAAACACATAAAGATTTCAAACACAATAAAAGACACTTCTTTCGTAAAAGAATGTGAACTCATCAAAGTGTCATTTTTGTCCGCTTGGACTCTTAATCAGGAAAAACCCTTTCATAAGGAGATAAAAAAATTGTCAGACAAGCTTGTGTCTTCCGTAGCCCGAACTACGTTTGCTCTGATCTTTCATGCTGTATGAAAGTACGTAGGCATAGGATGCGATATCCTAGCGAGCAACCTTCCCCTCCTTTCCCGTAGGTAGGCGAACTACGTTGACTCTGATTTCTCGTTCCAGGCGGGAATACGTAGGCATAAAGTGCGATACTTTGCCGAGTCATTTTTATTTTCATTTTATTTTCTTTTTAACCTTTGACCTATAGTTTAGATAGAATAACAATCCATACCCGAAAACAAGCGTGGATCCCGTCGAGTACGACGGACGTGAGGGGTGCTAATACCTTCCCCTTGCGTAACCGACTCCCGAATCCAGGTTTTGGTTGCGACGACCATACCTTTCCCGTGTTGTGCGAGGTTTACTCTGAGCGTTTCCTTTCCCTCCCGTGGGATAAATAACGCACGGTGGCGACTCTTCTGTTCAGCCGGCGCCGATTTTCGCAGTAGCGACAGCTGGCGACTCTGCTGGGGATCCAACGTCCCCTGGCTGCTAAGGACTGCGATGGTTCTTATGCATTTGGGATCCAACGTCCCTTGAGAGAGTCAATCCTAACGCTTGTTTTCCCGTCGAGGATTTTGTATGGAGTTATTTCATATTTCTAACCTTGTATTTTCAGCTTTATATATTGATTATTATTGCTGTATTTGGGGTGTGACGGGTGTTCTGATATTGAGAGATAAGCCGGACCTGGGCTTGAGTGCACCTAGAATTAGCGTAGAAAGTAGTGGGCGCGTGCCGGCTTTGCTTGCATTAGTGTCTCATGAAATCTACACTCGGACGAGGTTCTTCTGGTTGGCTTCTTTTTCTACCCTTTGGGTCGAAGGGGTTGTTGGTCAGCTGAATTGTCGACTCCGGGAACCGATCATTTGGAAGTTGGCAGAGTAAGGCCTCTTCAGGATTTGATGATGCCACTCCTTCTGGGAATCGTATCATCAACCCTGAAAGTCTGTGACGCCAACGACCGCATAGGATGCCGTACCTTGTGCCAGTTATAGGGCCACCCACCTGTGAGGGGATTCAGGGTTATGCAGGTAACTAGACTTTCAGACTACCGGTTATTTCTTGATCAGAGATCTTGGTTATTTATGGAGAGTTATGAGGTCTGTCAGAGACCATTTGGAGATGAGTTATGAGGTCTGTCAGAGACCATTTGGAGATGTGTTATGAGGTCTGTCAGAGACCATTTGGAGATGTGTTCTGAGGTCTGTCAGAGACCATTTGGAGAATTCTGAGGTCTGTCAGAGACCAATTGGAGATATGATTTGAGGTCTACCAGAGACCAGTTGGAGTTATGGTTTGAGGTCTGTCAGAGACCAGTATTGGAGCCTTGTATTAGGTCTATCTGAGACCAGGGTTTGATGACTTCTGGATGGTCTATCTGAGACCTTTCTTGATTGGGTTTAGGCTATTCAGCTGCAGCTTTGGTCCCTGTTGCATGATACTTGCATTGCATTGCCTGCATATCCATTACCATTTGCATTTCACTAACGTGTGTCTGTGCTGCAGGTGCATTTGCATTTCCCTAGTTCTAGTGCCCGGACTTCTGAGTATTGATTATGGCTGGTTTGAGGAAAACAGTTGCGTATAAGCTGCCTTCACCTGATATTACTTCTTTGCTTGGTCTGATATCTCTTGCTGATGAAGGGGTTAGGAGAAGCTTCAGAATGAGCCATGGGAGATTACTGGGATTAGTCTGTAAACCCACTGCTGATGAGATGAACGGGCTATACACCTTGATGCAGTTCTATGACCCCGCTTTGAGATGCTTTACTTTTGTTGACTTCATTCTGGGACCTACTATTGAGGAATATGTGGAGTTTACTGAGCTTCCCGTGCAGAACAAAGTTCCCTTCATCCACTCTGCTGCTGAGCCCAAGTTGGAGGACTTAGCCAAGGCCTTGCATATGAACGCTGCAGATCTGTTATTGACTTCTTGGCTTGGGGTGTCAGGTTTCTCTCTGGATTTCTTAGTCGCCAAAGCTCGAGAGTATGCCAAGAACGGTTGTTGGGTGGTTTTCAATGCTATTCTGGCTTTATGCATTTATGGAATCGTGCTGTTTCCTAACTTGCCCAACTTTGTGGATTTGGATGCTTTCTATCTGTTTGCTGCAGGCAACCCAGTGCCAACCTTGATTGGAGACTTCTACCATTCATTGCACTATAAGAATGAAAACCGAAGAGGAAAAGTTGTCTACTGTTGTACTCCTCTGTTGAATATGTGGTTCAAGAGTCACCTTCCCACAAAGGGACCATTTGTAGACAGTGCAACCTCAGCCAGTTGGTCAGAACGCCTGATGAGGCTATCTTCCGAAGACATTGTGTGGTTTGATCGAGACCTGTTGGGATCTGAGCTCATCTTCAGTTGTTCTGGGTACCCTAATGTACCGCTGATAGGAAGAAAAGGGTGTATCAACTACAACCCTTCTCTATTCATTCGTCAGTTCGGATATGCACTGAAGAATCCACCGCAGGAGGAAGAAGTACAGGAATCTCTGTACTTCACCGGGGATGTGAAGGGGGAGTTATTAGCCAAGTTGCAACATGCCTGGACGCGTATTAACCGCAAAGGGAAGCCACTGTTAGGTAAGAACGATTGTCAGGCCTATGCACCTTATAGAGTTTGGATTCAGGAGAGGGCTAGTCAGTTGAGGATGCCGTTTCCAGATGTACCCATTCTTGTTCCCGTTCCGGTAGCAGAGCCGACCACTGTTTCTAGAGAAGTCTACGAGCAAGTTGTGAAGGAAAAGGAAGCTTTGATGAAGATTAACGAAGGGTTAGAACAAGAGTTAGCCCAAGTACGCAGTGAGAAAAACAAGGCCGTATATGCTTTCCAACAACAGATCGAGCTGGTAAACAGGTTAGGAGCTGAGTTGACCGAGGAAAAGAAAAAGCGCGAACGTCTGGGGCAAGAGTTCAGAAGTTCCCATGACATGCTGGAAGCCAAAAAGAAGGCGCTTGACGCAGCACACCGAGAGATATCCTCTTGCAACAAGACTTGGAATGCTACACTCACTAACAACAAGAAGAGGGAAGATAAGCTGAAGCAGCAAATTTCCGACCTCGAGGAGAAGTTGAAGTCTAGCATCAAGAAGTGTGAGGAAGAAGTGATGACCCGGTATAGTGTCCAGCATGCACTGAACAAGGCGATCAAATCCAGAGATGAAGCAGTGTCTCAGAAGCGAAAGTTAGAAGATTGCTTCGGAGAAGCAACATGGGAAGAAACTGCTGAAGATGTACGCCGTGTCCTCAAGAGGAGAAACCAGCTTGTTGAAGGGCTGCTTGATCGACCAAGCCATCCGGAGACCAAGAAGTTGATAGAGGAGTACCAGACTTTTGGGAGGACTTGATCATTTCACGTAGTTATTTGTATGCTTTATTTGCATAGTGCTGACCATCACCAGGATTGTTGGTTGAGGTCATGCCTTCTTTGTACTCTCAGTGATACTGTACCCTGGGCTTATCGATTCTCTCTGCAATATATGAGGCTTTCTATGATTCAGCTCCGATATTCCTATTGTCAGCACTGTCACTGCACCGGCACCTTCGCACTAGAACTGGGGGAATGAACTTCCCTAATGCACAGACACATTGCATTGCATTCATATTCACATTGCATTACAGGTAATCTTTGAATGGTGTCTTATCTCCTGCTCTGTACCAGGTACTTAACAGGATTCCAGATCAACATCCGCACCGCTATTCTACACGCTCCAACTGTCGGAAAGTCATGGACCAAATTCAGAACGAGATGCAGGATGTGCGCGAGAAGCTCGCCCTCTTCATGCAAACCATGGAAGTGATAGCAAAAGGGCAAGAGAATTTGCAGGCCATGGTCCAGCCTCTGTTGGCTCGCAACGCTGGTCATGGTAATGAAGATCATCAGTCTGTCCGGGTTGATACTGCTCATGGAGACGGCACTCCCACGCCAGTGGCTCCGCCCGTGGTCAATATACCTGCCGCTAATGTCAACAACGCTACCGCTGCTGTGAATGGTAACGTTGGAGTGGGGAATGAGACTGCTGTCCATAATGCTGGGCTGGGTGATGTCAATGTGGGAGATAATCTCGGAGGCAATGGCTTTGTTAATACTGGGTTCGGATTCAACGATCAGGGATTCGACAACACTGGCAAGTATGGCTTTAATGCTCAAGGCTTTGGGCAAGATGGGTATGGTATGGTCAATCAGGGTTACGGAGGTTTTGGAAACGGAAACGGTGCTGGATTTATGGCTTGTGGTCCTGCTGGAGGTGTTCAAGGGTACGGCAACAGAGGCCGAGGTCCCGAGATGAACCAGATCAGAGCTGGACGTAATAATGCATATGATGGATACGGGGCTGGAAACGGTATGTGGCAAGAGGATCAGCAGGAGGACGCCTTCTCCGGAGGAGGTTTTGAAGGACCGATGGATGATTCCCAAAAGATTAGAATGCTGGAAGAGCAAATGAAGGGAGTCTTAAACCAAAGTGCTGTGGGATTGGACATGGCAACAATGGGTTTGGTACCTGGCTTGAGGGTGCCAATTAAGTTCAAAGCCCCTGCGTTCGATAAGTACAAAGGAGATACATGTCCGAAAGTGCATGTACGAGCTTATTACAGAAAGATGTCTGCATACTCCACTGATGAAAGAATGCTCATGCATTTCTTTCAGGATAGTCTATCGGGCCCTTCCCTAGAGTGGTACATGGGGTTGGAGCCAGCTGATATCAAGACATGGAAGCAATTGGCGGAGGCATTTGTAGCCCATTACAAGTATAACAGCGACCTGGCACCCAATCGGGTCCAGTTGGCCGGGCTTTCGCAGAAGAAGGGGGAGAGTTTTAAAGAGTACGCGCAAAGGTGGCGCGATATGGCTGCCAGGGTCCGTCCTCCTGTGGAAGATAAAGAAATGAATGATATGTTTGTCGGCACATTCACAGGGTTGTTTCATGATATGCTGTTTCATACTTCTCTGGCCAGTTTTTCAGACCTGATTTTGATGGGGGAAAAGATTGAGCGTAATATTAAACAAGGAAAGTTCCAAGTCGAGGAATCAACTGCATCTGGCAGTAATAGGAAAGCTTATGGTGGGCGCCGTCAGGGCGAAGCCAGCGCGGTATTTGGAGGCCGAGGCCGAGGCCGAGGCAGGGGAAGAAATCAATATCGTCAGCCGCAGCAAGTGTCGAGTGTTACTATTCCCTATCAGCAACAACCAATCCAGCAACAACAACCGGTTCAGCAGCAACCAATGCCACAGCAGCAGCAGCCTCAGCAAGGGGCACAGCAAGCTCAGCGAAGATTCCAGGGTAATAAACCGAGAAGGGTGTTTGAGAAGCCTCCCTCAACCTATGCTGATTTATTGCAGACATTGTTGGGATTGAATCTGGTAGAGAAAAGAACTCTGGCACCGATAACGGGAACTCCCCCGTTCGGCTACGATGCAAATAGACACTGTGAGTTTCATTCTGGGGCCCCGGGCCATGATATAGAAGGTTGTCATGCTTTTAAGCACGTTGTGCAGGATCTTTTGGACAACAAGACTATCAACTTCGGAACGGCAGTTCCGAATATAGTCCAGAAACCCATGCCTAATCATGGGGCGAATGCCGTGCTGACTGAGGAAGGTCTGAATCTGATTATGAATGTTGAAGATTTAAAGACGCCGCTGGGCGAGATAAAGAGCCGACTGTTGCAAGGAGGTGTTTACCCGGGATGTAATGAGTACTGTTTAGATTGTTGGGCCCTGGCTGGGGGGTGTGAGGATTTGAAGAAAGGCATTCAGGCCTTAATTGATGAAGGTATATTGCAGTTTGATCGAGCGGCAACTGATGAGCCTGCAGGGGCAGTGGTGGATAATCGGAGTGATGTGGCCACAGTGACGATTCCGCGGAAGACGATCACTATCGCAGCACCAGCTCAGCGGCCACCGATTACTATAACTAAAGCCGGGCCAATCCCGTATGAGAACACGAAAGTAGTCCCATGGTCATATGGGCTAGAGGTGTATTGTGACGGGATAAAGATTGATGTCAACAAGCAGTCAGCGGAGATTGTGGATAATGTTGTTGGTGCAGGAGGCATGACGAGGAGCGGCAGGATCTTTATATCTCCTGAAGTGGAGGCTGAAAGGCTAGCGAAAGGAAAAGGGAAAGCGGTTGAGAATGTTCCGGTACAAGCAAATGAAAAAGAAGCAGCGTCTAAGGATGTAGAAGAATTCATGCGCTTGATTCGGAAAAGTGATTATAAAATTGTGGAGCATCTGCAGCAAACGCCATCCAAAATATCTATCTTGTCATTGCTGTTGTGTTCGGAAGCTCACAGGAACGCTTTGCTGAAAGTCCTGGACACTTCTTTTGTACCCCAGGACGTCTCCGTAAATCAGCTAGAAGGAGTATTGGCACATGTGAATGCAGGCCACAGTCTGGGCTTTACTGATTTTGACTTAACTCCGAAGGGTAGAGATCATAATATGGCATTACACGTGTCTGTGGAGTGTAGGGGATCAGTAATGTCGCACGTATTGGTTGACACTGGATCGTCTTTGAATGTGCTGCCCAAGAAGGCGATGATGAAGCTGGATGTTCGAGGAATTTTGTGTACACCCAGCGATTTGGTAGTCAGAGCGTTTGACGGCACGCGGAGAACAGTCTTCGGATCGATTACTTTGCCTCTGCAAGTGGGGCCGGAAGTGTTTGCAACTGAGTTTTATATCATGGATATACAGCCTGCGTACAGCTGCTTGCTGGGAAGACCCTGGATTCATGGGGCAGGGGCAGTCACGTCTACCCTGCATCAGAAGTTAAAGTATATGGTCGGAGACAGCGTAGTCACCGTGTGCGGAGAAGAAGACATCCTGGTCAGCCATCTATCTTCGTTTAAATATGTGGAAGTCGACGGGGAGATCCATGAGACACCATGCCAGGCATTCGAAGGTTTGCGCATCAAGGACAAAGGTCCAGGGCCGAGCAAAGTGCCAGAGATAGCTGTCTCATCATATAAAGAAGCTCAAGCGCTAGTGGAAGCAGGAGAAGCCAAGGGCTGGGGCAAAGTACTGGACATTCCTGTGAAAATGGACCGGTTCGGGCTGGGGTACCGACCGTCGTCGTCCACTCCTTCCGTGGGGGCCCCTCATTTCAGAAAGTCAATCACCATCTCTGCCAGTGGAGTATGTCATGAAACTGTCAATGCTGCTTCGGAATCGGACGAAGGAGACAGCGACTGTGATATGGATGCCTGGATTCAGCCAAGCACGCCAGGACAAGGACTGTGCAACTGGTCTATTCAGGAGCTTGTTCCTGTGACTTTTAAACAGTAATGCTTTGCTTTATTAATTGTTGAATAATCTGATGTCTTGCCCGGGGCATCAGGATTTGCTTAGGGCTGTGTTGTTATAAACATTGCGTGTTAATCATTAAATAAATGGCGTTTTTTCATGTGCAAATACTGTAATCTCTGTCTTTCCTGTTTTGTATTTTTCAATAAAATGGCAACGTGGTTATCTGCTTTATACGCATTTTGAAGCACTTAACCATTCCTTTTGCAGGATAACATTTTCAGATGACATCCTTGAGCCACCTATGACTCGTCCCGACTTCGAGCACCCGGTATTCCAGACCGAAGAAGAGGTTGTCGAAGATAGCGACGTTCCTGAGGAACTGTCTTGGTTGGTGAAGCAAGAGGAAAGAGCCATTCTGCCTCACGACGAGGTCATCGAGATTATCAATTTGGGGTCGGAAGGGGTTGAGAAGAATATTCGTATTGGAGCCGCACTGCAGAGTGATATCAAGTGAAGACTGGTTGAAATGCTCCGAGAGTATAATGATGTATTCGCTTGGTCGTATCAAGATATGCCAGGGCTCGATACAGATATGGTTGTGCACCGCCTGCCACTGAAAGAAGACTGCCCGCCTGTCAAACAAAAGCTTCGCAGAACTCGACCAGATATGGCAATGAAGATCAAAGAGGAGGTTCAGAAACAGTGGGACGCTGGTTTCCTGGCTGTGACGAAGTATCCCTCATGGGTTGCTAACATCGTACCAGTGCCAAAGAAAGATGGCAAGGTTCGGATGTGCGTGGATTATAGAGATTTGAATAAAGCAAGCCCAAAAGACGATTTTCCACTTCCTCACATTGACGTGTTAGTTGATAATACCGCTCAATACTCTGTATTCTCCTTCATGGATGGCTTTTCAGGCTATAATCAAATTAAAATGGCGCCAGAGGATATGGAGAAGACTACTTTCATAACGCCTTGGGGAACATTTTGCTACAAAGTGATGCCCTTTGGTTTGAAAAATGCTGGGGCAACATATCAGCGTGCAATGACGACTCTCTTTCATGACATGATGCATAAAGAGATCGAAGTTTATGTTGACGATATGATTGCTAAATCCCAGACGGAGGAAGAGCATCTGGTGAATCTGTTGAAGTTGTTTAAAAGACTTAGGAAGTTCAGGCTGAGGCTGAACCCTAACAAATGCACCTTCGGGGTGAGATCGGGTAAACTGCTGGGGTTTATCGTAAGCGAAAGAGGAATAGAGGTCGATCCTGCTAAAATAAAAGCGATTCAAGAAATGCCGACGCCTAAAACAGAGAAAGAGGTGCGCGGGTTTTTAGGGAGGTTGAACTACATTGCCCGGTTCATATCTCACCTAACGGCCACGTGTGAACCATTATTCAAGCTGTTGAAGAAAGATCAAGCTGTAACGTGGAACGAAAATTGTCAAAAGGCGTTCGACAAAATAAAGAGGTATCTGCAGGAGCCTCCTATTTTGATACCCCCGGTGGCAGGTAGACCCTTGATAATGTATTTGACGGTTCTTGAGGGAAGCATGGGTTGTGTTCTCGGTCAACACGACGAGACGGGGAGAAAAGAGCATGCAATCTACTACTTGAGTAAGAAATTTACAGACTGTGAATCTCGATACTCCATGCTGGAGAAAACTTGTTGCGCGCTAGCCTGGGCCGCCAAGCGTTTGAGGCAGTACATGCTGAATCATACAACCATGCTCATCTCGAAGATGGATCCAATCAAGTATATATTCGAAAAGCAGGCGTTGTCAGGTAGAATTGCCCGTTGGCAGATGGTCTTGACTGAATATGATATTCAATACGTCTCGCAAAAGGCTATAAAGGGGAGTGTGCTGTCTGAGTATCTGGCGGAGCAGCCTATTGAAGAATACCAATCGATGAGATTTGATTTTCCTGACGAGGATATCATGTACTTAAAGATGAAGGATTGCGAAGAACCGTTGCCAGACGAAGGACCAGAGCCGGGGTCCCAGTGGAAGATGATATTTGATGGAGCTGTGAATGCTTACGGTAGCGGAATAGGGGCAATTATCACTACGCCGCACGGGTCGCACATCCCGTTTACTGCCCGATTGACCTTTGCCGTTACCAACAATGAGGCCGAATACGAAGCTTGTATAATGGGGCTTGAAGAAGCCATTGATTTGCGAATCAAACATCTAGACGTATACGGAGACTCAGCTCTAGTGGTGAATCAGATCAAAGGGGAATGGGAGACACGGCAGCCTAATTTGATACATTACATGAATTATGCAAGGAGATTGTTTCCTTTCTTCGACAAGGTTGAATTGCATCACGTACCGCGGGCAGAAAATCAAATGGCTGACGCCCTTGCCACCTTGTCTTCCATGTACAAGGTCAACTTCTGGAACGAAGCTCCCCAAATTACTATCTCTCGGTTGGACAGGCCAGCTTATGTATTCGCCATTGATGAAGCATCTGATGACAAACCATGGTATTTTGATATCCTTAATTTCCTGAAGAATAAAGAGTATCCGGCTGGGGCATCCAGTCAAGATCAGAAGACTCTCAGGAGATTAGCGGGTAATTTCTATTTGAACCCGGATGGCGTCTTATACAGAAGGAACCACGACTTGGTGTTGTTGCGTTGTGTAGACGAGAAAGAGGCAAAGCTTCTCATGGAGGAAATTCACGAAGGTGCTTTTGGTACGCATGCTGGTGGACATGCTATGACGAGAAAACTGCTGAGGGCAGGTTATTTTTGGCTGACGATGGAAACTGATTGTTTCAAGTTTGCAAGGAAGTGCCACAAGTGCCAAATCTATGCTGACAAAATACACGTGCCCCCGAGTCCTCTGAATGTGATGTCATCTCCATGGCCATTCTCGATGTGGGGAATCGATATGATCGGAAAGATTGAGCCGACAGCTTCTAATGGGCATCGGTTCATCCTAGTCGCAATCGATTATTTCACCAAGTGGGTGGAAGCGGCGTCTTACGCAAATGTAACGAAGCAAGTGGTGGCTAGATTCATCAAGAGAGATATCATTTGCCGATATGGGATTCCCGAGCGGATAATCACGGATAATGGTTCTAATCTGAACAACAAAATGATGAAGGAGCTCTGTCAGAATTTCAAGATCGAACATCACAACTCCTCCCCTTACCGACCCAAGATGAATGGCGCTGTCGAAGCGGCCAATAAGAATATCAAGAAGATCGTCCAGAAAATGGTGGTGACCTATAAGGATTGGCACGAGATGCTACCTTTCGCTTTGCACGGTTATCGTACGACGGTACGCACATCAACCGGGGCAACCCCGTTCTCGTTAGTATACGGAATGGAAGCGGTACTACCATTGGAAGTTGAGATCCCTTCTTTGAGGGTATTGCGAGACGTTCAGCTGGACGAGGCAGAATGGGTAACGAATAGATTGAACCAACTGAGTTTGATGGATGAGAAGAGGCTAGCTTCTCTGGCATACGGTCGTTTGTACCAAAGACGAATGAAGAAAGCGTACGACAAGAAGATACTTCCGCGAAGCTTTCAGACGGGCGACCTTGTGCTGAAAAGGATTCTCCCGCCGCAAACAGATCACAGGGGCAAGTGGACCCCCAACTACGAAGGTCCATACGTTGTCAGTAAGGTCTTTTCAGGAGGAGCTTTATTGTTGTCCACCATGGATGGAGAAGACTTTGCGTCACCTGTGAATTCGGACGCAGTTAAAAAATACTTTGCTTAAAATAGACCCGCTGGACAAAAAAAGAGAGTCCAGGCAAAAATGGGGCATCCTGGCGAACCAAAAACAGAATGAAAGGTTCGGGCAAAAGTTAGGGATAAAATTGAAAAAGTGTACACCCGCGAAGTTGAAAACCTACACTGGGCGGCTTCGGCAAAAAAGGGTATCCCGGTGAACTGAAAACCCGTAAAGGGCGGTTCACGCAAAAGTTAGGGATGTGGAAAGCAAATGACTGCGGTCCGAATTTGATATTTCAATGAGCATCAATGCGGGAGAATACATTTGAGGAGTCAGTTATCGGATACAATCTTTTCAGAAGTGGGGATACCGGGAAAGCATTAGAGTCGGACGAGTCATGGGAGGATCAGTTCGTGGTGTTCATCTGCATCCAGTTGCCGACATGTGTACAAAATTTAATTTGTCAATATTTATGCTTCTTGTGAATACTTGCATACTTGTATATTTGCTTTGCGTAGCTTCCTCATTTCAGGAGTTACATCCCGTGTACAAAAACTCCGCCCATTCAGGGGCCCGATCAATGAAATATGTTATTCAGTACTTGATGCCTGTTCTTTACCGTTTTGTGCATGATTAACGCCTAAGTTTGATGAAACTAGCATGAGTATAACATCACTGGCCCTTGCCGACAATTGCTAAAGCTTTGAATTAACTGAGTGTAACGTCACTAACCTGAATTGATTTGATTGCATAGGCTTGTCGTGTCTTGTTTGTGTTGTTGCAGGTTTCATAACCATGCGAGGAGGATGATTAAAAGATTGTGTTAACGAAAGACTTGATCCCCACGCAGGTCATGCGTGTTATTCCTGAAGAAGGATAGAATTCCCCAGCTAGCCGTAGCTTATCCAAAGGACGTGCTCCAGAAAAGTTATTCGTCCTCAGCAGAGTTTGGCGATTCTAAGATCGTGAGGCTGTATTCAGACAGGTTCATCTTTCCCCGCAGGGTCATGCGCTCTCCCCCAGTGGAGTCAGTTAATTTTCCCCAAGAGAATCATCCCATCCCCAGCGGAGTTCTCTTTTCAGCAAGTGTTCTTTCCTTCCAGTGGAACTCGAAGATCAAGACTCTCCCAGGCAGAGTCGATGGTGGGTCCTGTCATTTATTTTGTCAGAGATACTGGTGATATCAGTTCACGTTCCAGCAGAAAGTCTGAGCATACTATGCGCATTTGCTACTCCCCAACAAAGTTATATTCCCCAGCAGGGGGTTACCTCAACAAGGTGTTTGGCGAGTTCCCAATTTCCCAGCAGGAGATGACTTCACCCTTCCAGCATTTATTTTGCTGGAATAATTCTGTAGCATCTGGCTATTCCCGGCGGAGTCGACATCACCTCCCAGCATTTATTTTGCTGAAGCAGTTTCTGTACGTTAGCAGTTCAGGTGGAGAGAACACTTGCTCAAATGAACAATCAAGCATTCAAGATTTCGGCATGAGCCATCTAATGTCAGTTTTGGCTGTATTCCCCACAGAGTTAGCATGATGAGATTCTCTTTGTCACTAGCAGAGTCATTTATGCAAATGGCTCTTATTTTCCCCGCCAGAGTTGCCAGGATAAGTGTCTCCTTATCACCAAGCAGAGTTTGTTTGTCATCAACGGGTTCCATGAATCATAATTTTAGAGGCCACCGCCGGTTATCAGAGCAGGCGTCCGTTAGTTGGTTTCCAGACATCCCCAGTAGAGTCCGCCTCAAAGCCGCTGTCACGTCAGTGCTAAGAAGTTTGTGGTTGAGGATCGTTGGAGAACTAAGTCCTGACGCGGACAATTTACTCCTGGATTGACGGGATTTCTTCAGAAGTGGGCGTCCTAACGTGGACAAGTTATTTCCCCAGTGGGTCGAGGGTGTGAGTCCTTACGTGGACAAGTTTTATTTCCTCAGCGGGTCGAAGACGCCTGAATCCTAACGTGGACATATCAGGACGAGATCAGTGTCCTGACGCGGACAAATCAAAGAAACTATTATTCCTAACGTGGAGAAGGGGGTCCTAACGTGGAAGATGTAGTCCTTACGCGGACGTATCAGAAGTAGTTCCTTACGTGGAAATGACAGCATTCCTGACGTGGAAAGTATGGAGTCCTTACGTGGACAGGTTAAAATAGCATTCCTTACGTGGAAGAAAGATGGTTTCCTTACGTGGAAAGACGAATTTATTCCTTACGTGGAAAGAAGTTGGTATTCCTTACGTGGAAAGATTGAGTCCTTACGCGGACATATTGAGATGGCATTCCTCACATGGAAAAATTAGTCCTGACGCGGACAAATCGCGAAGAAGTTGGTATTCCTTACGTGGAAAGATTGAGTCCTTACGCGGACATATTGAGATGGCATTCCTCACATGGAAAAATTAGTCCTGACGCGGACAAATCGCGAAGAAGTTGGCATTCCTTACGTGGAAAGATCAGAGTCCTTACGTGGACCTATCAAGAGCATTCCTTACGTGGAAAGAGGAGATTCTTTACGTGGAAAGATTGAGTCCTCACGCGGACATATCAAGATTGAAATGGATTATTCCTGACGTGGAAGAGATTGAGTCCTGACGCGGACAGATCAGAGAAGTTATTCCTGACGTGGAAGAATGATTTACTCCTTACGTGGACAGATTCAAGAAGAGTGGAGTCCGGACGTGGACAGGTTCAGAACCAAAATTGTATTCCTAACGTGGAAGGATTGGAGTCCTGACGCGGACGTATCAAGTGGTATTGGAATCCTTACGTGGACAGAGTGGTATAGTTCTCCTTATGTGGAGAGAAGATTGTTTCCTGACATGGAAAGATGAAAGGGTTAGTCCTGACGCAGACAGATACAGAAGAGATGATTCCTAACGTGGACAGGTGTTCCTCCTAACGTGGAAGAATGTTATTCCTAACGTGGACGATTCAGTTTATCGGAAATGCGGACGAGTTATCCCCAGCGGAGTTGCTGAGATTTTCTGAGTTAACAGCAAATGGAATCCTAACGTGGACAGGTTCTAGTTGAGATTTCTTCGTATTGGTGACAGACAGAGTCCTAACGTGGACAAGCAAGCAAGCAAGCAAGCTGTGATGATAGAATCCTCTTCAGAACGATGAAGACAATCCCCAGCACGGTCGCGCGAGATCAGTGGGTTACTGTAACAGTCAGATCCAGCTGATGAATGTCGTTCCCCAAGCAGAAGCGCAATTTAGTTTTGCGGTTGGCAAATTTCTGGTTTCACTAGTATTCAACCGTCTCGTACCGCGAATGTCTGAAGGCTCCGGGCTCTTCACCCAATCGGGTCCAAGTCGCTTGAATAGGGGCAGCTGTTGCACCCTAAAATTTGCCCAACCTCATTCTTTGGTTTATGTTTCATTATCATTAGCATTTGCATATAGAGTCATGTACATAGACTAACCATCTGCATAGCATAAGCATAGCAAGTCATTCAACAGGGGACCAATCATGATTCTCATCTCTAGAGGCCTATCAAGAGGTTATTATTCCAATTCAATCTCATTCAAGTCATCAGGAAAGAATTTGAAAGCAAAGAGTTCAGCAGATCAAGCCTTGAGTCCATCTCCTAGCTGAGGGTATCTGAGGACCAACAAGAGGGTTGTGAGCTGTGAAGTGAAGGCATGGAGAGTATCTAAGCATTATGAGAGGCTTATAAAGTCATTTGGAGAAGAAAACAAGTTGTAGATGAGAGCACAAGAGCTATAGTTGAAGACAGTCAACTAGGGTTTCATCTGGGTCAACCCTAGGTCAACCCTAGGTCAATTGACTGATTTAAGGGGCATTCAAGTCTATTGGAGAGGTGTGGGGTTCATCATTGGACATATGAAGAAGGATGTGGAGATATGACAAGGAGAATTCAAGAGAAATCAAGGAGAAGAGGAGTTACTAAATTAGGGTTTCTCTGTAAAATTCCCTAGTTTAGGTCAAATTTCCAAGCAAGATAAGTCAAAATGCTAGCTTCAAATGGCTTCCTGGCCAACATGAAACTTGTAGAGGATCTCAAGACCTTTAATTTGAGTGGTGGAAGACCTCAAGGAGATTTATAGAACTCAAGTTATGGTCCTTGCAAGTTACAGGTCATCTGAGGTATCTGAATTTTTGTCTGTGAAAGTGACTTGACTTCCAAGCTAGTTTTGCCCCTCAAGGAGATTTCAAATTAATTCTTGGTCAACATAAGAATTGTTCCTCATTGTCTTAGCTTTCTAGAATGGTATAGTATGCCTTCATATGATGTGGAGAACTCAACTTATGGTCTTAGCAAGCAAAGGGTATTTTGGGCATTTGTGAATTACAGGTCATTTTAACCTATGTCCAAAACTCATACAAGGAGGACTCAAATGGAAAAACTTACAACATCAAACTTGCTCCAAATGGGATTTTAAGTCTAGAAAGAAGGTCACAAATTATTGGATAAGCTCATAACATGAAGTTGCATAATTGGTCAAAAGTTGAACTAAAATGGCTTATAAAGTGAATAAATTCAAGATGGAAAATGGTTTGGGAGATTTCTAAGTCCAAATGGAGACTTCCAATATATGATTTTGAATGGAAAAGCAATTCTAAGAACAATGGTTCAAACACTTTTTTGAGTTTAGAAGGGAAAAAGAAAGTTATCTTTGGTTACTTGTAATTGAAGAAACATAACCAAAATGGATCAAAGTTGGAAAGCAAGGGAATGTGCAAGATGGATCTAGAATGTTCATATGAGGTCTATATATTCATGAAATGAGCATTGATCAAGGGTTGGCCTCATTTGCACCAAGAATTTCACAAACTTTCTCATTCTTTCTCTTTGAAGTTTCATTCCAATCTCACAAATTCTTCACCAAATCTTCATCATAATCAACTTTCTCATACTGTTTCATCATCATAGATCCCAATTCAATCAAGAATCAAGTGTGAATCATCCATTTTCGAGCACTTTCTTCATCATCATCAAAATTGAAGTTTCCATTGGACAGCATAATTCAAGCAAGGAATCACCAAAATATTGCATACAGAATTGAGTACTGAGTTTGTGGATCAAGATCCAAGTCTCAAAAGCCTCAGATCCTCAATCTTCCATAGCTGTTTTCAAGCTTTTGCACCAGGTATGTTTTCATTCAAACTGCTTGATCTAGGTAGTTAGGCATCTTGTTGTTAGTTTAGACATAATGTAGGAGGTTAGGAGAACAATTAGGATGAATTAGGAGTGATTTGGTGATAATTGTTAGCAGGTGCCATAAGCTGTTAGGGTTTAAATCTCTTAGGTTAATGCATTAGAATGTTAGTTTGATGGATCAGATTAATTACCATTAGTTGTAGGTTAGCTTAGTGCAAGTTTGAGGGAGAATCGTGATGGTGCATCTCAGTGTACTTCCATGGTGACCAGACCTTGGCTTGATCGGGTTGAAAGTTGTGATGAGTTTCAGACTGAATTAGTGCCCTAGACGTGTAGAGGGAGAGTTGTAGAGTAATTTTCATGTTTACATCGTGTGGATTGGTTGCCTGTAGAGTGAGAACAGATTGGTGTAAGGCTGGTTCGTGCATGAGCTCTCATGGAGATGAAACCCTAATTTCAGTTGATCCAAGGAAAGAGACATAATCTGGTCCGTTCCTTTGGCGTTGGACTTTTGACTTATAGGGAGATCGGACGGCTGAGATTTGAAGCAGAATTTGGAGGGAGTGTGTTGGCCAAAACGCGCCGTTTCATTAATTGAAACGGGCGGGCCTCAGACTATGTTGTTATCCCCACCCCCAGCTTTCAGGCCCAATGCAATTTCAACGTGATTTTGGTTTCTTTTCTCACCCCCCTGCGCGTTTGTTATTTTTAATAATTGCTGAGTGTTCTGGGCCTTAACCAAAATGCTAAGCGCACCCCCTGGATGCCTGGCCCATCTGGATTATAACTGGGCGTATCTGCTATTCTAACCCCCCTCCCTCATTTTTAATTCATTTTATTTCTTAATTCATTTTAATTTTTACCAATTTTCATTAATTCATAATAAATTCATAAAAAGCCATTTTTAATTCATTCTTTTTACAATATTTTCTTTAGGATGTGTAGAATATTATAAGAAAATAAAATTGCATTTTTATTTTTATTTCATATTTTTTCCATATTTTCTAAATAAATGTCATATTAAATAGTTCATTTCATGCATCATTTTACTAATTTTTGTTCTCTTACGTGCTTTAATATTTTTTGTTCATTCTTTTTATATTGTTTAGATGAGATATTCAACTTGTAGAAATATTTTAGTTCCCATTTTTAGGAATTAATTTTAGGTGATTAAAATAGGTTTGAACATCATGAACAAAACTAGGGTTTTAGATGACAACTTAAGAAGTTTGATTTCATTTCCCTTAGGACTTAGGATTCAACTAGATTAGTTATGGGACTATATGGGCTATGGGTAGCTATTAGATCCCTTAGAGAAAAAGTTAGGACTCCCCTACTGCTATTAATGTTCTGTATATATCTGATTGACTGGTGTGGTGTGCCCTCTGGGGATTATTGCTTGCTTGCTTGGGTATTGGGATTGTCTGGGGACTTGGGAGAGTTGAAGACTTGAGGAGATGGAGACCATTGGAGATCCAAAGACTGAAGATCAACTGTCAGAGTTGAGGAGGAGTTTCTGGCTAGCAGATGCTGAGGAGACTAGGGTTTAGGAGCTAGGCAGAGCTCTAGATTAGAAACCTTGTTTCTCAAACATGGAATGCCTTGTCTGCATCCATCCTTCCTCTATGATTCAAAGTCTCTTTCAAGTATCCACCTCCTTCCTTTGGAAGGATCAGTGAATATATTTGAAAGATAGAACTTTTGAGAGGAGACTTTCTGCTTAATGTTAACAGTTGATGAACCACCATTGGTAGGTAATTAACTGTCTAACATTCATTCACTTCACTCTTGTGACTGATCCCTCATCCTGGAGGTTTGAGCTTGAAGAAAAGCCATTGCAGATGGAAGATAGATGATCAAAGCCCTTGTCTGAAGGCCATGAAGATGGAGATTGAGGCTTGTTGAAGCCTGTAGCTGAATGGAGATTGCTTGAAGCCAGATTCAGAGCTGCTGATGCTGTTTCTTTTGCTGTTGTATTTCATTTGTTGATGTATTGATTGGTTTTCCGGACTGTATTGTTTGCTGTTTACCCTGTTGGGTTGAAAGTGAAGCCTGTTCACTTTCGCCTATTGTTTTCTAGGTTCGAGGTTGAGTGGGACTCCCTTGCCTCGCTTGTATTGTTGCATCCATGCATTTTACCGCTTTACTGTATATATCTGATATTGTTTCTGTTTCTGCCTATCCCGTAGGATCTCTGTTTCTCTCTGTGCAAGAGAGGAGCATGATAGACACTAGGTCTTAACCCATGCATGATAACATTAGGATAGTTTGATTCCCTTCGCAACCGTAGGTTAGAGTTCTGTCTCTTTCTTTCTCAAAACAAACAGAAAAACACATAAAGATTTCAAACACAATAAAAGACACTTCTTTCGTAAAAGAATGTGAACTCATCAAAGTGTCATTTTTGTCCGCTTGGACTCTTAATCAGGAAAAACCCTTTCATAAGGAGATAAAAAAATTGTCAGACAAGCTTGTGTCTTCCGTAGCCCGAACTACGTTTGCTCTGATCTTTCATGCTGTATGAAAGTACGTAGGCATAGGATGCGATATCCTAGCGAGCAACCTTCCCCTCCTTTCCCGTAGGTAGGCGAACTACGTTGACTCTGATTTCTCGTTCCAGGCGGGAATACGTAGGCATAAAGTGCGATACTTTGCCGAGTCATTTTTATTTTCATTTTATTTTCTTTTTAACCTTTGACCTATAGTTTAGATAGAATAACAATCCATACCCGAAAACAAGCGTGGATCCCGTCGAGTACGACGGACGTGAGGGGTGCTAATACCTTCCCCTTGCGTAACCGACTCCCGAATCCAGGTTTTGGTTGCGACGACCATACCTTTCCCGTGTTGTGCGAGGTTTACTCTGAGCGTTTCCTTTCCCTCCCGTGGGATAAATAACGCACGGTGGCGACTCTTCTGTTCAGCCGGCGCCGATTTTCGCAGTAGCGACAAATTGCACTCTATTTAATCTCACTTTATTTAATCGTACTTTATTTAATTGCACTTTATTTAATCGCACTTTATTTACCATGTCTGTTTATGGTTCCATGTCCGGCTAAATCTTAGAGGTTAGGATGTGAAGATCATAGTTAAAATGGTATTCCATACGGCTATCGATAGAATCACTTAGGGGTTATTTTGACTTTTAACACATATTTTCTGCACTTAAAATTTGTTGGGTAAGATCGAAAGTCGTCCAACCTTTAGTTAAACTTGCTTAGTCTTAACTGTTCAAAGAAAGCGAAAACGCTTGGTCCAGTTAAGTAGGAATCTTTAATACTTTAGAAAAACGATTTTAAAACTATTTTTGGACGCGTTTATAGGTTTAAAGTCCGATTCGTATGAACCACTTTTTGTTAGAAATTCCCGGTCAAAATTCTTTTCAACTAAGTTAAGAAACTATATTTCTTAAAAATAGGTTTATTACTTTAACGCAATGCGCGCCTTTTTATAAGTGAGAGTAAGAGGGATTGACTAGGGGATAAACTTGGTTCTGAATACGTGAAAGCGACAGTTCCTGTTAAATTAGTTCTTTTCACGAGTAAAAAACACTACCGCATAAGACGCTCTATTTATATGCACTTGGAATACTACCCAACTATGTGAATTACATCCAAGCCTGTTGTTTTAATATTAAATTTATTCTCGCACTTTAATTTTACTTTGCACAATCCAATTCCCAATTGATTTGTCTTAGATAAACACCGTAACAATAGTAATCGATAGATTGACGTTTGGTCTCTGTGGGATCGATAATCTTTTGTATTACTCTGACGCTATTCGTATACTTGCGAGTCGTGCATCATGATCCCCGCAAGGTATAAACCTAAATATGAGAGGGATAGAGGAACCAAAACATGATCTTGTTTGTGATGCAAAGATGCAAATGAGATGTGGCAAACCTTAGGGGTAAAAATTAGGGTATCACAGTTGCCCCTATTTAAGTTTCTTTTATCCAGAGATATGAAGATTGACATCTTTGTCTTGACAAGATACAAGATACTTAAACACAAAAACCAATTTTTAGCCTTGAGATGCCACAAGATGATATGAACGCAAAGGATAAAATTCTCTGCGGGGAAGCTTAAAACAAAAGATTTACGATAAATTGAGTGAGATGACATGAAAAGACACGCTGGAGAACACAAGCTATTTCTAGAGATTTGTCAAGGTGACAAGAAGTATCCATCGATAGTTGAAAAGAGAGGTACAAGACCTGGGAAGACGAGTAGTGACATCCAAGAATGGCATTGGATTGAAACTACGAACGAGACAAAAGTATGCCAATAGATGTACAAGAATGGAACTGGACAACGATAAGGAAAAAACAACAGCGTCATCCAAGAATAGCACTGAATAAAGGTGAAAACACTCTATTGGGGGTAGGATATCCAAGAATGGTATTGGATGAAAGGAACTACAGAATTTAATAATGGCATTGAATAGGGAAACAACAAACATCAGAGACATCCAAGAATGGCATTGGACGGAGACAAACTCAACTGATGATATATCAATCAACATCCAAGAATAACATTGGATGGAAACAAACTTCCGTTTGAATAACTTCACTGAGGACATCCAAGAATGGCATTGGATGAAAAAGGTAATCATCAGAGATATCCAAGAATAATATCGGACTCAGTTGAAGAAAAGATATCCAAGAATGGAATTGGACAGAAGAAATCACAACGTTCAAGAATGGCATTGAATGAAGTGAGACAAGTTCTGGAAAATACATCAGGAGTATCCAAGAATGTTATTGGATAAAAAGAATTCACGATATCCAAGACTGGAATTAAATAAAGTGAGAAACAAATTTAAGGAATGGCTCTGAAAGTAAAGGTAAATCACTACATTCAGGAATGACATTAAATGATAGTGAGCAAGACATCCAGGAATGACACTGAATGCAAAGAAGAAAACTCATTCAGGAGTGGAACTGAATGAACAATTAAAACTTGTAGGAATAACACTGAAAGATATCCAAGAAAATCTGTTGGGGATTACAAAAGAGGGACAAGACTTCCAGGAATAGCTTTGGGAGAAACAAAAGGAACAAGATATTCAGGAATGGCATTGGAGATCAAAAGCGACAGACATCCAAGAATGGCACTAGAGTGAAAGAATACAAAGATCCAGAATAACATTGGAATGGAAGAAGACAAACATCTAACAACAACACTAGATGCACAGGGAAACGATAACATTTAGTAATGGCACTGAATGAAAAGACAGGTAAATGTTTTGGTAGGCGCCAAGTAAGTTGGACTTCGATCACAAGGTAAGATGTTGATAGCAACAAGACCTCGGGAAATGCACATGAGCGCGAAACACACTTCGAGCTATGGGAATCTTCCTATGTATGATATATGAATGATTTATGCATGTTATGCTGATGATTGGGATGATTGAGATATACTCTTTTGTGAGGGAAGAATGGAACTCTGATTCCTCAACACAGAGAACACTGCCAACTCTGCTTGGAGAGAAGATGTTGAACATATCTCTGTCACTCTATTGAATTGTATCATGCTGATAGTCCTTTGAGGAAAGACATCATGAGGATTCTTGAAAAAGACTGCCCCAAATTGATTGACTTATGAGGATAAACTAATCATGGCTTCAACTTGACTACTGCAGGGGAAAATGATCATGGATTTAATTCTTGAAATGAATGCTGAGGATAAACTAATCATGGCTTCAATTCTTGAATGTTGAGGAGGCTAAACTCAGTACGGGTCTTGAAAGAGATCTTCTAGTTAACCAATTCTGAGAACAACTTGCACTGAGCAACAAATCTTGAACTAATTCACAACCGGATCTAGAAGTAACGTGCCCCTAATAGGATCACTGACCAAGTTTCTCAACTGTTTGAAATTTCTTGATGAGGAAAGTTTGTCTGCAAATAAAATTATTCAAACATGGTAATTTTAATGCAAAGTTCATGTAATTTTGAAATCAAAAACCACTTTTGGAATGATATTATTGATGAATAACAAATTAATCGCTTGTTAAAACACGATGGTTTAGACATTCAAAATGAAAGAGAAATCAAAGGTAAGACATCAAAACAAATGATTGACAACAATGTTAGGAGTAAATTTGTGTAACCTTATTGTAGTATGGTTTCAAAAGAAACCTGACTTTAATTAGGTCTTCTGAGGGTTGTAACGTGATATGGTTCACGACTTTCAAAACAAAGGAAATAGGCTCAAAGTTTATTTGTACCCAACCCATTCTTCGTGATGATCTTCAGTCCTATGTTCAGTTAATTCAACCTATGCATTTAGATTCCAAGCGATTTTGGAATTGTAACACATTTATGATGATGACTCAAGAGCCAAGGGATTTTTTTTTTGAGTTGACAGTCACTTTTTCTTACAACATTTTGTTTTTTTTATGAGGACCTCGATCAACTCGTTTTGTCTTTGAGGATTTTGGTAACCTCTTGATTGATTTTTTTCTTATCCCTATATTTTGAGTCGATTTGAATTTTAACAACCCTAGTGACAAGTAGGATTAAAAATACAAATGGAGAAATAAAATGATGAAAAATATGGAGGTCAAACTATTAAAAATAGATCCCTGTTTTTAAAATCATAAATGCTTTAAGACATTGTTAAAATAAGGGGAATGCATTATATTTGGTCATGTGGAGACAAAGTAAAATGAGTTAGTTAACAACGACGAAATGTTAAAAGAGAGAAACAAACCAAAGAGCCTTCTTCTTAGAGAATTCTTTTTCCAAATTATCTATTTCTACCACATTATTTGAAATTTTACAAATGTCTTCTGATTTCAGAGATATATTTTTGGACACACCCAAAATGCATTAAATGTTATAATATTCTGGAGATATATTTGCTGAACAATTTTAAATTTTAAACATTCAGAACATGTCACCCACAATCCATTTACATTTGAATTGTTCCAGAGATGCATCTACGAAAATATTCCAAAGATACATCTCCAAATTGTATGAGAACAAGTTTTTTTATAACGAGTTGTGTATCTGTTTTTAGATGAAGTATAAAGCACGGTCTCGAATAAAAAAATAGACGTACAAATTAATAAAAGACTAATATTGCGTGTGTCAAAAATAATATAGCAATATAATAGTAAAATATCGTACAACATGAGATCCAAAATGTAGTAACAATGTCATAAATAAAGTACAAACTATAATATTACAACAAAATAATAACAGACAACTACTGGGTGTGCCTGACAACCTCTCCTTTACCTCCTTTGCCTCATCTACTGCTCTGCCTCATCTGGCATCAACCCCCCATCCTCCAGAAATTTTTCCGGTACAACAATCCCCTATGTGCCTTTGTTATGGTGGTATCCAAGACTCACATGACAACAAACCCCTCAGGGAAGATACCCTCGTCAATGCCTGCCTGCGAATCTCCACTATGCAACGACACTGAGGCAAGACATCATCAATATGATCTAGCTGATCCTGCTCCTTCTCTAGAAACTCCTGATGAGCTTGTTTAGGCGGATCTCCTGGAGCAGTCTACACCATGTACGAATGTGAGACCATGAAGAACAACATGATGTACCCATCGACGTAGCTTAGTCGTTCGGTGCTATGGTAGCCCGTGTCTCCTCCAAAACCAGGTGACTCTCATAATCAAAAATATCTCCTCTATTTGTCTACGAGACAAGGCAGGAGGAACATAGAGAGCAGGGTGTCTAGGGATGATGTGGGTGTACCCGAACTGCTGCATGATGCACTCGGGCAGGTGAGGAGCAGTGATACACGATCCACAGGCCAACCATTCGGAGTATAATAATATCTCTTCAAATGATCATGTCTAACGATAATCCATGTAGTTGTTGAAGTGCATATCCTCAGCAACCAAACAGTCAAGATAGACTCTGAAAGGCTCGACCGTCTGGTTCCCTCTGAGCAGGATAAAAGCACGGGCACGGGGCATGCCCTGAATGTACCCGTCCACACTCTCCTAGCCAGATATACGGGGCATTCCTTAGTGTACTCATCCACACTCGACATCCACAGTAGACTCACCTTCCAGAGGTGACATTGGATCAACACGATCATCAGCGGGAGGTGACACTGGATCAGTGGAGGTGGCACTGGTGAATCCTGACGTCTGCAGGAGGATGGGGGAAGCGACGCGTCAGCTGGTGAATTCTGTCTTCCACGGGAAGAAGAAGACTATGAAGTGGTCTGAGATGAAGGTGGAGTGGCTTGAGATGAAGTGGTCTAAGGTGAAGGACGAGCCCTAGGAGTAGACTGCGCCCCAGAAGTCGACACCTCTGTCTGACCTGAAGTACATGTTGCCTTCAGAACTTGCTGGCTCCACTCCAACTAAACGGATGCATGCTGGGAAACTCGATCATGTCTCAGACTATCGACTCTGTCAATCATAATACATGTAACATAAATTACAATGTATCACTAGTGCAGGCTGACAACATAAACAAAGAAGAAAATTAGAAAAAAAACAGACCGCAGGATATTCCAGAGATACATCTCCGGAAACACCATAAAACAATTGCGTTGAATAATTCCGGAGGTGCATCTTCGGAATATTCCAAAGTATATGAAACACTGAACTATTCCGGAGATGTATCTCCGGAAAGTTCTGCAACTCTTAGGCCACATTAATGGCGTAATTGGCTCATGAAAGTTGAAAAAACATGACCTGGCCCCTATTTTGAACCAACAGACATGTCATATACTAAGTCAAAACTATATTGCATGTGACTCCTACACATTTCTATCTCTAATCATTGATTTTTACACATTTACACAAAAACTCAAAATTTATCTGAAAACTAAAAAATTTACCTAAAATTTATGGTTTTGATGATTTTGAATGCTTTTATTAATGATGCTTGATGTTCCTCTAAGTCTTGTTTGATGAAATTTGATTTTGTGAAAAAGTTGCAATTTTATGTTGAAAGAAAATTTTGAGAAGAGAGAAAAGTTTGAGAAGTGTGAGGGAGGAGAAGAGTCTGGCGTGTTTTAAGTTCTAAATTATTATGGAGATATATCTTCGGAATATTCCAACGTTTAATGAGCTTTTGGTGCGTCCAGAGATATATCTCCGAAATCAGAGGACATTTGTAGAATTTAAATGGTGCGGTAGAAATACATAGGGTGAAAAAAGAAATTCTCTCTTCTTATACGAGTTGGGCCAAGGCCTAATCTGCAATCTTATGATATTGACTTATGTTCAGATTTTTGGGTTGAGCAACACTTTAAAAATTGCTACCACACTCTCGTGAAAAATTAAAACTACTCAATGAATTCAGAAATGCATCTCTGAACGTATCTCATACACACGTAAATGAATCACACCTTCATTTTGTCCAAAAAAATTTCAAAAATATATTTTCAAAATAAATCTGAAAGGGTTCTTCGAAAAACATTTAAACCCATGGAGTAGATGGTTTTTCAACTATACTATTCATTCTTATACTAGTTGAGCCTCTTACTATTGTAGAGTGAGATTGGATAATCTCCACAGAAAGGAGGGTCACTGAAATCTAAGCCACATAAAAAAATCAAAAGTTGTGAAATTTTAAGTCAAAAATATAATTTAAAAGCATGGATTGAAACACATGAGAAAATTTGAGAGTTTCCATCAGAGACAATCCTTCTCTCATTGTGGAGTAGATGATGATATTAAGTTGAACATGAATCATTCAATTAATTTAAATCATATGTTTAGGCTATAGAGAAATGCTAGCTTAAGGAAACAATCAAAAAGCTATGAAATCTTTTGAACTCTATGCGTCTTTATATATGGTTTTGTGAATATACAAGTTATGGAATTCTAATTTTGAAGAGTTGAGCGGTGAAGGTGAAAGTTATGAACCTAATATTGTGAATATACCAACTGTTTTGGCTTGAAAAATGAGGGCTTTAAATATTTTTGGAAATATATTTTTAAAATTATTTCAAAAGTATATTTTCCGACTATTTTTTTTATAAAAGAGAGTGTGCATTAATTTAGTGTAAATCTATATCTATATATAAAGACAAAACATGATTTTGATGTAGTTTTTTTTTTCAATTTTTATTTTAAATCTTAACTTCTCTTTCTAATAAATGGTGGTTATGTGATTATTTATTAACTTTTACACCATTATATATTACTATTATTTTATAAATAATAAATAATAAATGAAAATTTAATAAATATAATAATACAATTTATATTTTACACGCGTAAGTATTATAAAAAACGGACAGACGGACACGTGAGTGCCCGTCTCACGTGCCCGTCTAGACGCTAGTGAATATAAAGTGAATCTGAAAAATATATCTCTTGAATAAATTTTGAAAAAGATATGAGGTGAGTCTCATTTAAAACGTACTTTAGTGTAGAGGGGGTGGTTCCGAAATGTATTTCTGAAATTTAAGAGACGTTTTTAAATTTTAATAAGATATTTTTCTATTTATTAGAATGAGATTAGTAATTCTATGAACAGATCATCACCTCAATGTGTAGTTAACAACTTGGAGAATAAATTTTATAGACTAAATCAAGACTTAATATGCGAATGATTCATAATCAAACAAAACGACTTACCCTTCATTGAATAATATAAAGAATTAAATCTCATGATTAAATCATAATCCTTTGATGATAATCCGACGACAATCCATGAATCACACCCGATTCACTCAACCAAATAAATGTCATCAACACATTATTTACTTGTCATCTATATTTATAAAAGAACATTAGCCTATAGTAAAATGTGTATTTTCAACTTTTTTAAATCTCTAGACTCTCTTTAAATTCCACATACCTTCTTAGCACATCATTTACAAAATATGACATATAGACCTTCGATAAAATGAACATTCTAAACTTGAATTACACCCTTACACTCTTAAATTCACATTGACTTGAGTGTTAAATTTTCTATAGATATATTTATAGGTGTTTAAAACTGAACCATTTCATAGAAAACCACATATCAAATCAAATCAAATTGAAACCACAAAAAATTGATATTTTTCTAATGTGCTTGGGTCACGTTTTAACAAAACTGCATGGTTCGGTTTGGAGTATGTTGCAACTTAAAATTCACTTAACTCATATCCAACGCAAACCTAAACCTATTATGGCTTAATATTACGATTACGAATGATTTTCTCTTCCTCACTTAAGATTTTAGTTTAAACATTCTCAAATCTCTCTTAGCAGTATCACGTCTTATTCGTTAGATACATCTTGTCTCTTCTTCTCTAAAATATACTCTCTTATATTCTTTCTTTTTCACCTTCTAATTTTATGCTATTGTTCCATCTTTCAATTTTTTATCACACTTTTTCTTCTCGAATCTCTCGTCTCTTCTATTCTTTCCTTTTCATCTTCATTTATCTCTGAAGATGCAACAAAATAAACGATAATAAAACCGGATACCGAAATACCACCGAAACCAACAGCGTAGACTGAATCACCGGGCACAGCGCAAATTCCACAATAAATCTCCATATCTGAAATGGTTTGAATCGTCTGAAACACGAGGAAAAGGGCTGTAATCCCGATACAATCAATCCGGCCGCAAAAAATGCATAGTATGCGGTATGCAGATGCAAATGCAAACGAAACATAAGCCAAATATGAGAAACAGTTGGTCAAATTTTGGGGTACAACAGCTGCCCCTATTCAAACGGCTTGGACCTGAAGGGTTGAAAAGCGAACGGCTTTCAAACATTCAAAGGTAAAATACGGTTGAATACCAAAGAACCCGGAAATTTGTCAACCGCAAAACAGAACTGCAAACTCTGATATATTGGAACAAAAACTCCGGCAGATAGCTGAACTGATCACAAAAATACTCCGCTGGGGAAGAGAGGCTTAACCGAACAACTCTGGCAGGGAGAAAACGAGAGAAACTTAACCAAGTAACTCCTTTGGGTAACACATAATAAGATGAACACATTCATCAAAAGCTGCGCCATGGTTTGGATACCATTTTGGCTAAAGGTAACATTCACGTTGTCAGAGTCTGGATACTCGAGGGAAATTGGAGCCTGGATGCTCAAGTTGATCGGAGTCTGGAGGCTCAAAGCAGATATACCTGAGTCTGAATACTCAGTAATCGGAGCCTGGATGTTCAATGCACTTTTGAGCCTGGATGCTCTATGCAATATATTAGAGTTTGGATACCCGGTAATAATCTGAGTCTGGATACTCAGTAATTTGAGCCTGGATGCTCAATGCAAAAGAAATATATTCATCAGGATCTGGATATCCTACGAGTTCAATTCGAACGACGTTACTGGGAAACAATATGAGTTGTGGTCTAGATACCACGCGAGCTGAGAGAAATTGTTAGGTGCCGAGGTCTGGATACCACACGGCGATAAGGGATAACAAAAATTATTGTGACCTGGATATCACGGAGCATCAAATAAACTACCATGGTCTGGATACCATAACTGCCTTTACCGGAATCTGGATACTCAACGGAGAAAGCATAAACAAAATTCATCAGGGTCTGGATACCTGACTGACTTTACTGGAGTCTGGATACTCAACGGAGAAAGCATAAACAAAAATCATCAGGGTCTGGATACCCAACTGACTTTACCGGAGTCTGGATACTCAACGGACGAAACAGATCGGTAACTGCCATGGTCTGGATACCATATAGGGAAAGATGACTAACTGCCGGAGAAAACAAAAAGCCGGGTCTGGATACGATGCAGGCTAACGGGAACATATCAATTTGCCATGGTCTGGATACCATCTAGGGCTAGAAACAAAATCATCAACTGAAGTTCGACGACGCTGCTGGGGAGAAACGTAAGCCGGGGTCTGGATACCACGCGGGCTAACGAAAAAATATTATGGTCTGGATACCATTCTTCAACTTTCCATGGTTTGGATACCATATAGGCACAAATATCAACCAAAATTTTCCAGGTCTGAATACCATGTGGGCAACATAATTCAACCATCTGCTGAAAACACATCTGAGAACAGAGCGGTAACCACCTGGCTTATATTTCAAATGCATATGTTTGAGAATGGCGTAATGCTCCATACAAGATGGAAATGCTACGCGTTTAGGTAAATGTTATGCACGATGCAAAATGTAAGGGAACTGATCCAGCAAAATAAATGCTGGAGAGAAGAAAGCCAACTCCACTGAGGATCCAATCAAAACCCTGCTGAGGTAAACGCCCTGGCTGGCCCACCAAAATACAACTCTTATGGGAAACAAACGTGCTTCGGCAAGAGAAAACACGCCCATTCTACTGGGGAATCAACAACTCTGCAGGGGATAACAATCAACCACTAAAATTGAATCTCGCTTCACCAAGGAAAACAACCCTGAACGGCCTCCTAGGACACCAAAGTCCTTATAGGTATACAATACTCATCTGAAAATGGCAGCTTCACTGGGGAAGAATAAAAAATCCAACTTGCTGGGGATACTCAGCTGGGGAATAATCTACCTCTGCTATAGATTGCTCCATGAGAAAATCGGTACCGACCTCTGCTTGGGGATTAAATGAGAAAAAAAACTCAATAATATCAACCTCTGATTAGGGGACGAATCAATGACCCTGAAGGGAAAGGAGCCGAAAGCTTGGACTCTGTGGAAATACAACATTGCACTCGTCCCACTGCTGGGGAAATAAACTCAAATCTATCTGTCATGGAAAACTTCAATCCCAAACCACCGGGAATACACAATCAATCTGCTGGGGATGGCTCAACTCTGTCGGGGATATTAATCTTGACCCGCTGAGGATAATCTTGATCCTGCTCTGATAAAGGACAAGTGCCATCTCAACTTGCTGCAATCTCAAACTGCTGAGGAGAACCAATCTTAACTGCACATCTCTGCTGAAGAAACTATTCCTGATTTAACAACATCAATACAGGGAATAAAGAATCTCAACCATGGGGGTGAGATCAATCGAGCCTCGTGTCGGGGAATGTGATAACACGAGTCACTGGGAATTACCGTGTCAAGTATATTTAGACATTTGGTTTTAGGAATGGAGTTTATGGTGATATGGATTTATTTCTGGTTTCCAACAAAATGGATTTGAGGAGGAAATACTAGACGAGAACTAGCATTCGAAGGCGGACCACCAGACGAGAACTGGTGTCAAAAAGGTTAGGTTGTCAGACGAGAACTGACTTCTGTGGTTTTGGTAACTGATGGAAACTGATTTCTGGTTTGGATATCAGACGAGAACTGATTTCCGGTTTGTCAAATGAGAACTGGACTTTAAAACTACGTTAGCCAGACGAGAACTGGTTAAACAATGGGTCAAGGAAAAGGTGACCAGACGGGAACTGGTTTAAAAGCTGACATGCACCAGACGAGAACTGGTGGTTAAGGAAAGGGTGACCAGGCGAGAACTGGTTAAAAGATGACAGGTACCAGACGAGGACTGGTATTCTAAGAAAGGTGGACCAGACGAGAACTGGTTACCGGTTTGCCAGACGAGAACTGGGCTTTGGAGGTTTGCCAGACGAGAACTGGGCTTTGGAAATGACTTTGGTTACATGGTAGGTAACATGTTTAGGCTGTAGGATAACGATCCAATGACAACAAGGCTTTTTCGAAAGTTTAAGAAAGTTCAGAAAGAGTGACAGGGAATCATGAGACAACCTCGAGATGGCTTGCCCCAGAGTCCGTACAACGAAAGGATTCATCCTCGGTTGACCAACTCTCAGCACGGTTAGTTTCAATATACTCTTGAAATGGCTTGCCCCTGAATGAGCGTTGAAGCGACTTAACTTGATCTGATTGAACACCGGAGGGATCTGCTCTCAACTTACAGAAACTCTAGGCAATTGCCCCTGACTAGGTCTCGAGATGATTCATTGTTGATCAACTGCTTCTTGAATAAACTGTCCCATAATCAACTGACGCTTCAGGACTTGTCCTCAGACTAACTAATTCCAAACTCACTGGATGTCAATGCCCCAGATTCACAGGGTTTCAAAGTATACACCATTCTGATCCAGACTACTGACCGATTCAGTCCCGTTCGATAATTCCCTGTTGGAATTTCCTCCATGTCAACTACTGACCTGTAATTAAAAATTTTTGTTCACGAATGGTAATTTTAATGCGGTGTTCATGCAGATTTTTTGAAAAAAATGTTGTCACTCATCAAGTGTCGTGATAGTGAGTGACGAATGAGCCAAAAGTTCAAACGTAGTGCTGATTTGATTAGTGCAAGATACAACAAGGATATGATTAGCAAATCATGTAGGAGTCAGGTTACCCAACCTTATCATAATGTGCTTTCAGAATAAACCCCGCCTCAATTAGGTCTTTTAAGGGTTGTATCGTGGTCGGGTTCACGGTTAATGAAACAAAGGATATTAGGCTCAAAGTATGATTTGTGCTCACCCTTCGCCGTGATGATCTCCAATCATAAGTTCAGTTAACTTGGCACAAATGCTCACCTCTTCAAAAGATTTATTGAATGGTAGGAGTGATGGTTAAGGAACTCGCAAGGTTTCCGGAGTGACAGTTACTCCGCTTCGTCTTCGGTGTCTGTGTCCACACGACTTTGCCCTTGTTTGAGGATTTTTCTTTTGAGAGCCTTTCATTTTCATTCTTTTGATTCCCTAATTTTTTCCTGGACTAACTCTTTTGAGTTCTCGTCGATTTTAAAGTCCAGCGGGATGCCCTGATTTTTTCCTAAGTATTTTCTTTCCAGCTTTTCTTTTCTTTTTACTTAGCGGGCTTTCTCTTTTTTTTTCTCTTTTTTTTTTGAAACAAGTCGTGTGACACTGGCTGTCTTGATTTATCCGAAGGGATTATAACTGTCTCACTCCTGACTAGTGAGGTTTAACCATTGCGGCTGATGAGGTACGACCTTTTGAGAGGGATAAGATGTGATTGATCCTTGAAAGGAAACACTCCTCTATAAGATTTGAACGCTCGGTCAAGCTAATTGACAACTACCCGGCCCCGGGTTAAGATTTGAGGGTTGAAAAAGTCCAAAAGAAACTCCTACTTCTCGGCTCGAAGTGGTTAACTAGGGACTAACTCCTTATATTTCCAGTGATTAGGGGACTTGAAACAATGCATGTACATCATAGGTAAGATTTTATCCGAAAACATACAATCATCAGTTATGAGTATTCAGTTTTCGTCATTCTCCCTCCAATCTTTGCTAATCAACAGTGATGAAGTGGAGTGGATAAAAGGTGCATTTGTCTGTGTTGTGCAATAAATGAGCGAAAGCGATATGATTAGTTCATAAAAATGCATAATCACTTCATTAATATTACCATTCAAAACACAAATTTAACATCAAGTAGCAACTAACATAAAAGAAACTACAAATGCAAATGATAACAAGTCCTAGGACTGCCAATGCTGAGGACGTCTGCCTGTCTGGACCACTGGCTTCTAGAAATAAATCTCTGAATCTACGAGCTCTAAGAGGTTGACATAAACAACCAAAACTCCTTCTAGAAAGGAAATGCACCCTTCGTCGATCAACTGCTGCATTTTTGCCTGAAAAGTTTTGCAATCTTCGGTTGAATGCCCTATAGATCCGCCATGATATCCACACTGAGCATGGGGATCGTACCCTGGAGGGTAAGGTTCTGGCACTGGCTTAAGAGCTTTAGGTTCCACCAAAGAATTCTGAATTAAATGTCGCAAAAGCTGGCTATACGGCACAGGAACTGGATGAAAAAGAGCATTCCTTCATTCCAAATTGTTACGAGGCCTGTTCTGATTCTAACGCTGATTCTGATAACCTCGGCCACGGGCTCGGTGATTTTCATGAGGAGCGACCCGAAGTTTCTGATGTGGTGCCCTAGGCACAGTTGTCTGTCCAGAATAACGAGACACAGAAGATATTGACTGCTGAGAAGATGAAGAACCAAAAGATTTCACCGATTCATCTTGAGAATACCCAACATCTGTCATGACTGCATTGACCACAGTTTCTTCTTCAGCTTGAAATCTATAGAGAGATTCAGTTTCATCAGCCTGACCGTTTGAAACATTCTGAATTCTTCTAGTTTTTACGCCATACTCAATACGTTTTTCTGCTCTTACCAATTCAGAGAAATTTGGTGCAATCCCAAGCATTCTTTCGAAGTACGGGCTCTGCAAGGAGTTTATGAACATGTCTGTTAACTCTCGATCTAGAAGTGTTGGTTGCACTCTAGAAGCAAACTCTCTCCATCTCTAAACATATTTCCTGAAAGGTTCATTGTTCTTTTGAGACAATTCTTGCAATTGCATGCGACTAGGAGCCATGTCCAGATTATAGTCATACTGTTTCAGAAAATCTTTGGCTAAATTCACCCATGATTGGATCTGATTACTCTCCAACTGCATATACCAACTCAGAGATGCCCCAATCAGACTATCCTGAAAACAGTGAATCATCAACTTGTCGTCGTGCACAAACAAAGTCATTCTTCTACAGAACATCACCAAATGTTGCCTCGGGCAGCTATCCCCTTTGTACTTTTCAAACCTCGGTGCTTTGAAATTTGGAGGTAACATTAGGTCAGAAGCCAGACACATGTCTGAAGCATTGAGACCAACAACATCTTTTACTTCCAAGGCTTTGAATCTTTCCTCCAATGCATGAAACCTTTCGGCATACACGAGAGCTTTCGGGTTTTCAATCTTCACTACTGGAACTTCTCTTCTAGCAATCAACACAGAGGAAACAACATCATGATAATCTGAGGTATCAAGAGAAGAAGAACGTTTACTTCGGGCAACGGACTGTTCATGTAGATCCTGGTCTCCAACAGAAAGTTGCACAGACTGAGCTTCAGTTATGTTGTTCACTTGCGGAAAATCTTCATCAAGCAAAGAACCATACAGAGGATTGGTCGTCACAATAAAACCTGACAAGGTATCAACAATCTGGAAGTTGTTCCCTGACATATCTACCGACAACTTTCAACTGACTACACTGCTTGACACTGCTTGATTCTACTTGATTCTACTTCAACCCCTTGGTCGTCTTCTAACAATCAACACTTGCTCAGAACGGTCACCGGAGAATCACCTTCTGAAGCAAAACAAAGGCTGGATAAGAGCTCTAGCTAGCTGGAGAAATGATATGCAAAATGATGCAAAGATTCTTATGCAAATGCAATGCAAGATGCAGCAAACACGGGATCACAACCCCCACAAAGCTCTGAATACTGCTGCGCTGCTGACTGAGTAAGTTCGCTCTGAAGAGAAAACCAAAATACCGGGTTGGCTGGAAGTCAAGTTTCCTGCAAAAACCCTCCCACTCACAGGTATGGACCTAAGCTGATAAGGTACGACATCTTATACATTCATCAGCGTCACAGACTTTCAAGAAATGATGACACGTTCACCATTTCTGGTTTGGCATGATTATCTCCTAAAGAGGCCTCACTTAGCTGAATCACAGATGATCGGTCCCCAGAGTCGGCAACCCTCAAATTTGAAATCCTCTCAACGGCCCACTGGGCTGGAAAGAAAGTCATCAAAGAGAATCTCGTCTGAGCGCAAATTTCATGGGAACTAGTGCATGCCTAACATACAGGTTCACCACTACTTTTCGCTTCTAATACTATGTTTGTACTCAAGCCCAGGTCCGACTTATCACTCAGTGGAACCTCCCCAACACAGCAATAATGATATATGATGCGGAAAATAAATGCGAGAAAGTAAAATGCGAGAGTAAATAAAGCACACATATACAACACCCAAAGATAAACAGACAAGCGCTAGGATTGACTCGCATAGGGAACCAGATTCCCCAGCAGAGTCGCCAGCTGTCGCAACTGCGAAAAACAACCGGCAGAAAAAACAAAAGAGTCGCCACTTTCGTTATTTATCCCACAGGGAGGGAAAGGAAACGATCGTAAAAACCTGACGGAAAAGGGAAAGACAAGGTCATCGCAACCATGTCTGGATTCGGGAGTCGGTTACGCAAGGGGAAGGTATGAGCACCCCTCACGTCCGTCGTACTCGACAGGATCCACGCATTGGTTGTCTAGTCTATAGGTGAAAAGCAATCTATCTATGGCTGATAAAGCTAAATGGAAAGAACTGACTCGATAGAGCATCGTCGCTCTATGCCTACGTATTCCCTCGTACAATGGGAAAGTCAGAGTCAACGTAGTTCGGGAAACTACGAGGGGAATTGCTCACCAAGATGTCGCGTCTTATGCCTATGTATTCTCATCTGGCATGAGAAATTAGAGCAAAACGTAGTTCAGGCTAACTACGGGATGAAAGGGTGTTCTCGATCACACAGGGGTGAGAGAAAAGGTTGACGATACTAGCGTACGCACTCTAGCAGTTAGGTGTATGCTGCTCGACTATTGGAGACTTAGGCGTTACCTGTTTGCGGTAGAACAGACGTAGTATGTCGTGGTTTAAAGGTATGGGAACCTAACGGGAACTAGAACTACAGTCTGGTCTCGATTGCACTAGGGTAAGAGGAAGGGAAATATTAGTCGTCAGCGGGAAAATCTTGATCGCACAACAGCGAGAGAACAGAGAAGTTAGTTGTTAGTATGCTCGCTAGGATATCGCATCATATGCCTACATATTCTCGTCTGGTACGAGAAATTAGAGCAGCTGTAGTCCAGCCAACTACAGGAAAGGGGGGAAAAGTGCTCGCTAGGATTATTGCAATCCTATGCCTACGTACTCTCAACAGATATGAGAGATCAGAGCAGCCGTAGTTCGGCCAACTACGGAAGAACAGTCTCAATTGCACGAGGGCAAGAGAATGGAACTCAATCGCCAGAATGCAAGAGAAAAGAGGAGAAGTCTCAATCGCCAGGATGCGAGAGAAAAGGTTCGGAATAGGACGCACATGCGCAATCCTAAGACATAGGAGCGAATGCGTCGCATATTGTCCAAAGGACATACGCTAAACACTCTAGACAAGTGAGAGGCAGCCACCCACTTATCATTTCCTACGTATCTAAATGATGCAGCTCACAACATTCGACGGTTGGAAAAAATAGATGAAAGAGATGAAATAAAAACAATGTTACCGAACGGAGTGGTTTCGTTGACCCTTGACTTTTGCGTGCAAATTCCATTTCCAAGCTCTACTCTTTTATCCTTGATGATGACATTTCGAATCAAAACCAAGGTGACGCTGAACCATCATAATTCGACTTATAAATAAAGTCAAATTCCAAGAGGCAGCATATTGATATCCATGTCAAAGACAAGATAGAGAAATGATATTGAGAATCATTCTCCAATTGAATCATGTCACACGGACCAGCACAACAGAAAATCAAAACAAAATCAGAAGAAGAAGAGAAAATGAGGAGAGAAGAAACGGTCTCGGATCCTACATTATCCATCACATTTTGATTTATAACGCATTATGGAGGTCTCGTCATCGACCTACAAAAATGAAATGGTGAGAAAAATCCAATAACAAAAGGAGATGAGAACTCAACTTTAATAGAAAATAACTTCTAAAAAGAAAATAAATTCTAAAAGAAATTATTAAAAGAAATGAAGAGAAAACTAGAATACAAAAAATCTCAATATAAAAAGAAATTATAATAGAAAATCTATATTTGATATATACTATAATATTCTAGAAAGAAAATACTAATAATAATATTCTGAAAAATATGTACAAAATATATTATAATATCCCAAAGTGTAATACAAAATAATATCCCAAACATAAAATATAGGGGGGTGCAATCAATACAACAGAAATACAGCCAGCAATACAGCACAGTGGGCCTTAAGCCCACATCCACAACAAACAAACAGCAACATACAGGGTGCTAAAGGGAAACAGAGGGTGTAGAAAGTAAACTGGTTGGGCCTTGAGCCCAACATCACACGTACACACAACAAATCAAATGGGGGAATAATGAGGAAAATGGGGGGTAGATTCACAAACGTAAACAATGGGCCGAAGCCCACTAACCCCTTGGAGATGTCTGTGCAGCCTCTTCGTCTTCTCCATTAGCCAAAGAAAAAAACCCTAGAACTGTTTGTATATCCTCTTCTTTCTCAAAACCATTTCCGCCGCCGCCAACATCAATTCCTCGACTTCGCTTTTGTCTTCTTCAACCTTCCTTCCTGTTCATTCCCATGCCATATCCATTTCTTCTCTCTCAGTTTGCTCCTCTCTATCCGTCCAAATTCTTCTCCTGTTCAAACAAACAAAAGAAAACAAAACATAATATCCCATCGATCAAAGTTTTGCAAGCGGATCTGGAGGCTTGGACGAACTTCATTGAAGTTATTGATGGCGAAAGTTGAGCTCAGATCCAGAGTTTGTGAAGCTTGCATGTTGACGGTTTTCAATCTGGAGATTCTTGAAGACATTGATGCTGATGGTCAAAGATGAATGGCATTTGAATCTTGAAATCTGGAAATGATGTTGATGATTATGGATGTTTTGTGTTCAGATCTGGATTTAATCTTGGTTGAGTTGATGGTGACGGAAGGTCCATTAATTTGTTGTTGAAGATCGGAGTTTTGATCGAAAAGAGTTTGGATCGGTGAATTGAAGTTTGAATTTGGAAATGGAGGTTGTAGATCAAAGGTGAATATTGACGAAGATTTGAGTGTAGATCTGGAAATGTTTGAATGTGTGATGATTTGTTCATGGCGGATGAAGATCTGGGAAGTGTTGTAATGATTGTGAAAAACAAGATGAAAGTTATGAATGTCTGGAAAAAATCATGGATGAACATGATGAATGTTCTTGAGGAAATCTGGGAAAACGTTGAAGGTACGATGAATGTTCATGAAGATTGATGAACATTCATGAAGATTGATGGATAATCTGGAAAATTAATGTTGGTTCGATGAAGTTAGCATGAATGCGGATCAATTTCTGGAAAACGAGCTTGAAGGTAGTATGAACATGATAAAAGTTTCTGGAAATCGTATGAATGCATGAAGAACACGATGAGTTTGGATGAATTTTCCGGTGAAGGTTTTGGCCGTGTTTGATTTGTCCGGTGAGCTGACTTAGGGTTTTTTCGATATGCGTGCAGTCACCTCATTAATGAGCACTGTGCACAGGCTATTTATAGACTCTGCCACTTGTCACGTGAAAGGACCAATTGACCTGCAAAATCCTGATTAGTGACAGATTAATTAATTGAAAAAAATAGTTAGTGAATAAAGCTGAATGATTAAGGCTACTAATATCAAATGCAAGTGCTGACCAAAATTAATAAAGCAGATTAACTAATAATAAAGCTAAAACGAAAATTAAAAGCTAAAGAAAAAAAATTAACTCTACTTAAACTACCTAAATCAATTAAAGTGCTGACTGAATTAATGATTTTAATTAAAGCTGACTTAACAATAAAAGTCTGAAGATTAAAAAACTAATAAAAGAAAATAAAAGAATTAATAAAATCTAAAAGCAATAATAAACCTCTAATATTAAAACTATTAATATCTAGAAAACTCTAAAAAGAAATTAACTATTTAAAAACCAAATAAAATCCTAATAACTCCTAGAAAAACATTTAAATCTAGAAAAACAATTAAATCTATTAAAATCTAAGAAAAACATAACATAGAAAATAGAAGATAAAACTATCTATTTAAAATCTATACCAAAATTAATCTAGAAAATTAAAACAGCGAACGAAAAATGCGAGAATGCAACAAAATAAACGGTAATAAAACCGGATACCGAAATACCACCGAAACCAACAACGTAGACTGAATCACCGGGCAGAGCGCAAATTCCACAATAAATCTCCATATCCAAAACGGTTTGAATCGTCTGAAACACGAGGAAAAGGGTTGTAATCCCGATACAATCAATCCGGCCGCAAAAAATGCATAGTATGCGGTATGCAGATGCAAATGCAAACGAAACATAAGCCTAATACGAGAAACGGTTGGTCAAATTTTGGGGTACAACACTCATATCCCGTTCACTGCCAGGTTGACATTCCCTTGCACTAACAATGAAGCTGAATATGAAGCATGTATCATGGGTCTGGAAGAGGCTATTGATTTGAGAATCAAGAATTTGGATGTATATAGCGATTCAGCGCTAGTGGTTAATCAAATCATGGGAGAATGGGAAACTCGTCAACCGAATCTAATTTCTTACAGAGATTACGCAAGGAGGTTGTTACCCTTCTTCGATCAGGTAGATTTTCACCATGTACCACGAGCAGAGAATCAGATGGCTGATGCTTTGGCAACGCTATCTTCGATGTACAAAGTGAATTTCTGGAATGATGCTCCCAGAATAGTCATTTCTCGCTTGGACAGGCCCGCTTTCGTATTCGCCATTGAAGAGGCTGCTGATGGCAAGCCATGGTTTTACAATATACAGAACTTCCTCAAGAAGCAAGAGTATCCACCAGGGGGTTCGGCTCAAAATAAGAAGATGCTAAGGAGGTTGTCTGGCAACTTTTATCTAAACCCAGATGGTGTGCCTTACAGAAGAAACCATGATTTGGTGTTGTTGAGATGCGTGGATGAAAAGGAAGCAACGTTACTTATGGAAGAGGTCCACGAGGGTACTTTTGGTACACATGCCGGTGGACATGCCATGTCTCGGAAACTGTTACGAGCAGGGTATTATTGGCTAACCATGGAGTCAGATTGTTTCAAATTTGCAAAGAAATACCATAAATGCCAGATTTATGAAGATAAGATACATGTACCGCCGTGCCCATTGAATGTTATGGCATCCCTTTGGCCTTTCTCCATGTGGGGCATTGATATGATTGGCAAGATTGAGCCAACCGCATCCAACGGTCATCGTTTCATCTTGGTTGCCATTGATTACTTCACCAAATGGGTTGAAGCAGCCTCGTACGCCAATGTGACCAAACAAGTGGTAGCAAGATTCATAAAGAGGGACATCATTTGCAGATATTAAATTCCCGAGCGGATCATTACTGATAATGGTTCGAATCTGAACAATAAGATGATGAAGGAGTTATGCCAGAACTTCAAGATTGAACATCACAACTCATCGCCCTATCGGTCGAAGATGAATGGCGATGTCGAAGCGGCCAACAAGAATATCAAAAAGATAGTGCAAAAGATGGTTATTACTTACAAAGATTGGCATGAGATGTTGCCCTTTGCTCTTCACGGTTATCGTACAGCGGTACGCACATCAACCGGGGCAACTCCTTTCTCGTTGGTATATGGTATGGAAGTTGTCCTACCATTGGAGGTCGAGATTCCTTCTTTAAGAGTTTTGGTTGACATCAAGCTCGATGAGGCAGATTGGATAAAGAACCGATTGAATCAACTTAGCCTGATGGATGAGAAGAGGCTAGCATCAATTGTATATGGTCAGTTGTATCAGAGTCGGATGAAGAAAGCTTACGATAAGAAGGTGCACCCTTGAAGCTTTCAGATGGGCGATCTTGTGCTGAAAAAGATTCTCCCACCACAATCGAATCACATGGGAAAATGGACTCCCAATAATGAAGGTCCCTATGTAGTTCGAAAGGTTTTCTCCGGAGGGGCCTTATTGTTAGCCACCATGGATGGTGAAGATTTCACATCCCCTGTGAATGCAGACGCAGTTAAAAAATACTTTGCTTAAAAGAGACCCGCTGGACACAAAAAGAAAAGTCCAGGCAAAAATAGGGCATTCCGGCGAACCATAAAAAAGGAAAAATAGGTTCGGGCAAAAATTAGGGACAAAAATGAAAAGATGTAAACCCGCAAAGTCGAAAACCTGAAAAGGCGACTTTGGCAAAAATGGGTATCCCGGTGAATCGAAAACCCAAAAGGGCGGTTCAGGCAAAAGTTAGGGATTGAAAAAGCAAATGACTACGGTCCGCGTTGAAACTTCATTGCTTAGTGGATTGGGAGAATCTGAGGGTCGTTTTTATCCGAATCAATCTCTTTTGAAGACGAAGCATCGGGAAAGCATCAAAGTCAGGCGATTCATGGAGGGATCAGCTCATGGTGTTTGTCTGTGCCACGTTGCCGACATTTTTGTACACTTGTATATTTCATGTACATATCTGTATTTGTTTTTGCGCAGCTTCCTCTTTTCAGGAGTTGTATCTGTTGTAAAACTTTGCCTATTTACAGGCCATTTATCAATAAACATATACTATTTAGTACTTGATTTGTATGCTTTGTTTTAACTCTTACTGTTTTGTTTGTGAAAACGTTCAATGTTTTGATAAACTTGCACTTACATAAACTTGCAGGCCTTGGCCAATAATTGTTAAAACTTTGAATTAATTGAATAACGTCACGAACGATGACTAAGATGGTTCTGATTGTGTAGGATATCTTGTCTGTTTGTTCAGTGTTGCAGGGTCGTTACCCTTGGGGTAAAAGGTATGGATGAAGTTCGTCCTATTCCCAACCTGAATCTACTTCCCCGATCAGTGAAGTTTACATCTCTATCCCCAGTAGAGTTTGTATGCGGTTTGAGTGAGCAGGTAGCGTGTACGCTTTCCTTCGACAGTTAATGCACATTTAATCCCCAACAGGGTTATTTTCAACAGGGTTATTTTCTTTCCCCAACAGGGTGTTTTCTGTATCTCTAGCATTTATTTTGCTGATTCAGTTCTGTTGTATACGCATGTGTGCATAGCATATACCCAAATGCGTAGCATTTCCATTTCGTATGGAGCATTACGCCATTTTCAAGCATATGTATGTGAAACATAAGCCAGGTTGTTATCTCTTTGTTTCAGGTGTATCTTCGGAGGTTTGATATTTTCCCTTGGTATCCAGACCATGTGATTTCTCTTAGCCCGCGTGGTATCCAGACCCCGGCTCATGTTATTCCCCAGTAGTATCTTCGGATCTCAGTAGATCATGATAAGCATTTATGATGAATTCTTTTGTCCGTTGAATTTCCAGACTCCGGTCCTTTCCCAGTTGATGGGGTTTTTCTTTCTCCGTTGAGTATCCAGACTCCGGTGATTGTTCCATTTGTGAACCATTATTTTTCCATTGAGTATTCAGACTCCGATAAAGTTAGTTAGGTATCCAGACCTTGGTAAATTTGATGGCAGTACTCCTTCTCCGTTGAATATCCAGATTTCGGTGAATTTTCTATTTGTGGTATTTTGTTTTGTCCGTCGAGTATCCAGGCTCCGGTCAATTTTCCATCGAGTATCCAGACTCCGGTAATTTTCGTATGGTGATGATCTTTTGTCCATTGAGTATCCAGGCTCCGGTCACTTTCGTTGAGCATCCAGGCTCCGGTTTATTTCCGTTGAGCATTCAGGCTCCTATGTATTGTGTTGAGTATCCAGACTCCGACCGACTTCCAATATGTGGTGATTTCTCCTGTGCGTTGAGTATCCAGACTCCGACAACTTTTCCGTGATTCCAATTTCGTTGAGTGTCCAGGCTCCGATAAAATTCCAGTTTATGGTGTACTTCTTGGTCCGTGGAGTATCCGGGCTCCGATCAATTTTACGTTGAGCGTCCAGGCTCCGGCTTCTCCGTTGAGTATCCAGGCTCCGGTGAATTTGAAAATGATATATCCTTTTTTTACGTTGAGTATTCAGACTCTGGTCAATTTTACGTTGAGCGTTTAGGCTCCGGCAAATTTCATTGATTCATTTTGTTCGTTGAATATCCAGATTCTGGCAATTTGAAGTATTCCCCTTTTTCATGGTTTTCCCCAAGCGGAGTTACTTGTTAAGTTCTTCTTTTCCCCCAGCGGAATACGTTTGTAATCAAAGCAGTTATCTCTAGAGATTCTTGTTTGCAGTTTTATTTTCTGCGGTTGGCAAATTTCCGGGTTCTTTGGTATTCAACCCTCTTTTGCATTAAGTGCGTGAAAGCCGTTCACTTTTTACTCATTCAAGTCCAAGTCGTTTGAATAGGGGCAGTTGTTGCACCCCAAAATTTGCCCAACCTTTTCTTAACTTGGTTTATGTTCCATTTCATTTCTTTCTAGCATTTGCATTGCATAGCATTTTTCATTGAACAGGGGGTCAAGAGGTTGTGCATAGCAAGAGGAGTCTACTCAGAGTGTTGAGCCTAAGCAAGGGGTGTTACTCAAGTTTGGATGGCCATCAGGTCATCTAGAGGTGGTCAATGTTCTTTGAAAAGATTGATGGATGTATGTGGGTCAGCTCCTAACTTGGAGGCCAGTTAAAGATCATCAGAGGATTGTGAATTCATGATTATGGATATGGGATATTAAGAGAGCTCATTGAGTGCTTTGAAAGCCATGTTGGAGCTTATTCAAGTTGATGTGGGATGTAAAAGAAGCCACTGTCAAGATTGTTGCATCTAGGGTTTTCATCTGGTTAATCCTCAGTCAATTGTGGAATTGAAGGAGATTAAAACTCAATTCCAAGTCTCTATGGTCATGGGATGTTGTGTTTAGATGTCTAATATATCATTTCAAGATCAATTCATCAAGGATCAAGAGTGTGAGAAGTTACTAAATTAGGGTTCTCAGTATAAAATCCCCTGTTTAGTCCCCAAGTTCAAGACAACCTATCTCAAGATACAAGTCTCATCTCAATTTTTGACCAACATGAAACTTGTAGAGCATGTTCTTAGCTTTCTTTTGAGTATTGGAAGTCCTTGATTGGATTTATAGAACTTAAGTTATGATGCAGACAAGTTACAGGTCATCAGATGAATGTGATTTTGGTCAACAAAAGTCAACTAACTTCCAAACCATTTTTTACCTAGAAGGATGTTTATCCTCAACTTTTGATGAACATGAAAGTTGTTCCTCATGATCTTATATTTCCAAAGAGTACTAGAAGTATTTCATCTGATTTATAGAACTCAAGTTATGAGGCTTGCAAGTTAGAGGTATTTTGGGAGAGTGAGATTATAGGTCATAAAATTATAGGTCCATTTCACCAACTTGCACACTTCAAATGGAGATTTTTCCAACATAAAATGTGCTCCAAATTGTATCAATTGTTCAATCAAGCATTGAGAAGTCATGAATTTGGCTTGGAATGGTGAATTCCTAAAGTGATTTTCATGGGAAAAAGCCTTAAAATGAGGAAATTGGAATTAATTCATTTTGGATCATTTTTGTGCAAATGAGTATATATTTTGAGTGCAAACTATATTTCAAACACAATGGCAATGTTAGAATTTGAATTTGGTGAGTTTTGAAGTGCCATTTTCAAGCTTACTTCAAGCTTAAGTCACACTTGTAATATTAACCATTGAGATCAAACAAGGATTGAATCACAACCATTCATGTTCCCTACACTCCAAGTAAGTGATTTGAGGCATTTTGGAGGCAAATTGGAGCAGAATTCGTGCACATGGCCAAAGGGAAAAACTCAAAAATCATGGATTTCAATTGGGCTCTTAGGGACTGAAATTGGGCTTATCATCACAATCCAACATATAAAAGTTTTCCACCATGAACAAATGCTCAGAACACGAATTGGAAGCAGAATTGGAGCTAGAGCATTTGAAAAAAGTGAAGAAAATTCAAAATTCGAATTCTGAGATCCAAGCCATTTCAAGCTAAATTGTGGATTTCAAAAGCTTTATTGAAGTTTGTGGAGTGATTCTGGACATTTATCTTCAAGCTTCATCAAGAGTTGAAGGCTCAGTGGAAGTTGTCCACTAGGTATCTTCTTTTCAACTTATCTCTCTCATTATGCCATGATTCTGTGCCATTTTTGCATACTTGAGACCTAGGAAACGTGTAGATCATTAATAACTAAAACGAACTGGCATTTGTGATGGTTGATGTTATGAGCTCCAAACTGTTTGGACTTGGATTGATCTGTTCTTGAGTGTTCTTGCTTGATCTGTAATCTCCATAACATGTAGGTAATGTTTGCACAAAATTGAGTGAGTTTGGTGAACTTTTGTTCTTGATGCACAAATATGTTTGGCTTCTAGTTGAGTTTGTTATGCATTATTAAGGAATTTGGATGCTGGATTTGTGATCCTCGTGATCTCTAGATTAATTTTCATATAAAGTTTGTCCAAAATGGTGAAGAATTTTTGCCTGCGTGTTGTTGTTATTTTCACGGTGGCCGGAGCTGCGGAGAAGATGACCGGAGTTGCAGTCCGGCCACCACATTTTTCCCTCCCAATTTTATGAAGAAGATGATGTGGTGTCTTGACCTGGTCCGTTTGATTCATTTTATTTCCAATCCAATGCATGAAATTAAGAAACACGCTACACCATAGTATGTTGCACGCACGTAATCACTTTCAAATATCTCATTAATGTGTTGGCACGCTCTTAGCCACGTGATTTGCATACTATTTGATCATGTGATCTGCATTGATTTCCATGATGCTCTTTGGTTGACTCTTGCACACACGATCACCATAATTATTTTATTTTTGTTTTGTTGGATTAGGCTTGGATTTTCACCTGCTACTCACACCCCCTGTTGGGCCCATTGTGTGTTTTGAACTGCTTTCATTTGCTATTTACACCAATGTCTTCATCATTTTCCTTTATTTCTTTTTTTGATTTTTGTTTTATTCCTTTTCAATTTAAATCATTATAAAATAGCTCCAATGTTCTAAAAATCCAACAAAAATATTTTCTATGAACTTTGAGATGTCCCTAATTTTTAGGATATTTTTATTTTCTTTTTTTATTTTATTTTCAATTAAAAAAGGAATTAAATATTGGAGTTGTTTTAAATGAGTTAAATTGTGACATTGTTTGTTCTTTTAATTGTTTCTTTCATTTTCTTTGGGTCCAATGAATGAAAATTGATCCTCATACACATGATGAGTTGAACAATTTTTGAGGACCATTTTGCCCCTGGTTGGTTGACTTTAGGGTTGACTTTGGTGGCTTTTCTTTTGACCCTCGATTCTCCCATTTCAAAGTGGTACATCTTGAATATTATTTTCTTTTGATGGTGTTTTGAGGGGATATTTGATTTGAGCTTTTGGCCTCTGTTTGCCAACATGTTTAGGTACCTTGTGCATTTTATTTGATCATTCTTGAACCATTTTCCTATTTTTAAGGTAACTTGCAAGTCAAGTTACCTACAAGGGAGGTTCACACATGCACCTTGACCTAGTTTGACTTGGATATGACATTTTTGGATCCTTTGAGCTCTCAATGCCTCTTGTTTCATTTTGCTAACATGTTGAGGATGATGTTTGTTCAATTTTAGGTCATGATATTGTTTCTTCCATGTTCATTTGTTTATTTTCTTTTGAGCTTTCAATTAGGGTTCAAATGTAAAGTATGCTTGCATTCTCTTATGTTTTTGTTTGCATTTTCTTTTGGTGTGATTTGCTTTTGCTTTTGAGCTTTCCTCTTCATCTTTACCTTCTGTCCAATGACTTTGGAACCTCATTTAAGGTATCTTAGTCCTTCCTAAGGAGGTACTTGAAGTATACCTAAAATGATGGATCCTTGAGGACTCTTTTGTGTTTCTTTTGCACTTAGCTTGTGATGCTTATGGTTGAGTACCTATTATGAGGTCCTTGCTGCCCTCATTTGGTCTCCCATCCTCCCTTGGCTTTAGGTTTTGTTTTACCTTTCATTTGGTTTAGTTTTTGTGGTGTGGTTGATGTTGTTTGATTTAGGTCATTTCATCCCACTTTTGGTGCATCTTTGTGTGGTTTGTTCTTGTTTGGTTGGTTTCTTCTTGTGCTCTTCTTCTTCTTCTTTTCTTTTCTTGCATTTTCATATGCATGCTTGGTTGAGATGAAATTGTGGAGGCTACTGCCCCACACTATTTTCCTCCCACTTTCATTCTATTTGTGCATATGCTTTCTTTTCTTCTTCTTCTTTTGTTTTTCTTTGCCATGCTCCCCATAAGTTCTCTAACTTCTTGAAGTTATGATAGACATTAGGTGCCTAACTATGCATGATAACATTAGGTAGTTCCCTTTTGAAGCTCAACTTTAAGTCCACTTTGCATGATAACTTTTAGGATTGATTAGTCTCCCATTAGTGTTCTTTCTTCTCTTCTCATCTTCAAACATTCATAAAACACTTAATAAAGAATGACAAGTGTTGTACGCTACAAGCCTTAAGCTATTTGGGAAATGATGATTGAGTGGTTGCCTCTTAATTGTCTAGAATGTTAGTATATATCCTTTGGACGATATATAGATGAAATGTTCCTTTATTGTCAGTCTTGCCCTAGTCTGCGGGATCTCTGTAGGAATCTTGAACTTGAAGGTTGACAGAGCCTGCTTGAGTAAATTTAGAAGTATATAGATGAAACGTTCCTTTATTGTCAGTCTTGCCCTAGTCTGCGGGATCTCTGTAGGAATCTGCCTCAAAAGGAAACCTGGGACTTCTGTTCCCTAATGGTTTGAGATGGACTGCCCCTTGTATTCTGAACCTTGAAGATACTTCAGATTAGTCGCCTTTTGGAAATGATTAACTTCTGTGGTCTTGGGATGACCTTCCCCATCCTTGAAGTGATTTTGCCCTTGATTGGTTGATTTGTGAAAGAGTGCCTCTGACCAACTAACCTTCGAGAGATTTGTTGAATCTCGACCTGATTGCCTCTGATTAACTAAAACTTGGAGTGTCTTGCCTTTCTACTCGTTGGAGTCCTCAAGCGTTTTTCACCATAGCTTGGTCAATCCTTTCATTATAGAAACTCTCTTAAGGTCAAGTACTTACTCGCAAGTAAAACTGATCATTTTAAAAATGATAATTTTAATGCAATTCATATGATAATTTTGAAATCCAAGTCCTTTCACTGGAATTAAGTTGCAACACATAGTGAACGAATCACTGATCAGAATGTCACATTGATACCAACATAAATGGTAAGAAAATCCTTTTAGGAGTTAGTTTTGACGTGATTTTACCTAAGTATGCTTTCGAAACAACCTACTAAGAAGAGTGTTCTAAGAGGGGGAGAGAAGGGATGGAACCAAAGATAAAGAAAAGAATAAAGGAAAAAAGAAAAGAGAAGGTGGATCGCCAAGACTTCGCGGTTTTGTGCCTACGTATCTTCATTTGAGAAAATGAAGAATCAGAGCATCCGTAGTTCGAAGGACTACAGGTGGGAAAAGAGGAAAGTTTTCTCGCTAGGACTTTGCAATCCTATGCCTACGTATTCTCTACAGGTATGAGAAATCAGAGCATCCGTAGTTCAGACTACGGTTTGTTGGTGTTTTTTTATGGACGATGTTAACGTTCACGTTCTATCAGTTAGGTGTATTGTCGCTCGCTCGTGGAGTTTTATGTGTTACCTGTATTGCGGTAAAGGGAAGTAACATGCCCTTTTTGAAAATGTTAAGTTTTACGGGTGAAACAAGTCCTCGGATAGGAACCCCTATGGGTAGTGACCAATTCTTTATCTCGAAAGATTTATTATGAAAAATGTGTGGCGAATATAGTCACGTCTTCGTATTGAAAGACGAGTATCGAGATCACACACTCTAAAGTGAACATCCTAATACTCGGAGAGAAAGAAGTCTTCACTCAATCTTCTCTCTTTAATTCAATACAAAGAGAACCTTATTCTATTATTTAAAGATATTTTATTTTGGATGGAAACTGCTTTACGAGTGAACCCTTAAGGTAATGTAAAGCACTTGGGATAGGACAAGGTCTTCGCCTAACCACTCCACTGTCATCCAAGTTTATTAAGAAAAATAAGTTTTGAAAATGCACTTGGCACAAGACTAAGGTTTTTTCTTAGAAAGAGAAGAGGATGAGAGGGAGAACGCGAAAATAAAAAGCAAGAGAATAGTCAAAAATTGAAATCGAGCTCAAACAGGTGGAAACTAAGTCACAACTTAGTAGTTAGACCGACAAAGAAATTAACTAAATAAAAACCTAAATATTTAAATTCTAAATCAAAATGAAAAGATTAATTCAATTAAAAAATATTTTTTGAGATTTTTATTATTTAATCAATAAAACAAATGGATTAATTAATTTAAATAAATATAATTAATTCAAACTAAAACATAATAAAAAGTATTTTAAAATATTAGTTAAGAAATTTTTCTAAATTAATAACAACATCTAGAATAAATAAATAAAAATAAAATTAAAAAGAAATTCTAACTAAAAATTAAAATGAAATATTACTTAAGTTATGTTGAAGAAAGCGACAATATCGTCATGTGTGCTAACAACTCAACAGTTAAACTTCCAAAAAATTATATAATGCATGGAAGGAGAAAATATATCAAAGTTCATTTTTAAATTCTAAGAGAACTTGTAATAACAAAAATAATAAATGTAACTAATATATATATATATATATATATATATATATATATATATTAATAGTACACATTGTAGTTTTAATAATATTGAAATTTGAAAGAAGAAAAAATTTAATTGAAGTTAAAAAAAAATTGCAGCTCATGAGCCAAGATTTCTTTAAAATATTTTTGAAGAAATTTTGATAAAACTTATATTTAAAAACATAAAGATAAAATGAGTATCTATTAATCTATAACAAAAACCCATAAAGTGTTAGTTGTTTGGAATCCCATAATTTTATGTATTTTGAGTTTGTAAATAAAAAATCCTTGGAAGATTTACTTTTTTAAATAGATATTATTATGTTTAGTGTGGGGGTAGAGCCATATGTTCGGGTTTATTTTTAAGAAATAAAATGAAACAGTTAATCGGGCCCAGAATAATTAAAAATCCGGCCCATTATGGATGTAAAACGAAATAATCAAAATATGAAAAACACAAAACGCCGTTGCCGGGGATCGAACCCGGGTCACCCGCGTGACAGGCGGGAATACTCACCACTATACTACAACGACTGGTTGATATTTATAATTTGATAAATTGTTATATATATCAAATAATTGTTATCAATACTGAAATCAATAGCATCATACCCTTATATCATTACCTGTGCTTTTTATTATGTGCTCTTTTTTCTTTTTAATTTGATTCTTGATTGAGATGTATATTATTAGCTCAATATAATTTATTTATTTATTTTTATAAATAGCATTTCAAATGTTTCATATAAATTTTAAATCTATTTACATTTCAATAATTATTTTAAAGTATAACTTATGAAAATAAACTTCTATATTTAATAACATCTCACCAAAAATTATTATTTAGAAAATATTTTCTTACAAAATAAATCATATTATTTTCTTTCTTAAAGTTACTAGCTAAATATATATTACAAATTTCAAAAGCGTCTTGTTTATTTTACATAGTATCTATATGATAATCAGTTATAACTTTTAACTAATTTTTATTATCAAAATTCACATAATATGATAATCAGTTATAACTTTTAACTAATTTTTGCTATTATCAAAACTCACACAGGATAGAGAATAATTAAGAATAGGAAATTACTAGTATTTTAAATTCTATTTCTAGTATTTAGGAATTAAGTAGTTTCTTATATGTTTCAACTAGGACTATTGAAATATTTTTTCAAGAAAAAATCAATTACTCTTTAATAGTTAATCTTGTGGGAAACTACACACTAGTATAATACAACCACAAATTATTATGATTTTTTAATTACAAAATAATTTATTTTTAAAACACAATCAAACAAATAATTGACTTTTACACATCATTAAAATAATGTGCTATTAGAGAGTGTCGGGTAATGTCTATGGTAGAGAAGATGGTGAAAAATAAACTTAGGTGGTTTGAGCATGTAGAGAGAAGACCAATAAATTATGTATTAAAGAGGGTATGCCATATGGAGAGTGTTAGAACACAGATTGATTCTTAATAATATCTCTATGTTTTGATGATAACTAATATGAAATTTTGTATTTAAGAATTATATACTCTAAAATTTGCTTGAGAATTTTTATTGCAGATAGTAAAGGAATTAACACTCCAGAAGCAAATCAGAATTGAACACAAGAAATTAGCTAGACTCTGAAGCGCCAGATGCATACATTAGAAGAATTTGATTGCTGCCAACAGAAGATTCTGAAGCAGAAGCTCCAGAAGGATCTGAAGCAGAAGCTCCAGAAGGATCTGAAGCAGAAGCTCCAGAAGAATCTGAAGCAAGTCAGAAGCATCTGAAGCAAAGAAGAATTTTGTATGAAGAGTTTTTCAAAGCATAGTTTCTACAGAAGATTCTGAAAGTACTAAAGCTGTCAGTACTGAAGTTCTGTATCAAATATGCTCTGATATTAAAACACGCTGAAAGCACACCTGCTGCAGAAGACTCTGATTCAGCAAGACTCTGATCATCATTAGAAGACTCTGACCCAGAAGCTCTACAGAGGTATGATTGGTTCTCTTCTTTATCTAACTGCTTCTAGACCTGACATATTGTTCAGTGTATGCTTGTGTGCTAGATTCCAATCAGATCCTAGAGAATCACACTTGACAGCTGTCAAGAGGATTCTAAGGTATCTGAAAGGTACTTCTAATGTGAGTTTGTGTTACAGAAAATCTGATGATTTCAAATTAGTTGGATTCTGTGATGCTGACTACGCTGGAGACAAAGTGGAAAGGAAAATTACTTCTGGAAGTTGTCAATTTCTAGGAAGAAATCTAATCTCTTGGTACAGCAAGAAGCAACCCACAATTGCACTTTCAACCACAGAGGCAGAATATATTGCTGCTGCTGGATGTAGCACGCAGATGCTCTGGATGAAAAGTCAGCTAGAAGATTATCAAATATTTGAAAGTAACATTTCTATCTTTTGTGATAATACTTCTGCTATATGTTTGTCTAAGAACCCTATTTTACACTCTAAGGCAAAACATATAGAAATTAAGTATCATTTCATCAGAGACTATGTTCAGAAGGGAATCATAAATTTGGCCTTTGTTGATACAGATCATCAATGGGCAGATATTTTTACAAAACCCCTTGTTGAAGATAGATTCAAATTTATTCTGAAAAATATTGGTATGGATTTTTGTCCAGAATGATATTTGTCAGAAGCAAATTTTTACAGATGCAAAAATGCCTAATGCTCTGAAGTATTTCTTCTGACTGCTTGTTTATTTTATTAATTTGGTTTTGTGAAACTCTGAACTAACAATCCTTAGAGGATCTGAACGTTGGTTAACGTTTCATTTCTCAAAAGAATTCAGAACACATGCAAGCAAACACGTGTCACTCCAATTCTGCAAAGGTGGCGTGTACATTACTGAAGAGACGTTTGAGGTGAAGTTTGAATAGTGAAAATCTTGATTTTCCCCCCAATTTGTCAGAAGCAATAAATGCTTGAAATGATTTTTATTCTTTTCATTTAATTCTTTGTTCAAACGTGCAAAATTCTGACTGTTTGTATGCCTACTTGTTTTAGTATAAATACATGACCTCTCTTCACATTCACACTTTTCACATCTCAGAAATTTTATGCATTTTCATCTTCTTTTCTCTCTGCATAAAAACCCTAAGCGTGTGACAAAACCATCTTCAATGGCAACTTCATCATCAATAGCTACACAATTTCAATCTACAATGGCTGCAGTTACATCTGCTAACATGGGTGTTACTCCTTATTCTCCACCAAAAAGAACATTGTTAACCCCTGTTGAAAAGCTGGAAGTTCTGTGTGAATCAATGGTGGAATTTGATTCACTTGCTGAGAATGGTTTTGAGTTTCGCTCAATCATAGGTGCTCAAGGATGGGTGAAATATTTTGATAGACTGTTTGGACCAGTTTACCCCCTTCTTGTGAAAGAATTCTGGATCCATGCTTCAGTTTACCCTAAGTTTATCTTATCTTCTGTTCTGGGCAAAGAGATTATAATAACAGAAGATCTGATCAGAAAACTTATTGGCTATGAGGAAACAGATGGAGTTTCACACTTGCCAGCTGGGCGTGTGGATATGGATGAAGTGTATGAAGAAGTGATGACTGCTGGACAAGCTTCTAACAAGTTCAAGGATCTGAAGCCTGACTATAAGATCTAGGCTAAGATCTTCATGGGATGCATTCATCATAGGAATTCAACAAACTCTCCAGACTATGTCAATAATTAACAACTCTATTTCATGTATTGCCTCAGTCAGAGCACCAAGGTAGATCTTCCATATATTCTCTTTATGCATCTTTGGAATCATATAAATGCCTCTAGAGAGTATGTGAAAGAAAAAGGACAGAAGATCAGAACCTGGATTCCTTTTGGAAGGTTAATCTCAGATCTTCTAACTGAGAATGGACTAGTTACTGCTCTGTACGCTGCTGGAGTTGCAGAGGAATTGGAATTCATCTTGGGAAAGCCTCTGAATGCCAAAAGTCTTCAGAGACTTAAAATAGTGGATGAACTCACAACAACTCCCAAGAGGCTGAATGTTTCTGAACTGAGTAAGAAGAGAACTCCTATAGATGATTACCCTCTGTTCTATGCTGAAGAACCAAGGCACATTGTTGTAATGTATATTGATGAGTGTAAGAAAGAAGGAAAGTCTGTTCTTGCTGATATCATAAAGAGTGCAAGATAACCACTGCCTGTTGTAGAAGAAGAAGAAGAACCACAAAGAAAGAGGACTCAGCCAGAAGCAGAAGCTGCACCTGTTCAGAAGAAGATCAAGATTGCTGAGAAGCCACAGAAGCTCCTAAAGAGGAAAGAATCTGGAGCAACTCCTTTTGTACCACCTAAAAGAATCAAGATCAAAGGTACTAAATCTTCTGTATCTTCTGCAAATCCTGTTGTTTTAAATGATTCTAATATTAAGTCTATTCCAAAACCTCCCTCTACACAAAATACATCTGTTACTGCTCCATCTCATGTTTCTACACCATCACCACAAAAATCTTCTACTCCAATTTCCACATCACCACAAAAACAATAATCTGTTCTAACACCAATCACAACAAAAACAATTCAAAATCCAAAAGTCTCTATACCACAAACAACTCAACCAAAAATTCAAATCAAACAATTTGTACCACAAAAACAACAATCAGAAAAACAACCCACAGAACAACAACAAACAACAAAATCATCTGCTCAACAAAAAACCTCTGAACCATTTAAACAAAAGCCATTTGAAGAACAAAAGCACCCACAAGAAAAACAACCAAAAAAACCACAAGAACCTCTACCAGAAAAAGCCTCTGAACATCAACCACCATCAGATAATCCACCATCCAAATCATCTGAACCCACTGCATCTGTACCTGTTATTTCTGAACCTACAAAAATAACATTTTTTCCAGTTTCATCTGAACCAATTTCATCTGATCCACCTACCTCAGAACAACCATCAAAACCCTCTGAAATTCCTTCAGAACCAACCAATACTTCTGAACCCAACATTCCTGAGACAGAAGTTCTTGATGTCACACCATTAAAAACTGTGTTTCAAGTATCTTCTACCTCCTGCACACCAACCACCTCATCCAACTCCTCAAAATCTGACATTCACCCAGATTTTCTAATCTCTCCATCTTACAGAGACTCTGAGGTAAACCAACCAGAACCCATTATACCTTCTAAAGCTCCTATTCCAGATCCTACTCCCACACCCAATCCAGCATCTGAAATCTTGATCCCAAATCCTAACCACACATCTAACCCAAGATCATCTATCTCTTGTGCATAATTCTCATCCCTGTTTCATAATCTTGCTTATGGTTTCAAACTCAAAGATTTTTATGACAAAGTTGAACCATCTGACCCTATCACCCCTCTGAAACCCAAACTCACAATGACCCTTCCATTTGTGCTTCTCACATATATTCAATCCATGTCAGATGTAGGTTCATTAGCAACTATATCATATTCTGCTAAATCTGACAAAGTTGTTGCTTCAGCTATACCAATCTCATCTGATAAAACTGTTGCTTCTGATGAACCTCCAAAATCTGCCTTCCAATCCTACTCAAATAAACCCTTTGATGTGGTTCCCTTTCACACCAGAGCAAAACCAAATCTGTTAAATGCTTTAAACAGATCCAAACCAGAAAAAGCCCCTGAAATTCCTTTCATTCCATACTACCCTCCTCCTCTGATCTCTATTCAGAAATCTATTTTTCCACCAACTCCCCAACCAAAACCAATAACACTGGAAACTCTGTTACATCCCAAGTGTTGCACCCCAAAATTTGCCCTCACAATACAAGACTTTGTGTTCCAAGAAGGTTCACAAGGTTCACAAAATTCACAATTGGTCAGAAGAGTTGACAATTCCCTCAGACAATGCACCTCCTAAGCAGTGCATCCAAAACTAGGGTTTTGACTTTAATCAGGCTAAATGGACTTCCAAGACTTCAAGTGAGCTTCATAACATCTTATATGTGTATAAGAACCCCCATGTCAAGTTTCAAGACTTTTCTCAAAAGTTTGCTCAGTCAGATGATCAGATAAGTCAAAAGCAGTCAATGCAGTTAAAAGGTCAAACTGAGGTCAACTGTGGTCAAACCAAAGTCAAACTTCATGATTTTTTTTTTGCCAACATCAAAGAGAGGTTGGGTGAGAAATATTATCATAATAACTGTAATACCCCAAATTTTGCCCTAAGATTTGTCGTCGCATTTCATTGCATTTAATCAATTACTAACAAATTTGTGTAGTCGTTTGACTTTTTGCAGGTAAATATCATATGGCATGCATTTTTTTTCTAAAAAGTAAAAATGGCACAATTGGCAGGAGGACATGTGTAAGGAGTTATGAGTGTGAGAGGTTGAGAGTTCGAATCTCACCTTTGTCACTTTTTTTGTTTTTTATTATTTTTACTCTAAATTTTTCTATCTTTCATTAAAAAAATAACAAAAATAGTTTTTTATTATTATTTAATTATTATTTTCGTATTTTAATTAAATCATTTTTTAAAATATTATTTTTTTCACTTTTTTCTAAATTATTCATAAAAATATCCAAAAAATCATAAAATAAAAAATATTGAAAAAAATTTTGTTCTTTTTATAATATTTTTTATTTTAGGAATCAATAGGATTATTAGTTTTTATTTTAAGTTTATTTTAATTATTTTAAATTATTTAAATTTTATTTTTTCTTAACTAATTATTTAGGTTGGGCTTTAAAATGGGCTTTAGGGACATTATTGACAATTTGGTGTTAACCCTAATTTGTTCCCTATATATACATGTGTTGCCTTGTTGGAAAAAAGGGAGAGAATGAAAAAAACCTAAGAGGAGTGAGTGCCGTTTGCCGTTATTTAGTTTTCTTCTTCATCCATTACTATTGTTTCTTTTTCTTCATCGTTTACCGTTATTTCTTTTCCTTCATCTATTACTGTTGTTTCTTTTTCTTCATCTTTTACCGTTATTTCTTTTTCTTCATCTATTACCGTTATTTCTTTTTCTTTATCTATTACTGTTACGTTTTTATATATATAATTTTTAAATTGTTAGAGTTTATATATATAAGATTTTTGATCGAATTATGTCGATACGATGTTTGCACATTTGTGTGCATGACGCGTGACATTTGTGTTAGTTCGATCTGGTTGCGATGATCGCATTTTTGTGTGAGCAATAATACTATTTTTTGCTTAATTTCTTTTTCTTTGCGATAAATTTTGTTTCGTCCGATTTAGATCTGGTTGCGATGAGCGCATTTCTGCGTTAGCAACATTGTTGGGTTATTTGGCACATTTAAAATTCATTATCGCTTTATTATTATTATTATTATTATTATTATTATTATTATTATTATTATTATTATTATTATTATTTATTATTATTATCATTATTATCATTATTATTACCATTATTATTATTATTGTTATCATTAATTTATTAAAATTTGTTATAATATAAAAATCTGTTTTTTAAAATAAATAACATTAACATCTTTTCCAAATTAATATGAAAACCTATTATTTTTAAGAAAAACTTTTTTTTAGATAAATTTAAAATAATAACTAAAATCTTTTTTTTTTAAAATAATAACTAGAACCGTTATTTATTTTATTTTATTATTGTTCAATTCAAATTTCATTATCATATTGTATCTGCTCCTCTCATGTAACCTCGCGAACTTAACAATCGCTCTTTAAATTCTGCCTTTAAATTTCTGCTTGCATGGTTTAAATTATGACATTATCTCTCTGTTTGCATGATTCAATTATCTCACACGTTTACCATTATTTCTGTCACATTGCACACATCCGAAGGTTAGGTTTAACTGTTTGGCCGCCGCGCCAATAGTCCGTAAAACTTCACACATTCAATTTCAAATCCTCAAAACTACAAACTACAAACCCTAATTTTCACAAATGCCTCGCCGCAGGCAAAATTACAATTTTACCCTTAGCATTAGGTCAAAGAGCCGCCGCGCTTATTTTAGGGTTTCCCGCCGTGGAATCCCTAATTTAACCCTAATTACAACTTAACATTTCAACGTAGAGATTTGGAGTTTCTACACTCCACGTAAGCGTGTCCTTAAGATGCGTTTATTCCCCTTGAGACCTTGACCACAGTCAAGAAGTTTCTAACCTCCCTATTGAGGGGAACTACGATTACTCTGATTCCACTCCCGTAAGGATACGTAGGCACAAGATGCGATGTCTTGCCGAGTAAACTTAGAATTAACCCCCTTTATTATTTATTATTGCTTATTTATATTTTATTTATCTTTGCTATTTAATTATTTTGCTTATTATTTTGTAATTGTTTCTTGGATGTAAAGTTGTTTAATTATTTAATTATTATTATGGTTAGTAATTAGGGAGTGTAACAACATGTATGTAATATTAAAATAAATTTAGATCACTTTTAAATAAAGATAATTAAAATAAACACGTCACACACGTAAGTCGATTTTAATCGCCGTCTCACTTCCTAAGGATATCCCTCAAGTTGCCTACGAATAATGGTTAAGTGGGGTGTATAAAGCAAGTCCCTCAAATAAAAAAATCATCAAAGTCCCTTATGGTTGCCTTTACGAATCAAGTCCCTTTCGAAAAATGATGATGGTCCCTTATATGTGCTTATTACATCCCACAATGGCCTTCAAAGTCAAATTGTCCCTCACATACCCCTTAACATCCAAAGTAAGGACTACCTACTCCATTATAGTAGGGATAGTCTTACTAAAGGAAAGAATGAAGAATAAGAAAGACCTTTAAACATTAGGGTAGGTTACTCCTAGGTGCTTGCTCACTTCAAAATTGTTTCGCACTTAAACAAATTTTCAACAAGTTTTCAAACAAGTTCTTAACACATCCTTACATGGATTATTTATTAACTATTCTGAAAATTTTCTATTCACACACTACAATTTCAAAACAATTCAAAAGTGAGCTTAAGTACCTAAGAGCCCATGGATAACCATGGATGAAAAGGATGCTAATACCTTCCCTTTTCATAACCTACCCCCCGGACCCAAAATATTCTCTAAGGTCTTTCCTGTTCTTTTATAACCTTTCCTTATGGATAAAATAAAAGTCGGTGGCGACTCTTGCTATCCGCAACATTGTTTAAAGTCAGTTCACCGGGTTACAGAACTGGCGACTCTGCTGGGGATTTATTTAAGAGGGGTACCCTTAGGAATTAAGATCACTTTAAATTGTTTGCCTTGTTTGCTTTATTATTATATTGTTGGGGTGCTCTTATGTGTGAAAGGTCCTAACCCGGATCTAGTGTACCTTAGGTAAATGGCAATAGACCAAGGAAACTGTACGACGTATATCGATACGGTTGATCTGGTGGCCATAGTTAGTGCGACTTCTTGGTTGGTGCTTATATTCCTTAAGTCAAGTTGAGGATAATATTGAGGCTGCCATATGTTGTCAATGCACTAACTGACTTTTAGAACCCTAGTTAACTCATCTTGGCCTTTAGAAAGTAGTGAGGTAACCGGCTTTGGTGCAGACTGAAGTTGGTTGACACTCGATACTACGCTCATTGAGATCTTAAACTTGGAGGGTTTTGGTTGGCAAGTAAGTTGCCTTCTGAACAACCACCCTTGTGAAGGATCAATGATATTGAGATCCCTTAGAACCTGGTTACTTTTGTAGGACAGGATGAACCATCTAACTTCAGGGGAGGGTACTTGCCTTTGAACCTCATGCAAGCCTTTAAACCTAGGGCTATGGTGTGACTTGTTTGTGTGTGCCACATGTTTGTGATTGAGCATGACATCATGACATCATCATGCATCATAAGCATATCATTTTCCCTAACCATTTCAAGGACCAAAGGATTTATCTTTGTTCTTTGTTGCAGGTCATGGCTTCTGCTCGTAGAAACACCATCAGGATCAACTTTGTAGGGATACCTGCTAAGCTCAAGGAGTTGGTTTCCCTAGTGCCTGATCATTCCCAGTTCAACAAGAGACATGGTCACTTATTGGATCTAGTTACTTCAGGGTTCAGTGAAGACATGATGAGTGTGCTGTTTCAGTTCTTTGACCCTAAGCACCATTGCTTTACATTTCCTGATTATCAGCTGGTTCCAACCATGGAGGAGTTCTCTAAACTTCTGGGTATACCTGTTCTTGATCAGAAGCCATTCACAGGCTTAGAGAAGGAGCTTAAACCAGAAGTTATTGTTGCAGCTCTACATCTGAAGAAGTCTGACATTGTTCTAGAGACGAGAAGTGGAGTTAAAGGTATTCTTGCCAAGGTATTAGTGGATAAAGCTCAAATGTTCTTGAAGGCTATGAGCTACGATGCTTTTGAGGAGATCTTAGCCTTATTGATTTATGGCTTAGTGTTGTTCCCCAATCCTGATCAGTTCATAGACGTTCATGCCATCAACATATTCCTGAGTCACAATCCAGTGCCTACCTTACTTGGAGATATCCTACATTCTCTTCACACCCGTACTACAAGGGCAAGAGGAACTTTGATGTGCTGCATACCTTTACTTTCTAGGTGGTTTATTTCTCACCTTCCTCGCTCAGTAATGAAGAATGAGCAAGGGTTCAGATGGTCCAAGAGGATCATGTCACTTTCTCACTCAGACATCCATTGGTGCTCCAGATCTATGGAGAATGTCACCATCATTGACCGTTGTGGGGAGTTTCCTAATGTGCCACTTCTAGGCATAAGAGGAGGCATCACCTACAACCCATCTCTAGCTTTACGACAGTTTGGTTACGCCCGGAGCGATGGTCCACATGACATGTTGATTCAGGGCATTGTGTTTGATTACGACAACGATCTTCAGGGTTACCGTCAGAGATTCATCCGAGCTTGGGGAAAGGTAAACAGGATTGACAGCAAGACACTGGAGCCTAAGTACACTATTCCTATGGAGGCTTATCTCAGATGGGTACGATCTCGTGCTCAGACACTCATGATGCCATATCCTGCCGTCCTACCAGTTACCATGGAACCTGTTGTTGAAGGAGACACAGCTTATACCATCCTTCACCCAGACATGCCTACTGATATGGAAGACTTGCAGAGATCATGGATCCAACTGAAAGAGCAAAGGGATACTTTCGAGGCTCATTACAAAGCAAGCCAAGCAAGGATCCTAGAGCTAACAAAGCTACTTCATGAGGAACGAAACCTCAACTCATACCTCAACACAAAGAGGAGACGTCCATGGGAGACTTAAAACCCCATCTTTTGTACTTATTTCGTTTTCATTTTTTGTAAGCCTAAAAGGCAAAACAAGTTATTACTAATAAAAAGTTACTTTCTTGATTGTTTAAGCAAATTTAAATCCTGCGGTCCTTGAAAACATTGCATATGCATTCCCATATCATTGCATCACAGGTTTATAATTGTGCACAGGTTTCTCATCTTCTCGCTGTTTATTTCAGCAATGGCTCTTGAACAATCAGTTAAGGATCTCCAGGCACAGAATGCACAGTTCCAAGAGCTGATCCTGAACCTATCCAAGGGGCAGGATGAATTGAAGACACTGCTGGCCAAGAAGACTAAGAAGGCTAGAAGGTCTGCTGGGCTGCTCAACATGGGAAGAAGGTTCAAAGGTCCTGTCAAGACCAAGGAACATGTTGAAGACTATGAATCTGAAGAATCTGAGCAGGAGAGAGGCAGTCTCCACAACACTATGGGGGACTCTGATTCTGAGGCTAACTACTACCATGAGCCTAACGAAGACAAATTCAAGATGCTGGTGGATAGAATGGATGCTATGGAATTACAGAAATCATCTGGGCTGGATTTTGAGGATTTGAGCTTGATATCTGGGGTGGTCATACCCATTGGGTTCAAAGTTCCTACATTTGTTGTCTATGATGGGGTCTCTTGTCCCAAATTGCATCTGAGGTCTTATGTCAGAAGAATTCAACCCCACACTGCTGATAAAAAGTTGTGGATCCATTTCTTTCAAGAGAGTTTATCTGGAGCTCAGCTAGAGTGGTATTATCAGTTGGAGAGTGTCAACATCAGAGATTGGAATGACCTTGCTGAAGCTTTCTACAAGCAGTATCAATACAATGCTGACTTAGCCCCCACTCGCATGCAGCTTCAAAGCATGTCTATGGGTGCCAAAGAAAGCTTTAAGGAGTATGCTCAGAAGTGGAGAGACTTAGCTGGAAGAGTTCAACCCCCTTTGACTGATAGGGAGTTGGTTGATATGTTCATGTGTACGCTGAATGGTCCGTTTTACAGTCATCTCATTGGAAGCTCATCATCTAGCTTCACTGAGTTGATCATGACAGGAGAGCGAGTAGAGAATGGTATCAAGAGTGGTAAGATCCAAGTGGGCACTTCTTCATCAGGTGCTGCAAAGAAGCCTCCCACTGGGAAGAAAGAATCTAATGCTGTGTATGGTCAGCCTGATCGTAACAGAAGGCATCAGTCTGTTAGTGCAGTTCATATTTCAAATCCAACTCCTGCAACAACAGAGCAGCCTCAAGGCAACCAACAGAGGGCTAGAAGACAGTTCACGAAGATCAACATGTCAATGGCTCAGGCATTGCAACACTTGTTGAAAGCTGAACTTATTACCCTGAGGGAGGCTCCTCAGAATCCCAATGTTACCTCTCCCAAGTACAATCCCAATGCACGATGTGCATATCATTCAAACTGTCCAGGACATGATACTAATAACTGCTGGGTCTTGAAGAACAAAATTCAGGATATGATTGATGCTGGAGAAATTGAGTTTGATCCACCAGGTACTCCAAATGTGATTACAGCTCCAATGCCAAATCACGAGAAGACTGTCAACGCCATTGATGAAGATATTGATGAAGATCTGCATGTCTATTCAGTTATGGAGTTGAGCACACCATTGTCTGTTATCAAAAAGAGGTTAGTACAAGCTGGGATCTTTCCAGGTTGTCATGAAGATTGTCTATATTGTACCTATAAGCCGGATGGTCGCTTCATTTTGAGAGATGGGATTCAACGTCTCATGGATAAATATACTATAGTGTTTGAAAGAAGACCAGCATCTGTAGAAAGTATGGTGGATCATCTGACTCAGGGTAAGAAGATTGAAGAGGTTGACATGGTTGACAAAGTACCACTAAGAATCACTTCAAAGGGTCCCATTAAAATCACTCATCAGGGCCCAATCAAGATTACTGCTGAAGGTCCTGTGAAAGTTGTTGCTGAAGCCAGAGTAGCTCCTCTGATCATTACCACTCCTGGTCCTATTCCTTATACATCTGACAAAGCTGTGCCTTGGCACTATGGGTCTGATGTTTACATCCATGGTGTCAAGCAGGAGCCTTTACCTGATATGCCTGTTGACATTGATAATATTGCTGGATCTAGCAAGATCACTCGTAGTGGAAAAGTCTTCTCTCCTCCAGTTGCTTCTAAGAGTGCAGTTACTCCTGCTGTTACTTCCACCACTGATGCTCGGGGCAAGGGTCCTGTTATTGAGCCTGTATCTACTAATGTGCCAGCTGCTGATGACCTCTCTAAGCAGATGGAAGAAGTATTGAAAATCATTCGCAAGAGTGATTATGATATTGTTGATCAGCTGGGGCATACTCCCTCAAAGATTTCTATGCTCTCCCTGTTATTATGTTCTGAGGCTCATGCCAAGTCATTGATCAAATTTCTAAAGATGGCTCATGTACCCAGTGCAATTTCTGTGGACCAGTTTGAGAATTGTGTTGCTCACCTGACCTATGACAACGGGTTAGGATTTTCTGATGCTGACTTGACCCCTGCCAAGAGGGATCATAACAGGGCCTTGCATATTTCAATTGAATGCAGGGGCACCACCCTGTCTCATGTGCTGATAGACAATGGTTCCTCTCTGAATGTGTTGCCTAAGGAAGTCCTGAACAAGCTGAGTCCTGAAGATACGGTATTGAAGCCCAGTAATATTGTGGTAAAGGCTTTTGATGGTTCTAGAAGAGTAGTGCATGGGGAAATTGATCTTCCAATCAAGGTTGGTTCTCAGGTGTTTACTGCTACATTCTATGTGATGGATATTCTTCCTTCGTACTCATGTCTGCTTGGTCGTCCCTGGATCCATGGGGCAGGTGCTGTGACCTCCACATTACATCAAAAGTTGAGATATCCGGTGAATGGAAAAGTTGTTACTGTCTTTGGAGAGGAAGAATACTTTGTCAGCCATGTAAACACTTTCAAGTATCTGGAAGTAGAAGGTGAATACATTGAAACTCCATGTCAGTCATTTGAAGTGGTTCCCTGGGCTGTTAAGGATTGTGTGACTCCTCCTGCTGTGAAGAAGGTTCCTGTGGTCATCAGAAACCCTCCAACAATGGCAATGGCCTCCCTCAATGATGCAAAAGCTGTGGTGGAAGAAGGTGGTTGTACTATTTGGGGTCAGCTTCCTGATATTCCATACAAGTCTGACAAGTTTGGTTTGGGTTTCACTGCAGAGTCCCAGAAGGCTGTCCGTCGTGCCCGTGCTGTTCGTATCACCAATCAAGGGGTTATCAATGCTGTGGGAGATCAAGATGAAGACTACAACTTGGAGGCATGGATTTTTCCTACTGTGGGTGCTGGACTCAATAATTGGAAAGCTGAAGATGTTATCCCTATCTCCTTTAGTCAGGAGTAAATACTATTACTGTGTTATGTTTTTAAATTTGTAATTTCTGGAACAATTAAAACTTTCAAGCCATGTGCCTTACCCGGGGCACAATGGTGTGCTTGTTACGGGTTGTCATTTCATTTGCATACTTCATTCAATAAAATCAGTGGACGTTTCGTTTTCGTAAATATTGTGTTCCTTGTCTTTCTTTTTCTTTTATTTTTGCTTTATCAGCTATGTGTTCTTACACACACCCACGTCACTAAAATGCAGATCCTCATCCACTCTGGATCCAGTTGATAACAGTTCTACTATTGCCAATTACAATTTCGAGAATCCGATCTATCAAACTGAAGACGGAAACGAGGACGATTGTGAAATACCTGTAGAGCTTGCTAGGTTGTTACAACAAGAAGAGAAAGCTATACAGCCACATGAAGAGCCAGTCGAAGTTGTGAATCTGGGAACTGAAGAAAACAGAAAAGAGGTCAAAATAGGGGCTGATTTAGAGGACAGTGTCAAGAGCAGGTTGGTTCAGATGCTACGTGACTATGTGGAGATCTTTGCTTGGTCTTATGAAGATATGCCAGGGTTGGATACGGACATTGTGGTTCACCGTTTGCCAGTGAAAGAAGATTGTCGTCCAAAGAAGCAGAAGGTTCGTCGTATGCGTCCTGAAATGTCAGAAAAGATCAAAGCAGAGGTAATGAAACAGTTCAATGCAGGGTTCTTGGCCGTAACTTCTTATCCTCAGTGGGTTGCAAATGTGGTACCAGTTCCTAAGAAAGATGGTAAGGTACGTATGTGTGTAGACTACAGAGATCTGAACAAGGCTAGCCCTAAAGACGACTTTCCACTTCCTCATATCGATATTCTGGTAGACAACACTGCTCAGCATAAGGTATTCTCTTTTATGGATGGTTTCTCTGGTTACAATCAAATCAAGATGGCACCTGAAGATATGGAGAAGACAACATTTGTGACACAGTGGGGCACCTTTTGCTATAAGGTAATGCCATTTGGTTTGAAGAATGCAGGGGCAACATATCAGTGTGCTATGGTGGCTTTGTTTCATGATATGATTCATCATGAGATAGAGGTATATGTGGATGATATGATAGCCAGGTCTCAGAATGAAGAACAACATCTTGATCATCTGCACAAGTTGTTTGAGAGGTTGAAGAAATACAGGTTGAGATTAAATCCAAACAAGTGTACTTTTGGAGTTAGATCTGGAAAGCTCTTGGGTTTCATTGTCAGTGGAAAAAGTATTGAAGTGGATCCTGCAAAAGTGAAAGCTATACGAGAGATGCCAGCTCCCCGTACTGAGAAGGAGGTTAGAGGTTTCTTGGGACGATTGAACTACATTGCAAGATTTATTTCCCAATTAACTACCATCTGTGAGCCAATCTTCAAGTTGTTGAAGAAAGATAAGGTGATGGAATGGAATGATGAGTGCCAGACTGCCTTTGATGAAATCAAGAGATATTTGCTAGAACCTCCAATTTTAATGCCACCAGTTGATGGAAGACCCTTGATTATGTATTTAACAGTATTAGACAACTCAATGGGGTGTGTATTGGGGCAACATGACGAGTCTGGTCGAAAAGAGCAGGCAATATACTACCTTAGCAAAAAGTTTACCGACTGTGAAACAAGATACTCACTGCTCGAGAAAACTTGCTGCGCTTTGGCATGGGCTGCTCGCCAACTAAGACAGTATATGTTGACCCATACTACCTTGTTGATTTCGAAGATGGATCCAATCAAGTACATATTTGAGAAACCTGCTCTCTCCGGAAGAATTGCAAGATGGCAAATGATCTTGACGGAATATGATATACAGTATACCACTCAGAAGGCCATTAAGGGGAGTGTTGTTGCTGATCATTTGGCTCATCAAGCAGTAGATGATTACCAGTCAATGAATTTTGAGTTCCCTGATGAAGACATTATGTCTGTTACCAAAGAACCTGGACAATATGACGGACCTGAACAAGGATCCCGATGGACTATGGTTTTTGATGGTGCCTCCAATGCACATGGTAATGGTGTTGGTGTTGTGATTAGTTCCCCTGAAGGTTGTCATACCCCGATTACTGCCAGACTTTGTTTCTATTGTACCAATAACATGGCTGAGTATGAGGCATGTATCATGGGTATGCAAGTTGCTATTGATATGAAGATTCAGTTCCTTGAGGTGTATGGAGATTCAGCTCTGGTAGTAAGTCAGATTAAAGGAGATTGGGATACAAAGCATGATAATCTCATTCCTTACAGAGAACATGTGGTGTCTTTGATCCCACATTTCAAAGAGATTACTTTTGGACATATTCCACGAAGAGAGAATCAGTTGGCAGACGCATTGGCCACCATGGCATCTATGTTTGAGATCAGCTGGGATGATGAAGCTCCCAAGATTACCATTGATAGATTTGAGAAGCCTGCATACTGCAATGAGATTGACACTGAAGGGGCAGAGGAGAAGCCTTGGTTCTATGAAGTGAAAAACTATCTTGAGGCTCAGGAGTTCCCTGAAGGGGCATCTGTCAAAGATAGGAAGTTCCTGAGAAGGTTTTCTGCTAAGTTCTTTCTGAGTAATGGCATTCTGTATAAGCGTAATCATGATTCAACTATGCTTCGTTGTGTGGATAAGAAGGAAGCTACAGAAATTATGGAAGAGATGCATGATGGGACCTTTGGCACTCATTCTAGTGGTCATACCATGGCAAAGAAGATTTTGAGAGCAGGTTACTATTGGTCTACCATGGAAGCTGATTGCTATCAACACTCCAGAACATGTCACAAATGTCAAATCTATGCTGATAAAGTACATGTACCTCCATCTCCATTGAATGTGTTGACTGCTCCTTGGCCCTTTGCCATGTGGGGCATTGATATGATTGGTGAGATCAAGCCTACTGCTTCTAATGGGCATCGTTTCATCCTGGTTGCTATTGATTACTTCACGAAGTGGGTAGAGGCAGCTTCATTTGCATCTGTGACTAAGAATGTTGTGGCTCGGTTCATTAAGAATAATCTCATATGTAGGTATGGTATCCCTGAAAGGATTATCACTGACAATGGCTCTAATCTGAACAACACTATGATTACTGATCTCTGTACGCAGTTCAAGATTAAGCATCACAACTCTTCTCCGTATCGTCCAAAGATGAATGGGGCAGTTGAAGCTGCTAATAAGAACATTAAGAAGATTGTACAGAAGATGACTGTTACTTACAAGGATTGGCACGAGATGTTACCATTTGCTCTGCATGGTTATCGTACTACAATACGTACTTCAACAGGGGCAACCCCATTCTCCTTAGTCTATGGTATGGAAGCAGTTCTGCCTATTGAAGTTCAGATCCCCTCCTTGAGAATTATGAAGGATGCAGGCTTGGATGAAGATGAGTGGATTCAGACTCGACTTGACCAGATAAATTTGATTGATGAGAAAAGGTTAGCAGCAGTTTGTCATGGCCAGATGTACCAGAAACGGATGATCAAAGCTTTTAACAAGAAGGTTAAGCCAAAGGTATATCAGGCTGGTGACTTGGTAATCAAGCGTATCATATTACCACAGGGTGATCCTAGGGGCAAGTGGACTCCAACATATGAGGGACCATTTGTAGTCAAGACAGTGTTCTCAGGAGGTGCCATGATACTGACTACAATGGATGGTGAAGACTTCCCACAACCTGTAAACGCAGACATAGTTAAAAAATACTACGCATAAAAAGAGACCCGCTAGGTTGACAGGCCTAGGCAAAAATAAGGGCATCCCGGCAAACCAAAAGGGTTTGGGCAAAAATTAGGGATATATATATAAAAAGATGTACACCCGGCAAGTCGAAAACCTGAAAAGGCGGCTTGGGCAAAAAAGGGTATCCCGGTGGATTGAAAACCTGAAAGGGCAATCCAGGCAAAAGTTAGGGATTAAAGCGTATGACTATGTCTCGTTTGGATCACTCATGAAACTGCAACCAGTTGTACTACTTACTCAAGCTCAAACAGATAAAGCTCAATCCAATCGTTTCCGTCTCAACAGCAAGAAGATGAGATACTTGAGTGGCAATAGTAGAATTGAAACTCAATAGGATTATTTCCCACATAGCTGATTCTTTTTGTAAAACTTCATGACAAAATTCTCTTACTAGGGTTTATGTCTCCTTGTACAAACTTACCCGTGTATGGGTCACTTTTGATATAAATAAATTCCATCTTTTGAATCCAGATTCACTTTTACCCTATTTACATAAGCGAAACGTCCATTGGTTATGTTTGAATGTATGTATGCCTTTGAATATGATTGATGTTTACCAGAAACGCATGTATGCTTTTAATATGATTGATGTTTACCAGAAATGCATGAAAATGCAGTAATAGTATTTACTAAGGACGAACGAGGGAAGGATTTCAACGAAGCTTCGCCGGTTCATCTTTACAAGACAGTTACAAACCATCAGTAGGACTAATCCATTTTCACAAAGTCTAATCTCCCCTGGAATTTATATCCATCTCTTTTATCCTCATACGGATATACGGGAAATTACTTTCCAATAAGGGCACGATGAACGAAGACGGGATGTTATACTTATCCTACTATCAAACGAAAACGAAGGTTATCTATACCCTACTATCCCCAACAACGGGAGGTTATCTATACCTTGTTATCCCCAACAACGGGAGGTTATCTATACCTTGTTATCCCCAGCAGACGGAGGGTTATATATTCTTCAACAACGAATCGGGATTTATTTTTCTTGGCTAGCAGTTGTTATACAAGGATATCCAGACACTTCCAGCAGTGTCATAGCATACATACATCATTTACATCATACCATAACATATATGTCTATAGTACATTACCTAAGTGCATCATGTCATACATGCATACATAAAGCATAAACTAATGTTGTTATACAGAATGCTACCTTGTTTTCAGGTTAATTATCCAACAAACAATCTTATGATCTTTGGGACTGCTTTATTGTAACCTCAGGGTTACTTTATCCTCCTGATGAGCTTCTTATTACTTTGGGACTGCTTTATTGTAACCTCAGGGTTATTTTATCCTCCTGATAGCCTCTCATGACTTCAAGACTGCTTTAGAGCTACTGATTGCTCTATCCTCCTGAAATCATCCTATTACTTCAAGACTGCTTTAGAGCTATTCATTGCTCTATCCTCATGAGGTCATATTACTACTTCAAGACTGCTTTAGAGCTATTCATTGCTCTATCCTCCTGAAGCCATCTAATTATTTCAAGACTGCTTTAGAGTTATCCATTGCTCTATCCTCCTGAAATTACATTATTATTTCAAGACTGCTTTAGAGCTATCCATTGCTCTATCCTCCTGAAATCATTACTTCAAGACTGCTTTAGAGCTATTGATTGCTCTATCCTCCTGAAGACATATCACATTATTATTTCAAGACTGCTTTAGAGCTGTTGATTGCTCTATCCTACTGAAGCCATTCTATTACTTCAAGACTGCTTTAGAGCTATTGATTGCTCTATCCTCCTGAAGCCATTATTACTTCAAGACTGCTTTAGAGCTATTGATTGCTCTATCCTCCTGAGGTCAGATTTATCACTTCAAGACTTCTTTAGGGTTATCATTATTGATTGCTCTATCCTCATGAAGACATGCTGTTACATCAGTATTACTCCAGACTCCTGACAGTTCTCATTATACTACTGAAGAACTTTCCCCTAGTGGCATCTTTAAGCCCACTCAATCATGTTCAACCAACCATCAATATCACTCCATGCACTGGTGAGTGCAAATTTTTGGGCTTTTGTGTTCAATCCCCTTCAACCTTCCAGGTTACGACTGGCAAATATACCAATCTAACCCCTCAGGTTTCAGAAAATTGAACAGGGGCAGCTGTTGCACCCCAAAATTTGCCCTCACAATACAAGACTTTGTGTTCCAAGAAGGTTCACAAGGTTCACAAAATTCACAATTGGTCAGAAGAGTTGACAATTCCCTCAGATAATGCACCTCCTAAGCAGTGCATCCAAAACTAGGGTTTTGACTTTAATCAGGCTAAATGGACTTCCAAGACTTCAAGTGAGCTTCATAACATCTTATATGTGTATAAGAACCCCCATGTCAAGTTTCAAGACTTTTCTCAAAAGTTTGCTCAGTCAGATGATCAGATAAGTCAAAAGCAGTCAATGCAGTTAAAAGGTCAAACTGAGGTCAACTGTGGTCAAACCAAAGTCAAACTTCATGATTTTTTTTTTGCCAACATCAAAGAGAGGTTGGGTGAGAAATATTATCATAATAACTGTAATACCCCAAATTTTGCCCTAAGATTTGTCGTCGCATTTCATTGCATTTAATCAATTACTAACAAATTTGTGTAGTCGTTTGACTTTTTGCAGGTAAATATCATATGGCATGCATTTTTTTTCTAAAAAGTAAAAATGGCACAATTGGCAGGAGGACATGTGTAAGGAGTTATGAGTGTGAGAGGTTGAGAGTTCGAATCTCACCTTTGTCACTTTTTTTGTTTTTTATTATTTTTACTCTAAATTTTTCTATCTTTCATTAAAAAAATAACAAAAATAGTTTTTTTATTATTATTTAATTATTATTTTCGTATTTTAATTAAATCATTTTTTAAAATATTATTTTTTTCACTTTTTTTCTAAATTATTCATAAAAATATCCAAAAAATCATAAAATAAAAAATATTGAAAAAATTTTTGTTCTTTTTATAATATTTTTTATTTTAGGAATCAATAGGATTATTAGTTTTTATTTTAAGTTTATTTTAATTATTTTAAATTATTTAAATTTTATTTTTTCTTAACTAATTATTTAGGTTGGGCTTTAAAATGGGCTTTAGGGACATTATTGACAATTTGGTGTTAACCCTAATTTGTTCCCTATATATACATGTGTTGCCTTGTTGGAAAAAAGGGAGAGAATGAAAAAAACCTAAGAGGAGTGAGTGCCGTTTGCCGTTATTTAGTTTTCTTCTTCATCCATTACTATTGTTTCTTTTTTTTCATCGTTTACCGTTATTTCTTTTCCTTCATCTATTACTGTTGTTTCTTTTTCTTCATCTTTTACCGTTATTTCTTTTTCTTCATCTATTACCGTTATTTCTTTTTCTTTATCTATTACTGTTACGTTTATATATATATAATTTTTAAATTGTTAGAGTTTATATATATAAGATTTTTGATCGAATTATGTCGATACGATGTTTGCACATTTGTGTGCATGACGCGTGACATTTGTGTTAGTTCGATCTGGTTGCGATGATCGCATTTTTGTGTGAGCAATAATACTATTTTTTGCTTAATTTCTTTTTCTTTGCGATAAATTTTGTTTCGTCCGATTTAGATCTGGTTGCGATGAGCGCATTTCTGCGTTAGCAACATTGTTGGGTTATTTGGCACATTTAAAATTCATTATCGCTTTATTATTATTATTATTATTATTATTATTATTATTATTATTATTATTATTATTATTATTATTTATTATTATTATCATTATTATCATTATTATTACCATTATTATTATTATTGTTATCATTAATTTATTAAAATTTGTTATAATATAAAAATCTGTGTTTTAAAATAAATAACATTAACATCTTTTCCAAATTAATATGAAAACCTATTATTTTTAAGAAAAACTTTTTTTTAGATAAATTTAAAATAATAACTAAAATCTTTTTTTTTAAAATAATAACTAGAACCGTTATTTATTTTATTTTATTATTGTTCAATTCAAATTTCATTATCATATTGTATCTGCTCCTCTCATGTAACCTCGCGAACTTAACAATCGCTCTTTAAATTCTGCCTTTAAATTTCTGCTTGCATGGTTTAAATTATGACATTATCTCTCTGTTTGCATGATTCAATTATCTCACGCGTTTACCATTATTTCTGTCACATTGCACACATCCGAAGGTTAGGTTTAACTGTTTGGCCGCCGCGCCAATAGTCCGTAAAACTTCACACATTCAATTTCAAATCCTCAAAACTACAAACTACAAACCCTAATTTTCACAAATGCCTCGCCGCAGGCAAAATTACAATTTTACCCTAAGCATTAGGTCAAAGAGCCGCCGCGCTCATTTTAGGGTTTCCCGCCGTGGAATCCCTAATTTAACCCTAATTACAACTTAACATTTCAACGTAGAGATTTGGAGTTTCTACACTCCACGTAAGCGTGTCCTTAAGATGCGTTTATTCCCCTTGAGACCTTGACCACAGTCAAGAAGTTTCTAACCTCCCTATTGAGGGGAACTACGATTACTCTGATTCCACTCCCGTAAGGATACGTAGGCACAAGATGCGATGTCTTGCCGAGTAAACTTAGAATTAACCCCCTTTATTATTTATTATTGCTTATTTATATTTTATTTATCTTTGCTATTTAATTATTTTGCTTATTATTTTGTAATTGTTTCTTGGATGTAAAGTTGTTTAATTATTTAATTATTATTATGGTTAGTAATTAGGGAGTGTAACAACATGTATGTAATATTAAAATAAATTTAGATCACTTTTAAATAAAGATAATTAAAATAAACACGTCACACACGTAAGTCGATTTTAATCGCCGTCTCACTTCCTAAGGATATCCCTCAAGTTGCCTACGAATAATGGTTAAGTGGGGTGTATAAAGCAAGTCCCTCAAATAAAAAAATCATCAAAGTCCCTTATGGTTGCCTTTACGAATCAAGTCCCTTTCGAAAAATGATGATGGTCCCTTATATGTGCTTATTACATCCCACAATGGCCTTCAAAGTCAAATTGTCCCTCACATACCCCTTAACATCCAAAGTAAGGACTACCTACTCCATTATAGTAGGGATAGTCTTACTAAAGGAAAAAATGAAGAATAAGAAAGACCTTTAAACATTAGGGTAGGTTACTCCTAGGTGCTTGCTCACTTCAAAATTGTTTCGCACTTAAACAAATTTTCAACAAGTTTTCAAACAAGTTCTTAACACATCCTTACATGGATTATTTATTAACTATTCTGAAAATTTTCTATTCACACACTACAATTTCAAAACAATTCAAAAGTGAGCTTAAGTACCTAAGAGCCCATGGATAACCATGGATGAAAAGGATGCTAATACCTTCCCTTTTCATAACCTACCCCCCGGACCCAAAATATTCTCTAAGGTCTTTCCTGTTCTTTTATAACCTTTCCTTATGGATAAAATAAAAGTCGGTGGCGACTCTTGCTATCCGCAACATTGTTTAAAGTCAGTTCACCGGGTTACACCAAGCCTAGACTTAATGTTAATCATTTATTTCAATCCTTTTTGCAAGAAATACAATTGTATTTAGGTACTGTACAGAAGAAGTGTTCAGCAACAATGGATGCCCAAGAATCTGATGTCATCTGGAATGGATTCATCAACAGATTCAACTTTGTGGCCTCAAATTTGAAGAACATATGTTCTGATGATACGAAGTTCGGGTTTGCTGAAGCTGCAAGAAGTCTGTTCTGGACTGTCAAGAGATCTGAACCACTGCTCCTTACAGATGCTCCTCCATCAACAGAAGAAATTATTGAAACTGCATCTGAAGATAATCCTTTGGCCATGACTCTGGTAGAACTTCCTTCTGGCTCTAATGCTCCAGACTCTACAGATCCCATGGAAATCGACTCTGTTCAAGCTCCAGAACCTGATCATAATTCTTCATCAGAGATAAAGAAAGAACATCCAGATTTTGAGGACAAAATTGCTGCTCTGGAAGCTGGTCAATCAGAGATCAAGTCCTGGATGGCAAAACAGGATAAGAAATCTGAAGACATGACAGAGTGGATGTCAAAGCAGGATCAGAAGAATGAAACAATGGCTAAGTGGGTGTCCAAGCAAGAGCAGTCCTCCTCTGAGATTACAGATATGTTGAAGATGCTTTTGTCAAAACACTCTTAGATTTTCATTTTTTTTCATTCTGATGTTTGTGCATCTGATGTTTGCTTATGTACTTCTTGATATATCTTCTGATGCATGTACTCTTGATCTGAACTTATTGAATGAATCAAAGTTTTCTCCACTGAATTATCTTATTTACTGTTTCCTTTTATTTGTCCTTTTAAAGTTTTTTACTTTTTGCTTATGACAAAAAAGGGGGAGAAAATATAGATCTGAACTGTTTAATTTAACTTCACCAGAATGAAACTTCAGACATATCTTTTCTATCTAACATTTAATCTGAGTATTTCAGAACATTTGATAAGTACACTCTATAAAAGTAACTCTGAGTCTCTCAGATCATTTGACTATTATCAAACTCTGAATCTGAAATTTGCAAGACATTCTGACTTTCAAATGATAAAAGAACAATCAAGATCTAACTCTGAAAATTACTCAAGACAAAAGGGAAGTTTCTATTCCTTATTTGTATTTAACTCAGGGGGAGATTCATCATCTCAGGGGGAGTTATAATTTTAATATTTTCAATTAAACAAAATTTCTGATGTTTTTGTCATCATAAAAAAGGGGGAGATTGTTAGAACACAGATTGGTTCTTAATAATATCTCTATGTTTTGATGATAACTAATATGAAATTTTGTTTTTAAGAATTATATACTCTAAAATTTGCTTGAGAATTTTTACTGCAGATAGTAAAGGAATTAACACTTCAGAAGCAAATCAGAATTGAACACAAGAAATTAGCTAGACTCTGAAGCGCCAGATGCATACATTAGAAGAATCTGATTGCTGCCAACAGAAGATTCTGAAGCAGAAGCTCCAGAAGAATCTGAAGCAAGTCAGAAGCAAAGAAGAATTTTGTATGAAGAGTTTTTCAAAGCATAGTTTCTACAGAAGATTCTGAAAGTACTAAAGCTGCCAGTACTGAAGTTCTGTATCAAATATGCTCTGATATTAAAACACGCTGAAAGCACACCTGCTGTAGAAGACTCTGATTCAGCAAGACTCTGATCATCATTAGAAGACTCTGACCCAATTAGACTCTGATGAATTTACTAAAAACTGAAGAAGAAATATTCAAAGAATATATCCGTTGGAGTGAACCAAACGTCTCTTTCCTTATTTATGCTACACACAAGAACACAGACAAAAAGGATTTTTCTGTGCTTTCTTCTTCTAGGAAAGGTCACTTGATGTGAAGACAAAAAGGCTCAGACCTTTTTGGACACTCTTTTCAACGTGAAGCTCACCTTGAATCAGCTGCCTATAAAAGCAAGACTTTACCAAATTCTTCAGTTGACGTTTTGTTGAAAAGAAATTAAAACATTCAAGCTCTCATACTTTCATATTCATTCTAAGAATTTATTTCATTGTACTTAAACTTAAGAGAAATATCACAGTTGTGATAAAAGCTTTTTAGAAGCATTCTTACTCTTGTAATAGTTTTACATTGATTGTAAAAGGTTTCCTTAAGAGGATCCAGTTGGGATTAGTAGCTCTTGAAAAGACTAAGAACAGTTGTTCTTAGGTGTTACTATTGTAATCTGTTTGATTAAATAGTGAATTAAGTCCTTGATTGAGAAAGGCAAATCACTCTAGAAAGGGTGGACTGGAGTAGTTGAGTTCAACGAACCAGGATAAAAATACTTGAGTTTAAATTCTAAGTTTTAATCTTTCATACTTATTCAACCCCCCCCCCCCCCCCCTTCTAAGTATTATCTCACCTTCAGTTGGCATCAGAGCTCCGGTTCTGTGTGTGCTACCACTTAACAGTGACAGTAAAGATCCAGAGAGAAATACTTTGATATATATTTAGTTGTTACTATGGCTGATAATACAATATCTAACATTAACAATAAATATGAAGAAAGGGACAGAATCAACACCAAACCCCCTATGTTTTATGGGGAGAAATTTGATTATTGGAAAGACAGAATTGAAAGTTTTTTCCTTGGATATGATGCTGATTTATGGGATCTGGTCATAGATGGATATGTTCATCCCACAGATGGGAATGGCAAGAAGATAGACAGAAAATCTATGACAGATGCTTAGAAGAAAGATTTTAGAAATCATCACAAGGCCAGAACAATATTGTTGAATGCAATATCTCATACTGAGTATGAAAAAATTACAAACAGGGAAACTGCATTTGACATGTTTGAATCCTTAAAGATGACTCATGAGGGAAACTCTCAAGTCAAGGAAACAAAGGCTCTGCCTCTGATCCAGAAGTATGAAGCCTTCAAGATGGAAGACTCTGAATCTGTTGAAGTTATGTTCTCCAGATTTCAAATACTTACAACTGGACTAAAGGTTCTGGACAAAGGATACTCTACTGCTGATCATGTAAAAAAGATCATCAGAAGCTTACTCACAAGATGGAGACCTATGGTGACAGTGCTGAAGATGGCTAAAGATCTGAACAAGATCTCCTTGGAGGAACTGATCAGTTCACTAAGAAGCCATGAAATAGAACTTGAGGAAGATGAACCTCAAAAGAAAGCTAAATTTGTAGCTTTAAAATCTAATAAATCTGTTAAAGCTTTGCAGGTAATAGAGGAAAGCTCTGAAGAATCCTCATCTGAAGATGAAGATGAACTATCCATGTTGTCCAGAAGAATAAACAAACTCTGGAAACATAAAGGAAAGAAGTTCAGAAACTTCAGAAAGCCTGACCAAAGAAAAGAATCTTCTGGACACAGAAGATCTGACAAAAAGGAGGTTGTCTGTTATGAGTGCAAAGAACCTGGACACTACAAAAATGAATGTCCAAAGGTGCTGAAGGAAAATCCTATAAGAAAATTTGATAAGAAGAAAAAGGTTCTGATGGCCACCTGGGATGATTCAGATACATCTGAATCTGAATCTGAGTCAGAAGAAGAATGTGCTAATGTTGCACTGATGGCCAACACAGAAGATCAGGAGGAAGGAACTTCAGGATATGAATCTGATTCTGAATCTAACTCTGACGCTGAAGAGGTAATGGCTAAACTTATTAAAGAAGAACTTATCAAAGTTTTATCATAAGTTCTGAAAAGCTATAATAATATCAAACTCAAATACAAGAAGCTGAAAAGCAGTCTTGAATCTGAGATTGATCTTTTGAAGATAGAACTTGTTGAGCAAAAAGAAATCAATCTGAAAATCAAAAATGACTTTGAAATAGCTCAACAAGAATCTGAATCTGAGACTAAGTCATGTGAAAACATTTTAGAAAAATATGACTCTAGCTTTCAGAAATTCCTTACTAAGAGCATAGACAGAAGCAAGATGGCTTCTATGATCTATGGTGTTAGTGGGAACAACAGAAGAGGTATTGGATATGAATCTTCCTCTGGAAGTAATCCAAAATCTGTTGACAAACTCTTCATCAAGAAGACACCTATGTACTCTCAATTTAAGTTTGGTCACTTAAATGACATTAAACACACGAGCTCTGAGAAGAATACTTATGTGTTTAAACTCAAGGCAAGTCAGAATAAACCTTATGTTGAAAAACAGAAGTTTAGACAAACCTTCAAAACCACTAACCCTAAAGGACCCAAGAAGATCTGGGTACCTAAAAGTAAAATAATTCCTGTTGCAGATGTTCTTAGCAGCAAGGTCAGGACGCCAATCATGGTACCTAGACTCTGGATGCTCACGACACATGACAGGAGAAAAGTCTATGTTCCAAAGCCTGGAACTTAGATCTGGAGGTGACGTGAAGTTTGGAGGGAACCAGAAAGGCAAGATCATTGGATCTGGCACTATTGGAAATGGTAAACTTCCCTCTATTACTAATGTTTTACTTGTTGAAGGGTTAAAGCATAACTTATTGTCCATAAGTCAATTAAGTGACAATGGTTATGATATTACCTTTAATCAAAAATGTTGTAAAGCTATTAGTCAAAAGGATGGCTCTATCCTATTTAGTGGTAAGAGGACTTCCTAATCTGAAGTTCACCTCAGATGCTCTTTGTGAAGCATGCCAAAAAGGGAAGTTTTCAAAATCATCTTTTAAATCAAAAAATTTTGTTTCTACTTCCAGACCACTAGAATTACTTCATATTGATCTGTTTGGACCAGTGAAAATTGCATCTATCAGAGGCAAGAAGTATGGATTAGTCATTGTTGATGACTATAGTAGATGGACATGGGTAAAGTTCTTAAAACACAAGGATGAGTCACATTCTGTGTTCTTTGACTTCTGCAAGCAAGTCCAGAATGAAAAGGATTTCAAAATTATAAAAGTCAGAAGTGATCATGGTGGTGAATTTGAAAATAAATATTTTGAAAAATATTTTTATGAAAATGGCATTGCTCATGATTTTTCCTGTCCTAGAACTCCACAACAAAATGGGGTTGTAGAGAGGAAAAACAGAACTCTGCAAGAAATGGCCAGAACCATGATCAATGAGACAAATCTGGTAAAACACTTTTGGGCAGAAGCAATCAACACAACCTGTTACATTCAGAACAGAGTGTCTGTAAGACCTCTTCTGGAGAAGACTCCATATGAACTGTGGAAGAACAGAAAGCCCAACATTTCATATTTTCATCCTTTTGGATGTATTTGCTATATGTTAAATACTAAAGAAAATCTGAACAAGTTTGATTCGAAAGCACATAAGTGTTTCATGCTTGGATATTCTGAACGCTCTAAAGGCTACAGAGTATACAACACTGAGACACAGATTGTGGAAGAATCTATTCATGTTAGATTTGATGATAAGCTTGGCAATAAAAAACCAAAGCAGTCTGGAAACTCTGCAGATAGAGAAGTAGTCTTCACTGACTCTGAAGTCCTAGAAGCAGACAAAGCTCAAGTGAAGGAACCAGAAGCAACGCCAGATGCTATTCCTTTAACTTCTCAAATGAACAATCTAAACATTTCTGAAGAATCAACTGTTAGAGGATCATCATCCAGAATTAAAGCTTCTCATCCAGAGAATGTCATTATTGGAAAGAAGGATGATCCCATCAGAACAAGATCCTTTCTAAGATCATCTGAAGCATCATTATTTGGACTGGTGTTAGAAATTGAACCATCTTCTGTAGATGAAGCTCTGCAAGACAATGATTGGATTATTGCCATGCAAGAAGAGTTAAATCAATTTACCAGAAATGATGTATGGGATTTAGTTCAAAGACCACAAGGATTCAATATAATTGGAACAAAATGGGTCTTCAGAAATAAGCTAAATGAGAAAGGAGAAGTTGAAAGAAATAAGGCAAGGCTTGTTGCTCAAGGGTACAGTCAACAAGAAGGTATTGATTACACTGAAACTTATGCTCCAGTGGCAAGGTTAGAATCTATACGCCTTCTTATTTCATTTGTTGCACAAAATAACATCACTCTGTATCAGATGGATGTTAAAAGTGCCTTTCTTAATGGTATTATAGAAGAAGAAGTTTATGTCCACCAACCTCCTGGTTTTGAAAATGAAAAATTTCCAGATCATGTTTTCAAATTAAAGAAATCTCTGTATGGTTTAAAACAAGCTCCCAGAGCTTGGTATGAGAGATTGAGCAATTTTCTTCTAGAGAAAAATTTCATCAGAGGCAAAGTGGACACAGCCCTCTTTTGTAAATCAATTAAGAAAGATCTTCTAATTTGTCAAATTTATGTGGATGATATAATATTTGGATCTACCAATACTATGTTGGGAAATGAGTTTGCTACATGTTTGTAGGCAGAATTTGAAATGAGCATGATGGGAGAACTCAGATTCTTTCTAGGAATCCAAGTCAATCAAACTCTAGAGTGCACTTACATACATCAGACCAAATATATTAAAGAACTTCTGAAGAAATTTAACATGACTGATAGTAAGCTGGCAAAGACTCCCATGCATCCAACTAGCTCACTTGGCAAGGAAGAGGTAAGTAAGAAAGTAGACCAGAAGCTCTACAGAGGTATGATTGGTTCTCTTCTTTATCTAACTGCTTCTAGACCTGACATATTATTCAGTGTATGCTTGTGTGCTAGATTCCAATCAGATCCTAGAGAATCACACTTGACAGCTGTCAAGAGGATTCTAAGGTATCTGAAAGGTACTTATAATGTGGGTTTGTGTTACAGAAAATCTGATGATTTCAAATTAGTTGGATTCTGTGATGCTGACTATGCTGGAGACAGAGTGGAAAGGAAAAGTACTTCTGGAAGTTGTCAATTTCTAGGAAGAAATCTAATCTCTTGGTACAGCAAGAAGCAACCCACAATTGCACTTTCAACCACAGAGGCAGAATATATTGTTGTTGCTGGATGTAGCACGCAGATGCTCTGGATGAAAAGTCAGCTAGAAGATTATCAAATATTTGAAAGTAACATTTCTATCTTTTGTGATAATACTTCTGCTATATGTTTGTCTAAGAACCCCATTTTACACTCTAAGGCAAAACATATAGAAATTAAGCATCATTTCATCAGAGACTATGTTCAGAAGGGAATCATAAATTTGGCCTTTGTTGATACAGATCATCAATGGGCAGATATTTTTACAAAACCCCTTGTTGAAGATAGATTCAAATTTATTCTGAAAAATATTGGTATGGATTTTTGTCCAGAATGATATTTGTCAGAAGCAAATTTTTGCAGATGCAAAAATGCCTAATGCTCTGAAGTATTTCTTCTGACTGCTTGTTTATTTTATTAATTTGGTTTTGTGAAACTCTGAACTAACAATCCTTAGAGGATCTGAACGTTGGTTAACATTTCATTTCTCAAAAGAATTCAGAACACATGCAAGCAAACACGTGTCACTCCAATTCTGCAAAGGTGGCGTGTACATTACTAAAGAGACTTTTGAGGTGAAGTTTGAATAGTGAAAATCTTGATTTTCCCCCCAATTTGTCAGAAGCAATAAATGCTTGAAATGATTTTTATTCTTTTCATTTAATGCTTTGTTCAAACGTGCAAAATTCTGACTGTTTGTATGCCTACTTGTTTTAGTATAAATACATGACCTCTCTTCACATTCACACTTTTCACATCTCAGAAATTTTATGCATTTTCATCTTCTTTTCTCTCTGCATAAAAACCCTAAGCGTGTGACAAAACCATCTTCAATGGCAACTTCATCATCAACAACTGCACAATTTCAATCTACAATGGCTGCAGTTACATCTGCTAACATGGGTGTTACTCCTTATTCTCCACCAAAAAGAACATTGTTAACCCCTGTTGAAAAGCTGGAAGTTCTGTGTGAATCAATGGTGGAATTTGATTCACTTGTTGAGAATGGTTTTGAGTTTCGTTCAATCATAGGTGCTCAAGGATGGGTGAAATATTTTGATAGACTGTTTGGACCAGTTTACCCCCTTCTTGTGAAAGAATTCTGGATCTATGCTTCAGTTTACCCTAAGTTTATCTTATCTTCTATTCTGGGCAAAGAAATTATAATAATAGAAGATCTGATCAGAAAACTTATTGGCTATGAGGAAACAGATGGAGTTTCACACTTGCCAGCTGGGCGTGTGGATATGGATGAAGTGTATGAAGAAGTGATGACTGCTGGACAAACTTCTAACAAGTTTAAGGATCTGAAGCCTGACTACAAGATCTGGGCTAAGATCTTCATGGGATGCATTCATCATAGGAAGTCAATAAACTCTCCAGACTATGTCAATAATGAACAGCTCTATTTCATGTATTGCCTCAGTCAGAGCACCAAGGTAGATCTTCCATATATTCTCTTTATGCATCTTTGGAATCATATAAATGCCTCTAGAGAGTATGTGAAAGAAAAAGGACAGAAGATCAGAACCTGGATTCCTTTTGGAAGGTTAATCTCAGATCTTCTAACTGAGAATGGACTAGTTACTGCTCTGTACGCTGCTGGAGTTACAGAGGAATTGGAATTCATCTTGGGAAAGCCTCTGAATGCCAAAAGTCTTCAGAGACTTAAAATAGTGGATGAACTCACAACAGCTCCCAAGAGGCTGAATGTTTCTGAACTAAGTAAGAAGAGAACTCCTATAGATGATTACCCTCTGTTCTATGCTGAAGAACCAAGGCACATTGTTGTAATGTATATTGATGAGTGTAAGAAAGAAGGAAAGCTTGTTCCTGCTGATATCATAAAGAGTGCAAGACAACCACTGCCTGTTGTAGAAGAAGAAGAAGAACCACAAAGAAAGAGGACTCAGCCATAAGCAGAAGCTGCACCTGTTCAGAAGAAGATCAAGATTGCTGAGAAGCCACAGAAGCTCCTAAAGAGGAAAGAATCTGGAGCAACTCCTTCTGTACCAGCTAAAAGAATCAAGATCAAAGGTACTAAATCTTCTGTATCTTCTGCAAAGCCTATTATTTTAAATGATTCTAATATTAAGTCTATTCCAAAACCTCCCTCTACACAAAATACATCTGTTACTGCTCCATCTCATGTTTCTACACCATCACCACAAAAATCTTCTACTCCAATTTCCACATCACCACAAAAACAATCATTTGTTCCAACACCAATCACAACAAAAACAATTCAAAATCCAAAAGTCTCTATACCACAAACAACTCAACCAAAAATTCAAATCAAACAATTTGTACCACAGAAACAACAATCAGAAAAACAACCCACAGAACAACAACAAACAACAAAATCATTTGCTCAACAAAAACCCTCTGAACCATTTAAATAAAAGCCATCTGAACAACAAAAGCATCCACAAGAAAAACAACCAGAAAAACCACAAGAACCTCTACCAGAAAAAGCCTCTGAACATCAACCACCATCAGATAATCCACCATCCAAATCATCTGAACCTACTGCATCTGTACCTATTATTTCTGAACCTACAAAAATAACATCTGTTCCAGTTTCATCTGAACCAATTTCATCTGATCCACCTACCTCAGAACAACCATTAAAACCCTCTTAAATTCCTTCAGAACCAACCAATACTTCTGAACCCAACATTCCTAAGACATAATTTCTTGATGTCACACCATTAAAAACTGTGTTTCAAGTATCTTCTACCTCCTGCACACCAACCACCTCATCCAACTCCTCAAAATCTGACATTCACCCAGATTTTCTATTCTCTCCATCTCACAGAGACTCTGAGGTAAACCAACCAGAACCCATTATACCTTCTAAAGCTCCTATTCCAGATCCTACTCCCACACCCAATCCAGCATCTGAAATCTTGATCCCAAATCCTAACCCCACATCTAACCCAAGATCATCTATCTCTTGTGCACAATTCTCATCCCTGTTTCATAATCTTGCTTATGGTTTCAAACTCAAAGATTTTTATGACAGAGTTGAACCATCTGACCCTATCACCCCTCTGAAACCCAAACTCACAATGACCCTTCCATCTGTGCTTCTCACATATATTCAATCCATGTCAGATGTAGGTTCATTAGCAACTATATCATATTCTGCTAAATCTGACAAAGTTGTTGCTTCAGCTATACCAATCTCATCTGATAAAACTGTTGCTTCTGATGAACCTCCAAAATCTGCCTTCCAACCCTACTCAAATAAACCCTTTGATGTGGTTCCCTTTCACACAAGAGCAAAACCAAATCTGTTAAATGCTTTAAACAGATCCAAACCAGAAAAAGCCCCTGAAATTCCTTTCATTCCATACTACCCTCCTCCTCTGATCTCCATTCAGAAATCTATTTTTCCACCAACTCCCCAACCAAAACCAATAACACTGGAAACTTTGTTGCATCCCAAGCCTAGACTTAATGTTAATCATTTATTTCAATCCTTTTTGCAAGAAATACAGTTGTATTTAGGTACTGTACAGAAGAAGTGTTCAGCAACAATGGATGCCCAAGAATCTGATGTCATCTGGAATGGATTCATCAACAGATTCAACTCTGTGGCCTCAAATCTGAAGAACATATGTTCTGATGATGCGAAGCTCAGGTTTGCTGAAGCTGCAAGAAATCTGTTCTGGACTGTCAAGAGATTTGAACCACTGCTCCTTACAGATGCTCCTCCATCAACAGAAGAAACTACTGAAACTGCATCTGAAGATAATCCTTTGGCCATGACTCTGGTAGAACTTCCTTCTGGCTCTAATGCTCCAGACTCTACAGATCCCGTGGAAATTGACTCTGTTCAAGCTCCAGAACCTGATCATAATTCTTCATTTGAGATAAAGAAAGAACATCCAGATTTTGAGGACAAAATTGCTGCTCTAGAAGCTGGTCAATCAAAGATCAAGTCCTGGATGGCAAAACAGGATAAGAAATCTGAAGACATGACAGAGTGGATGTCAAAGCAGGATCAGAAGAATGAAACAATGGCTAAGTGGATGTCCAAGCAAGAGCAGTCCTCCTCTGAGATTACAGATATGTTGAAGATGCTTTTGTCAAAACACTCTTAGATTTTCTTTTTTTTTTTCATTCTGATGTTTGTGCATCTGATGTTTGCTTATGTACTTCTTGATATATCTTCTGATGCATGTACTCTTGATCTGAACTTATTGAATGAATCAAAGTTTTCTCCACTGAATTATCTTATTTACAGTTTCCTTTTATTTGTCCTTTTAAAGTTTTTTACTTTTTGCTTATGACAAAAAAGGGGGAGAAAATATAGATCTGAACTGTTTAATTTAACTTCACCAGAATGAAACTTCAGATATATCTTTTCTATCTAACATTTAATCTGAGTATTTCAGAACATTTGATAAGTACACTCTATAAAAGTAACTATGAGTCTCTCAGATCATTTGACTATTATCAAACTCTGAATCTGAAATTTGCAAGACATTCTGACTTTCAAATGATAAAAGAACAATCAAGATCTAACTCTGAAAATTACTCAAGACAAAAGGGAAGTTTCTATTCCTTATCTGTATTTAACTCAGGGGGAGATTCATCATCTCAGGGGGAGTTATAATTTTAATATTTTCAATTAAACAAAATTTCTGATGTTTTTGTCATCATAAAAAAGGGGGAGATTGTTAGAACACATATTGGTTCTTAATAATATCTCTATGTTTTGATGATAACTAATATGAAATTTTGTATTTAAGAATTATATACTCTAAAATTTTCTTGAGAATTTTTACTGCAGATAGTAAAGGAATTAACACTCCAGAAGCAAATCAGAATTGAACACAAGAAATTAGCTAGACTCTGAAGCGCCAGATGCATACATTAGAAGAATCTGATTGCTGCCAACAGAAGATTCTGAAGCAGAAGCTCCAGAAGGATCTGAAGCAGAAGCTCCAGAAGAATCTGAAGCAAGTCAGAAGCATCTGAAGCAAAGAAGAATTTTGTATGAAGAGTTTTTCAAAGCATAGTTTCTACAGAAGATTCTGAAAGTACTAAAGCTGCCAGTACTGAAGTTCTGTATCAAATATGATCTGATATTAAAACACGCTGAAAGCACACCTGCTGCAGAAGACTCTGATTCAGCAAGACTCTGATCATCATTAGAAGACTCTGACCCAATTAGACTCTGATGAATTTGCTGAAAACTGAAGAAGAAATATTCAAAGAATATATCCGTTGGAGTGAGCCAAACGTCTCTTTCCTTATTTATGCTAGACACAAGAACACAGACAAAAAGGATTTTTCTGTGCTTTCTTCTTCTAGGAAAGGTCACTTGATGTGAAGACAAAAAGGCTCAGACCTTTTTGGACACTCTTCTCAACGTGAAGCTCACCTTGGATCAGCTACCTATAAAAGCAAGACTCCACCAAATTCTTCAGTTGGATTTTTGTTGAAAAGAAATTAAAACATTCAAGCTCTCATACTTTCATATTCATTCTAAGAATTTATTTCATTGTACTTAAACTTAAGAGAAATATCACAGTTGTGATAAAAGCTTTTTAGAAGCATTCTTACTCTTGTAATAGTTTTGCATTGATTGTAAAAGGTTTCCTTAAGAGGATTCAGTTGGGATCAGTAGCTCTTGAGAAGACTAAGAATAGTTGTTCTTAGGTGTTACTATTGTAATCTGTTTGATTAAATAGTGGATTAAGTCCTTGATTGAGAAAGGCAAATCACTCTAGAAAGGGTGGACTGGAGTAGTTGAGTTCAACGAACCAGGATAAAAATACTTGAGTTTTAATTCTAAGTTTTAATCTTTCATACTTATTCAACCCCCCTTCTAAGTATTATCTCACCTTCAGAGAGAACGCATACAATTAGAGGAAGAGGAAGATCTAGAAAGACAATCAGATAACTTATTTAGAAAGATCTCGAGATTAATAGTTTGGATAGAAACATGATCTTTGATAGAACATTATGGCAAAAGTGGATCTATATAGCAGACCATACTTAGTGGGATAAGACTTTGTTGTTGTTGTTCTTGTATTAAAATGATGAGATATGTTTTTGTGGTGAGTACAAATTTCAATAGAGGTGATATTTTCTGCAATCGGTCAAGTTAAGGCCTTTATGCCTCGAATATGTTAATAAATGTTGATTCGACCTACCTATTGAGTTAAGAACTTTTAGTTTTAGTCTCTCATTAAGGGAGACTAATTCCTTTTTCTGTAACTCTAACCGTATGCACTCATACTTTGGCCGAATAGTTATAGTAGTGGATGTTTAATCCCTCTAATGTAGGAGGTGTGATTAATAAATTAGTGAGACCTAAGACTCTTCAATTATTACAAAAAAAATTCCATCAATTGCTCAAATATGTGTCACATATAAAATCTTATTAAAAGGGAGATTTGGAAAGCTTGCACACATGTCAGCCATGTGACCTTTCCCCACTTAGGTACAATGTGAGTTAGGAATTTAATGTGATATAACCTTTAATACTTGTTAGGCTTATGTCACGTCATAACTGGAGATTCATGTTGTGAAAAAGAGTCATAATCGCTCTTTGGTATGTTGCCCCAACGTTCTTCAATACGAACAACATTACTTTGTAACAGAAGGTGCCCAAAGGGGTGATGAATGTGGTCTTCTCCATGTTCGCATGAGCTATTTTTATCTAATTATGGCTGGAAAATGAAGATGAGAAAAGTACACAAGAAGGGGGCGGGGTTGAATTGTGTATGCTAAAAATTGATTCGCTTTTGATGATAGAACTTCAGAATCTGAACCACGTTCAGAGTTTGTTAAAACAACAGAAATAAAGTGATTAGAAGTAAAAGCAAGTAACCCAAAAATTTTATCCTAGTTTCTATCCTTAAATGAGAATCGCCCATCCCCCTTGCCTCAACAAGAACTTTTCACTATAACCGAATAGATTACAATTTGCTCAGACACACTTGCAAGAGACTTCAATGTTTAATCAACCTAGAAAGAGACTTCTATTCAAGCAACCTTGCAACAGACTTCTCCTCAATCAACCTAGAAAGAGATTTTACTGCTCAAGTACACAGACAAGAGACTTTAATGCTCAAGCACGCATGCAAGAGACTTCCTCTAGTATAAACAAATAGTTTAGTAGAAAAGTTAACTACTATACTTAGATACACAATCATAAGTATATCAGTTATGTAACAACCACAAAGGTTATTAACCTTTTAATATTTTTAAAATATACATATCTTAGAAATCTTAAGATCTTATACAACAATAGTTACAAATAAAGCTCAGAGTTATGCTTAAGATATTTCAATGCATTATGTCCTTGTTACCATCCTTCAAACCTCCAGCTTTATTTTATAAAGGTAGAGAAAGAATCGTTGGAGGTTTGGAACAAAAAAGCTAACTTAGTGAAGAAGTATGCCAAAAGAGAGGTTCGAGAATGTATCTGGTAAGAAGTATTGTCCACTGAATAATGACATTGTTCACAACACCTTTTGAAGTATTAGGTATCTACCAAAGGGTAGAACATACTGAAGAGGTCACATCACCATTCCTTGAGCCTTGCAAAAATGAAGCCCTGGTTGTCTCTTCCCAGAATTTTGTGTTTGACGGGACTGGTCTGCTTTTGGTTCAGGGTACAGATCAGAGGCTCGTTTTTCTTTCAGAGTTTGAGCTGTCACCAAAGGCTGGAACAATATACCAGATTCTAAACCTTCGGGGGATTATGAACACATTCAGAGTCACCTGATTTTGATCATTCAGAATCTGAGTAACATTGCTTCTTCACCTATGCTTTTAACAGGATTAATTTATAGTGAATTCTAAGCTTGTGTTCCTCCACACTTGAACATATGTTACTATACCCATTTTCTCTAAATACTTTATTATCATCAAAACCCAAGGGATATGAACAATCTTGTCTCAAAAATCTCCCCCTTTTGATGATGACAAAAAAATGTATTTAAGAATAATGGTTGATCAGTTTTAACTAACTTGACAACATCACAGTCTGAGGTGTATAAGCTCCCCCTGAGTCTAATAGTCCAAAGGTTGAGTTTTGTAAGCTCCTCCTAAGTTTTATCCAAGTTAATTTAAACCTATTTTGATATGAAAAATGTTCATATGAAAGTAATATCAAAATAACTGAATAATTAGGATTCAGGTAAATTATGCCAGAACCTGACACATTATCTGAGAAAGGGTGAAGGGTTTAGATAGAAATGTTGTGGAAGGATGAAAGGATAAATGAGTTTATTTCTTCTGAGAAAGAGATAAGTATTATGCCATAACCTAACACATTATCTAGATCAGATGGTTGAGGTCGAGGATTAGGTTGTGTTTCTGGTACAATTTGGTCTTGAGTGTCTTACTCATGTTCAATTTGAGCTTCAAGTTTTAGTTGAGATTGAATAAGGTTTAGTTGAGTTTCAAGTTCAGGTTGGGATTGATGTCCAAGTTGATGAAGGTTGTTTTGGTCTTCTGATTGGTGAGATTCAGAAAATTGAGGTTAAAGGTCAAAAGGTGTGGTTTCAAGGGGTATGGCTTAAATTGGTGAGATGTCCAAAATTTCAAATTCTGATACTTCAAAACTAGAACATGATTTTTGAACTAGAAACATGGATATGGGATTCAAACATGGTATTTATGGGACTGGGTTGGTCATGATCTGAGTAAAGTACTAGTTGGTTTCATTCCATAGTGAACTCAAGAGCTAGGTGACTTGTATGTTCCTCTAAGAAAGATGCTCTAGGAACAATTTCTTGTCGAGTAAAGTTTAGGAGCATCTAACTAATGGTATGAGAATATGATTCATCAGCATCAGATTCAGAGGTTGGTTTAAGAGAGGGTGTGATAGGACATATATATAGAGTCCTGTCATGTTTAGATGTGGGTGTGTGTTCTGAGGAATATTATGGTGATTGATCATGGGATGATGTTTAGGTTTCAGGTTGAGGATTGCAAGAATTTTAAACTGGCTAAGAGATAGGATCAGAAATCATGCTTATGGTCACAGTTTTTACAACATCTAAAGCTTCTGCACCAACTGTAGCTTCGACAAGGATGTCTTCTTCCATAACAATTTCGAGAGCTTAAGTCTATGAATCCCTATAAGCTCCCTCTACCTCCTTCAAAATAGCTTTTGCAGTAGCCTCTACTTACAGAGCTTTCTCCATAAGAACCTCAGCAAAAGAAGGCTCTTCCACAACTCTATTATTTAGTGTTGAAGACATCAATTTGGCTCCCTCTTCAGTAGAGTATTGCACCAGGTTATGAACCTATTACATTACCTTCTTGGTCTTCTTGACCAGAGGTTATTCATATTCTACTTGTTCTTCTTATTTTTGTTACAGGACCATCTTTTTGAGCTTCTTGTTCTTCACATGAGCAACCTTCTGTTAGCTCCTAAGTTCGACACCTCTTGCAAAGTAAGAGATCTAAAGGGAAGCATTAAAAGCCTGCTAGAGGCGAGAGCTGGTCGAAGAATGTGAGACATCTAAGGGGGATTAGTGCGAAAAAGAACGCCAATGTTTTTGATAAAATGCGCATACATAAACTTACTGGCCTAGGTCACTAATTGTTGAAACAATGAATTACTGGAACATTGTCACAAGATGATAACCTTGATAGGTCCCTTTGAGAAGGGTATCTTGTCTGTTTGTTTGTGTTGTTGCAGGTATAACATATTCCAGACAGTACGCCGTATGCGCCCCCAATCAGGATGATTCCTTCCTCTCCAGCGAGTTCAGCAACATCTCCCCATGGAGTCTGAACATGAGATCGTAGGCATTGATATGTCTCCCCAAGCAGAGCAGATTCTCTCTCCAACCAGATGTATCTTGAAGGAATGTCATCTCCCCAGCTGAGTCCTATACTAAAGTATGCAGCACTTAATAGCGCAGATTGAAGTCTCCAGCGGAGTTGAAATTCCCCACAGAGTTGTACTCTCCCCTGTAAGCAGGACGATTCCTTCTTCCCCAGCCGTGTTTGCAGTTCCCCAAGAGAGCCGAGTCCTTGGAAAGACGTTGGGGCCATGATTGGTTTTCCCCAGTAGAATGCTTAGTAGCTGATGCTGTATTTCCCCACCAGAGTCGTTATCTCCAGGAAAGTTTTATCGCGAAGGATGCGCAGGTCCGAGTTCTCGTAAGAGCTTTGTTCCCCTGCAGCAGTCGACTGAAGTTTGTTTCCCCAGGCGGGGTCCAATTGAGATTGGTGTAACTTCTTCTCCTTGGCAGGATGAGTCCTTCCTCCACCAGAGTGGTTCTTTCTCCTTGACAGGAGGATTCTCCCTTCAACATTTATTTTGCTAATGGGGTCGTAGCATTTTGCATGATTGCATAGAATTTACCCTAAAAACGTGTAGCATTTCCACCGTGTGGAGCATTACGCCATTGTCAAAGCATATGCATATGAAACATGAGCTAGGTTGTTACCGTTCTTGTTTTGCAGGTGTTCCCCGACAGGGTGTCTGCACAGGATGATTCCTGAAATCTCGGAAGAGTTATGGTGCTCAAGATGATTCTTGAATTCCCCAGCAAAGTCGGTCTGCCCAAGATGATTCTTGAATTCTCCAGCGAAGTGGGTTGCTCAATATGATTCTTAAAATCCCCAGTGAAGTCGCCAGAGTTGGTTGCTCAAGTTGACGCTTAGAGTCCCCGACAGAGTGATTGCTCAGGATGATTCCTGAAACCTCCAGCAGAGTTATTGGTTCAGGATGATTCTTGAAGTCTCCGGCGGAGTTATTTGTCCAAGATGATTCTTGAAGTCCTCAGCAGAGCTGATTCACCCAGAATGATTTCTGGATCCCCGAAGCAGAGTTACTTGATAGTTCTCCAGAACCCCTAGCGGAGATGTGTCATCCCCGACAGGTTCTCAAACAGCAAAGTTGAAATTTCCTTGAAGACTTAATGATTGAAGTCTGGCAGTAGTGCCAAAACCCCTGATTTACTGACGAAGTTCGGCTGACGCCCAAAAATTTCTTTGAATGCTCGATGGCATGATTAATTTGATTGGTGACCTGATGAGTCCCGATGAATCCTGATGCCTGACGGCATGATCGACCGTGTATCATCGGTTACCGTGTGACTAATTCTCCAGCTAGTTGTCGTGCAGCTACTGCTTCAGTTTTCGAAGATTGGTCCCCATCAGAGTACCGTGTACTTGTGCAGTTGGCAAATTTCCAGGTTTGTTGGTATTCAACCGTCTTTTACCTTGATTGTTTGAGAGTCGTTCGCTTCTCACTCAGTCAGGTCCAAGCCGTTTGAATAGGGGCAGCTGTTGCACCCCAAAATTTGACCAACATTTCTTTACCTAGCTTATGTTTCATTTCATTCACATTAGCATTATCATTTGCATTTCATTGACATGTATGCAGGAGATCAAGAGGTATGATTACCAATCAAGGGCTACCCAAGAGTTTGAAGCTAGCTAAGAAGGTTATTCAAGTGTTCAAGGGTTGATATCCTTGTCAGAGAAGTTGAAAGAGCCTCAGAAAGAGTGGTTGAAACCAAGTGTGTAGGTCTCCTAACTTGAAAGTTGTGGGAAGCCATCAGATGATTCTGAGGCCATGAAGTTGGACTTGAGGTCTTGAGAGAGCTCATGAGAAGTGTTGAAGATCACTTTGAGGCCTAGACAGGTCATTGTGCAAGATTAAGAAGCCTCAGCCATGAGTGGTGCAGCTAGGGTTTGACTGGGTCAACCCTAAGTCAACTGAAGACTTGGAGGAAGTTGAGACCTAATCCAAGAGCCATGTGATCATGGATTGATGCATTGAGATGCTATAATGATGATTCCAAGGTCAACTCATCATGATTGAAGAGTTTGAGAAGTTTCAAGCTAGGGTTTCTAAGGCTTGATAGTGTAAAATCCCCTAGTTTGACCCCTATCTTCAAGGCAGTTTAGCTCAAGATGTGATTGTCATCTCATCTTACCCCCATCATGAATGTTGTAGGGCATGATCGTAGCTTTAATTTGAGTGCTAGAAGTCCTTGATAGGATTTGTAGAACTCAAGTTATGGCTTTGACAAGTTACAAGTCATCTGAGGTATGTGAATTTGGAGCTTGAAAGTTGTCCAACTTGCATGAAACTTTTGCCCTAGAAGGATGATTCCTATGAACGTTTGGTTAACATGAATGTTGTTCCTTATCCTCTTATATTTCTAGATAGTACTAGAAGTCCTTGATAGGATTTGTAGAACTCAAGTTATGGCTTTGACAAGTCAAGGGTATTTTGGTCATTTGGAGATTATAGGTCATTTCAACCATAAGGCCATAACTCCTATCTCCAAGCTTCAAATGAAAAAATTTTCAACATCAAACTTGTTCAAAATGATTTTTTAAGGCAAGCCAAGAGTTCATGAGAGGTTGGAAATGCTTGTAGCTCAAAATCACAAAAATGACCTAAAATAAGGAGGATTTTCAAATGAACCAAAGATGGAAATTGGTATTTTTTTATCTACATGTCCAAACCAAGGCATGTAATATGTCATTTTGATTGTAAAACACATTTTAAGAACATTGGTATTGCCAAAATTTTGAATTGAGGTTCAATTTGAGGACTTGCTTTGAAAAGTAGTTACTTACATCATAAGTAACATTTGCCAAACCAATATGCAAGGCATAACCAAGGTCCCTTTCAATCCAAACACATCCAAAATACCATTAGGAGAGAAATTGGAAGAGAATGAGGGTGAATACAAGCTGCCAACATGAGCTGTTATGAACACACCATGAGATGAACTTTCCTTGACATGAGAAATTGAATTTCTCATCAGAAGGATCTAGAGCTTTCTAGATCATCCATACATGCTCTATATATGATTATGAGTTGGTTCAGAATGAAGGTTGGTGATAATTGAAGGAGAGAATAAAGATTGAGATTGAAAATTTCTTGCTTGCAACTGAATTCGGTTACACTATTTTCTTCACTTTCCATCCATTTTCTTGATTGCAATCACTTCCATGGATGCTAGTGAGTGATTCCAGATCATAATCAAGGGAAATTCGTGGCTGAATAGTGTTCTTGCTCTCAGATTTTTTCATCTGCAACTTAGAATTGGTTCCAAGAATCCAGAGCATTTCCATCCATTTCATTGCATATAGAAGTTAGGTTAGAGGCTAGGGAAGGATTCTGCAAGCTCTTGAAGGTTGATTTGAAGATTCAACCCCTCTGTTTGCTCAGTTTTACCAGGTATGCAATTCTTGTTCCATGGCTTAATGTAGGTAGAATCAAGAGGAATTAGTGTGTTAGATGCATAGTAGGATGGTGTAGGAAGGTTTCTGGATCATAAATTTGAGAGTTAGTGACCAATTAGGGTTGTTACCATTTTCGGTTGAAATGGTGTTCTTGCGAATCTTGAGGTTTTAGATTGAATTAAGGGCATGAATGGACTCCTTGTGAGATTTGGGACAAGATTCATCAAGGAATCGTGGCCTATGGTAGATTCTATAGCAAGTTAGGGTTGTGAAATGATGATCGAAAAACGTCACCGGCGGTGACTATGGCGCGCAGGTGACCTGAGTTTCAGAGGTTCAAATTGGGGAAGATGATCCCAGAGCCATTAGATCTTGGGTTGACTTGGATTGAGGACCCCATCCAACGGCCACGCGTGTAGGAAATTTGTGAAGGATTTATGAACTATAATGAAACGCAGCGTTTCATTAATCTGATGGTTTTGGGCTTAATGCAATAGATGCTATCCCCACCCCCCTTTTGGTCCAGCTTGGATATTGAACTAAGAATACTTGCTATTCACACCACGCGCTTCTCATTTTTATTTTGATTTTCTTTATTTTTCATTTTATTCATGGTTATTGATTAATTCATAAAAAATGGAAAAATAACTCAATTAATTCCATTCTTTTTGCCATGGATTCATGATTGAATCTAGTTTTTTTTAGACAAAAAATATTAATATTCCATGCATTTTCTGATTTTATGGATTTTTTTACATTTTAATTGACATTAAAATAATCATGTTTGATGCTTGATTTTGTTGAATTTGGTTTGATCATGTGATGATGATTTTGGCCTTGATTTTTTGTGAGTAGCTAGCATAGATATGCATGATCCCCCTAGATTTTTCTCATATTTTTGTGATGAATATAAGTGGTAGTTTTAGGTTGAAACCTTAAGAGCTCCATTTTTAGGGTTTATGGTTGATACCTTGTGGTTTAGGTTTTATTTTTAGAGCTTGGTGGATGATTCAACCTCTGATTTTTGTGTGGTAGATTCATGATTGAATTAGAGTCCCTTAGGAATTTTTGTAGGAATTTTCTAGGTGGTTTTCTATTTTTGTTTGATTTTAGTTTAAGTGCTAACTTTAGATGATTCTAATGCACTAATTCAACTAGATTGACTTCTTTAGTCCCCTTAGATTAGGGTTTTCTCTTCCTTGCTCTTGGATGACGTTGAAGACAAGTTGAAGATGCAATGGATTGCTTGAAGAAGCTTGGATGTGAATATTTCCCTTCTTTTGGTGTAGTGTTGATTAGGTGTTAAGATTAGGGTTTGTAGGCAGAGCTTCTAGATAGATTCTCTTCCTTCATAAACATGGAAGATGTTGATCACTTCCATTCTTCCCTATGATGTAAGGTCCCCTTGTAAAGGCCTCATCCCTCCTTTGGTAGGATGTGTGGCTCTTTGCAAGTTGGTAGAACCTTTGAGGGTCCCTTTCTCTGATGATAGGATGCTCAGTGGTGACCTTTGGTCTTCACTCTGCTACCAATCATCCCAAACCTTGCTCTTGTTAGATGAATCTTGCCCCCTTGCTAGAGGATGGAGTCCCTTGCTTGAAGAAGATTGAAGGATGCCAAGTTGATACTTCCTTGTGTTTGAAGATTACCTTTAGGAGCTGAAGCTTGTAGATAAGGAAGAGCAAGTTGATACCTGTAAAGAGGAGAGAGCTGAAGCTTGAAGACCAAGAAGAACAAGTTGACAATTGTGAAGAAGATCAAATTGGAATTAATTGAAGAGCTGAGGCTTGAAGTTGGAGAACAAGTTGATACTTATGTTGGTACATTGAGAGCCTGAGGGAGCCAAGTTGATACTTGCAGTTAGGAGTGAAGCCTGAAGTTGGCATTGACTGAGGAACTGAAGCTTGAAGTTGAGGAAGAGGGAGTAGGTTGATACTTATATTTGATGTGTTGGAAGCTTGAAGAAGCAAGTTGATACTTGCTATTGAAGATGAAATCCTTGAAGGGGGTTGAAGACTGAGGACTGAACTGATGTCAGATTGCTTTGCTGTGGGAGCTGTTGATCTGGTCTCTTATCTGTTTGCTTTCTGTGCAACTGTATTGATGTGACTTGTTTGATTTGATTGATGCATTAGAATAAGTCCATGTTTAGATGATTTAAGCTAGGAGCATGATTGCACTAGAGGTTGAGTTGCTCCCTCTGCTTGTATTTTTACTGTGTGGCTTTGCTTGCGGGTATTCGGTAGAGCCCTGCTCCCTTGCCTATGTGGTTTGTGATTTGCTTGATGGCATTTTATTTTATTTTCTTGTATGATTGCAGTTATTCATACTTGGCTTGAGGTCGAGACGAGCTTGTGGAGGCTGATGCCCCACACACATTTCCTCCCTCACTTGTATTGCATGCATTTTACAGTCGTTAACTGTTTACTGTTTAAGCTGATGCTTTATCTGTTTTTGTTAATCATTGACATGATCCCATAGGAATCTCACTTCCTTTGATAAGGAAGTGATGATTAGAACTTTAGGTTGAAACCTATGCATGATAACTTCTAGGATATCCCTGTTTCAAACCTCAACCATAGGATGAATCCTTGGCATGACAACATTAGGACTTGATAATCTCAAAACAAATTAAAATACAGTAATAAAGGTTAACTGACGTCGTACTTACGAGCCTTAAGCTACTTGAGAAAGGGTTGTCGGAGAGTTTCTTTTCGACAGCTTGGATGTTTAGTATGGCACCCTTTGGGTGACATGCGACGCATTCACTCTCAGGTCATAGTCTCTAGTGCGATATTGGTTGCAAACATCCATAAAAAACAATTCTTCCGTAAAAGACAGAAAACAAACTTCAAACCTTTTTACCCCGTGGGCCCATAATTCAAAGGAAAGCTTTTCTGAAGAAAAGAGTGTCGTTAACTCCCAGTTCTACCGCAAACGGTAACGCCTAAGTCTCCAAGGGTCGAGCTGCGTACACCAAACTGCTGGAACTGTTTGTTAACCCTACTCGATAAAAACAGATGAATCTGAATCCCCGTAATCCGTATTATCCCGAACTACGTAAGCTCTGATCTCTCAAGCCTGTTGAGAGTACGTAGGCACAATACTGATGTATTGGCGAGCCACTTTCCCCGTAACCCGTAGTTAGGCGAACTACGTTGACTTTGATTTCTCATTCTCTGATGAGAATACGTAGGCATAAAGTGCGACGCTTTGCCGAGTCATTTTCTTTTCTTTTTAGACCAGCCTTGATAGGTAGATAGTAAAACCAACCCATCAGATAAACACAACAAGTGTGGATCCCATCGAGTATGATGGACGTGAGGGGTGCTAATACCTTCCCCTTGCGTAACCGACTCCCGAACCCAGACAACGGTTGCGATGACCTTGTCTTATACCTTTTCGTCAGGTTTTTCCGATCGTTTCCTTTCCCGTTCTGAGGGATGAATAACGAAAGGTGGCGACTCTTCTGTTTTTCCGGCACCTTATTTTCGCGGTAGCGACACATACTAGACATCCTAGACGATTGAGAAGAAACTCCTCAACTGTCATTTCCTACGTATCTAACGATACAACTCACCACACTCGACGGTTGCCTAAAGACTTGAATAAGAAAGATGGTGTTGAACGAAGAGGCTCTGTTGGCTCCTGACATGCGCGCAAGCTCCATTCCAATCTTCTCCTCTCTGGATACTTGATGAGGACGCTCGAACCAGTACCAATGTATCGCTTAGACCGTCATGGTTCGACTTATACGAGAAATCGAACTCTCAGAGGTAGTGTATTGATATCCATGTCAAAGACAAGATAGAGAAATGATATCGGGAATCATTCTCCAATTGAATCGTGTCACACGGCCAGCCAAAAAATAAAATAAGAGATAAAATCGGAAAAGAAACAAAAATAGGAGAGAAAACCAACGACAAAATGGAAATAAAAGTCTACTCCTAAAAATAACAATTAAATTCTACTAGAAAAATATTCTAAAGAAATATTAAAAGAAATTGTATAAGAAAAATAGCATGGAAATTCTATCCTAAAGTACTATAATATTCTATAAAGAAAATAGAAAAAATCTATATTAAATCTATAATATTCTATAAAGAAAACTAGAATAAAAATTCTATATTAAATCTATATTCTAATCTATAGTAAACAATATGCTATAATATTCTAAACTATGAACTATAATCCCTAAGGAAAAATAGAAAAAATAGAACTACACTATTACAATCAATCATCCAATACAAGGGAAAAATTAAATTGCAAAGGGGAGGGGGTACAATCTGCAAACTGGGTGTAATGTAGTAAAAAACCCACTTTGGGCCCAGCCCACAATACAAAATTCAGAAAAACTAAAGAAATAAAAAAACTGGGGGTTGTGCGCTGCTAATTGGGGTGTGCGAGTGAAGCCAGGAAATTGTGTAGATTGGGCCCAAGCCCATTCGCGACAAAAAAAGAAAATAGCATGGACATGGGTGTGAAGCTGAAAACGGAGGGTGTGAATCCAACAATCAACATTGGGCCCTACTGTTCAGCCCAACGATCCTTCCCCCTTCCTTCCATCCTTTCTGAAACCCTAGGCCTTCTCCCCCAAATCTTGCCGCCGCCTGGTTCTCATCCTCCTCCCTCAACTTCTCATCTTCGTCTCCCTCACCGTTCTCTTCTCTGAAACAAAAACAAAATAAAACAAAAAAAAACCAAACAACTGAGAACATTTCATGCTGGATGCAAAGATTTAGTGGTTTATTGTTGAAGTTCAACAAATTCTGGAGATTTATTCATGCAGATGACGATGAGTGAGTTCAGATCTGGAGGTGACATTGAGGATTACAAATGAAGGTTCTTGACGATGCTGACGATGATCGATACAAAGTTCGTTTGAAGCTTCTCTGTTCTTGAAGTTGATGCTCGTGGCGATGACGAAGGTTGATGAAGAGCGATTTCTAGAAAATTGCTACGAACACAATGAAGATTGGATGAAGGACGTTGACGAATCGCAAACGAAGAACACGACAGATGTTCTGGAGGACTTTTGGGAAATGATTGGTGACGAAGAACTGATGAATCTTGCGAAGAACACGACGGAGAAGATGAATGATCGGTGGAGATTTCATGATGAAGGCTTGGATCTGGATTCGCTGAAGATCTATGGGGTTCATAAAGTTCTTGATGAACGATGAACAAGTCGTGAAGCTGGTTGCAGAACTGATGAATCTTGGATGGAGATCTGGGAAATCGTCTGGAGAAACTATGAAAACAGGATGAAGATGATGAATCAGATGAAATTTCATTGTCGATTTGGTGAAGAGTGGATGAAGATGACAAAATATATGAAGTTTTGGGAGGATTGGTGAGTTCCGGTGAAAGTTACCGGTGGAAAGCGCAGTTTCCGGCGACAGTTGCGAACTCCGGCGACTGTTGCGGTGGTCCCTGCGGCGGCTGCATGGCCGGCGGCGAGGGTGAGATGGTGACGGAGGATGAGACACGTGGGGCCATGCAGAGAGAGAGAGGGACAAGTGGCGGTGAGGTGTCAGGTTGTGGGGGTATGCAGAGAATGAAGTGGCCACCCAGAATAAGACGTGTGGAGCTTCTCTTTATACGACAAGTGTCACAGACTGGGACTTGGGCCCCCGAAACGTGCCATCTGGCCCACCGAAATTCAGACCAATTAACTCCATTAAATTCAGACTTAACAATTAATGCTAATGATTAGTGACTTTTAAACTCAAATAAAACTGATTAAGGGCTTGCTTAGAATTAATGACTCAATTAACTCTAACAACTGACTCAGTTAATGCCATGATTAAACTCTAATTAAAAGTTGACTCAAATTAAAGCTGCTAATTAACTTCTAATTAACCCTAATTAATAAAATGATTAATATCTAATTAAAAAGAAATGATTAATATCCTAATTAAAAAATGATTAGAATCTAATTAATCTCTATGAATTAATTCTAAAAAGAAAATAAACTCCAATCAACTCTATTAATTCCTATACCTATTAAAAATAGAAAAAGAGTCCACTAAACCTATTAAAACTATTTAAAACGAATCATCTATATAACATTCTAGAAAAACTATTTAATCTATAAGAATATATTTAAGAATTCCTATTTAATATCTAGAAAAATCAATTAAATCTATTAAAATCTATTTAAAAATTTCCAGAAAATAAGGAAAAAATCTAAAATGCAATAAAGCCGATTAAATTGAATAGAACACAAATGCGCGACTATAGCGAAATAACCAGTAAAAACCAGACACCAAAATGTCCTCAAAAATAACAGCGAGAGCTGAAAACACCGGGACGGGCACAAATTCTCAAAACAGCTTATTCGAACTGGCCTGAAATGCCTGAAGCGTCAGGAGAGGCTGTAATCCCGATAAAATCAATCTGACTGCAAAAATGCAATGGATGCAATATGTAAGTGCAGAATGCAAAATGATTCGAAACATAAGCCAAATGCGATAATTGGTTGGTCAAATTTTAAGGTGCAACAGCTGCCCCTATTCAAACCGCTTGGACCTGAAGGGTTGAAGAGCGAACGACTCTCAAACATTCAAAGGTAGAAGACGGTTGAATACAAAAGAAACCCAGAAATTTGCCAACCTGCAGAAATAAACTGCACATACTGCTTGGGGAACAAATATCCAGAAAACCAAATCCAGTTGTCACAGCAACAAACTGATCAATCATCTGACAAAGAAACTGACTTTAGCACTAGTTATTTGCGTGACGCCACAGATAACAAACCCGAAGGTTGGATCAACATGCACTTGATCCTCTCACATCGTCTAATGATAGACAGGAAGAAAAACAATCTTGATCTCGTATCGTCTAATGATAGACAAGAGAAAAATTCTAATCAAATCTCGCATCGTCTAATGATAGACGAGAGGAAAACCTTGTCCGAAGAGCCACATCGTCAGTGAGAACTAGCGGAAGGAAAACCATATAAACTTCAATACTACCCATCAAATTTCAGAATCCTTTCGTCTACAGGAATTGATGGAAAGAACAATATCCTCAAAGGGGCCACATCATCAATAAGGATTGATAGGAAGAAAACCACCTTCAAAGAGCCATGTCGTCAATAAGATAGACGGAGAAAATTCCATACCCAAACTCACGACGTCTAAAGATAGACGGAGAAAATTCCTGCTGGGGGAAATACATCGTCAATAGGAATTGATGGGAAGAACAGTCTGTCTTTATCAGATGATCGATAGACAAAGCATAACCGTCGTATGATCTGAGAATCAAATAAACCACAGAGCTGTCTGAACAAAGCTACTGGATAAATGCCCCTGAACTGATTACAGAGTACTTCATGTTGCCACGTAAGGCTGATAGAAACTGGCTTATGCTTCGTATGCATATGCGTATGTTTGAATTTTTCTATGGCGTAAATGCTCCATATAAGATGGAATGCTACGCATTTGACGATGAAATGCAAATATGATGCAAATATGATGATATATGCAAGATGTAATTGCAGGCTCAGGCTGTTGGAGAAAAGCTGTACACAGAAGAACCATTCCAGCAAAATAAATGCTGGAAAGGTGAAGCCGACTCCGTTGATGGAGAAACTGGATACGGAACCACTTCAACAAAATAAATGCTGAAGACAAAGCCAACTCCGCTGGGGATAACCGGATATCACAGAATTACTCCAACAAAATAAATTTTGGAAGAGTGAAACCAACTCTGCTGGGGATAACCAAACGTGTTAAGCGTGATCGGACTTCCCTGGGGATAGCTCACACGTGCCAATGAAGATTGGACTTTGCTGGGGAAAACAGACGGAGTCTTCCTACATACCAATGAAGCTTGAATTTTGAAACTGATGTGCCAACACGGATGGGCCTCACAGTGATTACCAATATGGATTGGGCTTTAGGAATGGCTCGCCAATGAGAATTGGGCTTTAGGCTATCCGTGACGGGTCAGGTACGACTGACGCTGGAAAACATCCTGTCTGAATTCACAGTTTCTGATTGAAGGGTCAAGGACGGTAACACGACTTCCCGACATTCGTCTCACACTTGAAGATCGGCTGAACCTGCTTGAGTAGCTCTGATTAGCTCTGATGACACGGAGAGGAACGCTTCCTTCGCTTCTGATATGCCCCAGCCTGTGGGATCTCTATGGGGATATTCCTCGAATGGAAATCTAAAAATCTGTACCCTGATGGTCGGACACAAATTGCCCCAGCACTCTGTACTTCGGAGAAATGCTTCGGATCAAATGCCCCTCAGACGAGAAACAACTTCGGCGCTTTTCTTAGAGTGGCCTGCCCCTGTCTGCGACGACTCTGCCCCTTATAGGCTGATCTGCGGGGAGATACACTGGTTGTCCTCGAGAGATTAATCAAATCTCGATCTGACTGCTTCAGAATAACCGACTTCGGATGGCTGACATCACTAGGGATTATAGCTTGCCCCAGTTCACGGAGTATTCGGGCGTTCTGCATTCTATCATGATCAGACTTTCCATTGTAGGAAACTTTCCTGCTGTCAAGCGCTTACTCGCAAGTAAAACCAATTGTTCTGCAAAAAAGATATATTAATGCAATGCATATGACAGTTTTAACATCCAATCTGTTCACTGGAAAAGGAAAAAAACAATTTATGGCATATAATGAACAAATCATCTATCAGAATATCAACATCAATACCAACATGGTAAGAAGAACCCTTTTAGGAGTCAGCTTCGACGTGATCTTTACCGATGTATGCCTTCGAAACAAACCTGCTTCAATTAGTACTTTTGAAGGTTGTAACGTGGTCAGGTTCACAGTTTTGAAAGAAAGGATAAAGGCTCAAAATTTATTTTCACCCACCCGTTCACCTTGATGTTCTCCAATCCTACGTTTAGCTAATTCGACCTTAGCGCTCACTTCTTAGAAGTTGAAGGATAGGAGTGATAGTTCGAGAAACCATGAATTTTTGGAGTGACAGCCACTCACTTTTCGTTTTTGACACTTGGGGTCACACAACTCGTATTTTGTTCGAGGATTTTTCTTTTGTGATCCTTTTCGTTTTTTCTTTCTAGTTTTTCGCTTTCCCTAATTTTTGCCTGGACTGGCTCCTTTGAGCTTCTTTTGATTATTAAGTCCAGCGGGATGCCCTCATTTTTGCCTAAGTCATTTGTTTCAAGTTTTGACTTAGCGGGCTTTTGATTCTTTTCGCTTTTCGTTTTTTTTTCTGAACAAGTCGTGTGACACTGGTTGTCTGACTCATTGGGCATAATGTGTCTGCTTCACTCCTGATGCTTAACCACCACGGTTTCTTAGGCACGACCTCTAGAGGTTTGATTGATCCTCGAACGGACACTCCCTTCTGCAATTTGGACGCTCGGTCAAATTAGCTAACACCTACCCTGCCCCGGGTTAAGATTGAGGGTTTTTTGGTTTTCCAAAAGAAACTCCTACTACTATGCTCAAAGGGGTTAACAAGGGATTATCTTCCTTATAACTCCGGTGTTTAGGGATTTGAAACAATGCCTGTATATCATCAACAGGTTTTATTTTCAAAAGCTTACAATCGGAAGCTCACACGTCTTTAAACTTCGTCATCCTCCCCAGATTCCGCTTAACCAAGCATTGCATATCTGTAAAAACAATTGAGTGAACATGAATGGACTGAATCAAAACATGCATACTCATTTCATTATCAATATCAATTGAAGACAATACAAGTTTTACGAATGCAATTTGCGCTTTAACAGAAAAGAAACTACAAATGCAAAGAAATGACATGATAAAACACAGATTGCCAGTTGCTGGAAACCGAGCTGTTTGAACTTGATTTGCTGCTGAGCCAGCCATCTTCATAATTGATCTTCGAAGTCATCCTGATACTCCTCTGAACATCTGCTATCAATGAATTCTCTTATAACCTGGAATGATTCACCCACTTGGCTGGATAAAGGAAGGTCGACACCATGAGGTGTGACAGATATCCTGTTAGAATCTATCAAGGCTTGAATCTGGCTTCGAAGCCCCTTACAGTCATATGTTGAATACCCCTGTGCCCCAACATGGTACTCACAGCGAGCGTTGGCATCAAAACCTGGGGGATAAGGCGGGATCATTGGATCGGTCTCCTTCAGCACTATCAGCCCCCTTTTGACCAAATCCGGCAACAATTGACTATACGACACCGGTAGCTGAGTAAACTGCCTTTCAGGTTTCCTTGGTCTTCGTCGGGCGTGCTGATGCGGCTGACGATAATACGACTGTTGACTCTGGCGGGTAACAGATATCTGACATACAGACCCAACAGGTTGCTGACTCTGAGTACTCGAAGTGTCAGGATACTGAATCTGAGGTACGGGAGATTCTGAGACAACATCACTTTCTTTCTCCCCTTCTTCTTGAGAACTGACAATTGATTCATCTTCATAAACTGCAATATAAGGAATGTCCTGAATCTTTCCGCTCTTGATTCCACTCTCAACACGTTCTCCTACTCTTATCAAGTCCGCAAAGCTTGCATTTCCACAACTGAACAATGTATCATAGTAACGGCCTTTCAAAGTATCCACGAAAAGGTCAACCATTTCTCTATCCACAAGCGGTGGTTAAACACTGGCAGCCAATTCTCTCCATCTCTGTGCATACCCCCTAAAGGATTCGTTCTCCGCCTGAGATAATTCTTGCAAATGCACGCGACTAGGAGTCATATCCAGGTTGTAGTCGTATTGCTTCACGAAGGCATTGGCTAAGTCAGACCATGATTTGATACTATCACTCTTCAACTGCATGTACCAATCCAAAGATGCTCCGATCAAACTATCTTGGAAACAGTGAATCACGAGCTTGTCATTGGTGACATGTGAAGTCATTCTTCTGCAGAACATAACCAAATGTAACTTCGGACAACTATCCCCTTTGTATTTCTCAAAATTGGGCGTTTTAAACTTCGGAGGCAACACAAGGCCTGGCACCAAACACATGCTCGCAGCATTCAGGTCAAGAATATTCTTGTTTATCAAAGCAGCCACCTGATCTTCCAACAGCTGAAGTCTCCCCGTATCCTCAACAGCCCTAGGGTTCTCAACATTGACCCTCGGAGCGGCCCTCTGACGACCTGGCACAGGGAAAGTGAAACGCTGATAATCTGTGTCACGGAGAGAAGATGCGTCTCTGTCTTTGACAGGAATCTGTGCTTGAGCACCATTGTTTACCGGAGTCCTCTGAATATTGTTCTCTCCTCTAGTCATAGCTGTTATGGCTTCCATGACCTGGCTCACCTGGTTCTTCAACAACTCAAACTCTGCCCTGGTAACAAACTGATTCTGCTCTTCGGAGTCCATGATCCTTCCAGAAACTAACTCAAGTTCAATGCGAATGCCGGGAAGTCAACTGTGAGTTGGACAAAAGACTGGTAAGCTCTCTGTGCCGGTCGAGTACGGACATGCAAGCATGAGATGCACATGAAATGCAATGCAAAATGCAACAAACACGGGATCACAGCCTCCACAAAGCTCTGAATACTGCTGCACTGCTGACGGGATAAGTTCACTCTGACGAGAGAAAACCAAAATACCGGGTAGGCTGGAAGTCAAGTTTCTTGCAAAAACCCTCCCACTCACGGGTATGGACCTAAACTGACACAGGTTCGGCATCTTATGCGGTCATCAACGTCACAGACTTTCAAGAGGGACGATACGATACCCAAAAGGTGTGGCATCATCATCTCTTGAAGCGGCCTCACTTAGCTGAATCCCAAATGATAGGTCCCCAGAGTCGACAACCCTCAAATCCAACAACCTGTCGAGCCCAAAGGGCCAGGCAAGATGCCATCAAAGAGAATCTCGTCTGAGTGCAGATTTCATAGCTAGCTGGTGCGAGCAAAGCAAGCAGGATAACCACTACTCTCTACTTCTAAGTCTATGTGCACTCAAGCCCAGGTCCGGCTTATCACTCGTCAGAGCTCCCCTCCCACAACAGCACAATAGCAACATATAATAATAAGTGAGGGAAATGTAAATACAGCAGTAATATACAACGCACAAAAATAAACACTCGAAGACAAGCAAACAAGCGCTAGGATTGACTCTCGTCGAGACGTTGGATCCCTCAGATTGACTTGCATAGGGAACGTTGGATCCCCAGGAAACTATCGCAGTCCCCAGCAGAGTCGCCAGCTGTCGCTACTGCGAAAAACGAGGCCGGAAAAACAGAAGAGTCGCCACCTTTCGTTATTTATCCCTCAGAACGGGAAAGGAAACGATCGGGAAAAACCTGACGAAAGGTTATAAGACAAGGTCATCGCAACCATTGTCTGGGTTTGGGAGTCGGTTACGCAAGGGGAAGGTATTAGCACCCCTCACGTCCATCGTACTCGATGGGATCCACGCTTGCTGGGTCGTCTACGGGTGAAAAACAATCTATCTACGGCTTCTAGGGCTAAACGGAAAGAAATTGACTCGATAGAACATCGCACTCTATGCCTACGTACTTTCACACGGCGTGAAAGATCAGAGCTTCCGTAGTTCGGGCTAACTACGGCTAGACAGGGTGTTCTCGATCACACAGGGGTGAGAGAAAGGATTGACGATACTAGCGTACGCATTCTAGCAGTTAGGTGTATGCTGCTCGCTCGACGGAGGCTTAGGCATTACCTGTTTGCGATAGAACGAACATAGTATGTCGGGTTTGAAAGGTATTGGAACCTACAGGTTCTAGAACTACGGTCTGGTCTCAATTGCGCTCGGGCAAGAGAAAGGGAACATCAGTCGTCAGCGGGAAAGTCTCGATCGCACGGCAGCGAGAGAACATAGAGGTTAATTGTTAGTGTGCTCGCTAGGATATCGCATCCTATGCCTACATATTCTCGTCTGGATATGAGAAATCAGAGCAGTTGTAGTTCAGCCAACTACAGCAAAACAGGGAAAAAAAAGGAAAATAGCTCGCTAGGATATCACATCCTATGCCTACGTACTCTCGTCTGGCACGAGAGATCAGAGCAAACATAGTTTGACGGGAAAACAAGTCTCAATTTCACAGGGGCAAGAGAAGGGGTCTCAATCGCCTGGACGCGAGAGAAAAGGGTTTCGATCGCACGGGGGCGAGAACAAAGAGGAAGCAAGCTTACGCCTAAACGGGAAGGAACTCGGGACACACACGCAAGAACCTAGGACGTGGGAGCGAATGCGTCGTATGTCACCCAAAGGATACCATACTAGACATCCTAGACGATTGAGAAGAAACTCCTCAACTGTCATTTCCTACGTATCTAACGATACAACTCACAACACTCGACGGTTGCCTGAAGACTTGAATAAGAAAGATGATGTTGAACGAAGCGGCTCCGTTGGCTCCTGACATGCGCACAAGCTCCATTCCAATCTTCTCCTCTCTGGATACTTGATGAGGACGCTCGAACCAGTACCAATGTATCGCTTAGACCGTCATGGTTCGACTTATACGAGAAATTGAACTCTCAGAGGTAGCGTATTGATATTCGTGTCAAAGACAAGATAGAGAAATGATATCGGGAATCATTCTCCAATTGAATCGTGTCACATGGCCAGCCAAAAAATAAAATAAGAGATAAAATCGGATAAGAAACGAAAATAGGAGAGAAAACCAACGACAAAATGGAAATAAAAGTCTACTCCTAAAAATAACAATTAAATTCTACTAGAAAAATATTCTAAAGAAATATTAAAAGAAATTGTATAAGAAAAATAGCATGGAAATTCTATCCTAAAGTACTATAATATTCTATAAAGAAAATAGAAAAAATCTATATTAAATCTATAATATTCTATAAAGAAAACTAGAATAAAAATTCTATATTAAATCTATATTCTAATCTATAGTAAACAATATGCTATAATATTCTAAACTATGAACTATAATCCCTAAGGAAAAATAGAAAAAATAGAACTACACTATTACAATCAATCATCCAATACAAGGGAAAAATTAAATTGCAAAGGGGAGGGGGTACAATCTGCAAACTGGGTGTAATGCAGTAAAAAAATCACTTTGGGCCCAGCCCACAATACAAAATTCAGAAAAACTAAAGAAATAAAAAAACGGGGGGGTGTGCGTTGGTAATTGGGGTGTGCGAGTGAAGCCACGAAATTGTGTAGATTGGGCCCAAGCCCATTCGCGACAAAAAAAAGAAAATAGCAGGGACATGGGTGTGAAGCTGAAAACGGAGGGTGTGAATCCAACAATCAACATTGGGCCCTACTGTTCAGCCCAACGATCCTTCCCCCTTCCTTTCATCCTTTCTGAAACCTTAGGCCTTCTCCCCCAAATCTCTCTGCCGCCTGGTTCTCATCCTCCTCCCTCAACTTCTCATCTTCGTCTCCCTCACCGTTCTCTTCTCTGAAACGAAAACAAAACAAAACAAAACAAAAAACCAAACAACTGAGATCATTTCATGCTGGATGCGAAGATTTAGTGGTTTATTGTTAAAGTTCAACAAATTCTGGAGATTTATTCATGCAGATGACGATGAGTGAGTTCAGATCTGGAGGTGACATTGAGGATTACAGATGAAGGTTCTTGACGATGCTGACGATGATCGATACGGAGTTTGTTTGAAGCTTCTCTGTTCTTGAAGTTGATGCTCGTGGCGATGACGAAGGTTGATGAAGAGCGATTTCTGGAAAACTGCTACGAACACAATGAAGATTGGATGAAGGACGTTGACGAATCGTGAACGAAGAACACGACGGATGTTCTGGAGGACTTTTGGGAAATGATTGGTGACGAAGAAGTGATGAATCTTGCGAAGAACACGGCGGAGAAGATGAATGATCGGTGGAGATTTCATGATGAAGGCTTGGATCTGGATTCGCTGAAGATCTGTGGCATTCATAAAGTTCTTGATGAACGATGAACAAGTCGTGAAGCTGGTTGCAGAACTGATGAATCTTGGATGGAGATCTGGGAAATCGTCTGGAGAAACTATGAAAACAGGATGAAGATGATGAATCGGATGAAATTTCATTGTTGATTTGGTGAAGAATGGATGAAGATGACGAAATATATGAAGTTTTGGGAGGATTGGTGAGTTCCGGTGACGGTTACCAGTGGAAAGCGCAGTTTCCGGCGACAGTTGCGAATTCCGACGACTGTTGCGGTGGTCCCTGCGGCGGCTGCATGGCCGGCGGCGAGGGTGAGATGGTGACGGAGGATGAGACACGTGGGGCCATGTAGAGAGAGAGAGGGACAAGTGGCGGTGAGGTGTCAGGTTGTGGGGGTATGCAGAGAATGAAGTGGCTGCCCCAGAATAAGACGCGTGGAGCTTCTCTTTATACGACAAGTGTCACAGACTGGGACTTGGGCCCCCAAAACGTGCCATCTGGCCCACCGAAATTCAGACCAATTAACTCCACTAAATCCAGAATTAACAATTAATGCTAATGATTAGTGACTATTAAACTCAAATAAAACTGATTAAGGGCTTGCTTAGAATTAATGACTCAATTAACTCTAAAAACTGACCCAATTAATGCCATGATTAAACTCTAATTAAAAGTTGACTCAAATTAAAGCTGCTAATTAACTTCTAATTAACCCTAATTAACAAAATGATTAATATCTAATTAAAAAGAAATGATTAATATCCTAATTAAAAAATGATTAGAATCTAATTAATCTCTATGAATTAATTCTAAAAAAGAAAATAAACTCCAATCAACTCTATTAATTCCTAAACCTATTAAAAATAGAAAAAGAGTCCACTAAACCTATTAAAACTATTTAAAATGAATCATCTATATAACATTCTAGAAAAACTATTTAATCTATAAGAATATATTTAAAAATTCCTATTTAATATCTAGAAAAAACAATTAAATCTATTAAAATCTATTTAAAAATTTCCAGAAAATAAGGAAAAAATCTAAAATGCAATAAAGCCGATTAAATTGAATAGAACACAAATGCGCGACTATAGCGAAATAAGCAGTAAAAACCGGACACCGAAATGTCCTCAAAAATAACAGCGAGAGCTGAAAACACCGGGACGGGCACAAATTCTCAAAACAGCTTATTCGAACTGGCCTGAAATGCCTGAAGCGTCAGGAGAGGCTGTAATCCCGATAAAATCAATCTGACTGCAAAAATGCAATGGATGCGGTATGTAAGTGCAGAATGCAAAATGATTCGAAACATAAGCCAAATGTGATAATTGGTTGGTCAAATTTTGGGGTGCAACAGGAAGGTCAGAGGTTGTCTGCGTGAAAATCATGTTCGAACAATTGTTTCATCTTGTGGTCTTCGATTCTCAACGGCATCACCTCCACCATAAGGTTATCTCGAACTTGCAATTCATCTCTCTTAAGCACAAGAGATGAATCAGCAACATACTTCCGAAGTTGCGATACATGAAACACGTCATGTAGATTCGAAAGTTCGGGTGGCAACGCCACTCTATAGGCAACCGCTCCAATCCTCTGTAGAATCTGATACGGTCCAATGAACTTAGGATCCAATTTCTTTGATTTCAGTGCACGACCAACACCGATCACCAGATTGACTCTAAGAAATACATGGTCACCCTCGCTGAATTCCAAGTCTTTCTTCCTATTATCATGGTAGCTTTTCTGCCTACTCCGGGCCATCTTCATTTTCTCCCTAATCATATGGATTATCTCCATGGTCTGTTGCACAATCTCGGGTCCGAGTACCGTACTCTCGCACGACTCATACCAACATAGAGGTGTCCTACTCCTTCTACCATAGAATGCTTCAAAAGGTGCCATTCCAGTACTAGAATGATAACTGTTGTTGTAAGTAAATTCAATCAGCGGTAAATGAGTATCCCAAACGCCTCCCTGCTCGAGTATACAAGCTCTCAACGAATCTTCCAATGACTAAATAGTCCTCTCAGATTGACCATCGATCTGCCGGTGATAAGCAGAACTCAATTTCTAACTGGAACCCAAAGCTTCTTGCAAGCTTTTCCAAAACCCAGAAGTAAACCTCGGGTCCCTGTCAGATACAATGCTTGACGGAACCCCGTGTAACTTCACTATCACTCTGATATAAATTTCTGCTAACCTCGTTAAAGGAAACTGATATTAATTAGTATGAAATGCGCCGACTTCGTCAATCTATCCACAATTACCCAAATTGCGTCAAAACCTCTCTCCATATTTGACAATCCAGTCACAAAATCCATTGCAATGCTATCCCATTTCCACTCCGATATTTCCATCAGTTGCATCAAATCGGATGGTTTCTGGTGTTCCACCTTTGACTTCTGACAAGTCAAACAAGCATACACAAACCGAGCTATGTCTTTCTTCATACCCGACCACCAAAATAATTTCTTCAGGTCTTGATACATTTTCGTAGCTCCTGGATGAATACTCAAGCTACTCCTGTGGCTTTCTTGCAAAATTACCTTTTTCAAATCAGGATTATCTGGCACACAAATTCTGTCTCTGAACTTTAATACACCAGAATCATCTACTTTAAAGTCTTCTTCCTTATCCGTTCCGCCTACGGTCATCAAGTCTACCAATTTCAAATCTAGTTTCTGACCCCCTCTTATTTCACGAAGGAACTTATTATTCACTTTCAGCATCCCCAACATTACATTTTCCGAAGTTAACTCACAAACCATACTCAAGTCTCTAAACTGCTCAATCAAATCCAATTTTCTAATCATCAACGTCGACATATGTATCATCTTCCAACTCAAAGCATCTACCATGATGTTAGCTTTACCGGGATGGTAACTCAAGCTAAAGTCATAGTCTTTCAAAAATTCCAGCCATCTTCGTTGCCTCATATTTAATTCCTTCTGGTCAAACAAATATTTCAAACTCTTATGGTCACTGAACAATTCGAATCTCGACCCGTACAAATAATGCCTCCAAACCTTTAGTACGAAAACCACGGCAGCTAACTCTAGATCATGAGTAGGATAATTCCTTTCATGAATCCTTAATTATCGTGAAGCGTAAGCCACAACCTTGCCATCTTGCATCAAAACACCGCCTAATCCCATTTTAGACGCATCGAAATATACCACAAAAGGATCATTCAGATTTGGTAAGGTTAACACTGGTGTGGTAGTCAACCTTTTCTTCAGTTCTCGAAAACTTTCTTCACATAAAATATCCCATACAAATGCCCGACCTTTCTAGTCAACTGGGTCAACGGAAGAGCCAAATTAGAAAACCCTTCGATGAACTTACGGTAATAGCCTGCTAAGCCTAAGAAACTTCTAATCTCTGTCACTGAGTTCAGAGCCTCCCACTGAAGCACAACACTCACTTTCGATGGATCCACTACTATGCCCCCTCCAGAAATAACATGTCCAAGAAAACTCACTTCGCTCAACCAAAACTCAGACTTCGAAAGGTTTGAAAACAATTTATTATCCTTCAGCACTTGCAACGTAACCCTCAAATGCTCTACATGGTCTGCTTCTGACTTGGAGTAAATCAAAATGTCATCAATGAAAACTACTACAAACTGGTCCAGATGAGCATGGAAGATACGATTCATGTACTCCATGAACACACTCGGTGCATTGGACACACCAAACGGCATCACTGCATATTCATAATTTCCATACCGAGTTCTGAAAGCTGTTTTCTGGATATTATCTTCTTTCACACGGATTTGATGATAAGTTGACCTCAAATCAATTTTAATGAACACATGAGCTCCCACGAGTTGATCCATCAGATAATTGATTCTTGGAAGTGGATACTTATTCTTGATGGTTACTTTATTCAACTGGCGATAATTGATACACAAGCGCATACTGCCATCTTTCTTCTTTACTAACAAAACTGGCACTCCCCATGGCGACACATTGGGTCTGATAAACTTGTTGTCCAATAATTCTCCCAACTGAGATTTCAACTATGCCAATTCTGACACTGACATTCTGTATGGTGCCATAGATATAGGTCTGGTACCAGGGACAAGATCAATCATAAATTCTACTTCCGTCTCTGGAGGTAACTCTGCAACATCCTTTGGGAACACTTCAGGAAATTCTCTCACAACAGGTAATTCCTCAATCGACGACTTACCCTCTATAGATAACGAAGCAAACACTGCAAATACTTTAGCTTCGTCTTCTACCAAGATTCTAAACTCCTTAGTAGATATAAGACTAGCCATTTCTTCTTCCTCGGGAGTCAGGAATAATAGCCTTTTCCTATAACAATCAATATAAACATAGTTGCTCTTGAGCCAATTCATCCCTAAGATAACATCCAATTCACTGAGCGGTAAAAAAATCAAGTCCATTCCAAAATCCTTACCAAAGATCGACACAGGATAATTCAAACACACTAAAGATGTAGTGATTGACCCATAGATGGAGTATTAATCACTATCCCTCTACTCAAAGTAGACGACACAAGCCCCAATCTCTTCACACAATCCATAGAAATAAACGAATGAGTTGCACCCGTATCCATAATAGCAATCAAAGGAGTTTTATGAATGTAACACGTACCTCTGACCAAACGATCCTCACTGGTGGGCTGAGCTCCCACCAATGCAAACACCTTCCACTTGTCTGACACTTCTTTGGTTTCTGATAGTGGGTGCTGATATGACCCTGCTCACCACAGTTGTAACAGGTTGGTATGTTGGTTCTACAATCTGCGACCACATGACCTGGCTTTCCACACTTAAAACACTTCTTCACCTCATTCTGACATTCATTCGCATGATGACCCGCGCCACTACATCTGAAACACTTGAGAGGATTGGAAGGATTCCCTCCCCCACTTGGTTTCTTCACAGCAACATATTTCTGCTTTCCTTTATCAACTGGAGCACGGTAAGGTGTATTCCCATGCCTCTGTTTGCCTCTTCTGTCACTTAGATTCTTATAGTGAGCGATTCTAGCTTTGTTGTCTTCATCATAGATTCTACACCTATTCACCAGCTCAGGAAAGTACATGATCTTCTGATAACCGACACCCAGTTTGATCTCAGGATGCAACCCATTCTCAAACTTGATCCACTTTGAACTCATAGGTGCATCAGTATTGTAATGAGGACAATAATTTACCAGTTCGTCGAACTTAACTGCATACTCTGCCACTGTCATGTTCCCTTGTTTCAACTCAATGAATTCAATCTCTTTCTTTCCACAAACATCTTCCGGAAAATACCTTTACCAAATTGTACCTTATGATCCTTTGAGCATCCCATGACTCTGAAGATCTTCTCAATATCCTTCAGCCATTTATGTGCTACATCTGGATCATGTCCACCTTCGAACTTAGGTGGCTTGTTATTCTGGAACTTCTCCAAATTACGGAACTCTCCATTTCTAGCACTCCGATTGATATTCTGACCAATGTTCTCTACTGCCTGCACAACAGCTTGTAAAGTAGCAACCATCACAACATCATTCCTACCAGCCATACTATTCAATATCCATGGAAACACAGGTTAGAAGAAACACATGACTATAGAAATCTTATAGACAGAATCTACTACAACACTGGCCGGACGGACGGACCTGTTCTGATACCAATTGTAACACCCCACTCTACCCCGTACGCGTATTATAGGAATATTAAAGAAAATACATCAGATTTTTTAAAACACGTAGGATGTCACATATCAAATTTTCTCATTCAATGAAGTATCAAGTCACTTCATAGTTTCCACAATATTTCAACAACGTCATTTAATAAAACAGCAAAATAAAATCAATGTTTAAACATACTCCTCACAACCGGTGGTTATACATCATTAATCCACCAAGTAAAAGATACGTAACAATTAATCCAGAAAATAAACAAAATATAACATAATCCCGTCATCCCATGTTACGTATTAGAGCGACTCCTAAGACTCGATCAAATAGCAACACACTCCAATCACTACTCAGGTACCTGGTCATCTGCACTCCCCAAGGAGCACAGACGCAACAAACAGAAAAGGGGTGAGAACTACATTCAATAAATAAACAGTGAAATACACATGCTAAGGAGTAGTTACACACCATACATACAATCATACACATGTAACGCACATACACGTGCCACACAAATACACGTGTCATCTCAATCACTCGACATTAATAGCCCGTAATCAAATACAAATATGTAATGTGACTCACTGACTCAATACAATGCATGTGGTACTAACACAAATACATACGGTTCACCCTAGAACCTGATTCCCGTCGGAATCCGGATAAGTCGTATACATTTCTTTGAACTACAACTTATCTCCACAACGACTTCCACATGAAGTCCGGATGAACTAGGCACCTATCATAGATTCCCACCTAGTCATCTCCATAAGACACATGACATGAAATGTATGACAACACAATTATGCAATATAACAAATTCAAGCATAATTCACGACCATCAATGATCCACACGAGCCATCCGCTCACCGTAATCTTCTCGGGAATTACCATCATCACACCAGATCGTCCACACTGGACGGTCCTAGCCCACACATATCAATCACAACCCTAAGGGAACCACATAAATTTCCATATTCTCCCTAATTAAATTCATTACTAACCTTCCTTAGGTTCATTTTAGTCATACTAATCCTACCGATTAAACGGAATTGCGTTCCAAGTGTAACCTGGACAGAAATTATAAAAATTAGGGAAAAGTCATCCTAGGCTGCCCATACGCGTATCATTAAGGTCCGTACGCGTATTGCCAGCTGCCATACGCGTATGGACTTCCCCTTACACGTATTGCCAAAGGCTGACACCTCACAAAATCCCTCAAAGACACCACTTACGCGTATGAATACTCCTCATATGCATATTGACCAAGCCCCTTACGTGTATGGTACGCGTATCACCAGAGGGTCGTGCTGACCTTGGGGACAGGGCACGTCTGCTACGCGTATCGCCCCTGGGAAGTCCCCCCCATACGCGTAATGACACCCCATTACGCGTATGACTAACAGATCTATCAAAAAACCCAGATCTCATCATATTAATGATTTTTCACTCAAGATTCATCATTCCACCTTCCCATTCACCCTAAAACTCAGTTTTAGATCGATTCCATTATTTCTATCTTCTACACTTCCAAGACTCTACTCATCAGATTTGATTTCAGTTATGGTTAAACCCTTAGTTTTTAGATCTGTTAACCGTTAAGATTCAATTACAGCATCAAGAAACTTCCACACAGATTTCGTATCAGTCCCAAATTCATACACACAAACATCATACAAAGATCATTCAACAATAACAACAATTACAGGAAATTCATCATGCTACGAATTTCAGATTCAAGAATAAGAGCAAATATAAACCTATGAGAGAAAGGACCTCTCACTACCCTCTCATGTTAATTCACCCATATTGAAATCAATTCTCCCCCCTTACCTTAGATTGAAGCTTTCTTGACAACAATGGATAAAATTGGTTCTTTTTTCCCTAGCTCTCCTTTCTCTGCCTTTTCCTTTTTCACGTACACTAACTGCCTACTCAACTAACTCTCCCTAAACCCTCTTAATCAAATTTTTAATTCATTTAATTTAATTACTAATAATAATAATAATAATAATAATAACAACAATAATAACCATAATCCTATTAATATTATTATTAATAATAATTGAAATAATAATATTAATAATCATAATGCTCTTAATATTGTTATTAAATTATCCCTTATTCTAGGTCCACATTCCCCAACCTAAGGTCAGCTCTCACTCTCGCTCCTAACCTCATAACCTTACTAAGGACATCACAACCAATACACACACAACAAGTATAAAATAACTAAATAATTTAAATGGGATGTTACAACTCTCCCCCACTTCGCTCGAGTATACAAGCTCTCAATAAATCTTACAATGACTGAATAGTCCTCTCAGATTTACCATCGGTCTGCGGGTGATAAGCAAAACTCAATTTCAAAATGGAACCCAAAGCTTCTTGCAAGCTTTTCCAAAACCCAGAAGTAAACCTCGGGTCTCTATCAGATGCAATGCTTTACCAAGCTATTGATTAACTTTAATCTTAATTCATTAAATTCACAACCAGACTTTGATTTATCCAAAAGAAAGGTATCGCATCTTCTGCCTACGTATCTTAACTAGGTTAGAATCAGAGAAATTGTAGTTCACCTCACTGAGGATAGATGAACACTTGATTATGATCAAGGTTCAAAGGGGAACAAACATAACAATGCTTGCATAGAGATTGACAAAACTCTCTATTCTAAGTTGTACACTCAAAGGATATTGACTTTTACAAAAGCCAAGAGGGGGTAAGTAATCATGACCATGATTCTTACATAGAGTTAACAAACTCTATCTTAAAGTTCTAGTTGAGGGGTACTCCTAACAAGGGGTAGGTCTTTTAGACTTAAAGCAAAGTCTAGTGGATATGGGTTCTAACTTAACTAAGTTATGGGTCAAGATGACTTAACAAAGTTAAAGGGAGGGTAATGAGCTGTCTATGACCCAAGGGTCTATTGAAAGACTTTCCTTTGGAATGGGAAGAGATGAGGCAACCGGATGAGAACTAATGAGTACCATCACTTGGGGAATAACTTAACAAAGCTAAAAGCAACCCATAAGCATTCATTCAAACATGATGAACATATAAAAGTGAATGGTAACTGTCGCTACCGCGAAAATAAGGTGCCGGAAAAATAGAAGAGTTGCCACCTTTCGTTATTTATCCCACAGGAAGGGAAAGGAAACGATCGGAAAAAACCTGACGAAAAGCTATAATACAAGGTCATCGCAACCATGTCTGGGTTCGGGAGTCGGTTACGCAAGGGGAAGGTATTAGCACCCCTCACGTCCATCGTACTCAATGGGATCCATGCTTGTTGTGTTTATCTGACGGGTTGGTTTTATCCATCTAGCTAAAAGTCTGGTCTGAAAAGAAAAGAAAAATGACTCGGCAGAACACAATAGTTCTATGCCTATGTATTCCCGTCTGGAACGAGAAATCAGAGACAACGTAGTTCGCCTAACTACGAGTTATGGGGGAAGGTTGCTCGCCGAGATATCGCATCTCGTGCCTACGTACTTTCACACGGTACGAAAGATCAGAGCAAACGTAGTTCGGGATAACTAGAGACACATGTTTGTCTTTTTTTTTATCCGAGTAGGGTTAACATACGGTTCTAGCAGTTGGTGTATGCAGCTCGCTCGTTGGAGACTTAAGAGTTTACCATTTGCGGTAGAACCGAGGGTTAACGACACTCTTTACTTCAAAAAAGTTTTCCTTGAGTTATGGGCCCACAGGGCAAAAGGTTTGAAGTTTGTTTTCAGTCTTTTACGGAAAAACTGTTTTTTTATGGTTGTCTGTAGTTTGCACAACACTAGAGACTATGACTTAGGAGCGAATGCGTCGCATATCGTCCAAAGGACATATACTAAACACTCTAGATGATTGAGAGGAGACCGCTCAATTATCATTTCCCAAGTAGCTTAAGGCTCGTAACGCACTTGTACTAACTGGCCTTTATTACGTTTTTTACTGTTGTTCAGAGATAAGAAGAGAACGAACTCTATGGGGAAACTGCCAAGTCCTAATGTTGTCATGCACAATTGATCCTATGATTGAGGTTAGGAGGGATCTACCTAATGTTATCATGCATGGTTAGAACCCTAATGTCTTTCATAACTTCTCTTAAACAAGAGAAGTCAGAGTTCCTAAGGGAACATGGCAATGGTACACAGAAACAAACAAAGCAATAACTGTAAGAAACAACTGTAAGTAAAATGCATGCAATGCAATAATACAAGCAGAAGGAGACAAACTCAACTTCTTAGCAATCAAGCAAAAAGAAAACTGTCAAAACAGACAAGCAGAGGGAGATAGACTCAACCTCTATATGCAAATACGTCAATTAGAAAAAAGAAAAACAACACACAAGCAAGGGGAGAACCACCTCAACCCTTAAAGCAAACGAGCAGAGGGAGACCCACTCAACCTCTTAATACAGTCATGCACCTACACTTAGACTATCCTAAACATGAACTATCCTAATGCAACACACCACTCAATCATGAATGAAGGCAAGGATTGATGACAGATAAGGAATCCCTTCCACAAGTAAACAAACAAGGCTTCTAGCCTAGGGAAAGGAATTGAAAGTTGGGAGGCCAGGGTAAGGTCCACATGAACTTATCCCAGGAACTCAACCAACTAAAAGGGACTTGGGAGAATCCTAGAGGCTTTGCTCCTTCAAGAGATGTGCAAAATTCCCACCACAGGAGAGACTGTGCTACCCCAAGAAGGTTCCTAAAAAGAAATGGAGAGGATTAGGAGAATGAAGATGGGAAGCAAGGTAAGGTCCATAGGAACTTATCACAGGCACTCAACCAACTCCATTTCCTTAGAAAGCTTGCATAGACTCAACTCCTTTATGATATTGCAATGAATTCCTCCACAGGAGGAAACATGCTCACAAGGAGGATTCCAATTAAGCAAGGAAAATTGTGAGGGAAACTAACCCTATAGGAAGAATCATCCACCTAACTTGAACTGCTAAAAAACCTCAAAGATTACCTCCTAAGGATCACCTACACTAAAGGTTCAAAGCTCTAAAGAAGCATCTATCCAATCACTATTATATCAAGAAAGGATATGAGACCTAGAATCATCTAATGGCCATTATTGGGACTCAACTAGGGGAAGCACTATGTTAGAAGCACCCTAAAAACAACCTAAGCATTAAATCTAATTAAAATACTAAATCAACTTCTAAAATCCTATGAACTTTTCTAAGGGACCCTAAAGGTGTTGAGAACCTAGAGTAAAAGGATCAGGGCCTAAATCAATGATCAAGGTCACCTAAGAAAATCTAAACCAAGAGGCACCAAATAAAGGTTCAAGATGGAAAACCTCTAAAAACCTACTCCAAAACAGAACTTAGAGTCATCTAAAAAATTTAAGAAAAATCCTACAATATACTAAAATGTGTCAATATTCATCATGTAAAAAATCAGAAATTAAATCCAAGCATTGATATGGAAACAAAATTCTAAAAATTAACATGGCATTATTTCTATACATGGAACAGCACATACAAGAAAAATACAAAATTAAATGTAAAAAGCATTAAAATTGAAATTAAAAAACATGATAATTTTCTACACATGTTAAACTATATCCATTTTTTTATCATGATTTTAGGAAGCAATTAAGTATTTTTTATGAATTAATATCAAACAGCATCAAAACAGAAAAAATGAAAAGAAAAGGAATTAAAAGAAATGGAAGGGTGGTGTATCTAGCATTGGTTCACGTTACAATCCGTGTAGGCCTGACGAGCTGGGGTGCGAACAACGCTTATGTCTTGGGCCCAGCTGAGTTTCAAACTCAGCTCCTTATGCGCATGGGAACAGGCCAGGGGGTGTAACAAGTAACAGTTTTAGTGTAATTCCGTGATGGGCTTCGAAACGGAGGTGTGGATAGCGCAATGAGTAAAGCCCAGCTGAGAAACTCAGCTTTCACATAACAACAAAACGCAGCGTTGCTGCTTGAAAGGGCCTCGCGAGAAATCAATCTGGGTCGCACGATGTGATGAAAATGTCAACCATTTACGCGATCGGATGGCTAATAATGCGTCTGGGATTTTGAACATGAAACGGAGGGAAACACCTCAGGGCGGCCGCGCGCGGTGGGGACGGTGGCCGGAATACTTTTTGGTCATCTTCTCCAAATGTCCAACAATGGCATTTCCTTATTTCTTCGCCAAAATTCAATTTTCTTTAACCAAAAATGTATGATTTTTCGCGTAGATTCCAAATATCCAACTTATTTCTACTTTCCTCCATTAAAACTCAGAATTCCATATCATCCAAGAATCACTCAAGAAAATCAATTTTCACAAAACTCCAAATTGATGATACTAATCTCTTCCTCTCACTTCCTACATCATGAATATCAAATTCTTTTCCATTTTCATCCACTAACAAGAGAGAAAATCAAACTACAACCTAGGGTGTCAATTTCTAAAGTTTCAAGAAACCTAACCAAACTAATCCTAAAAGCTTCTATACATCCTAAGGATTATAATTATGTGAAAATGGAGCCTAAATTCAACACAAACAGAGAGCATGGATGAAAAATAAAAACCTTCTTTGGAGCTTCAATGGTGGCTTGAGATGTTGTTGAAGCTTCACGAAAAGTGTCCAGAATCATTCCATAATCATCATAGAAGTTTCTCCAATGCTTAATCTTGCTTGAAAATGTGTAAAACTCCAAATTCGAAAATCAAATTTTCACCACTTTTTCTCCATGAATTTTTGTTGTAACTACCTCCAAAATCAATTATTTTCTGTTAGGAATGATTGAAATGTTATATACAATGGATCTTGAATGATTTTCAACCCAATGGGAGCCCATAAGAGTCCAATCCAAAATTCACATTTTTGAGTTTGAAGCTTTATGGAAATGGTGAAAACAGAGCCAAAAACCTTGCAAGAGGATTCATATCAGTTACTTATGATGTAAGGAATATGTGTGGCTGAGATTGAGCCCTTGAAAATGAATGGATGGTGGATTTCCATTATGTTGCTTTTTGGTGAAGAAACCTTGGATATCCCCATGTAAATGAATCCATTTCTGATTTCTGGTTTTCCCATTGTTCTTAAAATATTGTTTGTACTCAAAAAATGCACCAACATGACATAATTTGATTTAATTGGCATTAAATCAAAACTAGGCCTTTTCAAACATCATTTCATGAAATTTTCTCCATACATTCTCATTTCCAAGATATGTCAATGATCCCTTGAGGTTTGGTTGACCAAATAATCCCATTTGGAGTAACTTTCAAGTTGCAAGATTTCCATTTGAAGTGTACAAATTGGTGAACTTGACCTGTAATGAAAATGACGTGTAATCTTACTTTCCCAAAATACCTCTGACTTGTAAACCTCATAACATGAGTTCTACAAATCAGATGAAATACTTCTAGTACATTTTGGAAAGCTAAGATCAAGACCTACAACCTTCATGTTGGCCAAAAGTTGAGGAGAAACATCCTTCTAGGTCAAAAGTGCTTTAGAAGTTATTGACTTTTGTAGACAAATTTCACATTCCTCAGATGACCTGTAACTTGTCTGGATCATAACTTGAGTTCTATAAATCCAATCAAGGACTTCTAGTACTCAAATTAAATCTAAGAACATGCTCTACAAGTTCCATGTTGGTCAAAAGTTGAGATGAAACTTGTATCTTGAGATAAGTGGTCTTGAAGTCAGACACTAAATAGGGTTTTTACCCTGAGAACCCTAGTTTAGCAACTCCTCACACTTTGAATTCTTCTTGAATTGATCTTGGAATAACACCTCATGTATCTCAACACAACCTTCCATGATCACAGAGACATAGAATTGAGTCTTAATCTCCTTCAATTGGACAATTGACTTAAGGTTGACCAGATGAAAACCCTAATTGCAACACCCTCAATTATGGCTCTTCACACTTAGCATAATGACTTGACTGAGCTCCGCCATGACCCTCAAGGCCTCCAATGAGCTCTATCCATACTCTATCCATGATCAAGACTTCACAACTCACTGATGGTCTTCAATTGGCCCCCCAAGTTAGGAGATGAACCCCATACAAGCAACCAAGCTTCTCAAGAACACAACCCTCTTCCTGATGACTTTGATGACCTTACAAGCTTGAATAATACCTCTGGATAGGCCCCTCTTGATATAAACCACACTTGATCCCCTGCTAAATGAATAATGATATGTTATGCAAATGCTAGACCAATGCAATGCTAATGCAATGAAACAAAAGCCAAGTAAGAAAAAGGTTAGGCAAATTTTGGGGTAGAACAGCTGCCCCTATTCAAGTGACTTGGACCTGACTGGATGAAAAGCGAACGGCTTTCAGCCAATCAAGGTAAAAGACGGTTGAATACCAAAGAACCCGGAAATTTGCTAACCAAAGAAATAAACTGCGAAAACTGCTTGGGGAAAAATATCCAGAAAATTGAATCCGGTTGTCACAGCAACAAACTGATCAATCATCTGATAAAGAACAGCTGATTACCACCTGTGTGACGCCACAGGCGTTGAATTAACAATCAATCTTCAAATATACGCTACAATAAGCGGCACCGAGCCACATGACCATATCAAAATATCATCCTTGACCTTCCATTTATGAAGAAACGAGCAAAGCACTATGTAAAGCGCGATATCAATATCCTTGATCTTCCATTTCCGCAGAAACGGGCAAGCACTACGTAAAAGCGTGATTCGTCAGTCTCTTTGACCTTCCATTTCCGTAGAAACGAGTAAAACACTACGTAAAGGTGCGAACTATCAATATCTCTGACCTTCCATTTTCGCAGAAACGGGCATACGCTAAATAAAAGCGCGAACCGTCCATATCTCTGACCTTCCATTTCCGCAGAAATGGGCATACGCTAAATAAAAGCGCGAACCGCCCATATCTCTGACCTTCCATTTCCGTAGAAACGGGCATATGCTAAATAAAAGCGTGAATTGTCAATATCTCTGACCTTCCATTTCCACAGAAACGGGCATAGGCTAAATAAAAGCGTGAATTGTCAATATCTCTGACCTTCCATTTCCGCAGAAACGGGCATACGCTAAATAAAAGCGTGAATTATCAATATCTTTGACCTTTCATTTCCGCAGAAACGGGCATACACTAAATAAAAGTGCGAACTGTTAATATCTCTGACCTTCCATTTCCGCAGAAACGGGCATACACTAAATAAAAGTGCGAACTGTCAATATCTCTGACCTTCCATTTCCGCAGAAACGGGCATACGCTAAATAAAAGCGCGAACTGTCAATATCTCTGACCTTCCATTTCCGCATAAACGGGCATACGCTAAATAAAAGCGCGAATTGTCAATATCTCTGACCTTCCATTTCCGCAAAAACGGGCATACACTAAATAAAAGTGCGAACTGTTAATATCTCTGACCTTTCATCTCCGCAGAAATGGGCATACACTAAATAAAAGTGCGAACTGTCAATATCTCTGACCTTCCATTTCCGCAGAAACGGGCATACGATAAATAAAAGCGCGAACTGTCAATATCTCTGACCTTCCATTTCTGCAGAAACGGGCATGCACTACGTAAAAGTGTGAATCGTCAGTATCTTTGACCTTCCATTTCCGTAGAAACGGGCCTACACTAAATAGAAGTGCGAACTGTCAATATCTCTGACCTTCCATTTCCGCAGAAACGGGCATACACTAAATAAAAGTGTGAACTGTCAATATCTCTGACCTTCCATTTCCGCAGAAATGGGCATACACTAAATAAAAGTGCGAGCTGTCAATATCTCTGACCTTCCATTTCCGAAGAAACGGGCAAGCACTAAATAAAAGTGCGAACTGTCAATATCTCTGACCTTCCATTTCCGTAGAAACGGGCATACACTAAATAGAAGTGCGAACTATCAATATCTCTTACCTTCCATTTCCGCAGAAACGGGCATACACTAAATAAAAGTGCGAACCGAGCATCCGAAGACTTGAACAAGAAACTCTGTGGGGAATTTCTGACGTCCGCTGCCAGATATCCATCTTGAACAAAAATGGGTAACAACTTCGAAGGTATAATCTTGAAATCTTTCCTTTTAAAATGCTGACGCAATAGCAATCTGAGGAAAACTCCGCTGGGGAAATTCTGACGTCAACTGCCAGACACTTACTTTGACAACAAGTAACGACTTCAAAGGTCTAATCCCTGAAATCTTTTAACGCTGACGTAACAGCAATCTGAGGAAAACTCCACTGGGGAAGAAGAGAAACTTACTCAAGCAACTCTGATAAAGGCACACATGATAGGACGAGCGTTATCATCACATATACCATGTCAAGACTTTGAATATCTGCAAACCATCCTGAACAAGAATTCCAATCACCTGCAGGGAATAACACCTAAAAACAAAGAGGTAACCGACCTGACTTATGTTTCAAAATGCACATGTTTGACAATGGCGTAATGCTCCATACGGCATGGAAATGCTACGCGTTTGTGTAGATGATATGCACGATGCAAATGCAAAGAGGGTGTTCCGGCAAAATAAATGCCGGAGGAACGAAGCCAAACTTCCACTGGGGGAAGAAACAATCTTGCTGGGGGATAACTTAACAAATCCGGAGTTGCGAACTCTGCAGAGGATGAACAACCTATTGGAGGAAAGACAACCTGCTGGGGAACAGAAATGATGGTCCTGCGTGGGGATGATCCTTACAAACCACTGACAACCTGGTTATACCCTGCGAGGACTTCACTGGGGATTAAATGTGCATATGACCAACTGCTGGAAATGTACGTAATTGCCTGGCTGCTTGTTAGCTTACATCCAACTCTTCTGGGGATAAAAATGCGACTTCCATCTGCTGGGGAGGAATAAGATCACCTTGAGCCTGCTCCTACGTTAAGGAACTCCGGCTGGGGAAACACGATCCCTACCTAGGATGCATTTGGTTGGGGAGAATCTATCTCCGTTCAGGGAGACACATCAATGCTCACAGCCTCATGTTCAGACTCCGTGGGGAAAACAAAACCAAACCTGCTGAGGAAGAAGGAGTCATCCTGCTTGGAAAAACAAGCCATGAAACGAAATCGAAATGGCTTGCCCCAGAATCTATAACAACTCTTGCCAAACTCTGTAGATATGGAGAGGAACGGCTCTTTCGCTTTCAGCTTTTGCCCCAGCCTGCGGGATCTTCGTCATACCCTTTCAAAAGGAAACCTGAGATCTCTGTACTCTGGTGGTTTGATACGAACGACTTCAGCGCTTCGAACCTCACGGAGGTGCTTCAAGTTAATCGCCTTCAGGATAAGGATAGCTTTGGCGCTCTCGGGGTGACCTGCCCCAGTCTTGTCATGACTTTGCCCCTCATGGGCTGATCTGTGGGGAGTAGTACCCTTGGCTGCGAGAGATTCATCAAATCTCGACCTGATTGCCCCGGATTACCTGATTTCTGGATGGCTGACTCCCATGCCGTGATCATTTGACATAGCTTGCCCCGGTTCACCAGGATATTCTGGCGTCCCACATTCTGTCCTGATCAAATCTTTCCATCGTGGAAACTTTCCCGCCGTCAAGCGCTTACTCGCTAGTAAAACAAACTGTTATGCATAAAAGGCATATCAAATGCAATGCATATGGCAGTTTTCAAAATCCATTCCTGTTCACTGGGAAAATAAATTTGTTGGCATAAAATGTATAAAATCATTCATCAATATGTCAAAATCAATACAACGTTGTAAGAAGAATCCTTTCAGGAGTCAGTTCCGATGCGATCTCTACCGAAGTATGCTTTCGAAACAAACCTATTTCAATTAGGACTTTTAAAGGTTGTAAAATGGTCGGGTTCACTGTTTATGAAAGAAAAGATAAAGGCTCAAAATTCATTTTAACCCACCCATTCTCCGTGATGTTCTCCGATCCTACGTTCAGCTAATTCGACCTTAGCGTTCTCCTTTCAAAGGTTGAGTAACCGTTCAAGAAATTACACTTTTTGAAGTGACAGTCGCTCCCTTTTCGTCTTTTGGCGTCCGGAGCCACACGATTTTGTTCTTGTTTGAGGATTTTCCTTTCGCAATCCCTTTTTGTTTTTCATTTTTCGTTTTTTCGTTTTCCCCTAACTTTTGCCTGGACTAACTCTTTAGAGTTTCTTAAATTTTGAAGTCCAGCAGGGTACCCTAATTTTTTGCCTAAGTCGCTCGCTTTCAAGATTCGACTTAGCGGGCTTTTCTTTTCGATTCTTTTTTTTTTTGGAACGAATCGTATGACATCGGCTCGTATTACTTGTTAAAGAGATTGTGACTGTTTCACTCCTGATCGACCAGGCTTAACCATTGTGGTTTTTTTTAGGTACGACCTATATAGGTGTGATCTATCCTCATATAGACACTCCTTTTGTAATTTGAACGCTTGGTCAAATCAAATGACACCTACCCTGCCCCGGTTTAAGATTGAGGTTTTTTTTTCCAGAAAGAAACTCCTACTACTCGGCTCAAAGGGGTTAACAAGGGATTATCTTCCTTACATCTCTGGTGTTTGGGATTTGAAACAATGCATGTACATCATCAACAGGTTTTCATTCAAAAGGATAGCATCGGAAGCTTACGCATCATTGGATTTCGTCATCCTCCCCGGATTCCACATAAACAAGCGTTTGCAATAAAAGAAAGCAATAGAGTGAGCACGAATGGATTAGTTTAAAACATGCATATTTATTTCATTATCAATATCAATTGAAAACAACAAGCTTTACAAACGAAATTTGCAATTAAACAGGAAAGAAATCACAAATGTAAAGAAATGACATGATAAAATGCAGATTGCCAGTTTCTCAGAACTGGGCTTCTTGTATCTTGACTTGTTGGTGAATCAGCCGCCTCCAGCTTGTCCGTGGTTTGGCAGAGGATTCTGTACCACGTTGGGAACACCATCGAATAAGTTGACTGCCTTGCTATCGATCAAGTCTTGTACCTTGTGCTTGAAGGCGTGACAATTCTCTATGCTATGACCGGGTTCCCCGGAGTGGAATTCACGATGTGCATTGGCATCATAACCAAAAGGAGGCGTGCCCTTCGGTGGAGCTAACGTCCTTTTCTCAACAAGCTGCAATTGTAGTAGAGTTTGAAGAAGCTGAGCATACGGTAGTGGAGGCACATCAAATACTCTTTTCACGACCCTATCACGACCTTGGAACCTTTGCGGGGCAGTATTCTGTTGTCCCTGTTGCGGCTGTGGCTGTTGTTGTCGTTGAGGTACAGGAATTGTCACACTGGCGACCTGCTGTCTGCGCCAATTCTGACTTCTATCCCTTCTCCGATCACTACATACTGAATTAGTGTCTCCTTGATTTTTATTTCCAAAGGCCCTTTTACCACCTCCATTTGAGGTTGATTCTCCTGATTGAATCTTACCGATCTTGATACCGTTCTCTATACGTTCTCCCAAGAGTATCATATCAGAGAAACTATTCGTCGTACAATTGAGAAGCCTGTCATAATAAAAACCAGAGAAAATGCCCACAAAAAGATCCACCAACTCACGCTCTACCATGGGTGGGTGCACCCTAGCTGCAAGCTCACGCCACCTCTGGGCGTACTCTTTAAAACTCTCGCCATTCTTCTAAGAAAGATTTTGAAGTTGGACCCTGTTTGGCGCAAGGTCGCTGTTATATTGGTAATGCCTTATAAAGGCTTCCGCCAACTCTTTCCAGCTACCAATCTGAGTGGGTTCTAACCCCATATACCATTCGAGTGACGGTTCGGACAAGCTATCCTGGAAAAAATGCATCAGCATCTTTTTGTCATCAGAATAGACAGACATTCTCCGATAGTAAGACCGTACATGAACTCTTAGGGAAGTATCCCCCTTATACTTGTCGAAAGTAGGCACTTTGAACTTGAGTGGCACCCTCAAGCCAGGAACCAACCCCATATTGGCTATGTCCAACCCCATGGAGTTCTGATTGGCAAGATTTCTCATTTATTCCTCTAACATCTTGAACCTTCGGTCATTGTCAGTGGGCATCTCAAGATCCCTGCCCGGCGGAGGGAAAGCATCTTCTTGACGATCCTCACCCCAGTGAGAATCCCCATTATCATGCCCATCGTAAGCAACGTTAGGACCAAATCCATTGTGATTGAACCTGGGACCATACCCCACATTACCAAAACCCTGATTGCCAGCACTCGGCCCAAAACCAGCGTTGTAGACACCCATCCCGAAACCGTTGTTGCTTGCGTTGCCAAAACCTGTGTTGCCAAAGCCCTAATTGCCATAGCCCTGATTGGCACCACCAAAACCAGCATTGCCAACACCAATACCTACACCAGTGTTCCCAGCACCAATACCAAAACCAGCATTCCCAGTTCCAACATTAAAACCAGCATTTCTAGCTCCAACATTTCCGTTGGTTTCCACATGCCCGTTACCATTACCAGTCCCATTCCCATTCCCAGCTCCATTGCCGTTCTCAGTCGTATTGAGGAGGACCACCGGTACAGCATCACCCGCTCGAGGAGTCTCAACTTGAGAAGGATTAGTAGCAACTCCTCCATGTAGCACACCATGACCGTCAACCCGGGCAATCAGAGGTTGCACCAGAGTCTAAAGCTGTTCTTGGCCCTTGGCCATGGTTTCCATAACCTGCATGAACTGCGACATCCTGTCGCGTATCTCTTGCATCTCAATTTGCATTTGATCCCTAGCTTTCTTGCAGTTACTTCTTGTAGAGTAGCGATGAATTCGCTGATCGGCAATCCTGAAACCTGCATCAACAGAGGGTTAGGAAACAACTCAAGGTACCTGTCATGCAAATGATTTATGTAAATGCAACCGTGTGTCTATGCTTTAGGGAGATTTCTCCCCCGATTCTAGTGCCAGTGCTGATAATGAGAAGTCCGGATCCATTCACTGAAATAACATCTCATATATATATATATATATATATATATATATATATATATATATATATATATATATATATATATATATATATATATATATATATATATATATATATATATATATATATATATATATATAAGGCCCAACAAGGCAGCATACAATGTCACTGAATACATGGAGAATCAATAGCATGACCTCGACCAACAAGCCTAGTGATGGTCAGCCTACAGCAAAGATCAGAAAAATACAAAGGGTTACAAAGACAGTCAAGTGCGACAACGGGCGCGGAACTCTTCTAGCAACTCCTTTGTTTTGGGATGATCAGGCCGAGTGAGTAACCCTTCAACAAGCAACTCCCTCTGTATAATAGTGCACTGGAGACCTTCAACAGAGTCTTCCCATGCGCCTTGGCGAAAACATTTCTCTAGCCTTCGCTTCTTAGACTCGAACATCTGCTTGCGATCTTTCAGGTTAGCGATAGCCTTGTTTAGCATGTCTTCAGTGGCATACCTATGAGCAGTTTCCTCATCAAACTTCTTCTCACTGGCATTCACCCGAGCCTTCAATTTGGAGATCTGTTGTTTCAGTTTATCCTCCCGCTCTTTGTTGCTGGCTATAGTGGCATTCCACTGCTGGTTGAATTTGGAGATTCTCTGGTATGCCTCATCCAGGTTCTGCTTCTTAGTGGCAAGCACATCGTTGACAGATTTGAAGTCCAAACCCAAACGTTCCCGGTCAGCTATCTGCTTGGTCAAGTCGGTGCCCAGCCGGTTCACCAGCTCTGTCTGCTTTTTGAAGGAGTGGACGGCTTCGTTCCTCTCGCTTCTAAGTTGTACCGGCTCTTTCTCCAACTCACCGTTGGCCTTCTTCAGTTCTTCTTTTTCAGCTAACACCTGATTATACTGCTGAATAGACATTGTGGTAGGTTCTTTGACCACTGAAGGGCACTCTTGCTTAGCCGGTGGAAAAGGCATCCCTATTGTCTCTGCCCTGCTCTTAATCCAGGTCACATAAGGAGCATAAGCCTGGCTATTGCTCTTACACAACAACGCTTTCCCTCGTTTACTGATGTCATTCTAGGAATGCTGAAGCTTAGCTAACATATCCCCCTCTAGAAGCCCCGTGAGGTACAAAGATTCCTGCACCTCTTCATCTTTTGGCGGACCCCTCAAAGCGTAGGCAAACTGTCTGACAAGCAAAGAGGGATTATAGTTAATACACCCTTTTCTTCCAATCAAGGGCACATTCGGAAAACCACTGTAGCTGAAGATGATTTCGGTACCCAGCCTATCCCAATCAAACCAAACAATGCTCTCTACTGATAAACCCATCAAGCGCTCAGACCACTCAGTTGTGGCTGCAGATGAAGCAAAGAGACCCTTCTTGGGCAGGTGACTATCAAACCATCTGTAGAGTAAGGGCACACAACACGATACATTTTTACCCCTTCTATTTTCGTTCTTGTAATGGACGGAATGATACACATCACCAATCAAGGTAGGAACTGGATTCCCTGATGCAAAGATATGGAAGGCGTCCAAATCTATAAAGTTCGGCATGTTGGGAAACAAGATGATGCCATAAATGCATAAGGCAAGAATAGCGTTGAATACGATTCAACAACCGTCTTTAGCACACTGTTGGACCTTCCCAACTAGAAACTGCAGAGAAAATACAGAAACCCCATTCCAACTGGCTAGAAGCAACTCAGAAGCATCCAGGTGAAGAGCAAGAGCTAGATTAGCCAGATTAGGCTTAGCATCCATGTGAACAAACGACATCTGATTCTTAACCAGTACACCCAGCAACTCAGCATACTCCTCTAATGTAGGTGCAAGAACGAAGTCCGGAAAAGTGAAGCATCTCATCGGAGGGTCATAGAACTATAGCAAGGCATACAACCCATTCAACTCATAGACCGAAGGTTTACGAACCAGACTGAGCAACTTCCCATAAGATTTCCTGAATTCCCCTCTCACTGTATCATCTGCCAAGGCAATAAAACTAGACAGCAAAGCAACATCTGGGGTAGGGAGCTTGTAGGCCACATTCTTCTTCAATGATCCCATGCTAGCACAACAAAAGGTAAGAATACCAGAACCGGGGGATAATATATGCACCTGCAACACAGACACACGTTAATGATATGCAAATGAGTATGCAAAATGAAAAATGCAATCATGCAACAGGGAATCAAGATTGTGCTGTTGAGGAGACCGAGGCTCTGTTTCAACACAATCACAACACTGCTTTGATAATACAACCCTGAAGAGGACCAATAATTATGCACTGTCGAGGACAACCACATCTCTGATGATAAGAACCCTCTGATACCCAACAATACTGATTCACTGTTAAGAAGACCAGGTAGTCTAAAGCTTAAGGTTTCCTGCAATAACCCGACCCCGCTCTCAGGTATGAACCTAGTCACTGATAAGGTATGGCATCCTATGTGTTTCCCAGCGTCATAGACTTTCAAGAAACAATGATACGATACCTAGAAGATGTAGCATCATCATCTCTTGAAGTGGCCTCACTCAGCTGAGTCACAAATGATCGGTCCCCAGAGTCGACAATCCTACAAACCAACAAGCCCTCAAGCCCAAAGGGCCGGAAAAGAAGTCAACCGGGAGAATCTCGTCTGAGCATGGATTTCGTGAGACACTAGTACATGCAAAGCATGCACGCACCCACTACTTTCCACAACTAATACTAGGTATCCACTCAAGCTTGGGTCTGGCTTATCACTCATCAGAGCCCCTTCCCACAACAACACAATAATGATATCATACTGAAAAATAAAATGCGGAAAGTAAAATGCGATAAATAAACAGAACCCAATAGGTAAACACGCAAGCGCTAGGATTGACTCGCATAGGGAACCAAAGTCCCCAGCAGAGTCGCCAGTTGTCGCTACCGCAAAAATAAGGTGCCGGCAAAACAGAAGAGTTGCCACCTTTCGTTATTTATCCCACAGGAAGGGAAAGGAAACGATCGGAAAAAACCTGACGAAAAGGTATAAGACAAGGTCATCGCAACCATGTCTGGGTTCGGGAATCGGTTATGCAAGGGGAAGGTATTAGCACCCCTCACGTCCATCATACTCGATAGGATCCACGCTTGTTGTGTTTATCTGACGGGTTGGTTTTATCCATCTAGCTAAAAGTCTGGTCTGAAAAGGAAAGAAAAATGACTCGGCAGAACACAGTAGTTCTATGCCTACGTATTCCCGTCTGGAACGAGAAATCAGAGTCAACGTAGTTCGCCTAACTACGGGTTATGGGGGAAGGTTGCTCGCCGAGATACCGCATATCGTACCTACGTACTTTCACACGGCGCGAAAGATCAGAGCAAACGTAGTTCGGAATAACTAGAGACACATGTTTGTCTTTTTTTATCCGAGTAGGGTTAACAGACGGTTCTAGCAGTTGGTGTATGCAGCTCGCTCGTCGGAGACTTAAGCGTTTACCATTTGCGGTGGAACCGAGGGTTAACGAAACTCTTTACTTCAGAAAAGCTTTCCTTGAGTTATGGGCCCACAGGGCAAAAGGTTTGAAGTTTGTTTTCAGTCTTTTACGGAAGAACTATTTTTTTATGGTTGTCTGTAGTTTGTACAGCACTAGAGACTATGACTTAGGAGCGAATGCGTCGCATATTATCCAAAGGATATATACTAAACACTCTAGATGATTGAGAGGAGACCGCTCAATTATCATTTCCCAAGTAGCTTAAGGCTCGTAACACACTTGTACTAACTGGCCTTTATTACGTTTTTTTACTGTTGTTCAGAGATAAGAAGAGAACGAACTCTATGGGGAAACTGCCAAGTCCTAATGTTGTCATGCAAAATTGATCCTATGATTGAGGTTAGGAGGGAGCTACCTAATGTTATCATGCATGGTTAGAACCCTAATGTCTGTCATAACTTCTCTTGAACAAGAGAAGTCGGAGTTCCTAAGGGAACATGGCAATGGTACACAGAAACAGACAAAGCAATAACTGTAAGAAACAACTGTAAGTAAAATGCATGCAATGCAGCAATACAAGCAGAAGGAGACAAACTCAACTTCTTAGCAATCAAGCAAAACGAAAACAGTCAAAACAGACAAGCAGAGGGAGACAGACTCAACCTCTATATGCAAATACGTCAATTAGAAAAAAGAAAAACAACACACAAGCAAGGGGAGAACCACCTCAACCCTTAAGGCAAACAAGCAGAGGGAGACCCACTCAACCTCTTAATGCAGTCATACACCTACACTTAGACTATCCTAAACATGAACTATCCTAATGCAACACACCACTCAATCATGAATGAAGGCAAGGATTGATGACAGATAAGGAATCCCTTCCACAAGTAAACAAACAAGGCTTCTAGCCTAGGGAAAGGAATTGAAAGTTGGGAGGCCAAGGTAAGGTCCACAGGAACTTATCCCAGGCACTCAACCAACTAAAAGGTACTTGGGAGAATCTTAGAGGCTTTGCTCCTTCAAGAGATGTGCAAAATTCCCACCACAGGAGGGACTGTGCTACCCCAAGAAGGTTCCTAAATAGAAATGGGGAGGATTAGGAGAATGAAGATGGGAAGCAAGGTAAGGTCCACAGGAACTTACCACAGGCACTCAACCAACTCCACTTCCTTAGAAAGCTTGCATAGACTCAACTCCTTTATGATATTGCAATGAATTCCTCCACAGAAGGAAACATGCTCACAAGGAGGATTCCAATTAAGCAAAGAAATTTGTGAGGGAAACTAACCCTATAGGAAGCATCATCCACCTAACTTGAACAACTAATAAACCTCAAACATTACCTCCTAAGGATCACCTACACTAAAGGTTCAAAGCTCTAAAGAAGCATCTATCCAATCACCATTATATCAAGAAAGGATATGAGACCTAGAATCATCTAATGGCCATTATTGGGACTCAACTAGGGGAAGCACTATGTTAGAAGCACCCTAAAAACAACCTAAGCATTAAATCTAACTAAAATACTAAATCAACTTCTAAAATCCTATGAATTTTTCTAAGGGAACCTAAAGGTGTTGAGAACCTAGGGTAAAAGGATCAGGGCCTAAATCAATGATCAAGGTCACCTAAGAAAATCTAAACCAAGAGGCACCAAATAAAGGTTCAAGATGGGAAACCTCTAAAAACCTACTCCAAAGCAGAACTTAGAGTCATCTAAAAAATGTAAGAAAAATCATACAATACACTACAATGTGTCAACATTCATCATGTAAAAAATCAGAAATTAAATCCAAGCATTGATATGGAAACAAAATTCTAAGAGTTAAAAATGCATTATTTCTATACATGGAACAACACATACAAGAAAAATACAAAATTAAATGGAAAAAGCATTAAAATTGCAATTAAAAAACATGACAATTTTCTACACATGTTAAACTATATCCAGTATTTTTCTCATGATTTTATGAAGCAATTAAGTTTTTTTTATGAATTAATATCAAACAGCATCAAAAAAGAAAAAATAAAAAGAAAAGGAATTAAAAGAAATGGAAGGGTGGTGTATCTAGCATTGGTTCACGTTACAATTCGTGTGGGCCTGGCGAGCTGGGGTGCGAACAACGCTTATGTCTTGGGCCCAGTTGAGTTTCAAACTCAGCTCCTTGTACACATGGGAACAGGTCAGGGGGTGTAACAAGTAACGATTTTAGTGTAATTCCGTGATGGGCTTCGAAACGGAGGTGTGGATAGCGTAATGAGTAAAGCCCAGCTGAGAAACTCAGCTTTCACATAACAACAAAACGCAGTGTTGCTGCTTGAAAGGGCCACACGAGAAATCAATTTGGGTCGCACGATGTGATGAAAATGTCAACCATTTACGCGATTGGATGGCTAATAATGCGTCTGGGATTTTGAACATGAAACAGAGGGAAACACCTCAAGGAGGCCGCGCGCGGAGGGGACGGTGGCCAGAATATTTTTTTGTCATCTTCTCCAAATGTCCAACAATGGCATTTCCTTATTTCTTCACCAAAATTCAATTTTCTTTAACCAAAACTGTATGATTTTTCGCGTAGATTCCAAATATCCAACTTATTTCTACTTTCCTCCATTAAAACTCAGAATTCCATATCATCCAAGAATCACTCAAGAAAATCAATTTTCACAAAACTCCAAATTGATGATACTAATCTCTTCCTCTCACTTCCTACATCATGAATATCAAATTCTTTTCCATTTTCATCCACTAACAAGAGGGAAAATCAAACTACAACCTAGGGTGTCAATTTCTAAAGTTTCAAGAAACCTAACCAAACTAATTCTAAAAGTTTCTATACATCCTAAGGATTATAATTATGTGAAAATGGAGCCTAAATTCAACACAAACAGAGAGCATGGATGAAAAATAAAAACATTGTTTGGAGCTTGAATGGTGGCTTGAGATGTTGTTGAAGCTTCACGAAAAGCGTCTAGAATCATTCCATAATCATCATAGAAGCTTCTCCAATGCTTAATCTTGCTTGAAAATGTGTAAAACTCCAAATTCGAAAATCAATTTTTCACCACTTTTTCTCCATGAATTTTTGTTGTAACTACCTCCAAAATCAGTTATTTTCTGTTAGGAATGATTGAAATGTTATATACAATGGATCTTGAATGATTTTCAGCCCAATGGGAGCCCATAAGAGTCCAATCCAAAATTCACATTTTTGAGTTTGAAGCTTTATGGAAATGGTGAAAACAGAGCCAAAAACCTTGCAAGAGGATTCATATCAGTTACTTATGATGTAAGGAATATGTGTGGCTGAGATTGAGCCCTTGAAAATGAATGGGTGGTGGATTTCCATTATGTTGCTTTTTGGTGAAGAAACCTTGGATATCCCCATGTAAATGAATCCATTTCTGATTTCTGGTTTTGCCATTGTTCTTAAAATATTGTTTGCACTCAAAAAATGCACCAACATGACATAATTTGATTTAATTGGCATTAAATCCAAACTAGGCCTTTTCAAACTTCTTTTCATGAAATTTTCTCCATACATTCTCATTCCCAAGCTATGTCAATGATCCCTTGAGGTTTGGTTGACCAAATATCCCATTTGGAGCAACTTTCAAGGTTGCAATATTTCCATTTGAAGTGTACAAATTGGTGAACTTGACCTGTAATGAAAATGACCTGTAATCTTACTTTCCCAAAATACCCCTGACTTGTAAACCTCATAACTTGAGTTCTACAAATCAGATGAAAGACTTCTAGTACATTTTGGAAAGCTACGATCAAGACCTACAACCTTCATGTTGGCCAAAATTTGAGGAGAAACATCCTTCTAGGTCAAAAGTGCTTTGGAAGTTGGTGACTTTTGTAGACAAATTTCACATTCCTCAGATGACCTGTAACTTGTCTGGATCATAACTTGAGTTCTATAAATCCAATCAAGGACTTCTAGTACTCAAATTAAATCTAAGAACATGCTCTACAAGTTCCATGTTGGTCAAAAGTTGAGATGAAACTTGTATCTTGAGATAAGTGGTCTTGAAGTCAGGCACTAAATAGGGGATTTTACCCTGAGAACCCTAGTTTAGCAACTCCTCACACTTTGAATTCTTCTTGAATTGATCTTGGAATAACACCTCATGTATCTCAACATAACCTTCCATGATAATAGAGACCTAGAATTGAGTCTTAATCTCCTTCAATTGCACAGTTGACTTAAGGTTGACCAGATGAAAACCCTAATTGCAACACCCTCAACTGTGGCTCTTTACACTTAGCATAATGACTTGACTGAGCTCCACCATGACCATCAAGGCCTCTAATGAGCTCTATCCATACTCTATCCATGATCAAGACTTCACAACTCACTGATGGTCTTCAATTGGCCCCCCGAGTTAGGAGATGAACCCCATACAAGCAACCAAGCTTCTCAAGAACGCAACCTTCTTCCTGAAGACTTTGATGACCTTACAAGCTTGAATAATACCTCTGGATTGGCTCCTCTTGATATAAACCACACTTAATCCCCTACTAAATGAACAATTCTATGCTATGCAAATGCTAGACCAATGCAATGCTAATGGAATGAAACAAAAGCCAAGTAAGAAAAAGGTTAGGCAAATTTTGGGGTGCAACAGTAACAACCAAGAAAAGATATGCAAGTATGTAACAACATCAAACAAAGAACACAATCAAGTCAAATGGTTACAACCAATAAAAGATATTAAAATATCTAGAAGGGAAACATGATAAAGGTTCTTACAATACCAATAAATAAGGTAACATCAACTTGAAGCATCTTAACAAGGATGAAGGGAAACATGGTAACAACCATCAAACAGACAAAGAATCATGTAGTTCTAATAAGTTTAAATGCAAGAAAGTTACAAATTTGAGGCAAGCATGTCATATAGTTCAAATAATGTCAAATGTAACAACATAAGACCAATAATCATGCATTAATGACAATCAAATACAAGTAAACATACAAAATATGTTACAACAATTCAAGTAAGAAGTTCAAGGTTCCATGGGGAAACATACAAGCTCATGGAATCATACATTAATTACAATCAAGTACAAGCAAGTCCTAATATATTAGAATTCTAACAAGACAACTAAGTAAGTAGAGGACATAAAGAATACACTCAAGAAGTTACAACATCAAGAGATATAACATGGTTTACAAATACATTTCACAGTGTTGCTCAACTAGATATATGGAAAAAAGCATGATGACACCTTGAGTTAACAAAACTCAAACACTCAAACAAGTTAACAAACATGTGTAACACAAGTACAAAACAATCTCACAAGATTAAATAAAAAAGAAGTTGAGGAAAACTCAAAAAGACACATGGTAAAAATCCTAAAAGCAACATGACTTTCAAGTGGTATAAAGTATTTTTCTAGGATGAATATTGTTGCGGTGGAAATAGGATCACAAACTATTAATTAGTTTGAATCGCAATTCAATTCACAACCGCTCTTTGATTTATCCGAAGGAAAAGGTCAAAAGAGGGAAAACCTATTTTTGCATCGTAAACACAATGCGGGGAAAGATCTAGGGTTCGGGGGTTGGTTAAATTTAGGGAAGGTATTAGCACCCTAAACTTCTGTAGTACTCTACAGGAACCTTTTGTTCAGATGTTTACTATTTGCTTTATTTATTTGCTTAAGGTATATGTACATAAGGATTAAAAGTTAAAAAAGACCTAGGGGTTAATTCTAAGTTTACTCGACAAGACATCGCATCTTGTGCCTACGTATCCTTACGGGAGTGGAATCAGAGTAATCGTAGTTCCTCTCAAAAGGGAGGTTAGAGACTTCTTGACTGTGGTCAAGGTCTCAAGGGGAATAAACATGTCTTAAGGACACGCTTACGCGGAGTGTAGAAACTCCAAATCTCTACGTTGAATTGTTAAGTTGTAGTTAGGGTTAAATTAGGTTAGGGATTCCGCGGCGGGAAACCCTAAAAATGAGCGTGGCGGCTCTTTGACCTAATGCTAGGGGTAAAATTGTAATCTTGCCTGCGGCGAGGCATTTGTGAAAATTAGGGTTTGGTTAGGGATTCCGCGGCGGGAAACCCTAAAATGAGTGCGGCGACCCCTTTGGCATAACACTAGGATAAAAGCAATTTTGCCCACGGCGGGACACCTAGGCTAAACAGGGTTTGATCCATTAAAGGGGTAAGGCTATTGACTCGGCGACCAAAAGGCTGGACCTAATCCTTCGGAAGGATAAAACTGTAAAAAAAATGTGAAAATATGACAAATCATTATATGGAGGAATAATTAAGGTACAAAAATAAGAAAAGTAATAAAGGCAGAGGGTATAAAGAAACAAAGAAACATTTCTGAAAACATGAAGAATATGAAAATATGTAATGACACTTAGAATGAAGTGAGGGAGGAAAATAGTGTGGGGCTGTGGCCACCACAAGCACATCTCAACCTCAAGCATGCAAATGAAATGCAGGAATAAAGAAAATAAAAGGTACACAAAATGACACGGCAAACATAAGGAGTTCCTTACGAAAAGGTTTTAATTTTTTAATATTTTAATTATGTAAAAAATGTTTTAATTTTTTTAATATTTTAATTATATATATAAAAAGGTTTTAATTTTAAAATGGAATTACTTAGTTAAAAAAATTTAAGTTTAAATTATAAAAAAAATGTTAAGTTTAAATTATATATAAAAAAAATGTTTTTGGGAACAAAAATGTTTTTTTGGAAAAAAATGTTTACGGGAACAAAAAAAAAAAGAAGCTTTTTTTGGAAAAAAATGTTTACGGGAACAAAAAAGGTTTTTTTTTTGGGGAAAAATGTTTACGGGAACAAAAAAGGTTTTTGGAATAAAAAAAGGTTTTTTTTGGGAAAAAATGTTTACGGGAACAAAAAAGGTTCTTTTTTGGGAAAAAATGTTTTAGTTTTAATAAAAAAAGGTTTTGATTTTGAAAAAGGTTTTGATAAAAAAATAACAATAGAATTGCAAATGCAAACAGACAATTAATGGACATGTAAATAATCCTATACGACACAATCATGGTTCATACAGATCAAAATCTACGAATCTAAACAACAATGAAGGTTAACATGGCAAGGATGCAAATAAATATGAAAAATGCAAAGGATTTAGTAATTTAACGGACCTAAACACATTAACATGGCAAAATATGCACATAAACATGAAAAGGCAAAAGGTTTAGTAATTTAACCTACGAAGCGGAGGTTTGCTTCGGTAAATGTGAAAAAGGTTTGAATAAGGGAACACTGGAGAGCTCCAATCCTTCTAACGAGTTGTGGGAACGACCGCCTTTCTTCTCTGGGGATCTCCTTTGTTTCTCCCTCTCTCTCCTCTTTTCTGAAGAAAACCTTCTGACCCTTTTACAACAAAGCAACACATGTATATATAGGGAACAAATTAGGGTTAACACCAAATTGTCAATAATGTCCCTAAAGCCCATTTTAAAGCCCAAACTAAATAATTAGTTAAGAGAAAAAATAAAATTAAAATAATTAAAATAAACTAAAAATAAAACTAATAATCCTATTGATTCCTAAAATCAAAAATATTATAAAAAGAACAAAATTTTTTCAATATATTTTATTTTATGATTTTTTTTTGGATATTTTTATGAATAATTTAGAAAAAAGTGAAAAAAATAATATTTTAAAAAATGATTTAATTAAAATACGAAAATAATAATTAAATAATAATAAAAAAACTATTTTTGTTATTTTTTAATGAAAGATAGAAAAATTTAGAGTAAAAATAATAAAGAACAAAAAAAGTGACAAAGGTGAGATTTAATTTTTAAAATAGTTAGAAAAAAAAGATTTAATTTTAAAAAGAAATTAGAGAAAAAAAGATTTAATTTTATAAAAGTTAGAAAAAAGATTTAATTTTAAAAAGAAGTTAGAAAAAAAGATTTAACTTTATAAAAGTTAGAAAAAAGATTTAATTTTAAAAAAGAAGTTAGAAAAAAATATTTAACTTTAAAAAAGTTAGAAAAAAAAAGATTTAGTTTTTAAAAAAAGTTAGAAAAAAAAAATATTTAACTTTAAAAAAAGGATTTAGCTTTAAAAGGTTAGAAAAAAGATTTAATTTTAAAAAGTTAGAAAAAAAGATTTAATTTTAAAAAAAAGTATTAGATTTTTATTTAAAAAAAAGTATTAGATTTTTATTTTAAAAAAAGTATTAGAATTTGATTAAAAAAAAGTGTTAGAAATTAATTTAAAAAAGGTTATGAAAAATTTACTCTTTAAAGAAAAGAAAAAAAAAGTTAAATTTTAATCTAAATCCTAAAAGTTAGTAAGAAGAGCTTAAAATGACTTAAATAAATAAACTAAATAGAAAAGAAAAAAAAAAGTTAATAAAAAACATTAGTAAAGTTATAAAAAAGGTTAATTAAATTATTATTAGTTAAAAAAAACAAGATTTAAAAAAAAGGTTAATTTATTAAGTTAATAAGAATTTAAAATAAAAATAAAAAAGAAAGGGTAAAATTTGGGGTATTACAGTTGCCCCTATTTAAATGGCTACACCGGACGATTTGAGTGACAGAGACTCGTGGAATCGTGGTGGAGAGATTTAAATATAGATAACCGAAAATTTTGCCCTTATATGCGACGATATGCAATGCTATGGACAAAACTGGAACGACTTAATGCAGATGATGCCATGACTATGATATGATGCGTATGCTGGAATAATGAATGCGAAAATGCTGACGAAACATGACGACACCGAGACAGACGCCACGAGAAGAAACACACTGGGGAAAATGACGCGCTGAGACACAGTACATCACTGGGGAATTCTAAAAATGATAGTCAACTGGTGCGAATGACCAATTGTCACTTTTAGAAAAGGAACGAGATCCTCGAATGGAGATGGTACCTATGAGACGGCCTCCACTGGGGAATCTAAAAATAAAACTGGATCACGTACGATTGTAAGATCGATTACAGAATGCTGGAGCATTGAGCAAGGAATAACATCCAAGCTTCTGTAAACTACCCCTCGTGACAGGATCAAACGGACTTTTCGGAACTCCGTAGCAAATATACAAGGTAAAGACCGACTGTATGCCAAAATAAATGGACTTTGATGGGAATTGCCCTGATAAGCTTCTCGAGGGAGAACTGTCACTTATCGTTGGAAGGGACTTATGTGCAAAGAATGGATAAGCACTCAAATAAAGAGGCTGCTGCTTATCTGATAAATAAATCTTCTCGCATTTAAGGTCGGCGCCTGGAATACGATTCTGATTCTTCTCTTACTGAAGGATAAATAAACTTCTTCATGCTTCAAGATTATGTTCTCCTGAACATGAAAAGGGTAAACTGAACTTCCTCATACTTCAGAATCGTGCTCTCCTGAATATGATACTGGATGACTGAATTTCTTCATATTTCAGAATCGTGCTCTCCTGAATATGAAACTGAATGACTGAAGATACTCATATTTCAGAATCGTGCTCTCCTGAATATGAAACTGGATGACTGAATTTACTCATATTTCAGAATCGTGCTCTCCTGAATATGATTTGGTTGTAAATGAATTTTTCCATACTTCAGAATCGTGCTCTCCTGAATATGAAACTGGATAATCGAACTTCCTCATAACTCAGAATCGTGCTCTCCTGAATATGATTCGGCTCCTGAAATTTCTTCATTCTTCAGAATCGTGCTCTCCTGAAAAACGGCCAACTGAACTTCCTCATAACTCAGAATCGTGCTCTCCTGAATATGATTCCGTTCCTTCTTTTACTAAAGGATAAATGAACTTCTTCATAACTCAGAATCGTGCTCTTCTGAATATGATTTCGCTCAAACCTTCTCGTAACTCAAGATCGTGCTCTCCTGAATACGAATTGGTTCGTACCTCAAGACGGCAGGTAAATGGAAGCCCAACTGCTCCATGGAGATGGCCATTTGCTGCGAGTCATAACGAGGATATGATCGACTTCTTAGGTGAGAAATGTCGTGTGTTGATGCTGTAAGATGTAAAGTGTAAAGGGTTGTAACATGTAGGATTGTAAAGTGTTTTACTGATAGATTTTCCAGGCGTGAACTGGCGTGTATCTGTAAAGGATTGTAGTTGATTTTCTTGAAAGATAGTGCAAAATAAATGCACGTCCGGGTACGGTGATAAACTTCTCAAGCGAGATAGTCGCGTATCTGTCATGGTATGGTGAAAATCTTAGATGGTGCAAAATAAATGCACGTCCGGTTGGGCTTGACGACCGACAAGACTGAGATTCAATCTAGGATCGAGCTAGAAAGAAGACTGGTAATCAAGACTCCATCGAGGGAATGAACTCGAAGGGTAAATATCTTATCCTGGCGAGGAAAGATAGCTGAAGTAACCGTCATCCACGAGGATCGATCTCTGTGGGGAAACTGGAAACACCTATGTATTTTATGCTTAGGGCTGACAATCTATTTGGAGAGAATGGACAAACCTAGTTACTCGGCGGTAACAACCAATGATGGAGAGACACAACGAACCTGTGAATGCTAACGCATATGTTGGTGCATATGTTAATGTGAATGTATGTTAATGTCTATGTATGTAACTATGCAAGATGTTATGAAATGAGTATGTTGAGTATGTAATGAATATGTAATGAATATGTAATGAATATGTAATGAATATGTAATGAAATAGGCATGTGATGCTTATGCCCTTGCGTATGCTGACGAAACAGACTAGAGACAGGACGAGAGACGAAATAAACATCTCGACGGAGATACCCTGCGTTCTCTGCAACCAATACGTCAATCATGGGTAAGAAGGATCAATGGTGGAACCAACTCTGGTTTTAAAGTTCTGAATTTTCTGAGGGAAGGTAATCTGCTTGTGGTGTACAGCATCACGCCTTCTTATGGGGAGAAGAAAACCTGAGGGACACTTTCGAGTTACCCAAAAAAAAAGTTGTCAGCTTATAGTCTCGCTGGGGACTGTTACTGGGAGCATGTCAGTGAAATCTCTGATGCCTTAGGGACCACTGGCTCCATCCAAAGTATTGTCAGCTTAGAGTCTCGCTGGGGACTGTGATGAGGCAATAGTTTAGGAGTCTGTTGCAACACTGAGGCTTACTGGGGTATGAAGGCCGCTGTGAGTAAAATCCATCGGGTGCATGAAAAAATTGTGAAATCCCATGGTTTTGATCTTGCAGGACCTTATAGTAGCCGCCATTTGTTTCTTCAAAAACATGGTGCCCCAGGATACTTGCGTTGCGAGGTAGGGTCATCTCAAGAGGATTCTATAGAGAACACCGAGTCCGGTTGCCCCATTGTTCTCAAACTCTTTGAGAGATTTGTCAGGTCTCGACGTAACTGGCACAAATTAATCGTGTTACGACGAAATGTTTGGGAAATAGCTCTTAAGAATGTCAGACTCGCGTTGGTAAGCGAATTGGGAAACTGCCTGCCCCTGTTCAGCAAGATCTTCAAGTTCCACGGGTTATGTTCATATGTAAATCTCTAAGATATCAAGCAAAGTTGTCATGCCTGAAATGCCTATCCTGAGCTTGTCAATGTACACATATATTTGTCTTGAATTTTTGTTTTGAAAAAAAGATATCGCAACAACTTGTGACCGAAATCACTAGTCAGGATATAAGTTTTAATTATAATGCCATCATGAATTTTTTTTGAGCATAGCTCGTAGGAGTCAGGAAACGTGATCTTGTCAAGTATGCTTTCAACCGAAGTCCTACTTCAATTAGGTCTTTTAAAGGTTGTATCGTGGCTCGGTTCACGGTTTAAGAAACAAAGGATAAAGGCTCAAAGTTATATTTGTACCCACCCATTCTTCGTGATGTTCTCCAATCCTAATTCAGTTAACCGGATACGAACGCTCATATCTCAAGCGGATTTGCTATGGTCGAGAACTTATCAAGGCTTTGGACATGGCAGTCGCTCACCTATTACACGATCTTGTTCTTTACTAGGGACTATTTATTGTACCCTCTTGTTTTGCTTTTATTCCCTAACTTTTGCCTGGACAACGTCTTTTGATCTGACTTTGGAGTCCAGCGGGATGCCCCAGTTTTGCCTAAGTCTCCTTCATAGGTTTTTGACTTAGCGGGCTCTTATTTTTTTGAATATTCCTTTATGCACAAGTCGTGTAAATCTTTTGAAAGGCTCGTGACTGCCCCACTCCTTAGGTAACCGAGGGATAGTCATTGTATTGGACTTCTTAAGATGCTAAGGATAAATTCTCGAAGGTTTGCTCTTCCTTTTTGAGGATCTAAGCGCTCGATCGGTTTAACTGAAACCTACCCTGCCCCAGGTTAGGATGAAGGTTCTTAAAAAGAAAGAAAAACTCCTACTTCAAGGTTCAAAGGGGTTAACATCCTTATATCTCCAGTGTTTGGGATTTGAAACAATGCCTTACATCATCAGCGGGTTTCAATCGAAAGCATACGACAAGAAATCTGACGTTTTGGGTTCGTCATCCTCCCCCCAATTCTCCATCTGAACAAGAGATCGGGTAAAGTTGGCATTATAATTTATGAAAAATATATTTTGAATGAGTGAAACGAATGGATTTATTCAAGACAAACATATGCGTTGCATTAATTAATCAAAGATAAACAAGTTCGTGCATGCTAAATATGATTAATCGAAGAGAAATACATATAAATAAACAAATGAACTGTCGGAAAAATCCTTCTAAATGTTTATGAAATCTTGCATTCAAGAGTAACAGTTTCCTTTGGCGGAGCCTCAATGGAAAGGACGTCTGGTTCATGATCACTGTGAGTCGTCATGGCTTACCCCAGTTATGCTGGTCACATCTTCAACAGTTTTCAGTCGTTGCTTCAAAATAAATTTCCCAGATCCTTTGTTGATCCCGGTCATATCACCTTGAGGGTTACTGAAATGAAGCGGGCTAGGCCTTTGAATAATGACTGGATTCGGCTGATAGGCGTAGCATGCTTTGCAGAATTTGCACTTGACGAGTGAGGAACCCCGAAAGGAGTCTCGATCTTCAGCTGAGCATCGCCAAAAGACAACTTCTTCGTTTCTAGCAAATTTCTGACAACTTTCTTAAGAGCATAGCAATTCTCTAGATCATGGCCGGGTGCACCCTCATGAAATAAACAATGAGCGGTAGCGTTGTAACTTGCAGGTAATGGATTAGGTGGAGGATTAGGAGGCGGACCCAAAGCCCGAGTAGTGGTGAGACCTTGCTTGACCAAAGAGGGACACAACTCGGTAAAAGTCATCGGGATCGGCGGACAAGGTTTATACGTTCTCCTGTTCGGCATATTCTGGCGAGGAGCCGGACTCTTTGGCCGTTGAGGAGCAGGAGTATTGGGTGCCTGTAGGTAGTTGACAGGAGGCGGCTAAACAGGAGGTTGTTGCATAGGTTGATACATGGGAACCTGTTGATTGAAAGAAGGTGTAATAGCTGCCACATAGGGTTGTTGAGCATATTGGACCGGGTACCCTTGAGGTTGAGCATAACCTTGCAGATGCCGATAAAAGCGTTCCCTTGGTTTACCAGAGGATATAGCATTAGTCTCACTCTCCTTCTTTTTCTGGGAGCTATAAGGAGGTTTCTTCGGCTGATCCTTAGAAGCGCCATGATTATTTGTCATTTTACCACTCTTCATACCCAATTCAATCTTGACACCCACAGCAACGATGTCGGAGAAATTTGAAGTCACACTACCCACCATTCTCTCGTAAAATTCTGGACGGACTGTGTCGACAAACCAATCAGCTAACTCTTTCTCGGTCAAAGGAGGTTCTACCTGCGAAGCAGTCTCTCTCCACCTTTGAGCATACTCTTTGAATGACTCAGAATTCTTTTGTGACATACTCAGCAACTGTCTTCGGTCAGGAGCCAGATCCATATTGTACTTGTAGTGTTTGATGAAAGCGTCAGATAAATCTTGAAAGCTCTTAACGCGGGATTGGTCCAAAGTTAAATACCACTTGGAGGAAGCACCCTTCAAACTATCTTGGAAGCAATGAATCATCAGTTTATCATTCTCAACATGGGCAGCCATCTTGCGATAATACATGATCAGATGACTCTTAGGACAGGTGGCACCTTCATAGCGATCGAAGCCCGGAGTTTTGAACTTCGGGGGAATAACCAAACCCGAAACCAAACAAACATCCCTTGCAGCAGTCCCAAAAATTTGATCACCCTCTACCTTTTTCAATCTCTGGACGATAGTGTTTACTTCCTCACGAAGCTTATCATGTTTCTCATAACCCTCAACATTCTCATCAAGATTATCAAAAGCTGTCTCATTGAAGTACGGTTGCGCACGAGTGTGTACAACAGGTGGTGCAAAGATAGGAGCCCCCCTAGAAACTTCAGAAAACAAAGGCACGGCTTGCTGAACAGGTTGATTAATCGGAACAGTGGCTTGAGGAGGCACAAAACCGGGAGCAAGACCATAAGGTGGGTCCCTTGCTACGGTCACACTTGGTGGAGGGTCCACAGTAACGCCGGTAATCTCAGAAACAACAGTGGGCTGGGTATCCATCTTAGCATTCATGACATGTAACAATTCCATCATTCGCCCCATACCCCCTCGAAGGTCTTCAAGTTCATTGCTAAGGCGATCAATCTCTTTTGCCTGATCCTCCATTCTTTTCCGAGTTTGAGCTCTGGTGTTGTATTGGTGCCGAGAACTCAGGGTGACAAAACTGGAAGGTGAGAGAACCGAGTGTGAGAAATCGGGAGACACATGTAATGCAAGAGTATGATGCTAAAATGTGAATGTAAATGAAGATTTCATGGAATTCAAAACATTTACGAATGTCGTGGGGTACCAAAGAAATCTTTTTCTTGTTTTTTCATTCTATTTTTTTTTATTTATGGTATCCCGCAATATCCATAAATGATGTTTGAACTTCATGAAATACAATGCGATGAGATGCTTTATGGATGCAATGCATGAAAACACACAAAGTCTTAGGTTAAAGGCTTGCATGAGGTTCAAAGGCAAGTACCCTCCCCTGAAGTTAGATGGTTCATCCTGTCCTACAAAAGTAACCAGGTTCTAAGGGATCTCAATATCATTGATCTTTCACAAGGATGGTTGTTCAGAAGGCAACTTACTTGCCAACCAAAACCCTCTAAGTTTAAGATCTCAATGAGCGTAGTATCGAGTGTCAACCAACTTTAGTCTGCACCAAAGCCGGTTACCTCACTACTTTCTAAAGGCCAAGATGAGTTAACTAGGGTTCTAAAAGTCAGTTAGTGCATTGACAACATATGGCAGCCTCAATATTATCCTCAACTTGACTTAAGGAATATAAGCACCAACCAAGAAGTCGCACTAACTATGGCCACCAGATCAACCGTATCGATATACGTCGTACAGTTTCCTTGGTCTATTGCCATTTACCTAAGGTACACTAGATCCGGGTGTAGGACCTATCTCACAGCACAAGGAACAGTCCCACAATCAAAGCACAAATATATACATGCAAATGAATAATAACACAGATAGTAATAAATATGAACGAGTTAGGGATAACCCTCAAAAGTTAGTCCCCAGCAGAGTCGCCATTTTCTGTTGCGGTGGAAATAGGATCACAAACTATTAATTAGTTTGAATCGCAATTCAATTCACAACCGCTCTTTGATTTATCCGAAGGAAAAGGTCAAAAGAGGGAAAACCTATTTTTGCATCGTAAACACAATGCGGGGAAAGATCTAGGGTTCGGGGGTTGGTTAAATTTAGGGAAGGTATTAGCACCCTAAACTTCTGTAGTACTCTACAGGAACCTTTTGTTCAGATGTTTACTATTTGCTTTATTTATTTGCTTAAGGTATATGTACATAAGGATTAAAAGTTAAAAAAGACCTAGGGGTTAATTCTAAGTTTACTCGGCAAGACATCGCATCTTGTGCCTACGTATCCTTACGGGAGTGGAATCAGAGTAATCGTAGTTCCTCTCAAAAGGGAGGTTAGAGACTTCTTGACTGTGGTCAAGGTCTCAAGGGGAATAAACATGTCTTAAGGACACGCTTATGCGGAGTGTAGAAACTCCAAATCTCTACGTTGAATTGTTAAGTTGTAGTTAGGGTTAAATTAGGTTAGGGATTCCGCGGCGGGAAACCCTAAAAATGAGCGCGGCGGCTCTTTGACCTAATGCTAGGGGTAAAATTGTAATCTTGCCTGCGGCGAGGCATTTGTGAAAATTAGGGTTTGGTTAGGGATTCCGCGGCGGGAAACCCTAAAATGAGTGCGGCGACCCCTTTGGCATAACACTAGGATAAAAGCAATTTTGCCCACGGCGGGACACCTAGGCTAAACAGGGTTTGATCCATTAAAGGGGTAAGGCTATTGACTCGGCGGCCAAAAGGCTGGACCTAATCCTTCGGAAGGATAAAACTGTAAAAAAAATGTGAAAATATGACAAATCATTATATGGAGGAATAATTAAGGTACAAAAATAAGAAAAGTAATAAAGGCAGAGGGTATAAAGAAACAAAGAAACATTTCTGAAAACATGAAGAATATGAAAATATGTAATGACACTTAGAATGAAGTGAGGGAGGAAAATAGTGTGGGGCTGTGGCCACCACAAGCACATCTCAACCTCAAGCATGCAAATGAAATGCAGGAATAAAGAAAATAAAAGGTACACAAAATGACACGGCAAACATAAGGAGTTCCTTACGAAAAGGTTTTAATTTTTTAATATTTTAATTATGTAAAAAATGTTTTAATTTTTTTAATATTTTAATTATATATATAAAAAGGTTTTAATTTTAAAATGGAATTACTTAGTTAAAAAAATTTAAGTTTAAATTATAAAAAAAATGTTTTTGGGAACAAAAATGTTTTTTTGGAAAAAAATGTTTACGGGAACAAAAAAAAAAAGAAGCTTTTTTTGGAAAAAAATGTTTACGGGAACAAAAAAGGTTTTTTTTTTTGGGAAAAATGTTTACGGGAACAAAAAAGGTTTTTGGAATAAAAAAAGGTTTTTTTTGGGAAAAAATGTTTACGGGAACAAAAAAGGTTCTTTTTTGGGAAAAAATGTTTTAGTTTTAATAAAAAAAGGTTTTGATTTTGAAAAAGGTTTTGATAAAAAAATAACAATAGAATTGCAAATGCAAACAGACAATTAATGGACATGTAAATAATCCTATACGACACAATCATGGTTCATACAGATCAAAATCTACGAATCTAAACAACAATGAAGGTTAACATGGCAAGGATGCAAATAAATATGAAAAATGCAAAGGATTTAGTAATTTAACGGACCTAAACACATTAACATGGCAAAATATGCACATAAACATGAAAAGGCAAAAGGTTTAGTAATTTAACCTACGAAGCGGAGGTTTGCTTCGGTAAATGTGAAAAAGGTTTGAATAAGGGAACACTGGAGAGCTCCAATCCTTCTAACGAGTTGTGGGAACGACCGCCTTTCTTCTCTGGGGATCTCCTTTGTTTCTCCCTCTCTCTCCTCTTTTCTGAAGAAAACCTTCTGACCCTTTTACAACAAAGCAACACATGTATATATAGGGAACAAATTAGGGTTAACACCAAATTGTCAATAATGTCCCTAAAGCCCATTTTAAAGCCCAAACTAAATAATTAGTTAAGAGAAAAAATAAAATTAAAATAATTAAAATAAACTAAAAATAAAACTAATAATCCTATTGATTCCTAAAATCAAAAATATTATAAAAAGAACAAAATTTTTTCAATATATTTTATTTTATGATTTTTTTTTGGATATTTTTATGAATAATTTAGAAAAAAGTGAAAAAAATAATATTTTAAAAAATGATTTAATTAAAATACAAAAATAATAATTAAATAATAATAAAAAAACTATTTTTGTTATTTTTTAATGAAAGATAGAAAAATTTAGAGTAAAAATAATAAAGAACAAAAAAAGTGACAAAGGTGAGATTTAATTTTTAAAATAGTTAGAAAAAAAAGATTTAATTTTAAAAAGAAATTAGAGAAAAAAAGATTTAATTTTATAAAAGTTAGAAAAAAGATTTAATTTTAAAAAGAAGTTAGAAAAAAAGATTTAACTTTATAAAAGTTAGAAAAAAGATTTAATTTTAAAAAAGAAGTTAGAAAAAAATATTTAACTTTAAAAAAGTTAGAAAAAAAAAGATTTAGTTTTTAAAAAAAGTTAGAAAAAAAAAATATTTAACTTTAAAAAAAGGATTTAGCTTTAAAAGGTTAGAAAAAAGATTTAATTTTAAAAAGTTAGAAAAAAAGATTTAATTTTAAAAAAAAGTATTAGATTTTTATTTAAAAAAAAGTATTAGATTTTTATTTTAAAAAAAGTATTAGAATTTGATTAAAAAAAAGTGTTAGAAATTAATTTAAAAAAGGTTATGAAAAATTTACTCTTTAAAGAAAAGAAAAAAAAAGTTAAATTTTAATCTAAATCCTAAAAGTTAGTAAGAAGAGCTTAAAATGACTTAAATAAATAAACTAAATAGAAAAGAAAAAAAAAGTTAATAAAAAACATTAGTAAAGTTATAAAAAAGGTTAATTAAATTATTATTAGTTAAAAAAAACAAGATTTAAAAAAAAGGTTAATTTATTAAGTTAATAAGAATTTAAAATAAAAATAAAAAAGAAAGGGTAAAATTTGGGGTATTACAAATATCCTTGAATTCTCTTCTCACTATGTGAAAGTAGACATGATAACGAAAAGTTTGAAAAAATAATGGATCAAAAATGTTGAAAAATAAAGAAGTTATGAAAATTTCAAATTTGTGAAGAAAATATGAAAAATCAAGTAATTAAAAAAAAGAAGGGGTGCACTAGGTAGGTGTTGAACCCATCACCTTTGGATCACAAGTGTAAAACTTCACCAACTCAGCCAATGTGCACGTGTGAAAAATCATGGTGAGAGAGAGATATATGCTAAAACATGGAAAATGCTGGAAAATAACAAAAGAGTTGATCTCCACACGGATAGAACTTAGGTCAAGAGGCACGACAAGATACGTGAGCGCATAGGTCACGACCACTGGGGTGGTGATACATCCATTGTATCAAGCCACCCCAGAAATAGATAAACCTCAAGGTTTAAAATCTGGGCAAGAACAAGGCAAACCAAACAAGCACAAAGTGTTAAAACATGACCAATCCAATCTTAGTCAAAACAACATGAATTTTAGCAAACCTTAGGTCTAAATTGATCAGAATTGAATGAGGAATTCAAATATGCTTTTAGTTTTCTCAAAAGATGGACACAAATCAAAATTCGAAGCCAACTGCATGTTGAGTGTTTGAAATGCATTTTGGAAATTTGAATGAAACATGAACATGCTTACACTGATTTAAAGTTATGCACATATCAAAAACATGTTATAGACAAGGTGTAAGTAGAAGAATGCATCAAAAACAAACTAGATTTGAAAATGGCATGTGAGTTGCAAAGTGGAACATGAGTTGGAAACAGGTTGTAACAGATCCAAAATCAAAACAAAGCTTCAATCAATACTCATTCAAAACACAATGCATCATGGATTAAACACAAAAAGGGAACTTTAATTTAAGACTGCTAGCACCAAGAATCTTGAAGTCTAGGAGGTTGTCATGACATGTTGCAACAGAATTAGAACATGATTTTTATCTTAATCAAAGCAAAACAAATGTAGGGTGGTTTATGGATTAAGGCAATAACGCATATGATAACAATCAACAACACTAATGACATAACTTCATCCCTCATACTCAACACATTATAGCATGGCATGTACCAAACATAAACACATCCAAAATAGCTCTTAGATCCACATAAAAACTGGTCTGAACAGACCCTTCAAAAACTTCTCATGTCATGCCATGATATATCATCAATGTTTACAAAAGCCAAAACTACTCTAAATCTAAGCCTCACACCTAGACTCAACAGAACCAACAAAATTATTCACAAATAATAGAACAACTTGTCATTCAAATCAAACATCCATCCAAAAATAGTTGGAAGCAATCTTCTCTATGTTCAAACAAGAAATGGATCAAATCTCACACAACAAAATCACATTATATGATGGTTAACAAGATGTTTAAACATAATGATGATCAAAGCAAAGTCAAATATGGAATATTTACACATGGACTACATTTGCTTCAAGCACATTTCAACAAAAAGCATACAAAACATGTTTATGACAGCTCATGAAAGGGATAGTGATTACTAACCTCTTGTAGACCTCCAAGCAAGCTTATGCAGCAGAGAAAACCTTGAAGAGTTCCAGCTGAATATCCAACCAATGTATTGATGAACCAAGCAACTTTCTTACACTTGAAGTAAATGAGGGAACTTTGTGACAGAACTCAAAATAAGTGATGCAGAGATTTTTGAATGTTTGGACAATTGGTACACCTCAAACTGAAGGTATTTGGAGTGTTGAGATGGGTGAAACAGGCCTGAGCAAAGATTTGTCTGATTTTGTATGGAAAGTCAAATTTCCTTGGTTGAGAGCTGACTTTAGAGAAAATGGAGTTCTTGACTAGTTTAAGAGTTTGAGCACCTTCTAAACATCATTTATGGATTGTGAAGATGGTTTTTGATGATTTTTAGTGTATGGAAATGGTTTTGGAAGGCCAACTGCTCAAGGCAGATTTTTAGGAATTTGGTGAACTTGCTTGGTTTTCAAGAAAGTGGAAGGCAAGGTTTCTTTGTAAGTTTTCTTTGGTTTTTATGAGATTTATCTTGTGTGTAATTATGCATAGAGAAGGCTTCTATTTATAGAGGGGGTGAGGCTTTGCAGATTTTGAAAACATGAGGTGGCTTTGGCTTTTGGAGGGAGAAAGGAGCAAATATGTCCAAGATCTTGATGCAGCTGGTTTTCCAAGTTCTTGATGTATTGTGATACACATTACAAGTTGTATGAGGGTAATAGGAAGTGATTAAAGTGTGGCTAGAGACTAGGGGGGCTGCTGCTGCAGATTTCCTGCAAGTTCTTGATTTTCTTTGATTATAATAATACCACTTGGTTGCAACTTGCTCATATCCTTCAATCCTTCTGCATTTTCACTCATCACATACTCTAGACATCATATAAAATGCTAATCAATATTTGGAAATCAGTTAGATGGTTGGCAAGTTGGTTTATGTCAAGTTTGAGAAGGTGCACTTCAAGTGCTTGAACCCTAACTTCCCTCCTTCGAAACTCCTAGCTCACAAATGGTATGAAGGATTTCTTGAAATTTTTGCAAACCCCTCATCATGCTCTACAAATTTCATGTTTTGGGTTTTTTCAAATTCCAAGTGGAACTAGGTCAAAAACACCCTTGCAGTTGGCTGAAAACATGACTTGAAAAGTGTTAAAACCATGAAATTACACTAAGTGTTTTTCCCTCTTGCATTGATTTTGATCATAACTCCAAATCTATTCATTTTTTGCACATAGGTCACTTTTTCACTTTTTTAGGGCTTTTCAATACCTTTCCAACAAGATTTGAACCACTCCAATTGGATTTGTGGTTAAAAAGTTATGGTCTTGCCCCTTTCAAAACCCTAATTTCCTGGTTTTTTTTATTACTCTTCAATCCTTGATCCAATGGTAATAAAAATTCATGGATAGATGTGATATAACATTAGGAACATGATTGCCTTCAATTTTGGGTCAAATCCAGTTGGTCAATGAGTTGACTTTTCAGTCAGACGAACCGATCGATCGAAAAAACTCTGAATCGGCTGTTGGTGTTCTGGGTCCCTTGGGGTCTTGGAACTTCTTGAGTGGACTTAAACAAGTCATATAATCTCCATGGACCATGATTCCATCATTGGAGTACCATTTAAATCCAAAGTCAAACCACAGTTGACTTTTCCTAATCAGAAACCCTAATCGGGGGTTTTGGACTGCACTGCTCCTCTTCTTTGGGTGATAATCTCATACTGGATTCATAATTGATCCAATATAGGACCTTTGATGGTGTGGTGTATTGTCTCATGGAGAATCAATCCAAGACCTTGACTGATCAAACTATTGAAACCCTGATTCCTGACTGTATGGAATCCTAATTCACCTGCATCTTGATAAAGGCAAACTTGAAATAGGTTAAGGTTAGATAATTAATGTTGATGTTCCTAGAATAATGATGAAGATCTAAGGGTTAAAATTTGGATTACAACAATTTCCCCTATTTAAATATCTTCACTGGATGGCAATGAAAGATGACAATCCTCATGGAATCATAGTGAAAGATATTTAAGTATAGCAAACTGAAAATTTTGCCCCTTAGATACGATGGCATATAAAAAGAAAAATGAGAAACATGCAATGAATTCTAAATGATGCTTTATGATGCTAGAATGCAAGACAAATGCTGACACACAAGAAGCAATAAAAGAACGGCAAGACAACAAGTAACTACTCACATAGGACCCGACACACTGGGGAAAGATCCAAGGTATAACAAGCAATAGTTCATACATGATTAATGATGATATTAAAGGGGATCTTCCCCACAGGGACACAAACTCCAATGGGGAAGACAAATCTTTAATGGGGAAGAAGGGGGAACTCTGCTGGGGAAAAAGGAAAATCTCCACCGGGAATAAGGCACGATCCTCACTAGGGACAAACCAAATGAAGAGCTTCCTGTAACGAAGAGTTTGAACGAGATCTTTAGGAAAAGACTAGAAACAAGACCAGACGCACCGGGGATGCTAGTAACCACTAGATCTTCGAGACTCGACTGGGGATACCAAAGCTCCGCTGGGGATACTGGTGACAACCAGAACTTCCTACCAATAAAAATTGATTTTAAATAGTTCCAGTAACTAATGGACTTATTGGGGATGCTAGTAACGACTAGACTTCCAGGGGAGAAAGGTGAGAACCATAACAATGATACCAATAACAATCGGGTTAAGACGATGCCAGTAACTACTGGACTTCAACGGGGAATCAGTAACAACCGAGCCAAGATACCAATATAAATTGGTTCTAAACAATGCCAGTAACCACTGGACTTCAGGATGATTGGTGATTACAAAATCAAGGTACCAATAACAATTGGATTTGAGCGATGCCAGTAACCACTGGACTTACAAAGACTGGTAACAACCAAATCAAATATACCAATAACAATTGGATTTGAGTGATACCAGTAACCACTGGAATTACAAAGACTGGTAACAACCAAATCAAATATACCAATAACAATTGGATTTGAGCGATGCCAGTAACCACTGGACTTCAAATGACTGGTAACAACCAGAACAAAGGTACCAATAACATTTGGATTTAAACGATGCCAGTAACCACCGGACTTCAGCTGGGGGAGTTGGTAACAACCGAACTTCATACCAATAACAATTGGATTTAAGCAATGCCAGTAACCACTGGGCTTTTAAAGATTGGTGACGACCAAATCAAAGGATACCAATAATAATTGGATTTTCAAACAGTGCCAGTAACTACTGGACTCGCACGGGGAATTGGTGACAATCAGATCAAAGATACCAATGACAATTGGATTTTAAACGATGCCAATAACAAATGGACTTCCAAAGATTGGTGAAGACCAAATCAAGGTACCAATAAAAACTGGATTTAAAAGCAATGTCAGTAACCACTAGACTTTGGAATGATTGGTAACAACCAGATCAAAGGATGCCAATAACGATTGGATTTTCAAATGATGCCAGTAACCACTGGTCTTTCAAGGATTGGTAACGACCAACTCAAGGTACAAATAACAATTGGATTTCAATGGTAATGCCAGTAGCCACTGGACTTACTGAACAAAGCTGGTGGCGACCCGATTTCAAAGACAAGTATCAATAACAACTAATCATCTTGGTAATTGTCAGGTTGTATCAGATATCGCTAGTCACAACTAGTCTCCTGGGATGAAAATAAATTAACTCAAAAACTACTGACAAAATTGGGGCAACAACCGCAAAGTGAGCTTGTGGCAAACAGGACGAAGCAAGAAGATTGGGTAACGACCAAAGGACCTCAATGGCAAAATCCAGACAAACAGAAACCAAAGCATGTAAATAAATGTGTATGCTAATGATATGATGCAAATGCATATGCAGACCGACCCACGAGGGAGAAGGAAGAAGCAAAGCAAGAAACACAAGGAGGAATCCCATCACACTGAGTCCTGATGTCACTAATCTGAATGAAACTTCTTTCTGGGGGAAGAAAGAAACGATTCTCCGAAGGTAATCAATGCTCTTGCAAACCCGCAGAAGAGGAATCTTGGTTTAGTAGCAGAGTGACCGTCGGGAGCATCCTTGGTCAGAGACGGCAACAAGCTTCTTACTGCTCTGAGAGTAGTGTAGTATTGTCATGTCACCTATAGAGTCTTGACATTCTTTGTTAAATTAGTTTTCTTAAACCAAAAATTTAAATTTTCAAAACACTTTACTTTTCAAAAATCATTATTAACAAATAAGTGAAATTTGCATAAGAAGAACATAGATCATAACAATGATTGGTCTAAAATCTGATTTCATTAATAGACGAGAATCGTTACAAATGGTAAAGTCTCGGGAGCAAATACAATTTTGAAAAAATGGAAAACAGAAAGGGTTACAAAATCCAACAACGATCTGGTCCTACTAACTAATAGTCCATATGTTTCGCTGCTTCTGACGAGAATGGTAGACAATGATTTTCTTCAACACTTTTGACGGCGCTTTGCCCCTGCACTTGCCCGTATTTTCCTTTCGGGCTTCCAACTTGCTAAAGCGTTTTTTGGCTTGAGTCACCTTTCTAGGTTTCACTATTCAGGTGTAGTACTTTCTCACTTCATCTGAATTGATGGGGTACTTGAGTTGCTCGCCATCCATTATTTCAAGAATTAGAGATCCTCTGGAGAAGACAGTCTTCACGACAAAAGGGCCATCATAGTTAGGCATCCATTTTCTACGCATATCCTTTTGTGTTGGTAGGATTTTTCTGAGCACAAGCTCTCCTTCCTTATATTCCTTAAGGTGGACCTTCTTGTAGAAAGCTTTTTTCATCCTTTTGTTGATAAATCTGGCTATGGCACATGGCAGACATCCTCTTTTCATCAATGAGATTCAATGAACTGAACTTTCTTTTATCCACTCGGCTACCTCGAGCTCGACTTCCATTAAGATCCTTAACGAAGGTATCTTGACCTCGATGGGTAGTATAGCGTCCATTTCGTAAACCAAGGAGAAGGGGGTTTCACCTGTCGAAGTGCATACTGACGTTCTGTACCCATGTAAAGCAAATGGTAGCATCTCATGCCAATCCTTGTAGGTTACAACCATCTTTTGTACTATTTTCTTGATATTCTTATTTGCAACTTCGACAACGCTGTTCATTTTTTGTCTGTACAGAGAGGAATTATGATGTTTGATTTGAAGCTATCACAAAGTTCTTTCATCGTCTTGTTATTCAAATTTGACCCATTGTCGGTGATGATTTGGTCAAGGATGTCGTACCGACAGATAATCTCTTTCTTGATGAAGCGGGTGACCACTTGCTTGGTTACGTTCGCATATGGCGTTGCTTCTACCCACTTGGTGAAGTAATCAATTACAATGAGGATGAACCGATGGCCATTGGAAGCTTTTGGCTATATTTCCCCAATCATGTATATGCCCCACATAGTGAATGGCCATGGTGATGTTATCACGTTGAGAGGATACAGAGGAACATGCACTTTGTCGGAATGGGCTTGACATTTATGGCATTTTCAAGCAAAGAGGATACAGTCCGTCTCCAAGGTCAACAAAAAATATCCAGCCCTTAAAATCTTTTTCTCCATGGCATGGCTACCGACATGAGTGTCGAAGGTCCCTACGTACACTTCAGTCATTAGCAGATCTGCTTCTTTTTTGTCAACACATCTGAGTAGAACCATGTTGTGGTTTCTCTTGTACAAGATGCCATTGCTGATGAAAAATTTGGATGATAATCTTCGTATGGCTCTTTTGTCAATTTTGGATGCGTCCGTCGGATATTCCTGATTTTAAAAAAAAAACATACACATATTATGAAATGTATTTAGTTAAAATATAATAATAATAAAAAGAGGAAATAGAACGAAAATGGGCTCTAACGGCCCACACCAGTGCATCAGGAAATCAAATTATTCAAAACAAGTTTTAAACGAAAACAGAACCTGATCCAACTCCAAGAAGAACAAAACACCATAAACGTTATTCCCAGAACCGAAAAGTCAAAACGAGATCTCAATCCCACCTCACGGACAACAAACTCTCTTCAATTCAGTTTTCGAGCCTTATTATCAATATGGATTTGCTCGATCGCTTCATGTTCAAGCCTGACTCACTCTCGTTTTGTGATAAAGTCTCCTTCCATTTTTTTCTTTCCAAATCTGGATTTTAGATCCGATTTCTCACTCTACTCTTTGCGTTTCAGTTTCGTTTGGGTGTTATAACAGAAGGAGAAGGTTGAAGGAGATTAATGATTAGGGGTATGAGGAGATTTTTCGTGTGATGGTCTTATGAAGAATAAGTTGAGGGAGCAGTCTGTTTACAACCATAAGATGTGGTTTTCTTTTTTTATCAGGTATGAAGATTTAATCATGAATTTTGTAACGGTGAAGAGCTGTTGAAATGAAGTTGAAAAAGAGGAGGGTTGTGGGAGATTTTGAACTTCTGTTGAGGTTTGAAACTTCGAATGTGTTTGTCAACCAAGTTGGATGGAATAGAGTTGGTTATGGTTTGATGATAATGAGGGTTGAAAGAGTTTTCTCCCTTCCTTGTGTATGGTTCATCAGTCATATGAAGACAGTGAGGGCTAAGTATTGTGGTTCATCTGTCAACCCCCTTTTTTCATTGTGGTCCTGATTGTCATTTTTGATGTGATTTCGCTTTCAAAGCTGCAGAAAATTGTTTGTGGCTTGGCTGTAAGTTGGTTGATGCAGGTTGTGATGATTCTGGAGTGGCAGCAGGGTTGTACCAATTCTGCAGGATTTGTCTTGTTGCTGATTCTATACCACTTTGGAGTGTGGCAACAGGTTGTAGCAGCATAGGCTTTGTTTGAACATTATCTCATCTTGTGTAAAGTTATGTCTCTCCTTTTGTACTGAATTGGTTTTTTATGCAGGTTGAGTGGTATGGTTGTGCAGAGTTTGTCTGGTTGTGCAGAGTGTAGCAGTTGTACCTTATTTTACAGTGTGGTAATTTTTGTAAATGTGGCTATGAGATTCTGCTTGTATTGTCTTGTTTTATAGAGTGTAGCAGTTTTTTACAGCATGTCATACTGCTTTCTTTGGACTGTCTTGTAGTCTTTTTTCATTAATTTTCTCATGTTTGATAGGTAACTACTGCAAGGAGTTCATGAGCGATATTTTGCTACGTCGCAAATTCAAGTCGGGGTTATGACACATATGCTACAATATTCGAAAGAAAGCCGGTTGTGCATGATATCGCTTGGAAGCTTGTTGTTGCTCGTTGTTTTATGCGGTAGCTACGCAAAACTTCGCGTTTGTATTATGAGGCAAGGTGTGAGCACCATACTCGTAGCTACCGCCATGTTTTACTTCAACTGCTACGAGTCATTATTGTAAGTTATAATTTGAGAGTTTCTTTTTTCATGATATTTGAGTTATTTGCCTTGTGCAAGAATGAATGCTTCTGTTCTAACTTATTTACCTACACATCCCTGCTGCTCATCATCTCTTATACAGTTTACGGTCTTCTTCTTGACAGGGCAATGTTAATGACGACAATCTTATCTGCTTTTGGAAAGCTCGATACGAAGTGTGAATGAGAGAAAAACAAAAGGCAATGTTAGGCATGATACTTAATATTGTATGCAGGTTTATTACTTTGGGCATATGGATTTCCAGTGCAAAGGTAAACAACTTCTTCTGTTATCTGCTGAGAGGCCATGTGTATTAACTGAAGAATATTCAACGCCTTTCTCATGTCACCGTTATTAAGTCGAACAAGAGCAGACATACCACTGTCTTGAACATCAAGCTTTTTAGCATTAATAACATGTTTCAGTCTTTCAGAGACATGTACGGCATCAAGAGGAGCAAACTGAAACTGAGTGCACCTCGATTGCAATGTTGGGATAATCCTGTTTACATGATTACAGATAAGTGCAAACCTAGTGCTCTTTGTATATTTCTCAATTTTCCATCTCAAAGTAACATGCTCAATGTGGTTTTGACATGCTGCCCATGGATTTTATATGAAATTATGCTGCCCTGTTTTGTTGCATAGTGTAAAGACGCATTTCATACGGTTTTGCGGGAAACAGCATTATGCTGAAAAAATCTGTTGGTTTTCTCTGTGTGCAGGTTTCGTCCGTGAATTATGGTAGGACTCGCGGAAATGGTTTATGGAATGGTACGGGTTCAGGCTTGTAAACAAAACGAGGATGGTTATCGCGATGGTAAGGTGCTACATAGCTGTTGTATGTCCCTTTTTTCAATTATTCCACAGATTTTACATGATGCCGACTTTGCTCGCAATTTGCGGTGTATGTTGTGTTTACTTTATAGTCTGCAGTAACATGAGCTTTTCTCTTATCTTACAGGACCACACACTTTGGTATGAATGGAAGAGTGCTTGAAGCCTTCAGTGACAGTCACAAAAAAACGGTTTGGCCATGTCTTGAATTCTTGTTAGGCCTGAGTTTTGACGAGCATCACGTGCACACCGTCTGCGGCATTGGGGCGCAGGCCAGAATAGAATAGGCTCAAAAATCATGAAGTCTTGTAACCTTGTACTCTTGTTATATTTTGGGAACTCAAGATCAATGATTGTGGCCCCTTAATGGTATATATCTCATGAATTTCTTTGGACCTATGACTTGTAGCTTTACCGTCAAAGCCCTTTCCTAGTGTTTGCGTTTCATTTCTTTGTGGATGCCCATGATGTACCATGTATTTTCCTGATGAAATACTTAATACATAACCAATTTACATCCTGTATCATGGCTTGCATGAGTATTTGAAAATGATGCACCATATAATTTATTTAGTACATATTGAAATCCACACCTGGAATTTAATTTGGGACATGAATTAGAACACGGCCGCTTGACATCAAGTTGGGACCATCTGGATAATTGGAGATTAAATTTTCACAATTAATTGTCACAACTCATCCTCATTGGTCCTCACTGTATGGCTTTGAACTTAGAAATAACACTTTAACATGATTAGCATAATGAATACAATGAAGTTGGTTCATCACGCTTGGTGTATACATTAGCCCCTCTTTGTGATACTACCGAACAATGTGTGCCAACCCTAAAAAACCAATTTGAATTTTTTTGTGAGCTTTTCTAAAGCAATTTGAGTGCTTGAATTAATATCACCCTCGAAGTAATCCTTATTAAGAGCCCATCTCAATTATCAAGTGTATCATGGCCTTGACCCTTGAAATTTATCTGTCAAACCAATTTTACTTATATCAGAAAGGCATTTGGACCTCACATGGAATTTGATTCGAATAGTCTCAACCCTGTGGTATCTTTTTTGAATTTTTAAATTATGGTCAGTGGATGAATGTTGCACAAATGACTAAATAGGTAGGACAAATTTGGGGTATGACAGATGCCCCTATCTAATTGGCGTAGACCGAGTAAGATGAACGGCTCTGGCGCTCACTCTATCAAGGTAGAAGGCAATTAGATATAAAGAAGACCCTGAATTTGTCCGAAAAGCAAAGGAAAGCTTGGGAATCGAAAGTGCTGGAGGAGACGTACCTCTGAGTAAACTGTAAATAACCGGCAAAAAGTCGTCATCACCAAAAGGATGATGGGATGAAACACACACGGCTACTACCACCAAAAGGATGGTAGAGCAAAACACAAACAAAATAAAAACGATATCGCACAATCTGACACCAATCCAAGTGACAGACCCCCACCAAAAGGATGACGGAGCAAAACAAACACACAAACGATATCGCACAATCTGACACCAATCCAAGTGACAGACCCCCCACCAAAAGGATGACGGAGCGAAACAAACACACAAACAATATCGCATAATCTGACACCAATCCAAGTGACAGACCCCCCACCAAAAGGATGACGGAGCGAAACAAACACACAAACGATATCGCACAATCTGACACCAATCCAAGTGACAGACCCCCACCAAAAGGATGACGGAGCAAAACAAACATAAAAACGATATCGCACAATCTATCATTAATGACCATGATAGACCCCCCACCAAAAGGATGACGGAGCGAAACACAAATAAACTATCGCACAATCTATCATTAATGACCATGATAGACCCTCACCAAAAGGAGACGGAGCGAAACACAAATAAACTACCGCACAATCTATCATTAATGACCATGATAGACCCCCCACCAAAAGGATGACGGAGCGAAACACAAAACAAACGATCGCATAATCTATCATTAATGACCATGATAGACCCCCCATCAAAAGGATGACGGAGCAAAACACACAAAACAATATCGCACAATCTATCATTAATGACTATGACAGACCCCTCACCAAAAGGATGACGGAGCGAAACACAAAACAAACTATCGCACAATCTATCATTAATGACCATGATAGACCCCCCACCAAAAGGATGACGGAGCGAAACACAAAACAAACTATCGCACAATCTATCATTAATGACCATGATAGACCCCCCATCAAAAGGATGACGGAGCGAAACACACAAAACAATATCGCACAATCTATCATTAATGACCATGATAGACCCCCCACCAAAAGGATGACGGAGCGAAACACAAAATAAACTATCGCACAATCTATCATTAATGACCATGATAGACCCTCCATCAAAAGGATGACGGAGCGAAACATACATAACAATATCGCACAATCTATCATTAATGACTATGACAGACCCCCCACCAAAAGGATGACGGAGCGAAACACAAAACAAACTATCGCACAATCTATCATTAATGACCATGATAGACCCCCCATCAAAAGGATGACGGAGCGAAACACACAAAACAATATCGCACAATCTATCATTAATGACTATGACAGACCCCCCACCAAAAGGATGACGGAGCGAACTCACACTAAACACATCGCACAATCTATCATTAATGACCATGATAGACCCCCCACCGAAAGGATGACGGAGCGAAACACAAGACACATCGCACAATCTATCATTAATGACCATGATAGACCCCCCACCAAAAGGATGACGGAGCGAACTCGCACAATCTATCATTAATGACCATGATAGACCCCTCACCAAAAGGATGACGGGGCGAACTCACACTAAACATATCGCACAATCTATCATTAATGACCATGATAGACCCCCCACCAAAAGGATGATGGAGCGAACACAAACAATATTGCACAATCTATCATTAATGACCATGATAGACCCCCCACCAAAAGGATGACGGAGCGAAACATACACACAGGTTGCTATCACCAAAAGGATGATAGAACAAACACAAATTGAGGGCTACCAACACCAAAAGGATGCAGGCGAGGTTGAACCGACGAAGTTCGGCTATCACCAAAAGGATGATAGTGAGGCAATTGACAACGGTCACGCTTGCTGGGTACAACTCATTGGGGAACACCCAAGAGGAAGATTGGGTTGAAATGAATCAACGGGGTATGCCCACCGTCTTGCTTGGAAATCGTAATCGTTGAAATGATTTCATGGTTACGCCCATGAATTCTGAAGAGGATGCCCCTGACTGGGCTGAGTTTGTCTTGATGTCTTGTCTTGGTCAATAAAAGGTCGAACAACTTCGTGAGGAACGCTCACGGCTTTGCTGAAGATGCCCCTGTCTAGGCTGAATCTTGCATTGAAACTCTTGGATTTACCCAACAAAAGGTTGAACAACTTCATGGAGGAAAACCCACGGTCTTGAATGGTATGCCCATGACTGGGCTGAATGTTGATTTGCAGATCTGATCAACCACAAGGTTGAAATACGTCATGGGAGACGCCCATGGTCCTTGAAAAATGCCCCTGACTGGGCTGAATCTTGCTTTGAATATTCTTTGAATTTTGTGGGGGAAACCCTCAATTGCAGAAGATTGCCCCTACCTGGGCTGATGATTACTTTGAAGCTCCTGATAATCGTGGGACAAACCCACAATCTTGCAAAAATGCTCCTGATTGGGCTGATGATTGCTTTGAAGATGTTATGGATGATGCCCCTGATTGGGCTGATGATGGTCTTGGAAATATTCAAGATTGATCTTGGACCTTGACTTACATATATGAATGTTGGATGATAAATGATATTCCATACGAGTAGAAGTGCAAATGCAAATGCTGACGCGCGGAGATGCCAGATCTGGGGAAGTATGATATGATTGGAGTATGCATATGATGCAGGATACTTATGAGGCCGAATGCGATGTGTATGATGCATATGATTGTAGATAGGTGATTGGAAATGCAGGTGGAGACGCCAGCATGGTGGACTCTGGTAGTTGCCAACGCGGATTGGACTTCGGGTGGTGGGGGGGATTGACTTCCGCGACACGTAGTTTGTTTAAGACGCCATGATTGAAGCAGAAAATGATGCTCTGGATGCCCCAAGTCTGGGTACTTGGTGATTTATTGTGAATTTCCTTCAGAGAAGGTTGCAACTTTGCTTGATGGTCAGGATGACATGGTCTTGCCCCAGTCTGAATATGGTAGTGGTTTGCCCCTGCTCGAGCTCTTGAGCGATTTGCCCCAGTCTGTGGGTTTTGAGGTAGTCTTGCTTTGTGCCAACCACTGGAAGTCAAGTTCCTCCTTGATTGTCCTTTGTTGAGATGTCCTTGAATACCTAGCACTGATTTGCAATTAAAATTGTACATTCACAAATGGTAATAATTAATGCAAAGTTCGATGCAAGTTTGAAAAAGTATTATTTATTTGAAACTGTTATGATAGTGAGAAACGAATGGGCATTAGCCCAGATGTTGTGCTGATTTTGATTAGTGGGAAAAGATGTTACAAGAATAATGACCAATGTTGATGATTAACAATCATGTGAGGAGTCAGGTTACGCAACCTTGCAATAGTATGCTTTCAGAATAAACCTCGCCTCAATTAGGTCTTTCGAGGGTTGTAACGTGGTCTGATTCACGGTTATGAAACAAAGGATGCTAGGCTCAAAGTATAATTTGTACCCACCCATTCTTCTTAATGATCTCCAGTCCTACGCTCAGTTAATTCTGCACTTGTCTTGACAGTGTAAACTCGATGGTAGTCACTTTATTTTGATGGATGCTAGTGACCCTATTTGAATGACCACTGAATCTTATTTTATTTTGTTGAGGGTTTCGGGGTCCTCTTTTGCTTTTGTTTTTGATCCCTAACTTTTGCATGGATTGACTTTGCTTGTCAGATCCATCGGGATTGCCTTAATTTTGCCTAAGTCCCCTCTAAGGTGTCTGACTTAGCAGGCTTTCGATGTTTTTTTTTTTGGATTTTGATTTTGTTGGAAGGTTGTGACTGCCATGTTATGGGTCATTGCTTGTGGATTCAAGTGCGGAGTTGAATTGACTGAACACTACCCTGCCCCAGGTTGAGTGTAAAGGTTTGAATATCCGAAGGAAACTGCTACTCCTAGGCTCGAAGAGGTTTACTAGGGATTAACTCCTTATATCTCCAGTGTTTGGGGATTTGAAGCAATGCCAGTACATCATTGACGAGATTCGGTCTGAAAGCATATGATTTCGCAATTATGGGTATCTCGTTTTCATCATCCTCCCTCAAATCATGCTAAACAATAGTGAATAGAGTGGAGTGAATAAATGTGTCGGTGATAAGTGAAAAATGAGTGAATACGACATAACTAATTCAAAACATGCATAAACGATACATTAATGAAACCAGATACGAATGGCAATTGTTCAAAGCATACAATACTTAAATAAACAAAGACAAAACATAAGAAATGTGAAATATGAAATGGCAGCATGACGGCCTTCTTCGAGGAATGAACTTGACTGGAATCGATCTGATGTTGGCACTAGTTGACTGGTGGCATCGGATTGTTGATGATATTTGGAGACTTCCCATTGAAGTTGATAGCATCCCTGTCGATCATGTCTTGAATTATGTGCTTGAAGGCTCTGCAATCCTCAATGGTATGACCCGGAGCGCCCTTATGAAACTCACAATGAGCATTTGCATCGTAATTGGCAGGAATGACGGTTGGAGGAGCCAAATCTCTCGGAACAACAGCTTTCTTCTCCATCAACTGAGCAAAGATTTTGGCATATGTCATTGGTAGACGATCAAAGACTCTATCTGGTCTCCATGTTCTCTGCGGACGCTGTGGGCGAGTACCTTGTCGTTGCTGAGTAGCTTGCATCTGCTGTTGCTGAGGAGGATACTGATATCCTTGCTGGTTGTAGGCTTGTTGCTGAGGAGCCTGTTGCCGTGGCATCTGAGCTTGCACTGCTTGAACAGCTGGCTGATAAGGCATCGGAGCATATTGCGCAGCAGCAACATATGGATACTGATAGTAGGGAACTTGATAAGGCATAGGAGCGGGAGCTTGTTGAGAAGCTTGCCCTTTCTGCAAAAAGATGGCATTTGTTTCGCCCTGCTTCTTGTATCCATTGAAAGGCTTCTTGGCGTTGGCCTGGCTGTTAAAACCTCCTGGTATCTTTCCACTCTTCAACCCTTCTTCAATTCTCTCACCGACGATCACCAAGTCAGAGAATCCAGCGGAGACACTACCGATCAACTTTTTGTAGTACTGGCCTTGTAAAGTACCCATGAAGATGTCAATCAGTTCACGGTCAACAAGAGGTGGATGCACCCTTGCGGCTAGCTCTCTCCATCGTTGTGTGTACTCCTTGAAGGATTCGTTGTCCTTTTGAGTCATACTCTGAAGTTGAGTACGATTCGGAGCGAGATCTGTGTTGTATTTGTACTGTTTGACAAATGCATCGGCTAGCTCGGCCCAAGTGCGCACACTGTTACGTTCCAGCTGCATATACCATTCGAGTGATGCCCCATACAAACTGTCTTGGAAGCAGTGAATCATGAGCTTTTCGTCTCTGGCATAGGCAGCCATCTTGCGACAGTACATCTTCAGATGAATGTTTGGACAACTGAGACCTTTGTACTTCGAAAATTCTGGCACTTTGAACTTGGGAGGAATGACAACATCAGGCACCAAGCATAATTCTAAAGCACTGAAAGAATTTGAACTGTGCCCCTCCATGGCTCGGAGTTTCTCGGCTAGATCTCGGCATATTTTCATGGCTTCTGAATCCTGAACAGCAACAGGACTGGAAATGAGGATAGCAGCATGATAGTTCTGAACGTCGTCATAATGATCCATCAGAGTATCTTCGGTATGGGGAGCTGGGATTTGCACAGCAGTAGGCTGGACCTGCGGGATAACTCCAATGGTAACTCCGGGCGCTGGGGTTGGATGAGAAGTGTTCCCTTCGGCTGCGTTATTGAAGTTCAACGGCATCCCACGAGGATTTGGAATTGGAACCAAAAGGATGGCAGTAGACCCTTGTCCTTGACCATTGTTGTTGATGACAGCAGCGGCTTCACGCTGTTCTTCCTCTCTTCTGGCCGTGAGGATGGCTTCGAGGATCTGGTCAATCTTTCCTTTCATAGAATCCAACTCTTCCCTGAAGGTAGCTTGCTCCTGTTGAATTTGCTCCATCATTAGTCTTGTATTGGCTCTAGTTGCGTACTGGTGTCGAGGACTCAGCTTGATTTACTGGATACGAAGGAAAGAGAAACATGAGAAACTGCTGAAGGAAGGAGAATGCAAGATGTACAACAAATGAGATGCAATGCAAATGATATGCAATGCAAGATGCAAGATCCAGGATCACAGGATCACAAATTCAAACAAGTTATGAGATTAGCCGGGTGAACGGTTCAAGGATCACAGTCACTGCTCAAAGAAACCCCCACGTGTAGGATTCTAAAATGGGTAGGTGCCTAGAGTCATGGATATCTTTCAAAGATATTACTGCCATGACAAAGCCTCATCATGATGATAATATCCTCAAAAGAATCTCCTCTAGGTGAGGTTCTCGTATCTTCCACGCGAGAAAGACTTCTCGGAGGCATCAACTACACAACCATCGACACACGGGTTCTAGAAAAGGTTCTCAGAGTCATAGATCGAGGTTGAAAATATTACTGTAAGAAAGTAATACGTTCAAGGGATCTCATCTGATTGGGGCATTCGTATTAATTCACAAAGAATTAACACTACCAACCACCATGGATAAAACGCTTTATGGTCCTTGGGATAAACGATTCAAACTCGAAAACATTATTGTAATGGCAAAGACTCACCACAACAACAATATCTCCAAGGAATCTACTCCAAGCGGGGTTTTCGCTTCAACTCAACGTGAAAGACTCCACGCAAGTCTCCACTACACAACCACCATCCTAATCCTAGGGTTATACTCGGACTCGGGTGTAGAGCCATCTCACAAAATAACCATAAGCAGAACAACCCCACAATGCCACAAGAACAGGTAACCAAGACAAGGATACCAACAGATAAGCAAGAAAAAAAATAAAAGACAAAGCTAACAACTCAAACTAAGATAGGCTCAACTCTCTTTTGCATGGAGCAATCGTTCCCCAGCAGAGTCGCCACCTGTCGCACCTCGAAAATTCATTTCGAACATACGACCCTCACGCAGAAGGTGCGGAAATTGCGGTTCGATAGAGTTGCCACCGGACTTTATTTTTCCCGAATGAACGGGAGAGGAAAATATCGAGAAAACCTCATAAACACAGAAGGAACACGGCCGTCGCAACCAAATGTTCCTGGGTTCGGGAGTCGGTTACGCGAGGGGAAGGTACTAGCACCCCTCACGTCCGTCGTACTCGACGGGAACCTCTTAATTCGAGTTAATGGATGTTAGCTAAACTTAATTCTTCTCTTCTCGCTACTAAATGCTAAAGGATACTATAAAGGGATAAAGACGCTAGGGGAAAGGGGATGGTTAGAGGATAGGGTGCTCTCCAAGGATTGGGGCCCTTGTGCCTACGTATGCTCATTCGGACGAGAATGAGAAATCAGAGCGTCGTAGTTCGACTATGGGAGAGGATGGGGAATGGATGAAATAATGGAGGAAGATAGAATTGTGCTCGCCAAGATCATCGCAATCTTGTGCCTACGTATCTTATATTCAAGAATGAATAAAGAATCAGAGTGTCCGTAGTTCGTGGTAACAACCACGAAAGAAACTGGATTTGAATTGAGTTTGAAGAGGTACGGATGACGATTACTCGAAATTTAAGAAAGACTTCTCGGACCTAAGTAATCGAGAGAGCGAACCAAAGACTTGGAACACTCTCTTTTTCATCATGAAGGAATGATGTGTTTGAAAGGATAAGGTTGAAATGATGACGATCACTTGAAGCCTAAGAAAGACTTCACAGACCCCAAGTAATCGGGAAAGCGAACCAAAGACTTGGAACACTCTCTTTTTCATCGTAAAAGAAGGTTGTTTGAATTTGAAATGGTGTATAAAAGGATGAGATTGGTCGGATGACGAATACTTGAAGCTTGAGAAAGGCTTCTCGAATCCAAGTAGTCAGGAGAGCGAACCAAAGACTTGGGACACTCTCTTTTTCATCGTAAAAGAAGTTGTTTGAAAGGTGAGTGAAAGGATGAGTAATTGAAAGGTGGTTGAATATTGTCGAGTTTGTTAATATTACTTAAAGGCGTCAATTGCTCACACACGAATAAGATAACTCGCATATAAACAACGGAAAGCAAGATCAAAGACTTGAACCTACTCTTCACACCTTGAAAAGAATTGAATAATTGTTAGTTGATTGATAGTTTGTTTTGAAAATCCTCTTGACGTTGGGTCAAGGGTTTGACACATTATCGCGTGCAAAGCGTGTTGAAAATGAAATTGTTTGAAAAAAGAGACCGACTTGACTTACGCATCAAGGGTCAAGTTGTAATAGGTTGATGGCGAATGCGTACGAGCACTCGACTTACGGGTTGTTTGAAAGTGGCTCGATGATGAATCGAGAATTAGTTTGAAAATAGTTTGATCCACCCTAGTCCCTATGGGTGCTCCTAGGTGATAAATTAATAATCAAAGAAATGCGAAACATACATCGGAATGGGAGAGGGATACAAGTAAGTTACACGGGATTGCACGAAATAAAGGGGTCTCATTGTAAGGTAGCCCAAGAGAAAGCCGTGTGTGCATTTGTGTCCTAAACTACACCTTGAGCAAAGTCGGGCACAACTCAATATTAGGTACCTGCAAATGACCAAAGATCCAACAGTCCACCAAATCGACTTTTAGCGGTTTCGATATTTTATTAGGTGTTTTCGGTTATAATATGAATAAATATGATATATGATGGATAAAAATATGAATAAATATGATAATAATAATAATAATAATATAAAAAAAATGGATTAAAAAAATAATAAAAATGAAAAAAGAATAGTTTGAAAAAGGTTGGTCTCGGATCCTTCATTTCTCATCAATAATTTGACGGAGAATCGAAGGAAATGTTGTCATCGACCCCAAAAAGCAAAGATGCCCAATAACAAATGTGAAAATAAAATCAACTCTAGAAAGCTATAAACTTCTAAATAAAAAATTAAAATCTAAAACAGACATAATTATATACATAAACTCCAAGAATCAAATTAGAAAATATTGAAATAATCTCTAAAAACTAGTTATAATAATATTTTCATATGTAATATAAAACTACTTAAAATAAAAATATAAACAGACTATAATATTTTTTTTAAAAAAAACATACACATATTATGAAATGTATTTAGTTAAAATATAATAATAATAAAAAGAGGAAATAGAACGAAAATGGGCTCTAACGGCCCATACCAGTGCATCAGGAAATCAAATTATTCAAAACAAGTTTTAAACGAAAACAGAACCTGATCCAACTCCAAGAAGAACAAAACACCATAAACGTTATTCCCAGAACCGAAAAGTCAAAACGAGATCTCAATCCCACCTCACGGACAACAAACTCTCTTCAATTCAGTTTTCGAGCCTTATTATCAATATGGATTCGCTCGACCGCTTCATGTTCAAGCCTGACTCACTCTCGTTTTGTGGTAAAGTCTCCTTCCATTTTTTTCTTTCCAAATCTGGATTTTAGATCCGATTTCTCACTCTACTCTTTGCGTTTCAGTTTCGTTTGGGTGTTATAACAGAAGGAGAAGGTTGAAGGAGATTAATGATTAGGGGTATGAGGAGATTTTTCGTGTGATGGTCTTATGAAGAATAAGTTGAGGGAGCAGTCTGTTTGCAACCATAAGATGCGGTTTTCTTTTTTTATCAGGTATGAAGATTTAATCATGAATTTTGTAACGGTGAAGAGCTGTTGAAATGAAGTTGAAAAAGAGGAGGGTTGTGGGAGATTTTGAACTTCTGTTGAGGTTTGAAACTTCGAATGTGTTTGTCAACCAAGTTGGATGGATAGAGTTGGTTATGGTTTGATGATAATGAGGGTTGAAAGAGTTTTCTCCCTTCCTTGTGTATGGTTCATCAGTCATATGAAGACAGTGAGGGCTAAGTATTGTGGTTCATCTGTCAACCCCCTTTTTTCATTGTGGTCCTGATTGTCATTTTTGATGTGATTTCGCTTTCAAAGCTGCAGAAAATTGTTTGTTTGTGGCTTGGCTGTAAGTTGGTTGATGCAGGTTGTGCAAAGCATGATTCTGGAGTGGCAGCAAGGTTGTACCAATTTTGCAGGATTTGTTTTGTTGCTGATTCTATACCACTTTGGAGTGTGGCAACAGGTTGTAGCAGCATAGGCTTTGTTTGAACATTATCTCATCTTGTGTAAAATTATGTGTCTCCTTTTGTACTGAATTGGTTTTTTATGCAGGTTGAGTGGTATGGTTGTGCAGAGTTTGTCTGGTTGTGCAGAGTGTAGCAGTTGTACCTTATTTTACAGTGTGGTAATTTTTGTAAATGTGGCTATGAGATTCTGCTTGTATTGTCTTGTTTTACAGAGTGTAGCAGTTTTTTACAGCATGTCATACTGCTTTCTTTGGACTGTCTTGTAGTCTTTTTTCATTAATTTTCTCATGTTTGATAGGTAACTACTGCAAGGAGTTCATGAGCGATATTTTGCTACGTCGCGAATTCAAGTCGGGGTTACGACGCATATGCTACAGTATTCGAAAGAAAGCCGGTTGTGCATGACATCGCTTGGAAGCTTGTTGCTGCTCGTTGTTTTATGCGGTAGCTACGCAAAACTTCGCGTTTGTATTATGAGGCAAGGTGTGAGCACCATACTCGTAGCTACCGCCATGTTTTACTTCAACTGCTATGAGTCATTATTGTAAGTTACAATTTGAGAGTTTCTTTTTTCATGATATTTGAGTTATTTGCCTTGTGCAAGAATGAATGCTTCTGTTCTAACTTATTTACCTACACATCCCATGCTGCTCATCATCTCTTATACAGTTTACGGTCTTCTTCTTGACAGGGCAATGTTAATGACGACAATCTTATCTGCTTTTGGAAAGCTCGATACGAAGTGTGAATGAGAGAAAAACAAAAGGCAATGTTAGGCATGATACTTAATATTGTATGCAGGTTTATTACTTTGGGCATATGGATTTCCAGTGCAAAGGTAAACAACTTCTTCTGTTATCTGCTGAGAGGCCATGTGTATTAACTGAAGAATATTCAACGCCTTTCTCATGTCACCGTTATTAAGTCGAACAAGAGCAGACATACCACTGTCTTGAACATCAAGCTTTTTAGCATTAATAACATGTTTCAGTCTTTCAGAGACATGTACGGCATCAAGAGGAGCAAACTGAAACTGAGTGCACCTCGATTGCAATGTTGGGATAATCCTGTTTACATGATTACAGATAAGTGCAAACCTAGTGCTCTTTGTATATTTCTCAATTTTCCATCTCAAAGTAACATGCTCAATGTGGTTTTGACATGCTGCCCATGGATTTTATATGAAATTATGCTGCCCTGTTTCGTTGCATAGTGTAAAGACGCATTTCATACGGTTTTGCGGGAAACGGAATTATGCTGAAAAAATCTGTTGGTTTTCTCTGTGTGCAGGTTTCGTCTGTGAATTATGGTAGGACTCGCGGAAACGGTTTATGGAATGGTACGGGTTCAGGCTTGTAAACAAAACGAGGATGGTTATCGCGATGGTAAGGTGCTACATAGCTGTTGTATGTCCCTTTTTTCAATTATTCCACAGATTTTACATGACGCCGACTTTGCTCGCAATTTGCGGTGTATGCTGTGTTTACTTTAGAGTCTGCAGTAACATGAGCTTTTCTCTTATCTTACAGGACCACACACTTTGGTATGAATGGAAGAGTGCTTGAAGCCTTCAGTGACAGTCACAAAAAAACGGTTTGGCCATGTCTTGAATTCTTGTTAGGCCTGAGTTTTGACGAGCATCACGTGCACACCGTCTGCGGCATTGGGGCGCAGGCCAGAATAGAATAGGCTCAAAAATCATGAAGTCTTGTAACCTTGTACTCTTGTTATATTTTGGGAACTCAAGATCAATGATTGTGGCCCCTTAATGGTGTATATCTCATGAATTTCTTTGGACCTATGACTTGTAGCTTTACCGTCAAAGCCCTTTCCTAGTGTTTGCGTTTCATTTCTTTGTGGATGCCCATGATGTACCATGTATTTTCCTGATGAAATACTTAATACATAACCAATTTACATCCTGTATCATGGCTTGCATGAGTATTTGAAAATGATGCACCATATATTTTATTTAGTACATATTGAAATCCACACCTGGAATTTAATTTGGGACATGAATTAGAACACGACCGCTTGACATCAAGTTGGGACCATCTGGATAATTGGAGATTAAATTTTCACAATTAATTGTCACAACTCATCCTCATTGGTCCTCACTGTATGGCTTTGAACTTAGAAATAACACTTTAACATGATTAGCATAATGAATACAATGAAGTTGGTTCATCACGCTTGGTGTATACATTAGCCCCTCTTTGTGATACTACCGAACAATGTGTGCCAACCCTAAAAAACCAATTTGAATTTTTTTGTGAGCTTTTCTAAAGCAATTTGAGTGCTTGAATTAATATCACCCTCAAAGTAATCCTTATTAAGAGCCCATCTCAATTATCAAGTGTATCATGGCCTTGACCCTTGAAATTTATCTGTCAAACCAATTTTACTTATATCAGAAAGGCATTTGGACCTCACATGGAATTTGATTCGAATAGTCTCAACCCTCAGGTATCTTTTTTGAATTTTTAAATTGTGGTCAGTGGATGAATGTTGCACAAATGACTAAATAGGTAGGACAAATTTGGGGTATGACAGAGAGGTATGGGGATGCAAAGGTCAATATATAGTAATGAAGTGGAAGTTGAAATGGTGGAGGGTTAATGGGGGATTCAGAAGGTTTGTAGTGGGGTTTAAATGTGTGAAAGTGGGGAATTAGGAGAGTGAAGGTGGAGAGGTGCGTAACCTCTGTTTTGACAGAATTGGGGTTTTATTCGCGTGACGACCGTCAGGGGTGTGTGACGGTCGTAATACGCGTGACGACCGTCAGGGGAGTGTGACAACCGTCACACCAGCAAATTCTACAGAATTGCAGAAGTTCGCTTGGGGGGCGTTTTAACAGTGGAATATGTGATTTTTGAATTCATTTGCAGTATGATAGACTGATTACAAAATAGAAAATAACATGAAACATAATTAAGGGAGATACCGGAATGAAAATAACATTGAATAAAAAACGAGTTTAAATTAATACAATATCCAAAAAGAAATAATTGCAAAATTAAATAATGTGAAACAATGTGAAATGCAGAAAACTAAAATATCATTCCTTTGGTTTCTTCAAGTTGTTGATCTGCTGAATAACGTCATTAAATTGGTCGCTAACTACGTCCATGTAAGTAACGAAATCCATGTGAAGTTGCGTTAATTCATCTTTTATAGTGGTTACTTCCAGCTTGAGGTCGTCCATAGTTCTCAGAGCAGTGTCCAACTTGTCTGTGTCTTGTTCAGGAGTGGGGTCAGGAAAGTTATGGTAGTTAGGAGGGGTCTCAGGATCTGTCTCCACTTCGGACTCATAATCTTTGTAGTACAGATAGTCATGTGCTTCTGATATTTGATCACTGTCATACATGTAAGCCTGGGGTGTTGAGTGAGGTGATGGAAGTCCCATAGGCTCGTCCAATTCATAAAGCCAATTGTTTCTGTTGTGGTTACTTGTTAGCTCATGGTTGGGCAATGTGAAAAGGTGGACAGGTTGATCAGCTATGAGGTATTCATAGGCTCCTGGTCCTAAGGTACCTAAGATACCTCTGTTGAAGCAGAATTGGATGTCCATTGATCTGAGATTGCCGAAACGAATGGCTTGGTTCAGGTAATACCTCAGGCTAATTTCGTGGGAAATCATGGTGACTAAGCCTCCTATTAAAATGGGTGAGTGAGGTTCCTGATTAAGGCGTGTGAATGCCCTCATCATAAAAGGGACAACATTTACAGGGCGGCCTTGTGAAGCACAGAGAAGGATGAACAACTCTTCCTTTGAGACTGTTGTAATGTTTCAATCCTTCCCAAAGAGGGTATGGGCTAAAATCCTATGAAAATAATGGAGTGTTGGATTGTGTATCTCGTTGTTGTGCATGTCATTCGGTTCAGGGTGATAGTTACCGGTGATGGTACCTCAGAATTGTTCTAACTCGAGATCAATATCCTCTTCAGTGTTGGTAAACATAAAAGGTCTGCTAGGGAAGCCTAGGATGTTAGCTAACAACGTACGGTTGTGGGTTTGGTCCATTCCAAACATTCTAAAGGTTATCAGCTCTTTGGTGGATCCGTAGCCATGTTCGGGTAAGTAACTTAAAGAGCTAAGGAATTCGAACGTGAGTTCGCGGTAGGTAGCAAATCGGGTCTTTAGAGCAGTTTGCTCCCAGCCTAATTGGTTAAATAAATACTGAATGCTATACTGGATTCCTAGCTTGTCCATGGTGGCTCTATCGTAGTACAGAGTCGAAGCAAAACTTCTCTGAGTCAGTGCCTCAAATCTGGCCTTGTGAGCTAGTCCTCTAAATACAACAGTCGTAACGTCGATATTGGCCATACTCGGAGGTTAGTCGGATAAAAAAGGGAGAAAAGTAGAACGACTTTAAAATCCTGGAAAATTTAAAATCACATTCACTCAGATTAGATTTTTAAGAAGCAAAGGGTGATGAAAGAAAGAAAAATAAAATAAAATAAATAGTAGAAAATAAGAAAATAGAAATTTATGGAAATTATTAGTTAAAATGAAAAACATAGTTTTAGTAAATTTAGAAGGGAAAAACGGGAAAAATTAGGTTGCCTCCCAATCAGCGTTGTTTTTAACGTCAAAAGCCTGACGATAGCTTGGCTGCAAGCTATTTGGGAAGCTTGAGCAATTTCATATTGCTCACGTGGTGGCTGTGTTAATTTTGATTATAATACTTCAAACGCTGTCCGTTTACTATAAATGGTGCATTGATTTGATTTCTGATTTCAACAGCTCCACTCTTAAGGACTTTGGTGACCTCAAAGGGTCCAGACCATCTAGATTTTAATTTTCCAGGGAAAAGTTTTAATCTTGAGTTGAATAGGAGCACGATGTCTCCCACACTGAATTGTTTCCGGATTGAACGTTTATCATGCCATTTCTTTGTTCTTTCTTTGTAGATACGGGCATTCTCGTATGCGTCCAATCTGAGCTCTTCCAATTCGTGAAGGTTCAAGATTCGTTTCTCTCCTGCCGCAGTGTAGTTGAAGTTCAGTGTCTTAATAGCCCAGAAGGCTTTATGCTCTAATTCTACCGGCAGGTGACATGATTTTCTGTAAACTAGTTTAAATGGTGTGGTACCTATTGGAGTCTTAAAGGCGGTCCTATAAGCCCATAAAGCTTCGTTCAACTTTGATGACCAATCTTTCCTGGAGGTTGCGACAGTCCTTTCCAAAATTTGCTTTATTTCTATGTTCGAAACCTCTACTTGTCCACTAGTTTGTGGATGATACGGTGTAGCTACGCGGTGTTTGACTCCGTATTTGGAGAGGAGTTTGTCAAAGATTCACGATATGAAGTGCGAACCACCGTCACTAATGACGAGTCTGGGCACACCGAATCTAGGAAAGATTGTGTTTCTAAAGAGTTTGACGACTACTCGCGTGTCATTTGTTAGAGCGGCAACGGCCTCTATCCATTTAGATACATAATCGATAGCGACGAGTATATATTTGTTTCCAAAAGAAGACGGGAAAGGTCCCATGAAGTCTATTCCCCAGACGTCAAAGATTTCTACTTCTAAAATTTCTTTCTGAGGCATTTCATCGCGTCGTGAGATGTTTCCGGTGCGTTGGCACCGGTCGCATTTGAGTACAACGATATGGACATCCTTCCAGAGGCTTGGCCAAAATAGACCAGATTGTAGAATTTTAGCGCACGTCTTTGAAGTACTAGCATGACCATCATAAGGTGCTGAATGGCATTGGGAAATTATGTCTTCTATTTCTTCCTCTGGGACACAGCAACGGTATAAGTTGTCGGCGCCTCGTTTGAAGAGTAGAGGTTTGTCCCAATAGTAATGCTTTAAGTCGTGGAAGAATTTCTTCTTTTGTTGATAAGTTAGGTCCGGTGGAAGCACGTCTGCGGCCAATACGATGTCGGCAAACCACGGAAAAGTGGCTTGGGCATAGACAGCTTCCACGACTTTCTCAAGTTCTGGTTCTTTCGAGGTTGAGTTGGACATATCGCTTTCCAATTTAGCTATTAGACGTTTGTAAGGAAAGTCGTCATTGATAGACACTGATTCTTGTTTAATGCCCTCTATTCGGGATAAGTGATCTGCAACTACGTTCTCGGTCCCCTTCTTATCTTTAATTTCTAAGTCGAACTCTTGTAATAATAGGATCCATCTCAATAATCTTGGTTTGGCGTCCTTTTTGCTTATTAGGTACCTAATGGCAGTGCGATCTGTGTATATGATTATTTTGGCCCCTACCAAGTAGGAACGGAATTTGTCAAGTGCAAACACAACTGCTAGAAGTTCCTTTTCCGTTGTGGCGTAGTTCATTTGGGCAGGGTCTAAAGTTCTACCGGCGTAGTAGATAGCGTGAAGCTTCTTGTCTTTCCTTTGTCCTAGAACTGCGCCTACAGCATAATCACTTGCATCACACATGATTTCGAATGGTAGTCGCCAATCTGGGGGTTGCATGATTGGTGCGGTGATGAGTGTTGGCTTTAGAGTTTCGAATGCTTCTAAGCATTCTTTGTCGAAAACGAACTCGACATCTTTCATTAACAAACCTGTAAGAGGTTTTGTGATTTTTGAGAAATCCTTTATGAATCTTCGGTAGAATCCAGTGTGTCCTAAGAAGCTTCGTATTTCTCGTACGGTTTTCGGAGGTTGAAGGTCCTTTATGATCTCTATTTTAGCTTTGTCAACTTCAATCCCTTTTTCAGATATGACGTGTCCTAAAACGATGCCTTGTCAGACCATGAAATGTCATTTCTCCCAATTAAGGACAAGGTTCACTTTAGCGCATCTTTTGAGTACTGTTTCTAAATTTGACAGGCAGCTTTCAAAGCTTTGTCCGCATACAGAGAAGTCATCCATGAACACTTCCATGATGTCATCTATGAAATTCGCAAAGATTGCCATCATGCATCTTTGGATGGTTGCTGGAGCATTGCATAGTCCGAACGGCATTCGGCGATAAGCAAAAGTACCATAAGGACACGTGAATGTTGTCTTTTCTTGGTCATCGAGGTGAATAGGAATTTGAAAGAATCCCAAATAACCATCTAGATAGCAGAAGTACGAATGTTTCGCTAGTCTTTCCAACATCTGGTCAATGAAAGGTAAAGGGAAGTGATCTTTCCGAGTTGCCTTATTCAGTTTTCTGTAATCGATACACATCCTGTTTCCGGTCACAACTCTTTGGGTTATCGATTCATCTTTCTCATTTTTCACTATAGTAATGCCTCCTTTCTTTGGTACTACGTGTACTGGGCTGACCCATTGGCTGTCGGAGATCGGGTATATGATTCCTGCGTCTAGTAACTTTTTCACCTCGTCTTTGACTACAGTGCTTAGGATCGGGTTTATCCTTCTCTGATGTTCTCTTGAAGTTTTGCAGTCTTCCTCTAGCATGATACGGTGCATACAGATGGAAGGACTTATGCCTTTTAGATCACTTATATTATAGCCTAACGCAGTTAGGTATTTCCTTAGGACTTCTAGTAATTGCTTAGTTTCTGACTGTCCTAAATTAGCGTTGACTATTACTGGTCTTTTGAATTTCGTATCTAGGAATTTGTACCTGAGGGTTTTAGGTAGTTCTTTAAGTTCTAAAGCTGGGTTTTTCGGACCTGGCATGTGATTTGGAGTTAGTGCTAAGATCTTGCTTAGACTATCATCTTTGTATGGTGCACGCCAGTTGTCGTCTTCATGAATAGCAGGGATTTGGATCTTCATGATTTCAGAATATGTAATTTCTTCCTTCTCTAATTCTCGTATGCATCCGTCAATGACATCTACTATATAGTGTGTGTCATCTATAGCTGGTGCCTTCAAGAACTTAGTAAGGATGAACTCTATCTTTTCTTCTCCTACTTCGAATGTTAGCCTTCCTTTCTTTACGTCTATGATAGCTCCGGCTGTCGCTAGGAACGGTCTCCCTAGGATAATTGGGGTAACAGAGTCCTCTTTGATGTCCATGATTATGAAGTCGGTTGGGATATAGAATTGGCCTATGCGTACTGGAACGTTTTCCAGCACACCGGCGGGATATTTGACTGATCGGTCAGCCAATTGCACGGAGATTTTAGTTGGTCTTAGTTCTCTCATATTCAGCTTTTTGCATATAGATAAAGGCATGACACTTATACTGGCTCCTAGATCGCATAGAGCTTTGTCTATAACGAACTTTCCTATGACGCAAGGTATGGAGAAACTACCTGGGTCTTTTAGTTTAGGAGGCATGTTGTTTTGAATGATTGCGCTACATTCGGCAGTAAGTGTAACTATTTCGTTATCCTCTATTTTCCTTTTATTAGACAAGATTTCTTTAAGAAACTTAGCGTATGACGGTATTTGAGTTATCGCTTCTGTGAAAGGAATAGTGATATTTAGTTGTTTCAGAAGTTCAACAAATTTCTTAAATTGTCCTGAAGTTTTGGAGTTTATTAATCTTTGAGGATAAGGGATAGGTGGTTTATATGGCGCTGGAGGCACATATGAATTTTCATCTTTGGCGGCCTTTTGCTCGTCACATTCCTTCTTTTCTGTTTCAGATTCCTTTTCTGTTGGTTTATCGGATTTCTGATGCATGACTAAATCTTCATTCCTAGGATCTGTTGGGCCTTCCAATTCTTTTCCACTTCTCAATATGACAGCGTTTGCATGACCTTTCAGATTAGGTTCTGGCTGGCCTGAAAATGTTCCAGCTGGTGCGGCTGCAGAGGCTTGTTGTTGAGCCACTTGTGATATCTGCGTTTCGAGCATTTCATTGTGGGTGGCTATAACGTCTACTTTTCCGGTCAACTGTTTAATTTGCTCGCTAGTGTGTATGTTTTGATTCAGGAATTCTTTATTTGTTTGAGCTTGAGTAGCTATGAATTTTTCCATCATCACTTCGAGGTTTGATTTCCTAGGGGCAGTCTGGGCAGCAGCGGCTGGTTTCTGATATCCTGGCGGAGCAGCGGGTGCTTGCAAGGCATTATCATTCTTGTAGGAAAAGTTTGGGTGGTTCCTCCATCCTGGGTTGTAAGTATTTGCGTAAGGATTTCGTTGAGCGTAGTTTACTTGGTATGGTGGAATTCCTGCTAACAATGGGCACTCGGGCGCATTATGAGTGGCAATTCCACATAACTCATAATTTGGAGTTACAGCAGCTACGGTTGCAGTTGGGGTAACGGTCAGACTGTCAATTTTCTGCGCTAGAGCATCTACCTTAGCGTTGAACTTTTCAAGACTGCTGATCTCGTACATCCCACCTTTCACTGCGGGTTTCTCTGCTGGAGTTCTTTCACCTCCCCACTGGTAGTGGTTCTGAGACATGTTTTCGATAAGTTGATAGGCTTCGTCATATGGCTTATCCATAAGTGCACCGCCAGCGGCGGCGTCTACCGTTAATCTGGTGTTATATAGAAGCCCATTGTAGAAAGTATAGATCATCACCCAGTCTTCTAAACCATGGTGAGGGCATGCTCTCATCATATCCTTGAACCTTTCCCACGCTTCATAGAGAGATTCAGTATCTTTTTGTCGAAATCCATTGATTTGAGCTCTAAGCATAGCAGTTTTGCTTGGCGGAAAGTATCTTGCTAAGAAAACGTTCTTCAACTGTTCCCACGTCGTAACGGAGTTGGATGGTAAGGATTGTAACCATGTCCATGCTCTATCTCTAAGAGAGAAAGGAAAGAGACGAAGTCTTATTGCGTCTGGAGTTACTCCATTTGCCTTCACTGTGTCTCTGTATTGCACAAACTTCGTTAAGTGTTCATTCGGATCCTCGGTTGCATTTCTCGAGAATTGATTTTGTTGTACAACTGACAGCAATGACGGTTTCAGTTCGAAATCGTTCTGATTGATAGCTAGGGCAACAATGCTACTTTGAGGTTCCAACTGAGAGGGGGTAGCGTAGTCCTTCAGCGGTTTGTTCTGAGGTCCGTCGGCCATCTTTGTCTCTTCAACAGGAGGATGAGCTAGAAGATCAGGAATATTGTGTTTTCATTGATAATCGAGGATGCGCCTTCTTAAATGTAAGAAGCACTCTAGTTCAGCGATTGTAGGTTGTAAGATGTCGCCTTGAGAGCGAGTACTTGGCATACAATCGAAAAACGATTAGAGGGAAAGAGAATAGTTAACCTAGTCTATACTGTGTAACAAAGGATTACACTATTGACTAAACGGGTCCCCGGCAACGGCGCCAAAAACTTGATCGGGACTTTCTATGTCTGATTGAACTAACTGCAAGTGCACAGTCTATCGCGTAGTAATAAAAGATATCGATCCCACAGGGACTCGTAATCAAGCTAGTATTTTTGGGTGTTACTGTGTTTAGCTAGGTTGGTAATGTTTTAGGGGAATAAAAGCAAAATAAGTGCGTAAACTATAGGGGAACTAAAATGTTACTTAAGGTATAAATGCTTGAATCGGTATGCAATATGTTGGTTCTTCAAGGATTCGACAAGTTACCGGTATTTTTGTGTTTTCAAAAATAGTTTAAGAAGAAAATGACGGTTTAAAGACCTTTGTCTCACTAAGGTTGTTGACGCTAGTCGCAACTCTAAGGCAGAACGTATGCTGTCGCTATCCCGTTCGCGGTTAAAACTACTTTTTGAAAACCATTAAGCTCTAATCTTTTTTAAAGCGTTGTCGCTGTTTTTAAAATGAATGCTTAGTTTTTACTATCTGGACTTAACCTCAGCTGTCGCTTGTTGGTTCGTACCTTTATGAATTTCCCACTGTCGTGGCAAAAATGCTTTTAAATAAGTTCTCGCTGTCGCAACGAACATTTATTTTAGAAAAATCGATTTAAAAACTGAAGCCATAAATAAGTTTTGAAAAGGGAGGTATACACCGGTTAATTATCGAATCCCATCTGACCACTTATTACATACCGATTACTTAAATTTAGCCGGACATGGAATGTAAATAAGAACACGTAAATAATGGCAGAGAATATAAATATGCATTATAATGGGAAATGGAAATCAATTAACGATTAAAATAAAAACTTGTAAGTAGTTCGATTGACTTTTGGGAAATTCTCCAAAATGTCGGCAGGATTTAGTCTTTATGCCAATTACTCGTACAGAATAGAATTTGGAAAGCAAAACAACAATTGCAAGGAAAGAAAGAAAAAGGAAACAATAAACGATAAGAAACTGGGAAACTAAAAATTGCTCTGAAAGTAAATTGGCAGCACTTCATGTCTTCAATGCAGCTCCCCTTTTCTGGTATCAGCTCCCTCCTTTTATAGATGGGATTTCCAACGGTTAATTTCCTCAGGAAGTGGGATTGATCTCAGAAAATATAGGAGTTAGTGGTCCACTCCTTTTTGGCATTTTCAAGCACTTCACAGCACGTGCAACATTTCTGCATTTAATTGCATGATGATCGTCATGGATGTGTGACGGTCGTAACACGCATGACGGTCGTCACATCAGCAGAACTCGTTTTTTCTATTTTTGGCCTGTTTTTCATCTGGTTTTCATCTGTAATTGCTTGTTTTCTTCATCTTGCTCCATTTGAGCATGAACTTTGAATACCTGCAAAATACTGGACAAATAATGTGGAAATATCCAAAATCGGAGTGAAACCGGTCACTAATTAGTAAAAATACATGTCATTATATATATACGATTTCGCGTTATCAGTAAAATGCAAAGATGCAATGCAAAATGCAATTGGTTTTACAAAACTCATGAGATCAATTGTGCCAAACCCTCATTTGATTCATTATTAGAAAAAAGTTACAACTTTTGAGACACAATACAAGAAACTTAAGTTATATCGAGAAACTAAGTTCCATGGTCTAAACTAAGAACTTCAGATGTGAGGCCTCTTTAACTTCTTCATAATTGCATTCTCTATCACCAATTTATCCACCATTCCTTTCCAGGCTCTAGAGGTTGAAGGGATACTTGAGTATTTATGACTGCTTTGGGTGGGCTCGATACTAGAGAAAAATAAATTCTCCCTTGTTGCTTCCCCATCGATCACTCGTTGTTCGAGCCAATCTATCAATTCATCATTCTCTTGTACTTCTCTAATGAGCCTTGTTGTTTCGGAGGAAAGCGCATGTTACTTTCCTTCCCAAGTGTCCCTCTCAAGTTGGGCTCTTGCAAGTAACTATTGGCATTCCTCCGTCTTCTCAATGGGAATGGCAAAGGATGACGAAACAATGACAATCTGCGCGTTCTTTTTTGGGAGATATGGCATTTTCAAATCCCTTGCTCTGGATTGGACCCATTGAGTAAATGGTTCAAAAGCTAATCAGTTTCTTTTTCCCAATTCTGCTTTTGTCTTTTTTTGGATATCCTCCCAAGCATCAACTGTGCTATTTCTCATATTTTCTGCTACTTCAGTGTTGAGATAAAAGAAACCGGATAAGAGCATATTGGTGGGTTTGTCCTTCATCGGAAAACCAAACTGTCGTCTAGCCAAGGCTGGATTGTAGTTAATCCCTCCTTTTACTCCAATGAGTGGTATATTTGGGAAGCTTTTGCACCTATCAAAATAGACTCCTCTATCGTAGGCGGGATTGTACCAATGAATATCAGCTTGTGTTAAGGAGATTATTCTTTGAGACCATCTCCATCCATTGGAATTTCTTTAAAAACATTGGTTTTTAACAAATGGTTGACGAACCATTTGTACAACAAAGGTGCACAACAAAGAATAGTTCCCTTTCCTTGAAGTGTCTGATGATGAATTGAGTGATAAGTATCTCCTAACAAGGTAGGCACAGGGTTGCCACTTAAAAAAATGGTAACATAAGAGAAATTGACAAATTCCTTAACTTTGGGAAACAATACTAATCCATAGACCAACAGAGCTAATACTGCTTCAAATGCATCCATGCTCCCCTCTTTGGCAAGATAGGCAGCTTTCTTGACTAAAAAAATCTGAATTGAAACCTTCAACTCCTCCTTTGGTGGCATGGTGAGAATTAATTTTAGATACTTCAAGGTAAAGAGCATCTGCTATTTCTTCTGGTAAAGGTAAGCTTTCCAATCCACTGTATGGTTTTTGATCCTTCACGGGGACTCCCACATAATAGGCATACTCTTCCAAGGTCGGCATCAACTGATAGTCGGGAAAAGTAAAGCAATGATACAATGGGTCATAGAACTTAACCAAAGTGTTGAGGATCCCTTCTTCCATCCCTGTCCTGACTAGGCTCAAAATCTTTCCATATCTTTTTTCAAACTCTTATGACACCATGGTCCCTAGTTTTCTCAACTCGGATGTATCAAGCATTTTGAAATTGTATCTCTTGGTGTTCCTTATTCCAATATCCATAATATATCTAGGTTTTTGCACAAAGAGATCAATTGAGCTTTACAAAACCAGTTGCAACATGAAATGCTATGATGAGATGATGAGATGATGCACACATAACACAAAGGCAAGTATTCAAAAATACAATGCATATGCACACACAAGACTCCCTAAGCTCAAGGTCAAAGCATGGAGTCAAAAGGTCTACCCATCCCCAAGGATTTGTACTATGAGTTATTTGTACCTGCCAAACGGGTTCTATCAAAGTTCCCATAGTCATAGTAAATCCTTCGGATATTGTCAACCAACACAACTACTTATGTGAGTCGACAATATTCTCAAGATAAACTCGTCTGAGTGTAGCATCATGTAACAACTATTGAGGGACTACTCCCTAACAGTTTCCGCACTACGTCCTAAAAAGGCCAAGTAGGGTAAAAGTGTTACTAAAGGTCCCCAACTTCATAGACTCTCAGATTGAAACAATTAATGAATACACGACTACTCATGCACCACCAATTATCTCAAGCAGGTCTCCACTGAGCGTGATTGCATCATATGTTAGACTTATTGGGACTACTCCCAACAGCTAACTATTGATTCTATCGCAATCCTATCTCATGTGTCACTCAAATCCGGGTTAGGATTTATCTCACCACTCAAAGCACCCAATATCCATAACATACAAACAGATATATTTACAAATATACATGTAAGCAAATATTTACAAATATAGCATATAAACATACAAAATAGGCTAAACCCTCAAATTTAAGTATATTTCCCCAATGAAGTTGCCATTTCTGTTGCGGTGAGAATTGTGATACCAAGCTATTGATTAACTTGAATCTTAATTCATTTAATTCACAACCGGACTTTGATTTATCCAAAGGAAGGGTTAAAGAAAGAAAGACCTTTTGCGCAATGTAACAACAATGCTAAGAGATCGGGGATTAGGGGGTTGGTTATGCCTAAGATAGGTATTTCACATCCAAAACATCTATAGTACTCTACAAGAACCTTTTGTATGTTTGTATGCTAATACTTGCTAAATGTTTGCTATGGCTCGGGGTTGGGTATAAGGTAAAGCTGTAGGTAAATACCTAAGGATGGTTTCTAAGTTTGCTTGCAAAGATATCACATCTTTTGCCTATGTATCCTAACTAGGATAGAATTAGAGTAATCGTAGTTCACCTCATTGAGGATAGATGAACACTTGATTATGATTAAGGTTCAAAGGGGAACAAACATAACAATGCTTGCATAGAGTTTGACAAAACTCTCTATTCTAGGTTGTACACTCAAAGGATATTGACTTTTACAAAAGCCAAGAGGGGGGGGGGGGGGGGGGTAAGTAATCATGACCATGATTCTTACATAGAGTTAACAAACTCTATCTTAAATTTCTAGTTGAGGGGTACTCCTAACAATGGGTAGGTCTTTTAGACTTAAAGCAAAGTCTAGTGGATATGGGTTCTAACTTAACTAAGTTATGGTTCAAGATGACTTAACAAAGTTAAAGGAAGGGTAATGAGTTGTCTATGACCCAAGGGTCAATAGAAAGACTTTCCTTTGGAATGGGAAGAGATGAGGCAACTGGATGAGAACTAACGAGTTCCATTACTTGGGGAATAACTTAACAAAGCTAAAGGCAACCCATAAGAATTCATTCAAACATGATGAAAATATAAAAGGGCATGGTAACAACCAAGAAAAGATATGTAAGTATGTAACAACATCAAACAAAGAACACAATCAAGTCAAATGTTTACAACCAATAAAAGATATTACAATATCTAGAAGGGAACGTGATAGAGGTTCTTACAAGACCAATAAATAAGGAAACATCAACTTGAAGCATCTTAACAAGGATGAAGGGAAACATGGTAACAACCATCAAACAAGTTTAAATGCAAGCAAGTTACAACTTTGAGGCAAGCATGTCATATAGTTCAAAGAATGTCAAATGTAACAACATAAGACCAAAAATCGCGCATTGATGACAATCAAATACAAGTAAACATATAGAAAGTGTTACAACAGTTCAAGTAAGAAGTTCAAAGTTTCATGGGGAAACACACAAGCTCATGGAATCATACATTGATTACAATTAAGTACAAGTAAGTCCTAACATATTAGAATTCTAACAATATAATTAAGTAAGTAGAGGACATAAAGAATACACTCAAGAAGTTACAACATCAAGAGATATAACATGGTTTACAAATACA